>CM040245.1:17324995-17941967 GCA_022545495.1 Chrysanthemum lavandulifolium
TTTTTGTTACAGTGTGTGTGTTTACTGTTTTGTGTGTGTAATGACGGAAGACTTTGACAATTCAATATGCAAACATGATAACAGACTTTGGAAATTTAGCCATTGAGGTCATATCACAAATTTGGCGGCAATATGAACAGTGAAATGACAATAATGCCCTCCGTAACGAGGCACTTAACGAGAAACATAACGAAGGATAGCAGAAAGTAGCTCTCGGTGGCTCTTTTTCCAATATGAAACATAAATCTCGTTTTTGCAATACTTTTTGTCTCGGTGTATTTTTTGCGCATTTGAGCTACTTTAAGGACCATTTTTGCAATTTACCCTTCATTCTATCACTTCATGTGTTTTGCCCTTCTAAAAACCCATGACAGCTTGTTTTATTTTCAGAAATTAGTTTTTGTCGTCTAACTTGGAATTAGCGTATCTTTTTCGTTATAAGCCCGTTTTAACCCATTCAAGGTGCCCCTTTATATAATATTCCAAAAATGTGTTTTCTAGTTTCTAAACTATACTAAACCACTTCCAATCACCACACAAGGATTTGGATGCCACGTTTGTTATGAAAAATGATTAACAGGAATAAGAAATAATGAAGCCAAGCTAGCTACTAGTCGTACGTTATATAAAGAAAATAAATAGACAAAGTGTGTACGAGAGCGACTTACAACACCACGAATGGTGGGAAGCAAGGACACGAAATGAACCTGGTTCGATAGAAAGTTAATGAGACTTGATTCACGACCCACCAAGGACTCGAGAACAAGACTTTGATTTCCTAGGCCACGACTTGAACTCCGACTTTTGTGGCCAAAGTCTCTCGATCACAGCTTGTTTAAAAATGACTTAGGAAATACCGTAATTGATATATGAAAGTTTGCATGTATTTGTATTGTACGTATGAATAGAGAAAGGAATTTATAAATGCAAGTTGATGTCTTCAAGTTGGAGTTTTATTGCTGGAACATGTCAGGGAATAAAACACAAGTTGAGGTCAAGTTGCTAAATGATTTGATCAATTATTATAGTCCCAAATGGTGTAGTGTACGTATGAAATGAAATAGGAAATTAGGAGCGTATAAAATGAATTTGTTTGCATGAGTATACGCATGAAATGGGTAATTATAATAGGTATTGACACAAGTTGGCAAGTTGATTTGAAGGATAGGTCGATTATAGTTTCATCTTTCTAATGGAATTTGGTTTGGATTTTTAACGTATACACATTGGGTCCAAGAAAGAAAACGTTCCACCGTGACTAATATGGCTAGCTTTGACGTTTATTATTCTATCAAACGATCATGTGACGAGATAATTTTTACCATTCATGATTCTTTGTTGGAAGTATAATTGAGTTGTATAATTTGTTGTACATCTTGTGTGTCGAAATTTCAAATGGTTGAGCCAAAGTAAACGTATGTTGGGACGTTTTTGTTAAATGACTTTGATTAGTTAATTGGGCTAAACAATATTATTAGGCCAAAGAAAATGGATTAAGGCCCGTTTGGTTAATATTTAGCGAGTTAGGCCCAATAGATGCCCATTAAGAGGAAAGAAATTTTACGGGACATTACAGTAGGGCCAGTGTGATTAGATCTACGAATGGAACTAATGTTTGGCCAGTCGACAGAACTTGGATATGGTTTTAAGGTTATTGTTAATAACAACGAGCATTGAAAAACAGCGTCCCGGCTTAAGCTCTAAAAGCGTAGACAAAACAACATGAATGATACAAGATGTTGAGAATCTAAGACTACCAGTAACTAAAATCACTTACAATCATCATTTAATACCTACTAACTACATTAAATCCATGCTCCGCTACATTTTGGGATGTTCAGAAATGATACTAGATGTTGAATCGTGTACTCTTACCATCTTCTTTTTCAAGACTTTTTAGTTTGTTTTGAATGATAGTTCGAATACGAGACTCTTGTCCCACGTTTGGGATTTGGTCTAGCAACATCGAAAAAGTAGCGCAATCAGGCATAAAACCTCGGTTCATCATTTCCTCCAGCAGGTTCTCTGCATCTTGACACTCATTTTTCTTCAACAACTCTTGAATGAAAACACAGTACGTGATGCTATTTGGAGAACAACCATTATCTTCCATCTTTTTAAGCAATTCCTTAGCTTTATCAAGTAAACCTTCTTGGCAATAAATGCGTATCATCACTGTATACGTTCTAACATCTGGTTTCAATCCTTTTAATAAGAGTTCATGAAACAGATCCATTGCCAAGTTAAGTTTCCCACATTTGCTACAGCCAGCAATCAATATATTATACAAAGCGACATCTTTCTTCAATTCATTGTTTTCCAGTGTACGGAAGAGGATCAATGCATCAGAAACCTGCGCGTTTTTTAACATTCCATTTAACATGATACGATAAGTGCATATATCTGGAGTCACGCCCTTGACTTGCATCTCATTAAAAAGTTCTCTAGTGGCTGTGGGATTCCCCGACTGAAATAAACTTTGCAACATGTTATTGTAGGTAACAACATCAGGAATCAAACCTTTGTCTGGGATTTCTCGAAAAAGATGCATAGCCTCATTAACTTTATTCTTTTTGCAGTATCCATTTATCAAGGTGTTGTAGGTGATGATATTGGGTTTAAGATCTTTCTCAACCATACGATCAAGAACTTTATGTGCTTCATCTAATTCACTGCGTAAACAATATCCATCAATTAGTGCATTATAAGTGACTACATTTGGATGTGGACCTCTACGTTCCATTGTTTGAACAGCAAGCTTTGCATCTTTTACTGATCCTTGCTTGCAAAAAGCATTAACCAATATATTATAGGTACGTGTATCTGGAGGGATACCTTTCTCCTCCATCTCTATCAACATTCTAGCAGCCTCACTCTCTCGACCAAAGTTACATAAACCATGAATTAAAGAGCTATAAGTAATAACATCAGCATTGACGCGTTTCTGAATCATATCATTGAAGAGCCGTAGTGCATCATCGACCATTCTGTCTTTGCAGAGGCTATCGATAACTGTGTTGTACTGATCCACCCACGGTTTACATGGTCCATTTTCCATAAACCTGAGCAACTCAAGGGCCTTGCTAGTATAACCTACTTTACAAAGCCCATTAATGATGATTCCATACATATATTGATCAGGCTCACAAATTTTCTGTCTAATTAGTTTCTTAAATAACTCAACAGCTTCGAAAACCCGATCAGCAAGAACAAGGCCATTAATGAGAGTGTTATAGGTAGTTAAATTGGGTGGATGGCCTAGCTTGAAGATGGTGGCTAATAAGGCAAAACCATAATTGACTTGCTTAAGGCGGCAATAACAGTTGATAGAGATGCTCATTGTATAAATATTGCCAGGAATACCCATTAAATGAATTTGGTTAAAAAGGGAAAGAGCAGTTGAATAATGTTTCATCTTGACAATTGGAGTAATGAGCTTGTTGAATTCAATGATTGAAGGTGGAGGTTTTCTGTGAAGCATTTCATCAAACAGTTTGAGTGCATCAGTCATTTTTTGAGAATCAGAACGGGCTGTTTGAATCAAAGGAATACCGATCAAGTTAATTTGCTTAAAAGCTTAAAGCGGTAGAATAATGTTTCATCTTAACAACAGAAGTAATGAGCTGATGAAATTTTATGACGGAAGGTGGAGGTTTTCTGTGAAGCATTTCATCAAACAGTTTGAGCGCATCAGTAATATTTTGAGAATCAGAACGACTTGTTCGAATCAAAGGGTGGGTTGAAGTTGTAGAGTAAACTCATCCGTTTTCTTACATTTTCGTCCGTTTTTATACATATTCGTCTGTTTTTGTACATTTCTACTGTGATAACGAAGGTTACTTTTTGAGCACATTTACTTTTTGAGCACATCATTGCCAGATTAAACACCATTTACAAATACCCACTTCAAAATAAACTCAGAGAAACACCTTTAAATAATTCCTAAAATAGAATGTCAAACATGTTTAATGTGATACATCTAATGGCCAAGAAACCTATATCTGAAAACATGACTATTTCATTCTATCATGTGTTGTGTTGTATGCATTTTTTTTTTTTTTTTTATTAATTTTATATATCACCCTACTTTCATTATTAATATCATATATATACCCAAAGTGTAAGTATTAAATGCATATTGTACAATGTTTTTTATGCATGTTTGGGTATATATGAAATTTTCAACAAAAAAAAGGGAGATATGAAATTGCCCATTTTTTTTTCATGGATTTAATTTTGAGGGGTAAGATGAATAACGATCACATAAAAATTAAAAATTAAATTGATCATTATCAACCATTCATTTTTTATTAAATTAATTAAAATTCATTTTCACTCTTATATTTAAAAATTAGGTATATCACAAACCGTTAATAGTTAGATAAAACTAATTATACCATTGCGACAAGAATAAAATTATTTTTCTATAGAGATTCAATATTGTATACTTTCGACGAACTTATTTTTTATCGATTTTTGCGGGTTTCGATATATTACACTATATATGAAAATTTTAAAAAATACTCTTTTGTGTTAACACAACCCATAAACCCTTAAAACCCTAACCCCTAAACCTAAAAAACCCTAACCCCTAAACACTAAAAAACGCTAACCCCTAACCACTAAAAACCCTAACCCCTAAACCCAAAAAACCCTAAACCCTAAAAACCCTAAACCCCTTACCCTAACCGCTAAACCAAAAAACCTAAATCCTATCCGCTAAACCGTAAGAAACCTAAACACTTGATCCCTAAAAAGCTTAACCCAAAAAAGTCAAACCCCTAAACCTTAAACACCTAAACCCTAACCGTAAACGCTAAACCCACAAAAAAATCGGAAAAAAAATTTTCGTCGAAAGTATATGATGTGGGATATCAAATTAAAGGTAATTTTATGCTTGTCATGATGGTATGATTAGTTTCGTCTAACGATCAATGGTTTGTGAGATATTTAGTTTTTAAAAATAAATGTGAAAGTTTATTTTAATGTTTTAATGAAAAAATGAGTGGTTGAGAATGGTTTATTTGATCTTTAGTTTTTCTTTGATCTTTATTGAACCAAACTCTTAATTTTAATATTGCCATGTGCGTCATTTATCTTGTTAGATTTATCTTTAGGTATAAGTTTTAAGCATAATAAAATGCGTGTTATAAAAAAGGTTTACAAGGCCGATTAATCATCGTTGGCAAATAACTTCAAATTTTGTTTTCTTACGTTTTCATCTGTTTTCGTCCATTTTCATCCATTTTATACGTTTTCGTTTGTTTTTATATTTTTCGTCCATTTTCATCCATTTTATATGTTTTCGTCCGTTTTCACCCATTTTATACGTTTTCGTCCGTTTTTTACATATTTGTCTGTTTTTGTACGTTTCGTCTGTTTTTATACGTTTTCCCTGTTTTCTTACGTTTTTATACGCTTCCATTCGGTTTCGTCCTTTTTTTTACGTTTTCATTTGTTTCTATACGCTTTCATCCGTTTTAATACGTTTTCGTACGTTTTTACACTTTTTCGTTCGTTTTATACGTTTTCGTTCGTTTTTATACGTTTGAGTTCGTTTTTACACGTGTTCGTCCGTTTTATACATTTTTGCATGTTTTCTTACGTTTTCATACATTTTTGTCCATTTTTGTTCGTTTTTATATGTTTTCATATGTTCTCATTCGTTTTTATACGTTTTCGTCCGTTTTTATACGTTTTTATATGTGCTCATTTTTGTCACCATATTATATGTAACACCAGCATAAAAATGATATAAATGAGATCAGAGACAAAGGTTTCTTAGCATATATGAAATAAATAAGAAAGATGTTTACAAGTCCTATATATAGGAGAGGATGCTAGGGCAACACTCCTAGCTCCTTCCTTGGTTCGTTTGGGCTTCACATAGGGCATGGGCTTACTTCATAAGCCTAGTAATAACTAACATATAAGCCTAATTACTTAGCAACCTATTACATAGTTATTGACCGCCACTTGATAATAGTTACACGTAATCCCAACACGTTTTTGTTCGTTTTTGCATGTTTTCGTCAGTTTTTAAAGGTTTTCAAATATTTTTTGCACGTTTTTGTCCATTTTTATATGTTTTTATTCATGTAAAACGGACGAAAACCTATGAAAAGGATGAAAACGTATAAAAATGAATGAAAACGTGTAAAAACAAAGGAAAACATCTAGAAACAAACGAAAACGTGTAAAAATGAACGAAAACATGTAAAAACGGATGAAAACATATAAAAACGGACAAAAAGTGTATGTAAACGTAAGAAAATAGGCAAAAACGTATAAAAACGAATGAAAACGTGTAAAAACGAACGAAAATGTATAAAAATGGGTGAAAGCGTATAAAAACATATGAAAATGTTAGAAAACGTATAAAAACGAACGACAACATATAAAAACGAACGAAAACGTGTAAAAAGGAACGAAAACGTACAAAAACGAACGAAATCGTATAAAAACGAGCGGAAACATGTAAAAACGGACGAAAAATTGTAAAATAGATACAAACGTATAAAAAAGACGAAAATGTATAAAAATCGGATAAAAACGCAAAAAAAGACAAAAACGTATAAAACGGATGAAAACGTAAAAAAGGTACAAAACGGATAAATCGTATAAGAATAGATGAAACGTATAAAATGGATGAAAACGTATGAAAGCATATATAAACGTAAGAAAACAAAGGAAACGTATAAATGCGTAAGAAATCATACAAAACGAACGAAACGTAAGAAAATTGACGAAACGCATAAAAGCAGGATGAAAACATAAGAAACGAACAAAATGTATAAAACCGGATGAAAACGATAACACGTAAGAAAACCGAATTTTAAGTTATTTACTAACGGCCGTTAGTATAAAAGACTAACGATGCAAAGTTGAGCTTGACCGGATACATACAATAACACAAATTCAAAAAGGTTTGTGATACAAAAAAAAAATAATAAAAATAGATGGCGACTTACAATTACATAAGTGATCATGTTTGATGCATTTTTTTGTTATTATCCCAATCTAAAAATATGACTATTTCATTATATCACTTCACGTGTTGTATGCATTTTAATTTTTCACGAATTCAATTTTAATATTGCCACATGTGTCATTTATCATGTTAGATTTATCTTTAGGTATAAGTTTTAACTTTCAAGCATGATAAACATTTATTAAATGTAAGTGTTGCCAAAAGGTTTACAAGACCGATTAATCACCGTCTAAACGTTAATCGGCCACCAACCTTTTTATTTGTGCAAATTAGTTAATGGTGGTCAATGGTGGTCAACAATGGTAAGACTTATTGAAAATCGCAACGTCGGCAAAATACCATTAACCCGTCGAAAACTTGTTTTAATGATTATTGTCGTTGTTTATATATTACAAGTTGTTGGTATAAGGCAAATCTTGTCAAAATATCTAAAATCACTACAAAACCCAAAACTCGCTTGGAATACCAAAACTTTCTAAAATGCCAATCTGGTTGATTATCGATTAATCACACCTACATCGATTACAAGCTACAAAGAGTCTATCGACTGGCTATTGATTCACGATTTTTGCAACCTTGATTAAATGTTTAGAGATTATAAAGGGATTTACGAAATTATTACTTCTTCATGACATGTAGATAAGGGCTCGAATGAACAAGGACCAAGTCTTGTTCATGTTCATTCATTTAATTTTCATCGGACACACGAACACTTAAACGGACAAATTCTCTTGTTCATGTTCCTTTATTAAGAAAATGAGATTGTTCATGTTTGTTCATCATGACAATATGTTAGGTCACCAAAATTGTTGTAACACAAGTATAAATATAATAGAAATGAGAGAGAGAGAGAGTTAGTCTTGGTCGATTACTTCAAGATGTAAAATGGATTGACAAAGGTTTAGTGCATATATGAAATAACCAACAAGAATAAGAGTATGTTACATGTCCTATTTATAGGAGAGGAACTAGGGCATCATCCCTGGAACCTTCCTTCCATTCGAATGGGCCTTTATATAGACTCATGGGCTTAATTCATAATCCTAGTAATATAAACTAGGGGGAATTACATACATCCCCAATATAGCCATCTTAATTACATATTTCACCACCAAACATCTTAAATAACAAATATACCCAACCTTTTTTTTATTTAACTACATATTTACTCATCTTATCTATTTTAATATCAACTATTTAAAATATGACCATCTTACCCTTTTATATAATGACTAAGGATCCAATGAGAAGAAAACTTAAAATGAGAAGGATGAGAAATAATTATAACCACACATTAGAGATGCATCGACTTCAATTAGATGCATCTCTAATCTTTTAGATGCATCCTAATATACTATCTAGCATAAAATTAGATGCATATACATATATTAGATGCATTTCATCAAGTTAGACAAATCCTATGTATTTTTCGTCCCCTACGGGTCAAATTTGTTCCTAGTACCACTTTGCATCGTTTTCATTTCAAAATCACTTTCAAAACTAGTTGGGATGCATCTAAACGTATAAAAAAGACGAAAATGTATAAAAAGCGGATAAAAACGCAAAAAAAAGACAAAAACGTATAAAACGGATGAAAACGTAAAAAAGGTACAAAAACGGACGAAATCGTATAAGAATAGATGAAAACGTATAAAAATGGATGAAAACGTATGAAAGCATATATAAACGTAAGAAAACAGGCGGAAACGTATAAATGCAGAAGAAAACATACAAAAACAAACGAAAACGTAAGAAAATTGACGAAAACGTACAAAAACAGATGAAAGCATAAGAAAACGACCAAAAATGTATAAAACCAGATGAAAACGTATAACACGTAAGAAAACGGAATTTTAAGTTATTTACTAACGGCCGTTAGTATAAAAGACTAACGATGCAAAGTTGAGCTTGACTGGATACATACAATAACACAAATTCAAAAGGTTTGTGATAAAAAAAAAAAAAAAAAAAAAAAAAAATGGCGACTTACAATTACATAAGCGATCATGTTTGATGCATTTTTTTTGTTATTATCCCAATCTAAAAATATGACTATTTCATTATATCACTTCACGTGTTGTATGCATTTTAATTTTTCACGGATTCAATTTTAATATTGCCACATGTGTCATTTATCATGTTAGATTTATCTTTAGGTATAAGTTTTAACTTTCAAGCATGATAAACATTTATTAAATGCAGTGTTGCCAAAAAGGTTTACAAGACCGATTAATCACCGTCTAAACGTTAATCGGCCACCAACCTTTTTTATTTGTGCAAATTAGTTAATGGTGGTCAATGGTGGTCAACAATGGTAAGACTTATTGAAAATCTGCAAATCTGGCAAAATACCATTAACCCGTCGAAAACTTGTTTTAACAGTTATTGTCGTTGTTTATATATTACAAGTTGTTGGTATAAGGCAAATCTTGTCAAAAATATCTAAAAATAACTACAAAAACCCAAAACTCGTCGGAAATACCAAAACTTTCTAAAAATGCCAATCTGGTTGATTATCGATTAATCACACCTACATCGATTACAAGCTACAAAGAGTCTATCGACTGGCTATTGATTCACGATTTTTGAAACCTTGATTAAATGTTTAGAGATTATAAAGGGATTTACGAAATTATTACTTCTTCATGACATGTAGATAAGGGCTCGAATGAACAAGGACCAAGTCTTGTTCATGTTCATTCATTTAATTTTCATCGGACACACGAACACTTAAACGGACAAATTCTCTTGTTCATGTTCCTTTATTAAGAAAATGAGATTGTTCATGTTCGTTCATCATGACAATATGTTAGGTCACCAAAATTGTTGTAACACAAGTATAAATATGATAGAAATGAGAGAGAGAGAGAGTTAGTCTTGGTCGATTACTTCAAGATGTAAAATGGATTGACAAAGGTTTAGTGCATATATGAAATAACCAACAAGAATAAGAGTATGTTACATGTCCTATTTATAGGAGAGGAACTAGGGCATCACCCCTGGAACCTTCCTTCCATTCGAATGGGCGTTTATATAGACTCATGGGCTTAATTCATAAGCCTAGTAATATAAACTAAGGGGGATTACATACATCCCCAATATATCCATCTTAATTACATATTTCACCACCAAACATCTTAAATAACAAATATACCCAACTTTTTTTTATTTAACTACATATTTACTCATCTTATCTATTTTAATATCAACTATTTAAAATATGACCATCTTACCCTTTTATATAATGACTAAGGATCAAATGAGAGAAGAAAACTTAAAATGAGAAAGATGAGAAATAATTATAACCACACATTAGAGATGCATCGACTTCAATTAGATGCATCTCTAATCTTTTAGATGCATCATAATATACTATCTAGCAAAAAATTAGATGCATATACATATATTAGATGCATTTCATCAAGTTACACAAATCCTATGTATTTTTCGTCCCCTGCGGGTCAAATTTGTTCCTAGTACCACTTTGCATCATTTTCATTTCAAAATCACCTTCAAAACTAGTTGGGATGCATCTAAATGTATAAAGATGCATCTAATTCAAGTCGATGCATCTCTAATGTTTGATTATAGTTCTTTCTTATTCTTCTCATTTTAAGTTTTCTTCTCACTGGATCCTTACCCTTTATATAATTCCCATTCAAACTTCAAATAAGTAAAACTACTATACAAAACAATATCACATTTTAATAATAAAAAAAAGCCCATGTCTGCTGCAAATCAATATTGCATCACGAATTCAACCAATTGACAATCTTTTAATATCCAAAATATTAAAAGTCTATAACTAAATTCAAACCAAACAAATATTTAATTCCCATTTATTCATCTTCAAATGCATGTATAGAATTAAAACATATGCAAAATGGGTTGTATGACGAAATCTTGAGAGGAACCCAACTTTTCACCACATGCGTTTCCTGCACCAATACTTCCACTTCCACTATGCTTTCTTTCTTTTAGCAGCACTCTTTTTTCGACTACTAACAATACAAATGATTGTCAGCATTCAACAAGTACTACTGAGATATGTTATTGAATGAAAAATAAAGTGGACATGAAAATTTCTTTACCTCTTACTCGTAGATGCTTCATATTCTTCAAAATCCTTCGAAGTTTCCGGGTTCTTGCATTTGTTTTCATGATGTCCAGTTTTATGACATCCTGGACATCTTTTTTTTCTCTTCGATTCATCATGTGCCATAATTCTATTTTTCTTGGTCTTCCAATTGGACGTTTAAAGACAGTGGGAAAAGTTTTCTCCGATTCTCGTGGTACCCAATGATCCATCGTAGGCAAAGGAGCAATTTCTAGAGCATATGCTTCTTAAATTTCCGGATTGTGAAATACGGGTCAACATATTTGTCCCACGTGCTATCTCTTATAAAAGCAATGAAAGCACGCATGCACATGGCGGACCTCGACTTTCCAAACTCGACAAGTGCATTTTTCTCATCTAGAACAACCTCCCAACGTTTTCCCTTGTGCTTCACTTTTGCTCTATTGTCGCTATTTCTGCAAACTTCATACTCACCTAAGTTCTACATGCAAAAGAGACAATAACACGTGGAAAACATTTATTAATCAGAATATAAAGTAGACATAATAACCAGAATTTGTTCTACTTACCTTCGAGATATTCTTGAGATAACTTTTCACAGCAGGAACTAATGTACCTTTCCGTTTTCTTACAACCCTTCTTTTCTTATCAAAGCGTGCCATAAGCATTTCCCTAGTATCATCAAGTAGATTAAGCACCGGTTGATAACGCAAATCACCAACCCATGAGTTAAATGATTCTGATAGATTATTTGTAATGTAATCACACTTAGATGTGGTGCCAAACTTGCATCGACTCCATACCTTATTATGGTTCGCATGTAGATATATAATTGCTTTTTCACTTACACCAGCAATGTCATTTAATAATCTATCATGCTCATTGACGCAATAGGTTTTTGTAGCACCCCATAATTTTTTGTAGTAGATGTCACCACAATTTTTTTTTTGAAATTGCTATACAAGTGCCTTAAGCATTGTCTGTGTTCGGCATCAGGATATACTTGTGTAATAGCTACCTCTAATCCTTTTTGCATATCGGATGATATAACAAGACCATGTGGCATCCCGATTACTTTCTTTAATAATTCAAGAAACCATATCCATGAGCTTGTATTCTCTGATTCAAGAATACCATAGGCTACTGGAAACATGGAGCTATTACCGTCAATTCCAGTTGCAGCGACTAATACACCATTGAATTTCCCTTTCAAATGACAAGCATCAAGACTAATGTAGGGACGACAACCAGCAAGAAAGCCCATAGAGCAAGCTACTAGTGAAATAAAAAAGCTTTGGAAACATTTCTTATCACAATTTCTCTCAAAGCCAATGTCAATAACGCTTCCGGGGTTCCTATTTAGAATTTCATCTTTAAAGTGTTCTATATTTATAAAGGAGTCTTCCCACTTACCATATGTGTCGGTGTATGCTTGTTCTTTGCCTCTATATACCTTCTGGTATGGTAGTTCAACATTATAGTGTTTCATCAGCCATTTTCTAAGTTGTGTAACAGATACATCCCCATCAGATTTCAACTGATCACTAACTACATTTGCAACCCATCCTTGAGTTGCACGCCTATTGCCACCCTTATTGCTTCGAATACAATAATGTTCTTCTACCAATTTCTTAACTTACAAGAATTTTATATAGAAAATAAGTTATGTTAGAAATTCAAGCATTTTACTAAGTTGAATATAACTTAGACGATTCTAAAAAGGAAATTAAGTTGGGTATATACTTACTTCAAATGTAACTTTATCATCCATGATGCACGCATGAATATTCCACTTGCACTTTAAGTTCGCACACCTTGTCAGAACCCGTGTTGGTTCACTTTTCTCGATTAAGTACTCAAATTCATTTATTAGTGCATAATAGTTTAAAGCTCTTCTAAAATGAACCACATTAACAAATCTTGGATTCACTTTCATGATGGGACTCGTTTTAATGTGTAAGCAAGTCCCGTCTTCATAGTTTAGTAGCTCATTTTCATTATCAGTGCTTAGACGACTATGGTAACTTTCTTCACTTGGGCAATTTTCCGAGTCATCATTATCTTGTGGTTCATCAACATATTCATCTTGACTCCTGTACCAACATATTTAGAAATAAGTGAAAAGATATACTTATTCACATAATAGAATTTACCTTTGTTGTATTTCTTTCAAGCCGCGAGCATTATTCTCTATCGTCACATATATAGTTACTTCTTTCTCCACCTCATGCATGTCAAGCATCATTTTAAACTTCTCATCGAATCAAGTTCAATAAAAGATTGGTATGTTGCATATTTGTCAACAAAAGAACCGAGAGGACTAGATCCCTCTCGATGGGTAACGAGTTACAACTTCTTCAATTAGATCCCTTATGGTACGAGCATGTGTCGATATAGATGCTTTTTTTATGTCCATAACAATATCTTCTTCTTTACATGAGTTCTTGGCTAATCGAAAGTGTTGGTTTATGGATATACTTAATATGTGTATGACCGGATTCGATCTCGAGACCGGGGGATTGCACACTTTACGTATGAGACTCGATGTTTAAATAATTAATATAAAATATTATGTTTAATTATTAAATTCACAATAAACGACTAAACGAGCGATAAGTACTTATCATAAGTGACTATCGGTTATTAAATGTCAACGGGATATGAAGAAAAGTAAACAAGCCAAGAGAAGGTTTTTGGAAACCTCTTTGGGCTTGTTTTTTGGCCGAAACTATGGAATCCCACATCAGAAACCATAGTAATCTTGACATCTACCATAAGGCTATACATACATCCCCATGTATTCATCATTTGGTACACTAGATTTCAGTAGAAGGCCAAACTTTTTCTTTTCTTCCCTCTTGTTCTTAGGTCGATGAGTAAAACCCCATGTAAGGGATTTACGAGTGACCTTGAGCATAACAAAGGTGTTTGGTTAATCTATTGTGATCAAGAACTAGCATTCGCATCGAATCGCTAATAGTACGAGTGTACAAGAAAGTGGTGTAACACACTATTGTTACATCAATTGGTTTGAATTGAAAGATGGTAAGGGTCAATTCGTTAAACCACATAAACCCTAATTAGGGTTCTTAATTGCAAAAGTTCTTGCAATTTGGAAAAGGTATGTTTACACTTTATTTTTCGGTTAATTAATTTACTATTATATTCTAAGTCTTCCGCTGTGTACTCTGTGGTGTCATACATGTTATTATTGTATATCATGTTTGATAACCTCAACAGAAAGTATCCTCCATATTTTAGTTTTAGCTTATATTTGGATGATACTTGTCTGAAATTAAATTCATTCAAACTTAAGATTTATGTACAAAACTATATACTTCAATAAAAGAAAATTTTGCACCCTAAATATTGCATGAACATACTCAAGTATTGGTGATTCAACCACGCTCTCGCATCTTGTTTGTGAGTTTTGTTGGATATTCGAGTCTACACAATCGCCCATCTTTAACTACTTCACATACGAATCTGTGTAAAGTTGACCATACGACATATAATCACATTCTCAAACTTAACCCAATAATGCGTCTTAATTAAGGATAATAGAAATTTTAAAACACAACTCATTTCACCTAAATAACATCATAGAAAAGCATCTAAAAATGTGTTGGCTACTAAGATTAAATTGAATAAATTAATAAAGGATACTTACGTTTTCATAGATGATGATGAACTTGTTGTTTACCACAATAAAATAAATTATGTTTTCCACTTGATAAAGAATGACGCAAAAGATATAGATGGCGGTAAAAAAGTGATGTTTTGCGCCCAAATCGAGGATCATTAAAAGGGCATAAGTGTCTTTACGTGAGAATTAGCAATAATGGGTATATTTGTTAATTAAGATGTTTGGTGGAAAGCCTAATAACTAAGCAACCTATTACATAATTAAATGACCGACACTTGATAATAGTTACATGCGTTCCCAACAATCTCCCCCTAAGGGTTGGTCATTAAAGGTTGCTTGGCGTCTTCATTGCTTCTTTAGCTTGAAGTCTCATGTATCTTTGTTCTTTGTTCTTTGGTGTTTTTGTGATCATATGTTGTTGTCTGCCTTTCATCAATGTCTTGGTCTTTGGTGTCTTTACGTCTTTCTCTAACATGATCATACTTCTTTTGACTATGAATCTTCATACTTGTATAGCTCTCAATTACTTAGCTTTGATCATTGGTCTTTAAACTTTGTAGATTCTTTGACTTTGACGTAGAATCATTATGATCAGTAATAATTAGTCTCAATTAAACTTTGATCATTGGTCTTTAAACTTAGCTCTCAATTAGTTTAATAATTGCAGCATGGTCAGTAATAATTCTGTTCATTTTAATGCACTGTTGGGCCCACATAGTATCTGCTGTTGGTCCCACAATAGTATCCATTCTTTATAGTGTATATCTGTTTCATGGGGTGGCCTAATGCCACACCCCATGATTCACTAAATTTGCACCCCATAGGGTACTTTTGTACCCTTTTTGTCCCATTATGTTTTGTATTTTTTTAGTATTGTAGAGTCTATATTTATATAGTTTTTTTATATGTGTGTATATTTATTTGTGTAAAATATATTTATGTAATTTTTTTACGCTATGTTTTTTTATTGTGTATTTTAATATTTTTGTGTTATTTTTTATTCGTCTAATTTGTTTCTATTTAATTAAACAACAACAATAAACACGTTAAACATTAAAACATTAAACAAGTACAACAACAAATGCTACTACTACTACAACGAAATCTACTCCACATGAAGATTATTAATGTCATCTATAAGGTCATAGAGTATTCCACTCGACTGACATGCGTGATCAACGTGATTTCTTGCCAATTCCAGTGATGCCTCCAGCATCTTTATTCTTGCCTTCAACATATTGTTTTGAGACAATAACATATTGTTTCTTATTTCAAGCATGTTGATCGTGTTATTTTTAGTGATGCCTCCAGCGTCTTTATTCTTGCCCCAAGCAACGCTAAATATCTGTCGGTGACGATAACCCGCGGGTAATATTGTTCATTTATCACCCTCTTAACACATTGCAACACCCATCTGAAATTTGGCCCTTTTTCACAGTTCAAAAAGCTAAACGCCATTGAAAATGTTTTGTTTGTTGAAGTAACTCCAACAATTGTAAAGAATGGCAGTTTAAATATGGAGTCCACCATCATGATTTGTGGGAATGTTGTCCATATGGCATATGAGGTCGGGTGAACAAAAAATATTTCCTCAAGCTCATTAGTGCGGTCATTTATCCTGTCATAATTAGGGGTGTCAGTCGGGTCGGGTTTGTCGGGTTCGGGTCAATTCGGTCGGGTCAAAGTCGGGTCAAGGGTAGAAATAATTTACCCGAACCCGACCTTATTTGAACTCGGGTTAGTCGGGTTCGGGTCAATTCGGGTTCGGGTCGACCCGAATATAAGCTAAATAGTGACAAAATTGCTTATTTTTTCTAGTTTATATAAAAAAATTTATAAAATAAATATATAAAAAAATAAAAAAAATCCTTAATCAGGTCAAACGGGTTGACCCGAACCCAACTTAGCTAAAAAAACTCAACCCGATACCCGACCCTATTTATTATTCGGGTTACTCGGGTTGACCCGAATAACCCGAATTCAAATTCTGACCCGAGTAACCCGACCCGAATATGCTTAGTCGGGTTCGGGTCCGGGTCGGGTCAGGATTTTTGATACCCCTAGTCATAATATGTATAACCTTGATTCCTCAAATGTGCTAAAAGGACTTGTATTGGAGTTCTATCAACACGAATGGCGCCGCGTATCTTATTTTGTGCATTATATATAGTTTTAATGCTAGACACGTTATCCGGATCGTTCTCTTTTAGTGACGAAAGTATAATGCGTGGTGCTACTTTATGCTTTGTCAATTGCACCACCAAAACAAACTCATGATCTTTTAATCGCACTGCTTGTGGAAAACCATGGAACGAATCTATAAAATCATAATTATGCCTCTCACACTTCACCCTCAAGATCCAACCATTGTCACCTTTTATATATTTCGCCAGTAATTTGAATGGACAATTGGTTTTAGCGGTACTAGTCCGCCGTTGAAGTTCATCTTTTGAACCTTCACGTGCGGACGTCCCATGTTTTGACCACTTATATTCGATTGAGTACTTATACCCCCTATCTGTTTTGGTTCTTGCTTTAACAATAACAAAACCGATCGATTGAGCAATATTTTGCACCCAATTAGTTAAAACATCGCCATCGTGGAACACCTAAAAAATAAAAATGCAACTTTTATAATTTTCATTTGTAATGTATAATTTATAACTTTTATACATTTTTATACAACTTTTTTTATTTTTACAACTTATGTATTTTTATTACAACTTTTAAAAAACTTTTACTTTTTATACTTTTATACATTTTAACAACTTTTGTATAACTTTTTTTACAAATTATATACTTTTTACAAATTACAAATTTTACAAATTATATACTTAAAAAAAAAAAAAAAAAAAAAAAAAAAAAAAAACTTTTACAATTTTTACTTTTATTATCTTTTACAAACTGTTATAATTTATACAAATTTTACAAACTTTTGTATAAAAGTTTAAAATTATATACTTTATATACTTTTACTTTTGCAAAAAAAAAAAAAAAAGGGTTAAAAGCGCTTTCTCTCTCACTCACTCTGTACTAACTCGTCTCTCATATCACTTGTTTCTCTCTCTCTCTCTCTCTCTCTCTCTCTCTCTCTCTCTCTCTCTCTCTCTCTCTCATATCACTCGTTTATCATTTCTCTCTCTAACCGAAACTCTCTATCTCTTTTCTAGATCTAACAAGTAAAAAAAAACACTTGTTAGATCTTGGTTAGAAACCACTTGTGAATCTTTGTAGATGGTTTGTTTTGATCTGTGATGGTTGGTTTTGATCTGTGATGATTTCTTTGTGAATCTTTGTAGATGGTTGATTTTGATATGTGATGGTTGGTTTTGTCTCACTCTTATTTGTCTCGACTCTTGACGTGTGGTTGGTTTTTTGTACCAACGATGGTTCTCGTTGGTTATTTTTTAGATCTAAAAAATCTATAGATCTAAAAAATATTATCTATCTTGAAACTGTTATGGTTCTTGTTTGATGTGATGGTTTTTAGATCTTGAAAAAAATTTAGATCTTGAAAAAAGACTTGTTTGGTTGTTTTTTTAGATCTCATTGTGGGTGTCATGGTTCTCGTTGGTTATTTTTTATAGATCTAAAAAATCTTATAGAGCTAAATAATCTTATCGAGCTTGAAATTTTGTGTTTAAACTGTGAAATCTTTTGATGGGGTGGGATAAGTGAGATAAAAACTGTTGGTGAAAAACAATTAAGAAATTTTGTAGATCTTGATATCACTTGTTAGAGCTTTTTATGATCTGTGGTGCTTGATCTGATTTCTTTGTTAGGTCTTTGATGGTGGTGGTGATCTTTTTGATGGTGTTGGTTTTTGTTTTGTGAAGGCTTGTTTCAGAAACTGTGAATGACAGTCGCTTTCAAGCTGCTATATAACATCAAAAGTGGGTTAGATCTGTTTGGTTGGTTGCTGATGATAAAAAAAACATGGTATTTTGAAATGGTTAGCGCTTGATTGCTTTAAAAACCGTGATGGTGATGATGATTTGCAAAAAAAAAAAAAAAAACCTTGTCGATTGCGTGGCATAACCGAATGGATGAGCAAACATTTTGCAACCTTCAAATTATGACCATATGATTAAAATAACAATGAGCCGCCTTGATGTGTCATTTTTATATGTTAGATTTGTGATGGTGATCTCGTGATTTGTTAGATCGTGATGGTGATTTGTTAGATCTGTGATGGTGGTGTTAGATCCGTGACTTGTAGATCTGTTGTTTGTTTAGATCTTGGCTGTTTGGTTGGTTTAGATCTGCGGTTTGATCTTCAAAGCGCACTCAAAATCGCTTATTGAAAGCAATTTAAAATCGCTTATTGAAAGCGGTTCAAAAATCTGCATCGAAAGCGCTTCAAAAACTAAACCGCTTATTATGAGAAGCGGCAGCTTTTAAAACCGCTTTTGGTTGGTTGTGTTGATAAAAAACTTGGTTTTTGAGATGGTTTCTTGAAACCGCTTATTATGAAATAAGCGGTTGATTTTGTTTTAAAAAACCGAGATGGCGATGATGATTTAAAAAAAAAATTGTCGATTGGCATGCATAACCGAATGGACGGAAAACATTTTCCAATATTCAAATTTGCAGCCATATGAATAAAAATAACAATCTGAGCCGTCTCGATGTGTCATTTTTTTATAAACGTAAACTTTTATATGTAGTAGCGTAAAATTATACCTCGTTCGTGTAAAACGGTGATGAATTCGTCGTTAACTTTTATAAACCCATAATAGCTTCTTTTTGTTTTGTGAATGCTTGTTTTTGTTTTGTGAATGCTTGATCTGTGGTGCTTGATCTGATTTCTTTGTTAGATCTTTGATGGTGGTGGTGATCTTTCTGATGGTGTTGGTTTTTGTTTTGTGAATGCTTGTTTTTGAAACTGTGAATGACAGTCGCTTTTGTTTCGTGAATGCTTGATTTGTGGTGCTTGATCTGATTTCTTTGTTAGATCTTTGATGGTGGTGGTGATCTTTCTGATGGTGTTGGTTTTTGTTTTGTGAATGCTTGTTTTTGAAACTGTGAATGGCAGTAGCTTTCAAGATGCTATATATAACATCAAAAAAGTGGAGTGAAAACACTAAAAACGTGTTTCACAAAGAAAACACAACCCGTGAATCCATCCTCGTGAATAATTTTCAGACAAAGAACAAAAAAAGGACGATTCTTATTCCCTATACAAAGTTAAAACAAAACTTATAAAACAAAAAAAAAGAGTAAAAATCTAATACTATACATGTATGATTAGAAAAAAAAAGGTCAAACAAGTACTCTTGTACTATTTCTGCTACACAAGTATAAACACACCTACAAACAAGTACAAACACCCCCTTATGGGGTGTTTTGATAGCATGACCCCTGTTTCATATACATTGCAATGTACCTTTTTTCATTATAATGTTTCTTTTATATCTTAATGCAGCTTTCAAAGCATCACTGCTCTCAAGTATTATACCCAGAATAGTTTGGATTCATTGGAAGATTCTAGAAGAACTTTGCTTGATAGACTTATGGAACTTGACCAAACAATGGAAAACCCACGAGAAGAAGATGTAGAAAGAGTAAGATATTGTCCAAACTCATCAACTCAAGGAGATGGTCTCATCTGTGTACATTGTGAACTAGACGAGTTGTTCCGTGTTTCTATCCACATTATAATCACAAAAGTATGAAATGGTAAATATATATACACCGCTTGTAATATCGGTCTCTTCCTTATTTGTGCAGTTTATGAGGCCGATTGTTTCTACTTAACAAAGGACATGATGGAGGTGTGATTACATATGCGGAGGAGGCAATGATATCTGTAAAAGAAAGTCACTTTAAATCATTTCTATTGGACTTTGTCTCAGCGTGATAAAGCTTAACGAACATCGAGTGTGAATGATGAAGATGATGGGACAAAAAGGGGTGTTGGGGAGAAAGTTATGGTGAGTATTTAACTTAGAACATGTAAAATGGGCGGTTGCTGGTTGTTCGGGTTGAGTAACAAGTCAAAACAGGGTTTGATTAAAACAGGTTATTTTTGGTTCTGGTTGCAACGCATATTTTTATTTTTCCTCTTTCACCTGTTGGTTAATATATATAACCACAATGGACCCTTTAATACGTTTATTGGTCGCTGCACCTAAGTTTACTTCTTGCAGTGTCCCATTGCTTAATTACTAAATTGTGTTGCGTGTGATGCTACATAATTTGAAATTATTACACTTAATATTACTTTCTGAATTTGATATACATTCTATGTTCATATGTGAATATATCAACATGTTTCTAAGTCTCCTTCGAGTTGGAAGTTGTTCTTGGGATTTTAAAGAGCTATTCAAAGGTTCAACTGGATAAAGAAGTAACGCCGCACCAAAAACATCTCTTTCTTCTCGAGGTATGTGATCCCTTACTTTATGCGAAAAAGCGACATGTTCCCATTGTAACGCCTGTTGTCCTTTTGTTATTTGTTGTTTGTATATGGTTTTCATCGAATCGTGAAGTTACCAAAATATATTTTTGGATTGTTGATATATTTATAATTTTTAACCAACACAATGACCTTTCTAAGGAATGAGAAAGGAGTATGCACAAGCACGGTCCTTAGCGCTTGCTCAAGCTCGTGTTCTTAATGCTCATGATGATTAAAATGGCAACCTCACGATTAAGGCCGAGAGAAAATGAGGATGATAAGTCTATTGATGCTTTAAGTCTTGAAGAGTTGGAACAAGCAAGCGTTGAAAATTCTAGCGAAAAGTTTCTTGCTTTTACACATTAACACATATAAAAGGATGCTTCGCTATCTAAAGGTATCAATATTAATTTATTATAAGCTTTTATTCGCTTTTGTGTTTCACTAGCGCATCTATGCATTAAATTTACAATGATGTGAACTATTTATATATCTATTTTGTTCTCTAGGGTTTAGTACACTCTAAACAAAATTCACAATCGAAGGTGAATGTGATCTCTCCGGGATTAATAGTATGAGAAATGGTCATTCTAATTTGATTAGAACATAAAACAATAAAAAAAACCGTGTCCAATTATAGGAGGAAATGTGTCTTGTTTCTCAAGAAAGGCTCAGCAATCAGAAGACGGTTTTTCAATGTGGTCATATTACGTGTTGTAAATGTAAGTTTTTTAGTACTTCATCAACCTCATATTAGTGGGTAAATTGCTAGTTTTTATTACTTGCTGTGAGTGTAAGTTCTTTAACACTGTTTGTTAGTGGGTACATCCAAGTAAATACCTTCCGATTCTTTTGTGTACCCTCGTTTTTTTTACTAAAAATAATATGTATAAAATTACATACAATTTGGTAATTTGCAGGTTTTCTTGGGATGACTGAACGGTGGAAAAATCTGCACGGGAAATCTCACAATAAATGGGTGAGGTGCCCAACATGTAGGCAACATACGGAGTATGGGAATGTTGATTTTGTTGATGATATGTGATCGGTGCGAAACCGTCAAGTTTTCTCACGCGAGCTGATCACTTGTGAATGATCACCGTAAGGAACTTAAAACACTCACACACCAACTCAATGAAGATCGAGAGTATAGTGTTTCCGTGTCGTTAAGTCCCAACGAAATGTGCGAGAATAGTCAAACGTAGTGATCGAGATTTGAACGAAAAGAAATTTGAAGATGATTATAACTAAGGAAAAGCCCATAAACTACAGGGCTTAAATGCAAATTAAAGAAAGTTAAAAGATAAAATCTATTAAATAAACGCTATCACTATATTTAAAATGATGAACGTTAAAACTTAAAACTAAAACGACGCTTAAATAAAAATTACGAACGCACAAAATAAAAAGTGAAACTTATACAATATAAATCCTAAAAATATGAAAATACATTTTACAATCCTAATGATAAAAGAAAATTTATAGAAAAGAAAATTATTTTTATAACTATTAAATTAATTATTATTAATTAAAAACTATTTTTAACTATTTAATAATTAACTAAAATACAAGAAATTAGGAAATAAAGCTAGAAAAATAAAATTATGAAATGGAAAAATCTAAAATATCAAACTAGAATTTTCAAAACTATTTTTGTATTTTTCCTGATTATTTTCTATTTTTATGAATTTTAAACTATTAAAAACTACTTAAATTATTTAAAATACAAATTTAACTAAGAAAAATATGGAAAATACTTTTTGGCTTTTTATATTTATCTTAACTTAATAAAAATGAAAACTTATTTTTTAGAACCTTTTTCTAATTTTTTATATTAAATACTATTTAAAAAGGCTTAAAAACTAATTTAAAATAAGAAAAATACCAAACAAGCTAGGAAAAATCTGAAAAATTCAGGAAAACTTTAAAATAATATTAGGAATATGAGAAAAATGGAAAAACAGGCCCTTATGTGGAGAAATATGAAACTGCTATGGAAGTGCTTATTTGAAATAAGCACTTGATAAACAAAAAGCACTCCAAAGGCTACCAAACTGATACACAAGCTCTATTATGCTAAAGGAACTAGAATGGAACAAGTTTCAACAAGCTAAATCCTCAGATTGCAATCTTACAAAGATTTGGTGAAATGAGATTTAGGCTAGAAACAGTTAACAGTGGTCTACTTTGAGCTTAAAAATAAGCAAACCAATAAGCTTGAAACTAGAAAACAACCATGGGAACCTCACAAGGACCTGGCTAACTACATGAGCCAAATTGCAAACTTTGATAAGCTAAAACAAACCCCTGCAAGGGCTTAAACCTTCGCAGACTCAAGATTAATCGAGTCTATGCACGAAGCGCTTAAGCTCATTTTGAAAAGCTAAATGAAGCTTATAAAAATTTAACAAAATTTCACAAAATAGACAATAACAAAATAGACCAAGAGTAGTTTCGAAACCACAAGATTCACATGAATTGGTCCGAAATGAATCAAGGATAATTCATCTTATTTGAGCCAAACCGACTTTTTCAACATTTTGACTTTTTCTCAAAGCGATAAGTTGACTTTTCCAAGTTCGAGCTTGATTTAAGAACTGAAATTGATATATAATGATGAAATTAGACTAAAACAAGCTATACTTATAACTTTTGAACACAAAACAAACTTTGGATATACAAAAACTTCAACAAAGGAGTCGCTAAATCATTGAATGGGATTTTGACTTTGGATGTTTGTGCAATAGAGAAAGACTCAAATGAGTTCAAATGGACTTAATAAACATGAAACAAAAGGAGTGTACCATCAATCGTTTTAAATCACAGTTTATATGTTCAATCCAAACACCCTTAAAATGTTGTTTTGAACTAAAATCGAGATAATTTGTTGAACCAACATGAAGTAAGGATCAAACTAGGTCTACATACCTTAAATAAAACTATTTAAGTGGTAAAACTATAAATGATCATAGATACAAAACAAACATGAAACTGCCCTTAGACTTGAAATTGGAAAATGGGGAAAGACAACTCACAACTGTGTCCAGCTTATTGCAGGCTCAAATCAAACCCAGACCTAACCTAATCTAATTCATTACAACCCAATATCATCACTGCATCCACCCCTTTCCATCTTCATTTCCATTTTGGCCATTCTTTTGACTTTTGTTGACCATGATTCAAATATGCTTGAAAATGAAATATAAGCTCACTAAAAGCTATGACAAGCTTACAGAAGCATATTGGAGATCAAAACTAATCATTATAGATCTTGACTAAAGATTTTCAAAATGAAAATTCCAACAAGAACCTTAAAACATGAAACTTTAACCAAACCGGAATTAATACTTGAAATTGGTCTCAATACACTTTAATAACTTGCTTTAATACAATTTAACTTAAAATTACAACATTTGACTTAAATTAAAACATTTTATAAAAAAACGACATTAAAGAAAATCAATAAAACTAGCTACCCTGCTTTCTCTTCCTTTTCCCTTTTATACTTCAAGAGGCTTCCACGTGTCTTCTAGATCAAATCCCACCACCCTATTGAGCCAATGAGTGAGTTCATGGACTTTGGCCACTTTTCCAATTTATGGAAATGGACAATTTGACTTATAGGGTCCGAATTTGCGATAGGGGGGTGGATGTGTAGGGGTGATGGGAGAGGTGTTGGGATAAGGTGAGGTGAAAAAGGTGATGGGTGAAGGATTTGCAGAGATGCAGCTGCTGGGGAGGAAGAAGGAGTGGCGCTGCTTCGGTTTTTGACTTATTTTGACCAAGGGTCAAAATTGGTTTTGACAGGGGTCAAAGGGGTTTAGGCAGGGTCAATATTGTTTTGACAAGGGTTTGAATTAAATAAATACAAGGACTAGTTTTGTAATTCTTCAAACTTGAGGGCCATTCCGTAATTTTCTCAAAGTTAATACAAGGACCAATATTGACAAGCTTCAAAAGTACAAGGACCAGCTTTTGACAATTTCAAATTTTCTAGGGACCAAACTTGACAATTTTGAAAGTTCGGGACCTTTTCTCGCCATTTTACAAAAGATTTATTCAAGGACCATTTTTGACAAATTAGAATATTTCAGGGACCTTGAATAACATTTTTCTTTATTTAGATTTACCAGGACTGTTTTTGACAACTTTTGAAACTTGGGGACTAAAGCGCCAATTATGCAAACTTTATACGCTTTTCACCGATTTTGATGTTTTGCATTTAAAACACATAAAACACTTCTTTGTGATATTTTTATCATTTTGATGCATTTCGAGTGTTTTCGGATGTTTTTGCAGCTTAATTGATACAAAAATGATGAGTATTTAGACACTCATCAATCCCTCTACACTAAGATATTGCTAGTCCCTAGCAATGTTTAGAAAAATTTAATGGATTTCATCTCTTTACCAAAAGCCATTACTCGAGTAGTCAAATGTTTCAGTTCAAGTAAGAACTTTGGTACACCGATAACCAAATGATTTTGAGCAAATCATCACTTTCAACGGATTTGATTTGTCTTTACCGTAAGCCGCTTGCTCGGACTAGCCAACTCTTAGATAAATTATCAATTTTATCTTTGGTGAGCCGATTACCAATTATGGATTTTCCAACGCCTTTACCACAAGCCATAAACTTACGGGCTAGCCAACTCTTCACTTTTAAGGATATGGTGAGTGAATACCATACAATTTTGGGCAAATTGCAAGTCGTTAACGGATTTGAGATATCTTTACCAAGAGCCGCTTGCTCTCGGATTAGCCAGTCCTTATGTAGGTTAGACATGGTGGACTGATTACCATTTGTTGTGTTTAGTACATAGTACTTCCACTAAAAAAATTTTAAAATTTTAAAATTTGGCCATTTTGGGGAAAAGGGACTAAAAGGATACATTTATGGTCAAAATTCGCTTTAATTTCCCCACACTTAGAAATGAATATTGTCCTCAATATTCAAAGTACCTACCGTTATGCCGAACTTAGAACGAAAAGATAATAAACCTAGCTAAGTGTAGAAACACAACAATTATTCTCTTTTAAATATTTACAATTTTCAAAGTTTTTAGATCTATATACAACATGTGGGGCATCTCCCCACACTAGGGTGGTACACACGGTGAAAACCCATGTAGCATGCTCTGCTTTTTGATTACCGAGTCGCTAGCTTGACTCGACCCGAATTAATTGGTTCATGGGAAGTAAGTGGACGAGACAATCTCCATCGGACTTTCATTCAAGATGTTTGGATAAACATTGAAGTACATGAAAGTTCCACACCGATGAGATACAGATGCATGCACCCGGCTCACAAATGGTTCATGGAAATGCTCGGTCAAAGATAATGTCTTCATTCCCGAAGGAGTGAAGAAAGGAGAAGTTACGGATATATGAAGAAGAGAAAGAAAATCATGATACAAATCATGACTAACTCTTCTTCATCCATAGGAGGATCCATAATTTCGTGATTATGAATCTCATCATTTAAGCTTAAGTGATCAAGACAAATCTCGGGTGTGTCATGATCAATTTTGGGAGTTATCATACTCCGCGGAGATATGATATGAGTGAGTTCACCGCGAACTCCTCGTGAAGAGAATCAATCACAAGATGTAAATCGTGAATTCTTGTTCCATCAGACTCATCACTATCCTCAACTGAGTATCAAAGAGTGGATTCTCGAAATTAAAGTGAATTCGAGTCGAATTCAAATAGAGGATTAGTGAAAGTAGCTTTGAATGTTTCGGGAACAAAGTGATCAACATTCTCATTTGGATTGTTGGGATAAGAAGTGAGTGATCGATCATTATCAATGAGACTTTCGCCTCCCGGATCGACTTCAAATCAAAGAGTGGATTGATGTGAGTGAGTTCATCGGTGAACTCCTCAAGATGATGATCAAGATCGATCGTGGAGTGATGCCTCAACATACTCGATGTTTCCATGAGAAGTACAATCGTCGCTAACATCGGAGAAAGTTTCAAAATGATCTTTTGAACACTCAATAGGGAGATAGAATCACACATGATCGAAGTTCCTCGTGACTCTCTCGGGATTGGGACAAGGTTCTCAACACTAGACTTTATGAATTCGTCCGATTCCTTTTCGTGAACAGGTCAAGATGCTCGTCCCCATGTTCGAGAGAGTGAGTGGAGCTTGGTGTGATAGCGCTTGTTTGAGATGGAATCTCAACCGCCGATATCATCGATGAACTTGATGAATCAAGTGTATCATCATCATCACCGCCATCGAATAAAACGAAATTGAGAGCTAGATCCGTCGCTTTTCTTTTGCAATTGATTCCTTAATGATTTCTCAAAGGCAATTTGGGATTTTATTTTAGCACTGTTCTTGCCTAGCAATTCTTCCATGGATTTCTCATGTGAATTTTGAATGACGAGGATATTGTGGGGTGGAGATTTGTCAAACCGAAGGTTGACATTGATAATCATCATGAGGACCCCACAATGTACACAAGAAATACCGGAATATTATGAAGTACAGTTTTATTGAACTCCTCACTCTTTTCACTAACTCTGAAGCTCTAGATAAGTGTCTTGTTGGGTTTGCCGAGGAGTTTGAGTTATTTGCAATCGTGGAGGTTGGTCTTGACATGGATAGTCGTAATTGTTACAAGGAAATGGATTCCTGTTTGACAATCGAGTGGAATGGGACCTCCACAGTTCTCACAACAAAATGATTGTTGTGGGTGGTCATGTGAATAATATGGAATTTGGTCATTTCAAAGTCCCGAGTGTTGCCGAAAACTCGTCGAGACAAACGTGTTTCGGATTGACACTCAAATCCTTGGTGAGGACCTCCGCAATACTCACAAAGAAGAATGTTGGTTATATGAAGATGAGTCGGGTTGTGGTGGGTAATTGGAAAAGTTAGAGGGTCGTTAAATGAGTTCGATAAGGATCATAATCAAATGAATTCCTCGAACCACAAAACAAACAACTCCCGTTACGGATATCATTACCACATTGTACACACGCACACCAACGATGTGGTGAACCATAAAGAGGCTCACCACAACCGACACAAGGAATAAACGATTCTATTTGAGAATTATAAGGAGGAATCGGTTTATTCAAAGAATCGACAAAACCAACATGGTGATCCGAATGATCACAAGTCTCAAGAACACTTTGAAAATCCGGAGGTGGGACAAGTGGTGTGCTCGAGAGCTAGCAATTTCCACAACTTCCGTTATGGTCTCCGGCTCGGTTCTTGAGAAACGAAGATTAGGCAAGTCATTCATGCGAGTCACCGTCTCAATTTCGCATGTTTGCTTTTAACCGTAAAACCGTGAAAGTTTAGAATCAATTCTAGACGGCTTAGGAGCAATTGAGGATTAGATCTTTGGATAACCGTAGGTTGGACGTGTTAGCACTTCCTTTATCGAGGAAGTACCGGTCCTTGTCACCCCGCTCGCTCTATTTCCTACGCAGAATGAATGGATCTCCACGAACAACGCGAATTCTAGACATTTGTGATAAAGTCCGAAGCTTTCCACTGTCCCAATCGCCCTCGAGAGATTCCATGAGAATAGAAGAAGAATCAAACGGATAGAGGTAAAGGATAAAGAATCAAAAAGGGTAGGAGGGTAAAGAGGAATATTTTTGGTATTTTTGAAAACATTTTGTAAAACTAAGAATGAAAAATCTTTTGGGTTTTTGATTTTAAAAGATGGTATGAACAAGGAGTGATTATTCAAATCACTAATCGCTAAACGTAAGACTATTAGCATCGCTCCCGCAATGGCGCCAAAATTTGATCGGTGCGAAACCGTCAAGTTTTCTCACGCGAATGATCACTTGTGAATGATCACCGTAAGGAACTTAAAACACTCACACACCAACTCAATGAAGATCGGAGAGTATAGTGTTTCCTGTGTCGTTAAGTCCCAACGAGTCATGCGAGAATAGTCAAACGTGTAGTGATCGAGATTTGAACGGAAAAGAAATTTGAAGATGATTATAACTCAAGAAAAAGCCCATAAACTACAGGGCTTAAATGCAAATTAAAGAAAGTTAAAAGATAAAATCATAAATAAACGCTATCACTATATTTAAAATGATGAACGTTAAAACTTAAAACTAAAACGACGTTTAAATAAAAATTACGTAAACGCACAAAATAAAAAGTGAAACTTATACAATATAAATCCTAAAATATGAAAAATACATTTTACAATCCTAATGATAAAATAAAATTTATAGAAAAGAAAATTATTTTATAACTATTAAATTAATTATTATTAATTAAAAACTATTTTTAACTATTTAATAATTAACTAAAATACAAGAAATTAGGAAATAAAGCTAGAAAAATAAAATTATGAAATGGAAAAATCTAAAATATCAAACTAGAATTTTCAAAACTATTTTTGTATTTTTCTGATTATTTTCTATTTTTTATGAATTTTAAACTATTAAAAACTACTTAAATTATTTAAAAATACAAATTTAACTAAGAAAAATATGGAAAAATACTTTTTGGCTTTTTATATTTATCTTAACTTAATAAAAATGAAAACTTATTTTTTAGAACCTTTTTCTAATTTTTTATATTAAATACTATTTAAAAGGCTTAAAACTAATTTAAAATAAGAAAAATACCAAACAAGCTAGGAAAAATCTGAAAAATTCAGGAAAACTTTAAAATAATATTAGGAATATGAGAAAATGGAAAAACAGGCCCTTATGTGGAGAAATATGAATCGCTATGGAAGTGCTTATTTGAAATAAGCACTGATAAACAAAAAGCACTCCAAAGGCTACCAAACTGATACACAAGCTCTATTATGCTAAAGGAACTAGAATGGAACAAGTTTCAACAAGCTAAATCCTCAGATTGCAATCTTACAAAGATTTGGTGAAATGAGATTTAGGCTAGAAACAGTTAACAGTGGTCTACTTTGAGCTTAAAAATAAGCAAACCAATAAGCTTGAAACTAGAAAACAACCATGGGAACCTCACAAGGACCTGGCTAACTACACATGAGCCAAATTGCAAACTTTGATAAGCTAAAACAAACCCTGTGCAAGGAGCTTAAACCTCGCAAGTGACTCAAGATTAATCGAGTCTATGCACAGGCGATTAGCTCATTTTGAAAAGCTAAAATGAAGCTTATAAAAATTTAACAAAATTTCACAAAATAGACAATAACAAAATAGACCAAGAGTAGTTTCTGAAACCACAAGATTCACATGAATTGGTCCAGAAATGAATCAAGGATAATTCATCTTATTTGAGCCAAAACTGACTTTTTCAACATTTTTGACTTTTTCTCAAAACTGATAAGTTGACTTTTTCCAAGTTTGAGCTTGATTTAAGAACTGAAATTGATATATAATGATGAAATTAGACTAAAACAAGCTATACTTATAACTTTTGAACACAAAACAAACTTTGGATATACAAAAAACTTCAACAGTGAGCTGCTAAATCAGTTGGAATGGGATTTTGACTTTGGATGTTTGCAGACAATAGAGAAAGACTCAAATGAGTTCAAATGGACTTAATAAACATGAAACAAAAGGAGTGTACCACTGAACTGTCTTAAATCACAGTTTATATGCTCAATCCAAACACCCCTTAAAATGCTGTTTTGAACTAAAACTGAGATAATTTGTTGAACCAACATGAAGTAAGGATCAAACTAGGTCTACATACCTTAAATAAAACTATTTAAGCAGGGTAAAACTATAAATGATCATAGATACAAAACAAACATGAAACTGCCCTTAGACTTGAAATTGGAAAATGGGGAAAGACAACTCACAACTGTGTCCAGCTTATTGCAGGCTCAAATCAAACCCAGACCTAACCTAATCTAATTCATTACAACCCAATATCATCATCGCATCCACCCTTTCCATCTTCATTTCCATTTTGGCCATTCTTTTGACTTTTGTTGACCATGATTCAAATATGCTTGAAAATGAAATATAAGCTCACTAAAAGCTATGACAAGCTTACAGAAGCATATTGGAGATCAAAACTAATCTGTTATAGATCTTGACTAAAGATTTTCAAAATGAAAATTCCAACAGTAACCTTAAAACATGAAACTTTAACCAAACTGGAATTAATACTTGAAATTGGTCTCAATACACTTTAATAACTTGCTTTAATACAATTTAACTTAAAATTACAACATTTGACTTAAATTAAAACATTTTATAAAAAAAAACGACATTAAAGAAAAATCAATAAAACTAGCTACTCCTGTTTTCTCTTCCTTTTTCCCTTTTTATACTTCAAGAGGCTTCCACGTGTCTTCTAGATCAAATCCCACCACCCTATTGAGCCAATGAGTGAGTTCTGTGGACTTTGGCCACTTTTCCAATTTGGCGGGAAATGGACAATTTGACTTATAGGGTCTGAATTTGCAGATAGGGGGGGGGGGTGGATGTGTAGGGGTGATGGGAGAGGTGTTGGGATAAGGTGAGGTGAAAAAGGTGATGGGTGAAGGGATTTGCAGAGATGCAGGCCAAGTGGGGGGAGGAAGAAGGAGGTGGCGCCTGTTTCTGGTTTTTTTGACTTATTTTGACCAAGGGGTCAAAATTGGTTTTGACAGGGGGGTCACAAAGGGGTTTAGGCAGGGGTCAATATTGTTTTGACAAGGGTTTGGAATTAAATAAATACAAGGACTAGTTTTGTAATTCTTCAAACTTGAGGGGCCATTCCTGTAATTTTCTCAAAGTTAATACAAGGACCAATATTGACAAGCTTCAAAAGTACAAGGACCAGTTTTGACAATTTCAAATTTTCCAGGACCAAACTTGGCAATTTTGAAAGTTCAGTGGACCTTTTCGCCATTTTACAAAAGATTTATTCAAGGACCATTTTGACAAATTAGAATATTTCGGGGACCTTGAATAACATTTTTCTTTATTTAGATTTACCTGTGGACCTGTTTTGACAACTTTTGAAACTTGGGGACTAAACCGCCAATTATGCAAACTTTATACGTTTTCACAAGATTTTGATGTTTTTGCATTTAAAACACATAAAACACTTCTTTGTGATATTTTTATCATTTTGATGCATTTCTGAGTGTTTTCAGATGTTTTTGCAGTTTAATTGATACAAAAATGATGAGTATTTAGACACTCATCAATATGCATACTAAATGTCAAAGGAGTATGGGAATGTTGATTCTGTAGGCAACATACGGAGTATGGGAATGTTGATTCTGTTTCTACTTTTCGAAGCTCAGAAGCTTCTGTGAATGTCAAAGGATCATAGAGCACAAAGGTAGACATCCGAGTGAATTTTTTTATTTTTTTAACAATGTTAAACAAACGGTTATAAGTTGCACAAAATGTTTTACAAGTGTTTTAAAGATCTGGACCAAGAATACCGATGAACCGTGTTTTATTTAATAGTAGATAGGTTTCGTTTCCATTGTCAATAAACCTCCAAAGTGGGGAGTTGTATATTTAAGATGTACGGTTCCTCAAGTATATACTAGCAGTGTACCCGCGCAATGCGGCGGCGGGTACCCTGAGACTATATTTTTCGGAGGGCAAATGTTATTGGGTTAAATGTTTTTCTAGTAAACATATAAAGAATCTCTGGAATAAAAGTACCCGTAAGAGTTGAGGAATGAAAGTGAGGGTATATTGAGAGACTATTTTTGTGTGTGAGAGATATGAAATGGTTTGTGTGAACTTATATGGTTGATGCGGATACATATTTTTAATAATCATTATTGATATTAATGATTTTTAGCGGTTACACGTTTTTAATAATTATTGAAAGCTGTTACAATGTTATAATGATATTGATGACTATCAAAAGACAACATATCCATAACAAGCAAGTTTAAGAGTCTGAATTTTAAGCCTTGCTAATAATGGAAAAGTCCCAAATGCATTATAAGGTAGTAGAGATATGTTACATGAAATTTTTGATATTTTATAGATCTCACCAGTCACAAGGAGAATACTATGCATCGGTTCTACAAACCCAAAAGCCAAAGTTCTTGTTTTTTCTAGCTGGAATGATGTTCTTGATGTGCTGGAACATTCATTCACGATTAATGGTATAAGTTTTATCGGGATGTTAAGGGAGGTATGTTTACTTTTGACTTTTTCTTTTAATATCTTCACGTTAATGGCTTCTCTTCTTTAATAGCATTACATAATATCGACATTCTATGTAATATAAATTTTCGTGAAATCACATGTTGCTATCAACAATTTAAAGGAAATTGTGTAAAAGATGAAGCAAATAAGAAACAAAAGCAAGTAGAAACAAATTATGTCGTGTGTTGTTACTCTTGATTCAACATGGAGCCAACGGGCTTAATCTTTTGGAGGCCCAAGATGTTATTCTTGTAGAGCCATTATTTAATCCTGCAAATTAAGTACAAGCAATTAGTAGGGTGCACCGCATTGGTCGAACCCTAAGACACTGCTCATCGTTTCATAGTATGCTTTTTTAATAGGTTTTCCTTTTCGCGTAGAATAACAACATTCATTATTTAATAACTCACCAATAGTTTTTGTGTCCCAATTGGTTTGTTAGCAAAAACTTCTTAAAAGTCTCAATAATGAAATGAAAAATACTAAAATTGCGGGTTAACAAAGATAGTTTTGGTATTTTATGCAACAATAAACCTTTCTACATGTTTATATGTTTAACAAAAAGATCATTGATAGATTTATCAAGTAATTTAGGTGCTTTTTTATATTTACCGATGTTATTTTTTTTGACAGGTGAAAGACACAGTGGAAGAGAGCTTATATAAACTGAATAAGAGTCGGCATAGTGGTTCGCTTATAAGTGGAAACAAAAGAACCAAGATCACTGTTTTGACAATTAAAGATGTTGAGTATTTAATGCATCCCAATCTTCACGAGAGGAGGCTCATGGGACCTTCAGGAAACTTGCCAAATAGTCAAAGTTGAAATTATATCAACCTGAATATCATTCTCGTGTAACAAAAAATTCCGAATTTCCACTCCTTTCACGTACCATCTACCCCAACATCATATCAAGCTAGGGTTTGATCCAAGATTAATTTTAAGCAAGTATTAAGCAAGGTTTCACCTCACATAAGCTTATAAACGAATAAGCTAGGTTTTCACCATCCAATTTGAGGTAAAGATCATGTCTTGTTGTTAAATTTGTATGTCATGGCCTCTAGTTGTGGGTAAAGCCTAAAGTTTATATCTTTGTGCCATTTATGGGGTTATCATAGAATTTTACATGATTATGTGAAATTATGATTTTGAGAAATCATCAAGTATACTAGTAATCATGTAGAATTGATTAGATAAGTGATGGGTACCTTATTAGGTGCTATAACACCATTTTGTGGTGTTAATTTTAGAAACCATGTTGATGTGGTTATATAAGCCACGAACCAAACACCCCTTATGGCTTATTTATAGCTTATTATGATAAGTCTTATCAAGTTCCTAATAAGCTTAATGTAATTTATATGTTCCTAGGTTATAATTGTTAACCGGGGACGTCTTTAGGAAGCTCGTGATTCCATTCAAGCGGCTTTAAGGTGAGTAACATATTTAAGTGTAGAACGGGTCCTTAATAACTCGTTAATGTGCCACTCTATTTGTGGTGCTCTCGTTCATGTTCACGTAATATACTTGTGTTACGATGTATATAGTGTTGTAATTATATATTGTGTGCTTAAATAACTTACATATGGAAAGTTTATATGTGATATATGTTAGACGGGTCAAAACAGCCCCAAATGACCCGTTTGGATTTAGTTAAGTATCTTCACCTAAATATTATAATATTATTTGTATAGCGTCCTAAGTGGACGACACGGCTAAATTAGTCAGTCCTAAGTGGACGATTTACATAAATATATGCTTTACGACCCGAAGAAGGGTGTAGACGTCCTAATTGGACGACATGTATTATTATGTCATGACATGCTCTAAAAGAGAGCCTAGACGTCCTAAGTGGACGACAGAGCCTTTATTAGCATCTCATTTTGTAAAATGAGACTTAGACATCCTAAGTGGATGACCAGTGTTTATAGCGGCTCAATGTCATGGAGTATATGACTTAGACGTCCTAAGTGGATGACTAGAACATTTTCAGTTATATTGAACCAATATGGGTTCACGTCCTTAGTGGGCGACTAGTATATAATAACAAACAAGTACTCATTATCTACGAAGCAACCATAATATTATGCCATGTTATGATTAGTATCTTTTATATGTTATCTCACTAAGTATTGTGCTTACGTTGCTTTGTTGTACTTGTTATAGGTGAAGCTAGTGGTAGTGCTACGAAGGGTACGAAGACCGAGAACTAGACCTCGGTGGGATACTTGGGTAATGAGCCTTTTCCCTACACGCTCTCTTACCAAGAAATGCCCTAGGTTGTACGATTTTGTGTATGAACATATAAACTTACGGTTATGTGATAATCAAGTAGATAAGTAGTTTCTTTATAGCTTAAAGGGTGTTTGGCATAGTGCCATTCTTGCCCATATTGACCCATTTTGATCATGTACGGGTCAAGACGAATGATATATGTTATGTACGCTTTATGTGTTAATATAAGTGTTGGTGTTAATATTATATCATAAAAAAAAAAAAAAAAAAAAAAAAAAAAAAAAAATTGAGCTCTGGCGTTTCAAGTTGGTACCAGAGCGGTGGTTTAAGGATTTAGGTATCCAAGATGGGTACTTAGACTTAAACCTAGGCTCGTGGGACCTATATTATTAGACACGTTTCCGCATTATTATGTAGCATCAGTATTAGTATTAGTGCAGCATACATTGGTTGTATGGTAAACATATTACTAGTATTCATGAATTTGGTGTAACATGGTCAAGGTGAGGACTTGATTATCTGATGGAATTATTACGACGCCTGGCCAACGTGGTAATAATCGCGTCACATAACGGGAATTTACCGATATTATGTTACACCAAAGGAATGAACCCCGATAGTAATATTAAGCTCATGCATATAGAAATCTATACATTATGAATCTTGCAGTGACTCTTATTATTCTCTTATCGTGCAATATGTTTAACTTTCAACGTAGATATGGCTGAAAGACCTCCTAACAACTCTGAGTGGCCGACTTATGTAGACATACCAGAACAGGATGATCGGGAGTCCTCCCCCGATCCAGCAGAAACAGATGAGCATGATAATGCTCCTATTTCGATGCTATGGCTAGACAGATCGTAGATATAATATCTCAAGAGATATCCAAGGCATGTGAAGCGCCTATACCATATTATACGTAACGCCTCGGTGAGATCATAGCTCGACTATCACAATGTAACTTGATCGAACCGGCCGCACGAGTCGCGCCACCCAAGGAAGTTACTTATATCGACTTCGCAGACTTGCAAGCCCCCGATTTACTCGGGAGAACAAGATCCTTTTAAATGCCACAGATAGATCCAGGATGTTGAAGGGGCGTTTGCCACCAGTAAATGTCCTGAGGAAATTTGGGTTAATTTTGCTATTAATCTCCTTCGTGATCGGGCTAAAACATGGTGGAGTTGGACCCTTGCATCAAAAAGACCAGAAATTGCTAGGAGTATGACTTGGAAGGAGTTCAAGGAATTACTTTTTCAGAACTTTGCTCCAGAGGCGGAACTTAATAAGATTTGCCGAGACTTCTTGGGTACCCACCAGACCACGGAGTCAGTACATGAATTCTCCATGACCTTCCTTGACATAGCACATTTTCTACCTGAATATGCTAATGATGAAAGGTTGCTTATGAAACATTATGTGGATATGCTTAGAAAAGATATCCGTCAGTTTATTTCAGCCAGGGATTGGAAAAACATGGATCAGCTCATGAATGCAGCTTTAGAGCGAGAACAAGAAACAAAGAAAGAGGAAGAGATTCCTCCTAAAAGAAAGATGGAGCAGGCTAGTTCGTCTCGGAAGAAAGTTAAGCCGAACGAGGCTTATCCTAGTACGGGGGGTAGGAGCTTTCCACAGTGTGCGAATTGTAAAAGGTTTCACCCAGGAGAATGTCGCGGTGTAGCAAGACCGCTACAACTTGCAGGTGAGCCCGGTCACATCAAGAAGATTGTCCAAAACCGATTCAGTTTGCAGGAAATGCTATGATCCAAAGCACACGACTGAGTCTTGTCCCAATGTCAGACCCCTTCCTCCTCCGCGTCAGCAAGAGCCTAGGAGGAATACAGACAGGCGAGGGGCGCCATCTGCTTCTAGACCTTCAGGAGCCCCTAGCCTTCCTATTGTCCAAAGACCACATAGACCACCAGCCCGTGTTCATCAGATGACTATAGATGAAGCTAAGGAAGCATACGACGTTGTGACAGGTACCTTCTTTGTGAATCTATTACCTGCTCGTGTGCTATTTGATTCTGGTGCAGATAGATCTTTTGTATCCGAAAGGTTTAGTAGGAGATTTTCTGTTCCGATTAGTCAGCTTAAGCCACCACTAGATGTGGAAGTAGCTAATAACAAAGTGATACGTGTAACCGATGTCTTCTAGAATTGCGAAATAGAAGTCGATAATGATAAGTATCTAATTGATCTAATTCCCATCCCTATGGGAGAGCTTGATGTAGTCATCGGTATGGACTGGCTCGGTATGAATGAAGCCATCATTGTATGCCGACATAAGCTAGTCCGACTCAGAACCCCAAGTGGGGGAGAAACAATCATCTATGGCGAGCGTAAGAAGGCTAACCTTGCTATTTGTACTTATGCTAGAGCCAAGAGATACTTGGCACATGGCTGTCAAGCCTATTTAGCTCATGTTGTCGATATTCATAAGTCTGTTCCAAATCTTGATAATATTCCAATTGTTCGGGAATTTCCCGATGTCTTTCCAGAGGAACTCCCGGGTATGCCACCTGATAGACAGGTAGAGTTCCACATTGATCTTATTCCAGGGAGTACTCCTATTGCCAAAACTCCCTACATACTTGCCCCATCAGAAATGCAGGAACTCATGAAGCAGTTACAAGAATTGTTGGATAAGGGTTTCATTCGCCCCAATAGTTCCCCGTGGGGAGCACCACCCTTTTTGTGAAAAAGAAGGATGGTAGTATGCGCATGTGCATCGACTACCGAGAGCTCAATAAAGTTACTATCAAGAATCGTTATCCTCTTCCTAGGATAGATGATTTATTTGATCGCCTGTATGCAAGTTTCTTTTCAAAATAGACCTCGATCCGATATCATCGCTAAAGATTCGGAAGAAGATATCCCAAGACGACTTTCCGGACTAGATATGGGCATTATGAGTTTATAGTTATGCCATTTGGTTTGACGAATGCCCAGCAGCCTTTTATGGACCTAATGAATCGGGTCCGTCAGTCCGATGTTAGATAAGTCGCTTATTGTGTTTATTGACGATATCCTCATTTACTCCAAATCGCCTAGTGATCACGAAACCCACTGCGCCAAGTCCTCAACATGTTAAGACGAGAAAAGCTTTATGCTAAGTTCTCAAGTGTGAGTTTGGCCCAGAAGTTCAATTTCTGCATGTCATAAATAGTGAGGGCATTAAAGTAGATCCAACTAAAATCAATGCCATCATGAATTGGGAGCGACCCAAACTCCCATAGAAATTAGATCATTTCTTGACTTGCGGGTTACTACCGCTTTATCCAAGATTTTGCAAAGATTGCTTCTTTCACATCGAGCTCACCCGCAAGAATGTAAATTTTGAGTGGGATGAGGATAAGGAAGTCGCCTTCCACTCTTAAATGTGGTTAAGTCGCTCGCCTTAGTATTGCCGTAAGGCAATGATGATTTCAAGTTTATTGTGATGCATCTTCTAATGGCCTCTACCGTGTTCTTATGCAGAGAGGTCGAGTCATCGCCTATGCCTCTAGACGACTTAAGAAACATGAGGAAGAATATCCTACTCATGATTTAGAGCTAGCGGCAGAGTCCTTGCCTTAAACCGTGGAGGCATTATTTTACGGTGTAAAGATCAAGATCTTTACCGACCATAAAAGCCTCAAATACTTCTTTGATCGCGTGACCTCAACATGAGGCAACGACGTTGGTTAGATCTAGTCAAGGACTATGATTGTGAAATCCTTTATCATCCGGGAAAGCCAACGTTGTAGCAGATGCCTTGAGCAGAAACAAGGCACGACTCCTTATTGGTCAAATCACTTGATGGTGATTACCCCGACTTTTATGAGCATATTAAATCGCTCAAGATGAAGCATGGGAAAATGGCGATGTAAATTCGAGCGGCTCGTGGGTCAGTGCATAACTTAGTTGTTGACTCACGAGGGCTCGTAACACGCCTCGGTAGAATATGGATACCGAATGATAAAGAGCTCAAAAGTTGTTGCTTGATGAGGCTCATAAGTCAAAATATTCCATTCACCCTGTGCCACCAAGATGTATTATGATCTTAAACCGATTATTGGTGGCGTGTATGAAAAGAGACATTGTAAAATATGTCGAGCAAAGGTCTTACTTGTCTCCAAGTTAAGGCGTAACATCAACAACCTTATGGTAAGCTACAACCTCGAGATTCCCCGTGTCGAAATGGGAAAGGATTACTATGGATCTTATCACAAAATTACCCAAGACACCGCACAAGATGATGCTATATGGGTGATTGTAGATCGCTTAACAAAGAGTGCGATTTTCCTTCCTATTAAGGAATCGATGTCCTCGAAGCTCTCGGAGTTGTATCTTCATGAAGTAGTGGCCCGACATGGAGTACCGCCTCTATAGTATCGATAGAGATATCGATTTACTTCTAGATTCGCGTAAATTTCAAGAGAATCTAGGTACTCGTGTCCATTTTAGCACAACTTATCATCCATAGATGATGGTCGAGTGAAAGGACCATTCGAAACTAGAAGATATGCTTCGAGCCCTGTGCTATTGACTTCGGTGGTAGTTGGGATAAGTACTTAGCGCTAGTAGAATTCTCGACAACAACAAATTATCACCCAAGATAAGATGCCTCCATACGAGATGTTGTATGGAAGGAAATGTCGAACTCCTATATGTTGGGGTGAGATTGGACAAAGAGAATTAGCCGCTCGATGTTGTCCAATGACGAATGAAAAGATTGATCAGATCAAAGAAAGGCTTAAGATGGCCCAGGATCGACAGAAGTCCTATGCAGACAAGAGGAGACGACCAATAGAGTTTCAGGTCGGTGATCGTGTTATGCTGAAAGTTTCTCCATGGAAGGGCGTTATCCATTTCAGAAAGCGTGAAAAGCTAGGACCACGTTACATTGGTCCATTCAGAATAACTAACAGAGTTGGAAAGGTAGTGTACAGACTTGAGTTACCAGAGGAGTTAAACAACATCCATAATACTTTTCACGTGTCTCAGCTACGAAAATGTCTGGCATATGAGGCAGAGTATGTCCCTCTAGCGGACATAGTAGTTGATGAGAAACTTGGCTACATTGAAGAGCCGGTAGAGATCGTTGACACCATGGTCAAGAAACTCAAAAAAAGAGAGGTCCTCCTACTTAAAGTCAGATGGAAGCACAAAAAGGGGTTAGAGTATACATGGGAACCCGAAGAGGAGCTCATTAAATACTACCCCGCTTTTTATCAGGAATGGTTTGTGAGGACACAAACCGAATAAGTGGGGGAGAGTTGTAACATCCCAACCTTTCAGGGACTAAACTTGCCAAATAGTCAAAGTTGAAATTATATCAACTGAATATCATTCTAAGGTAACCAAAAAAATTCCAGAATTTCCCACTCCTTTCACGTACCATCTACACCAACATCATATCAAGCTAGGGTTTGATCCAAGATTAATTTTAAGCAAGTATTGGGCAAGGTTTCACCTCACATAAGCTTATAAACGAATAAGCTAGGGTTCCCACCATCCAATTTGAGGTAAAGATCATGTCTTGTTGTTAAATTTGTAGGTCATGGCTTCCTAGTTGTGGGTAAAGCCTAAAGTTTGTATCTTTGTGCCATTTATGGGGTTATCATAGAATTTTACATGATTATGTGAAATTATGATTTTTGAGAAATCACCAAGTATACTAGTAATCATGTAGAATTGATTAGATAAGTGATGGGTACCTTATTAAGGTGCTATAACACCATTTTGTGGTGTTAATTTTAGAAACCATGTTGATGTGGTTATATAAGCCACGAACCAAACACCCCTTATGGCTTATTTATTCTTTTAGTGCTTATTATAATAAGCTTATCAAGTTCTTAATAAGCTTAATGTAATTTATATGTTCCTAGGTTATAATTGTTAACCGGGACATCTTTAAGAAGCTCGTGATTCTATTCAAGCGGCTTTAAGGTGAGTAACATATTTAAGTGTAGAAACGGGTCCTTAATAACTCGTTAATGTGATACTCTATTCGTGGTGTTCCCGTTCATGTTCACGTAATATACTTGTGTTACAAGTATATAGTGTTGTAATTATATATTGTGTGCTTAAATAACTTACATATGGAAAGTTTATATGTGATATATGTTAGACAGGTCAAAATAGCCCCAAATGACCCGTTTAGATTTAGTTAAGTATCTTCAGCCTAAATATTATGATATTATTTGTATAGCGTCCTAAGTGGGCGACACAACTAAATTATGTCATGGACGATTTGCATAAATATATGCTTTACGAAAGAAGGGTGTAGACGCCCCTATGTATTATTATGTCATGACATGCTCAAAAGAGAGCCTAGACGCCCTAAGTGGACGATCGAGCCTTTATTAGCATCTCATTTTGTAAATGAGACTTAGACATCCTAAGTGGATGACCAGTGTTTATAGCGGCTCAAAGTCATGGAGTATATGACTTAGACGTCCTAAGTGGATGACTAGAACATTTTCGGTTATATTGAACCAATATGGGTTCACGTCCTTAGTGGGCGACTAGTATATAATAACAAACAAGTACTCATTGTCTAAGAAGCAACCATAATATTATGCCATGTTATGATTAGTATCTTTTATATGTTATCTCACTAAGTATTGTGCTTACGTTGCTTTGTTGTACTTGTTATAGGTGAAGCTAGTGGTAGTGCTACGAAGGGTACGAAGACCGAGAACTAGACCTCGGTGGGATACTTGGGTAATGAGCCTTTTCCCTACACGCTCTCTTACCAAGAAACGCCCTAGGTTGTACGCTTTTGTGTATGAACATATAAACTTAAGGTTATGTGATAATCAAGTAGATAAGTAGTTTCTTTATAGCTTAAAGGGTGTTTGGCATAGTGCCATTCTTGCCCATATTGACCCATTTTGATCATGTACGGGTCAAGATGAATGATATATGTTATGTACGCTTTATGTGTTTTATGTGTTAATATAAGTGTTGGTGTTCAAATATTATAGTTAAGTTAATTAAAAAAAAACCACGATCATCCTTTACTACAATTGTAGGTTACAAAAGGTTAATTAATGGTTTTGATGTTATTGTGAATAACAATGGAGCATTGATATCCATCATCACAGACAAAACAACATGAATTATACAAGATGTTTGAGAATTTAAGACTGAAGTTACCGGTCACTAAAATCACTTACAATCATCATTTAATACCACCTACATGAAATCTATGCTACACTACATTTTGAGATGTTCAGAACATGATACTAGATGTTGAATCGTGTGCTCTACCATCTTCTCTTTCAAGACTTTTTAGTTTGTTTTGAATGATAGTTCGAATACGAGACTCTTTTCCCACGTTTGGGATTTGGTCTAGCAACATCAAGAAGGTAGCGTAATCAGGCATAAATCCTCGGTTCATCATTTCCTCCAGAAAATTCTCTGCATCTTGACACTCATTTTTCTTCAACAACTCCTGAATAATAACACGATACGTGATGCTATCTGGTAGACAACCATTATCTTCCACCTTTCAAGCAATTCCTTAGCTTTATCAAGTAAACCTTCTTGGCAATAAATGTATCATCACTGTATATGTTCTAACATCTGGTTTCAATCCCTTCAATAAGAGTTCATCAAACAGATCCATAGCCAGGTTAGGATTCCCACACTTGCTACAACCATCAATCAAAATATTATACAAACCTATATCTTTCATCATTTCATTGCTCCCTAGCGAACGAAACAGATCCAATGCATCAGCACACTCTGAGTTATTGCACATTCCATGGAACAAGATACGATAAGTAACTGTACTTGGAGTCAAACCCTTGGCTTGCATCTCATTAAAAAGTTCTCTAGCAGCTGTTGGATTCCCCGATTGAAATAAACTTTGCAACATGTTATTGTAGGTAACAACATCAGGAATCAAACCATTCTCTGGGATTTCTCGAAAAAGATGCATAGCCTCATTAACTTTATTCTTTTTGCAGTATCCATTTATCAAGATGTTGTAGGTGATGATATTGGGTTTAAGATCTTTCTCAACCATACGATCAAGAACTTTATGTGCTTCATCTAATTCACCGCGTAAACAATATCCATCAATTAGTGCACTATAAGTGATTACATCTGGATGTAGACCTCTTCGTACCATTTCTTGAACAGCAAGCTCTGCATCTTTTACGGATCCTTGCTTGCAAAATGCATCTACCAAGATATTATAGGTATGTGTACTGGCTTGAATTTGTTTCTCCTCCATATCTATCAACATTCTAGCAGCCTCGCTCTCTCTACCAAAGTTACATAGACCATGAATCAAAGAGTTGTAAGTTATAACATCTGCACGGACACCTTTTCCAATCATGTTGTTGAAGAGTTGCAATGCTTCATCAACCATTCTGTCTTTGTAGAGGCTATCGATAATTGTGTTGTACTGATCCACCCACGGTTTACATGGTCCATTTTCCATAAACCTGAGCAACTCAAGGGCCTTGCTAGTATAACCTACTTTACAAAGCCCATTAATGATGATTCCATACATATATTGATCAGGCTCACAAATTTTCTGTCTAATGAGTTTCTTAAATAACTCAACAGCTTCGAAAACCCGATCAGCAAGAACAAGGCCATTAATGAGAGTGTTATAGGTAGTTAAATTGGGTGGATGGCCTAGCTTGAAGATGGTGGCTAATAAGGCAAAACCATAATTGACTTGCTTAAGGCGGCAATAACAGTTGATAGAGATGCTCATTGTATAAATATTGCCAGGAATACCCATTAAATGAATTTGGTTAAAAAGGGAAAGAGCAGTTGAATAATGTTTCATCTTGACAATTGGAGTAATGAGCTTGTTGAATTCAATGATTGAAGGTGGAGGTTTTCTGTGAAGCATTTCATCAAACAGTTTGAGTGCATCAGTAATTTTTTGAGAATCAGAACGAGCTGTTTGAATACCGATCAAGTTAATTTTCTTAAAAAGCGAAAGCGCGGTAGAATAATGTTTCATCTTAACAACAGAAGTAATTTCATCAAACAGTTTGAATTAAAGGGTGGGTTGAAGTTGTAGAGTAAACTCAGAGAAACACCTTTAAATAATTCCTAAAATAGAATGTCAACATGTTTAATGTGATACATCTGGCCAAGAAACCTATACCTGAAAACATGACTATTTCATTCTATCATGTGCTGTGTCGTATGCATTTTATTTTTTCACTGATTTAATTTTAATATTGCCACGTGTGTCATTTATCTTGTTAGATTTATCTTTAGGTATAAGTTTTAAGCAATGATAAAATGTGAGTTGCAAAAAAGGTTTACAAGGCCGATTAATCACCGTTCATATATAACTTAAAATTTCGTTTTCTTACGTTTTTTATACGTTTTCATCCGTTTTCTTACATTTTCGTCCATTTTTATACATATTCGTCTGTTTTTGTGCATTTCTACTGTGATAACGAAGGTTACTTTTTGAGCACATTTACTTTTTGAGCACATCATTGCCGATTAAACACCATTTACAAATACCCACTTCAAAATAAACTCGAGAAACACCTTTAAATAATTCCTAAAATAGAATGTCAACATGTTTAATGTGATACATCTAATGGCCAAGAAACCTATATCTGAAAACATGACTATTTCATTCTATCATGCATGTTTTCATCAGTTTTTAAAGGTTTTCAAATATTTTTTGCACGTTTTTGTCCAATTTTATACGTTTTTATTCGTGTAAAACGGACGAAAACCTATGAAAAGGATGAAAACGTATAAAAATGAATGAAAACGTGTAAAAACAAAGGAAAACATCTAGAAACAAGCGAAAACGTGTAAAAATGAACGAAAACATGTAAAAACGGATGAAAACATATAAAAACGGACAAAAAGCGAATGTAAACGTAAGAAAATAGGCAAAAATGTATAAAAACGAATGAAAACGTGTAAAAACGAACGAAAATGTATAAAAATGGGTGAAAGCGTATAAAAACATATGAAAATGTTAGAAAACGTATAAAAACGAACGAAAACATATAAAAACGAATGAAAACGTGTAAAAAGGAACGAAAACGTACAAAAACGAACGAAATCGTATAAAAACGAACGAAAACATGTAAAAACGGACGAAAAATTGTAAAATAGGATACAAACGTATAAAAAAGACGAAAATGTATAAAAAGCGGATAAAAACGCAAAAAAAAAGACAAAAACGTATAAAACGGATGAAAACGTAAAAAAGGTACAAAAACGGACGAAATCGTATAAGAATAGATGAAAACGATATAAAATGGATGAAAACGATGAAAGCATATATAAACGTAAGAAACAAAGTGAAACGTATAAATGCGTAAGAAAACATACAAAACGAACGAAAACGTAAGAAAATTGACGAAACGTACAAAACAGATGAAAGCATAAGAAAACGACCAAAATGTATAAAACCGGATGAAAACGTATAACACGAAGAAAACGAATTTTAAGTTATTTACTAACTACCGTTAGTATAAAAGACTAACGATGCAAAGTTGAGCTTGATTTGGATACATACAATAACACAAATTCAAAAGGTTTGTGATACAAAAAAAAAAAAAAAAAAAAAAAAAAAAAGATGGCGACTTACAATTACATAGCGATCATGTTTGATGCATTTTTTTGTTATTATCCCAATCTAAAAATCTGACTATTTCATTATATCACTTCACGTTTTGTATGCATTTTAATTTTTCACGGATTCAATTTTAAAATTGCCACATGTGTCATTTATTTTGTTAGATTTATCTTTAGGTATAAGTTTTAACTTTCAAGCATGATAAACATTTATTAAATGCAGTGTTGCCAAAAAGCTTTACAAGACCGATTAATCACCGTCTAAACGTTAATCGCCACCAACCTTTTTATTTGTGCAAATTAGTTAATGGTGGTCAATGGTGGTCAACAATGGTCAAACTTATTGAAAATCTGCAAATCTGGCCAAAATACCATTAACCCGTCGAAAACTTGTTTTTAACAGTTATAGTCGTTGTTTATATATTACAAGTTGTTGGTATAAGGCAAATCTTGTCATAAATATCTAAAAATCACTACAAAAACCCAAAACTCGTCGGAAATACCAAAACTTTCAAAAAATGCCAATCTGGTTTATTATCGATTAATCACACCTACACCAATTACAAGCTACAAAGAGTCTATCGACTGGCTATTGATTCACGATTTTTGCAACCTTGATTAAATGTTTAGAGATTATAAAGGGATTTACGAAATTATTACTTCTTCATGACATGTAGATAAGGGCTCGAACGAACAAGGACCAAGTCTTGTTCATGTTCATTCATTTAATTTTCATCGGACACACGAACACTGTGACAACTCGCAATTTCAGGTCATTTCTCAAGTTTCACTATTTTATCATTTATCGTAAACTAGGTTTACGAGTATCAAATTCGCTTAACCTTAATGGTTTAGCTGCGAACTCATGAACAATCGTCAAGGGCATTTCATATAGACTAAATTTAGTCTACATTTCATTAGCATCATTGTCATCATATTAGTTCATGCATGGTTTTGCATTTTACATTAAACGTATAATCTCATATTAAATAAACGTTATCGCGTAATTAATTATTTTGAACAATTGATCCGTTACTTCCAAAAATTATCCCGATATATTTTTATACTCATATTAAGTTTATAAAATAATATTATGAGTTTACCTAGTGTTTTAAATTTATTTTGTATATAAATGGTTATATTTATATAATTACGACGGTTTTCTTAAATTCTACACGATTATTATTATTTCACTTAAATTTTGCAAGAAATGTATTTTATAATTTTATGACCTAAATATATTTTATCTTGACCCGTTAAAATTTATTTTTAACTAACGCTACCCTATATACTCAAATGTGACTACAACTTATCAATTATCTTCATTTAACTTACTAAACATTACATTATACTATAATAAAAAAAAAATGTGTATTAAAAAAAATGACAAACACCCCTTGTCGACACAAGGGGTGAGTCATTGAGTGTTTTGCAAAATATCTCATAAGTATATGTATTATACTAATTTAACCAAACACATTTCACCTCATTCATTTGCAAAGTAAAAAGATCAAACTATCTTTCTCTTTTCTCTCTAAAACCGGCAGCCACAAGGAGCAAGAAGGGGTTTACAAAATTTTTTCAAGACAAGGTTTTAATACACTAGTATCACTTTTGTTTAAGGTTTTGCAATATAGACCTTGGGTGATTAGGAAAAATCCATAGTCCATAAACTTCATCAATTACTAGTAAGCATTTCAAACATATCATTATTTTTCATATTCATTTCTATGTTCATTTTTATTGTGCACAAGTCAAACATGCAAGTTATGTGATGTTTATACCACTTTTAAGGTTTTTAAGTGTTATATATATAATTCATCCTATAATTAATCTTGATACACATCACCTTTGGTGATGCCTAGAAACCATGACACCCTAAGAAGGTGTATGGTAGGATTAGAATAGCTTCGAGTTGTTTTGAATGGGTTAGAATAGGTTTGGCGCGAAAAACTCATTTCGACAAGTTTGCAAAAGGGTCATCCTTATTTTAAAAACTGGAAAATCCAACAGAGATAAAAAATTTTGGCCTAGATATTTAGAAAATACACTTTAAAACGAAAACGTGGCCGCTTGAACGGATTTAAACAGAGCTATAACGAATAAGATATGAATTTTTCAAGTTAGCGACGAAAACTATAAATTCTGAAAATTTCAGCTTGTTATGTCAAATTTGTACGAGTCAAAAATGAAGCTTAGGCGTTATAAATTATTTCGACTTATCAAAAATATATTAGTATACTTTGATACGAAGCTAAGGACGTATAAAACGTAGAAAACGGACTTGTAACGATTAAATTATACACGTTTTCACAAAGTTGTCGTAACTTTATTATATAAGAAAAAACTATATTATTTCTAATAGGCAAATATTACGGCAAAACTAGAGACCAAGTTGAAGGTTGTTTTTAACAATGATATAGAACTTTTTATAAAGTGATGTCTTCTAATAAAAGTAAGTTCGCCAAGTAAATTTTCCAAAATGACCGACCGTTTGATTAGCGGAGTTGTAATGAATTAATTACGTTTACTCAAACTTGGCCGAAAACCAATCTTAAACGATATTTTGGACTAAAGTACCATACTTAACCTATATTCTTCTTTGTGATCGAGACCTTTAGGAAGGAAACTTAAACACTAAAACTTTGAGATAATGATACAAGCTTCCCAAAACTATCGAGTTCGTTTCCTAACACTCGACGTACACCATTTTACGACTAGCTTTTCGTGGCCGTTTTAGTCACTTTCATGGAAATTTCAACGACATTATTTTATGACGAAAAATTATAATCTCTTAATAAATCACTAAATGATTATCGTCGGCTATCATTTCAACATAAATACATGTAAGGTAATTTAAAAATGTCAAGACGTTAAAAGAATATTTTTCGACGAAAAGTATTATTTTCAAAAATTCGTAAGTGGTATAAATATCATCCGAATTGCATGCATAACATTACATCATAACTCATTACGTATCATATCACTCATAATAGGTCGAGGTTAGAGATTCACGCTACATTTCAGTGTACTCACTTTTGTCATCGCATCAATTCATCAAGTGAGTTTTCATAGCCCCGATTTATTCAAGTTTTACTTTATTTCAAACCTACGGGGGAGAATACATTGCACATTATTTTTATTACGATGCCAAGTATATCAAATTCATTACATTGCTTAAGTTACCTCATTGCCAGTTAAATGTCCACATTTCATAAGCATGAACCGTTAATTTCATAGAAGCGAGGGTGAGTGGATAGATCTATCGAGGGTGACACCTCCATCCGGGTTGGTGGATTCCAACTGGACGGATGCATTTCACTTCATTATCATTATTTGAGTTGTTTGGCAAAACACTCTGTTAGCTAACATCATCGAGCTTCGTGTCATGTGCTTAAGCAATTGTAACATTTTTGTGACATCATTGTCATACATAACTTATACTTGTGGTAGTCGTATTAAACATTTACATAAACTCTATGAACTCACTCAACCATTGTGTTGACACTTTTAGCAATGTATTTTCAGGTTACTAAGGCATTCTCTTCATGGCATGCATGTGGACATATCATAGAGTCACGGTGACGACGCGTCTTACACAAGATTTATATACTTTAAAACATCGTTTGACTTGTACCAAACTTATTTTCCGCACAAGTTGATTTTCATTTGGGACCTATACTTTGTAAACTCTGATTATTTTATTAAATCAAACGATGTATTTTCCAAACGACACTTTAGGTCGTTCAATATAACTGTGATTGTGATGCTATGACAGTCAATCCCCAGGAATTCCATTCCGCTGCAAAACAGGTAATTTGGGGGTGTGACAAACACTTAAACGGACAAATTCTCTTGTTCATGTTCCTTTATTAAGAAAATGAGATTGTTCATGTTCGTTCATCATGACAATATGTTAGGTCACCATGATTGTTGTAACACAAGTATAAATATGATAGAAATGAGAGAGAGAGTTAGTCTTGGTCGATTACTTCAAGATGTAAAATGGATTGACAAAGGTTTAGTGCATATATGAAATAACCAACAAGAATAAGAGTATGTTACATGTCCTATTTATAGGAGAGGAACTAGGCATCACCCACGAACCTTCCTTCCATTCGAATGGGCCTTTATATAGACTCATGGGCTTAATTCATAAGCCTAGTAATATAAACTAGGGGGAATTACATACATCCCCAATATAGCCATCTTAATTACATATTTCACCACCAAACATCTTAAATAACAAATATACCCAACTTTTTTTTATTTAACTACATATTTACTCATCTTATCTATTTTAATATCAACTATTTAAAATATGACCATCTTACCCTTTTATATAATGACTATGGATCCAATGAGAAGAAAACTTAAAATGAGAAGGATGAGAAATAATTATAACCATAACATTAGAGATGCATCGACTTCAATTAGATGCATCTCTAATCTTTAGATGCATCCTAATATACTATCTAGCAAAAATTAGATGCATATACATATATTAGATGCATTTCATCAAGTTAGACAAATCCTATGTATTTTTCGTCCCCACGGGTCAAATTTGTTCCTAGTACCACTTTGCATCGTTTTCATTTCAAAATCACTTTCAAAACTAGTTGGGATGCATCTAATGTATAGAGATGCATCTAATTCAAGTCGATGCATCTCTAATGTTTGATTATAGTTATTTCTTATTCTTTTCATTTTAAGTTTTCTTCTCACCGGATCCTTACGCTTTATATAATTCCATTCAAACTTCAAATAAGTAAAACCACTATATAAAACAATATCACATTTTAATAATAATAAAGCCCATGTCTGCCGCAAATCAATATTGCATCACGAATTCAACCAATTGACAATCTTTTAATATCCAAAATAATAAAAGTCTATAACTAAATTCAAACCAAACAAATATTTAATTCCCATTTATTCATCTTCAAATGCATGTATAGAATTAAAACATATGCAAATGGGTCAGATGATGAAATCTTGAGAGGAACCCAACTTTTCACCACATGCGTTTCTGCACCAATACTTCCACTTCCACTATGCTTTCTTTCTTTTAGCAAGACTCTTTTTCGACTACTAACAATACAAATGATTGTCGATTCAACAAGTACTCTTGAGATATGTTATTGAATGAAAAATAAAGTGGACACGAAAATTTCTTTACCTCTTACTCGTAGATGCTTCATATTCTTCAAAATCCTTCAAGTTTCGGGTTCTTGCATTTGTTTTCATGATGTCCGGTTTATGACATCCTCGACATCTTTTTCTCTTCGATTCATCATGTGTCATAATTCTATTTTTCTTGGTCTTCCAATTGGACGTTTAAAGGCAGGTGGGAAAATTTTTCTCCTAATTCTCGTGGTACCCAATGATCCATCGTAGGCAAAGGAGCAATTTCTAGAGCATATGCTTCTTTAAATTTCCGGATTGTGAAATACGGGTCAACATATTTGTCCCACGTGCTATCTCTTATAAAAGCAATGAAAGCCGCTACATGCACACATGGCAGACCTCTGATTTGCCAAACTCGACAAGTGCATTTTTTCTCATCTAGAACAACCTCCCAACGTTTTTCCTTGTGCTTCACTTTTGCTCTATTGTCGCTACTTCTGCAAACTTCATACTCACCTAAGTTCTACATGCAAAAGAGACAATAACACGTGGAAAACATTTATTAATCTGAATATAAAGTAGACATAATAACCAGAATTTGTTCTACTTACCTTCGAGATATTCTTGAGATAACTTTTCACAGCAGGAACTAATGTACCTTTCCGTTTTCTTACAACCCTTCTTTTCTTATCAAAGCGTGCCATAAGCATTTCCTAATATCATCAAGTAGATTAAGCACCGGTTGATAACGCAAATCACCAACCCTTGAGTTAAATGATTCGATAGATTATTTGTAATGTAATCACACTTAGATGTGGTGCCAAACTTGCATCGACTCCATACCTTATTATGGTTCGCATGTAGATATGTAATTGCTTTTTCACTTACACCAAGCAATGTCATTTAATAATCTATCATGCTCATTGACGCAATAGGTTTTGCAGACACCCATAATTTTTGTAGTAGATGTCACCACGAAAATATTTTTTGAAATTGCTATACAAGTGCCTTAAGCATTCTCGTGTTCGCATCGGGATATACTTGTGTAATAGCTACCTCTAATCCTTTTTGCATATCGGATGATATAACAAGACCATGTGGCATCCCGATTACTTTCTTTAATAATTCAAGAAACCATATCCATGAGCTTGTATTCTCTGATTCAAGAATACCATAGGCTACTGGAAACATGGAGCTATTACCGTCAATTCCAGTTGCAGCGACTAATACACCATTGAATTTCCCTTTCAAATGAAAAGCATCAAGACTAATGTAGGGACGACAACCAGCAAGAAAGCCCATAGAGCAAGCTACTAGTGAAATAAAAAAGCGTTGGAAACATTTCTTATCACAATTTCTCTCAAAGCCAATGTCAATAACGCTTCCGGGGTTCCTATTTAGAATTTCATCTTTAAAGTGTTCTATATTTATAAAGGAGTCTTCCCACTTACCATATGTGTCGGTGTATGCTTGTTCTTTGCCTCTATATACCTTGTGGTATGGTAGTTCAACATTATAGTGTTTCATCAGCCATTTTCTAAGTTGTGTAACAGATACATCCCCATCAGATTTCAACTTATCACTAACTACATTTGCAACCCATCCTTGAGTTGCACGCCTATTGCCACCCTTATTGCTTCGAATACAATAATGTTCTTCTACCAATTTCTTAACTTACAAGAATTTTATATAGAAAATAAGTTATGTTAGAAATTCAAGCATTTTACTAAGTTGAATATAACTTAGACGATTCTAAAAAAGGAAATTAAGTTGGCTATATACTTACTTCAAATGTAACTTTATCATCCATGATGCACGCATGAATATTCCACTTGCACTTTAAGTTCGCACACCTTGCTATAACCCGTGTTGGTTTACTTTTCTCGATTAAGTACTCAAATTCATTTATTAGTGCATAATGGTTTAAAGCTCTTCTAAAATGAACCACATTAACAAATCTTGAATTCACTTTCATGATGGGACTCGTGTTAATGTGTAAGCAAGTCCCGTCTTCATAGTTTAGTAGCTCATTTTCATTATCAGTGCTTAGACGACTATAGTAACTTTCTTCACTTGGGAAATTTTCTGAGTCATCGTCATCTTGTGGTTCATCAACATATTCATCTTGACTCCTGTACCAACATATTACTTAGAAATAAGTGAAAAGATATACTTATTCACATAATAGAATTTACCTTTGTTGTATTTCTTTTAAGCATGAGCATTATTCTCTATCGTCACGTATATAGTTACTTCTTTCTCCACCTCATGCATGTCAAGCATCATTTTAAACTTCTCATCAGAATCAAGTTCAATAAAAGATTGGTATGTTGCATATTTGTCAACAAAAAGAACTGAGAGGACTAGATCCCTATCTGATGGGTAACGAGTTACAACTTCTTCAATTAGATCCCTTAAGTGGTACGAGCATGTGTCGATATAGATGCTTTTTTTATGTCCATAACAATATCTTCTTCTTTTACATGAGTTCTTGGCTAATCGAAAGTGTTGGTTTATGGATATACTTAATATGTGTATGACCGGATTCAAACTCGAGACCACGGATTGCACACTTTACGTATGAGACTCGATGTTTAAATAATTAATATAAAATATTATGTTTAATTATTAAATTCACAATAAACGACTAAACGAGCGATAAGTACTTATCATAAGTGACTATCGGTTATTAAATGTCAACGGGATATGAAGAAAAGTAAACAAGCCAAGAGAAGGTTTTTGAAACCCTCTTTGGGCTTGTTTTTTAGCCGAAACTATGGAATCCCACATCAGAAACCATAGTAATCTTGACATCTACTATAAGGCTATACATACATCCCCATGTATTCAGCATTTGGTACACTAGATTTCAATAGAAGGCCAAACTTTTTCTTTTCTTCCCTCTTGTTCTTAGGTCGACGAGTAAAACCCCATGTAAGGGATTTACGAGTGACCTTGAGCATAACAAAGGTATTTGGTTAATCTATTGTGATCAAGAACTAGCATTCGCATCGAATCACTAATAGTACGAGTGTACAAGAAAGTGGTGTAACACACTATTGTTACATCAATTGGTTTGAATTGAAAAATGGTAAGGGTCAATTCGTTAAACCACATAAACCCTAATTAGGGTTCTTAATTGCAGAAGTTCTTGCAATTTGGAAAAGGTATGTTTACGCTTTATTTTTCGGTTAATTAATTTACTATTATATTCTAAGTCTTCCGCTGTGTACTTTGTGGTGTCATACATGTTATTATTGTATATCATGTTTCATAACCTCAACAGAATGTATCCTCCATATTTTAGTTTTAGCTTGTATTTGGATGATACTTGTCTGAAATTAAATTCGTTCAAACTTAAGATTTATGTAAAAAAACTATATACTTCAATAAAAGAAAATTTTGCACCTTAAATATTGCATGAACATACTCAAGTATCAGTGATTCAACCACGCTCTCGCATCTTGTTTGTGAGTTTTGTTCGATATTCGAGTCTACACAATCGCCCATCTTTAACTACTTCACATACGAATCTGTGTAAAGTTGACCATACGAGATATAATCACATTCTCAAACTTAACCCAATAATGCATCTTAATTAAGGATAATAGAAATTTTAAAACACAACTCATTTCACCTAAATAACATCATAGAAAAGCATCTAAAAATGTGTTGGCTACTAAGATTAAATTGAATAAATTAATAAAGGATACTTACGTTTTCATAGATGATGATGAACTTGTTGTTTACCACAATAAAATAAATTATGTTTTCCACTTGATAAAGAATGACGGAAAAAGATATAGATGGCGGTAAAAAAAGGGATGTTTTGGCGCCCAAATCGAGGATCATTAAAAAGGGCATAAGTGTCTTTACGTGAGAATTAGCAATAATGGGTATATTTGTTAATTAAGATGTTTGGTGGGGAAAGCCTAATAACTAAGCAACCTATTACATAATTAAATGACCGACACTTGATAATAGTTACATGCGTTCCCAACAATCTCCCCCTAAAGGTTGGTCATCAAAGGTTGCTTGGCGTCTTCATTGCTTCTTTAGCTTGAGGTCTCATGTATCTTTGTTCTTTGGTGTTTTTGTGATCATATGTTGTTGTCTGCCTTTCATCAATGTCTTGGTCTCTGGTGTCTTTACGTCTTTCTCCAACATGATCATACTTCTTTTGACTATGAATCTTCATACTTGTATATCTCTCAATTACTTAGCTTTGATCATTTGTCTTTAAACTTTGTAGATTCTTTGACTTTGACGTAGAATCATTATGATCAGTAATAATTAGTCTCAATTAAACGTTGATCATTAGTCTTTAAACTTAGCTCTCAATTAGTTTAATACTACTAGTAATTGCAGCTTGGTCAGTAATAATTCTATTCATTTTAATGCATTGTTGGGCCCACATAGTATCTGTTGTTGGGCCACATAGTATCTAGCCGTTGGTCCCACAATAGTATCCGTTCTTTAGAGCATGAAGTATCGTGAACGAAACCTCGCCACTCCAACGTGGCATGCTCATCACTCCCTTTGTCTCTCGCCACCACACCACGCATGCTCATGGGTGGTGTTTTCGCCGTTCAACGACGAGGAAGAAGACAAAGAAAAAAGACTATAACCGTTGTTAAGCGGTTCATTAAAAAAAAAAAAAAAAAAAAAAAACTTTTGTTTTAAAATTAAAACTTTACGCACCCTCTTATAAATAATACCCCATTTTATAAAATCATTCACACTCTTTTATTTCAAATCATTCACACACTCTTTCAAATCTTTACATCTTAAGCAAAAAAAACATTAGTGGCTCAAATTCGGATTCCGATATTGATGATTGATAAGATATCGAGATGATTCGGAAAGTTGCGGTTATGGAAATCGTTGTTGCGAGCAGTCGAAAGTTCACGCACCGTAATTACATCTACCGTGACCATGAAGTTGCTGAAGAACGGCTGATGTCCGACTATTTTTCTGGTTGTCCAAAATATCCGGATTACTATTTTAGACATCGATTTCGTATGAGCCGTAAACTATTCTTAGAAATAGTTCAAGGTATTGAAAATCATATTCAAACTGTTGATCCTCTTCCATCGCATTTTGTTTTTCTCTAGAGTCCGACCCGATGCTACGGGTGTAATAAGTATGAGTGTTATTATGAAATGCACATCCGCCATACGCCCATTGGCCTACGGCACCGCACCTGATGCATTTGATGAATATTTGCAAATGAGGTCACACACGACATGCGATTGTTTAGATTTTTTTTACTATGTGTGTAATTGAATTGTTTATGCCCAAGTTTTTAAGAAAGCCTAATTTGAATGACATTCAAAATTTATATAACGCACATAACACGGTCCACGGGTTTCCGGGAATGATTGGGAGCATTGATTGAATGCACTGGGAATGGAAAAATTGTCCCGTTGAGTGGCAAGGGCAATTTCATAGAGGTGATAAAAAAAATATCCAACTATTATGCTTGAAGCCATTGCGTCATACGATTTATGGATTTGGCATGCATTTTTTGGGGTAGCGGGTGAGAATAATGATTTAACTGTTTTGAATAATTCATCGTTATTCGACGACCTTCTTGATGACATCGCCCCCAAGGTTCCGTTTCAATTAGAGGAGGAAATGTGTCCTGTTTGTCAAGAAAGGCTCAGCAATCAGAAGATGGTTTTTCAGTGTGGTCATATTACGTGTTGTGAATGTAAGTTTTTAGTACTTCATCAACCTCATATTAGTGGGTACATTGCTAGTTTTTATTACTTGCTGTGAGTTTAAGTTATAACACTATTTGTCACTGGCTACATGAGTACATCCAAGTTGACAGTAAATACCTACCGATTCTTTTTTGCACCGCATGTGTGTTTTTTATTTTTATTATCTTTTTTTAACTGAAAATAATATGTAAAAAAGTACATACAATTTGGTAATTTGCAGGTTTTCTTGGGATGACTGAAACGGTGGAAAAATCTGCATGGGAAATCTCACAATAAATGGGTGATGTGCCCAACATGTAGGCAACATACGGAGTATGGGAATGTTGCTTTTGTTGATGATATGCATGCTAAATCACCTGATGCTTCTGTTTCTACTTTTCGAAGCTCAGAAGCTTCTGTGAATGTCAAAGGATCATACAGCACAAAGGTATACATCCGAGTACATTTTTTATTTTTTTTAACAATGTTAAACAAACAGTTATAAGTTGCACAAAATGTTTTACAAGTAGTATAAAGATCTGGACCAAGAATGCCGATGAACCGTGTTTTATTTAAAAGTAGATAGGTTTCGCTTCCATTGTCAATAAGCCTCCAAAGTGGGAAGTTGTGTATTTAAGATGTACAGTTCCTTAAGTATATACATGTCACATGAAATTTTTGATATTTTATAGATCTCAGCAGTCACAAGGAGAATACTATGCATCGGTTCTACAAACCCAAAAGCCAAAGTTCTTGTTTTTTCTAGCTGGAATGATGTACTTGATGTGCTGGAACATTCATTCACAGCTAATGGTATAAGTTTTATCAGGATGAAGGGAGGGAGGTATGTTTACTTTTGACTTTTTCTTAAAATATCTTCATGTTAATGGCTTCTCATCTTTTAATAGCATTACATAATATCGACATTCTATGTAATATAAATTTTCAGGAAATCACATGTTGCTATCAGTCAATTTAAAGGAGAGAAAGTCAGTGTAAAAGATGAAGCAAATAAGAAACAAAAGCAGGCAGAAACAAATTCTGTTCAGGTGTTGTTACTCTTGATTCAACATGAAGCCAACGGGCTTAATCTTTTGGAAGCCCAGCATGTTATTCTTGTAGAGCCATTACTTAATCCTGCAGCCGAAGCACAAGCAATCAGTAGGGTGCACCGCATTGGTCAGACCCAGAAGACACTCGTTCATCGTTTCATAGTATGCTCTTTCAATAGGTTTTCCTTTTCGTGTAGAATACCAACATTCATTATTTAATAACTCACCAATAGTTTTGTGTCCCAATTGGTTTGTTTGCAAAAACTTCTTAAAAGTCTCAAAAATGAAATGAAAAATACTAAAATTACGGGTTAACAAAGATAGTTTTGGTATCTTATGTAACAATAAACCTTTCTACATGTTTATATGTTTAACAAAAAGATCATTGATAGATTTATCAAGCAATTTAGGTGCTTTTTCATATTGCTTTGTATGACAGGTGAAAGACACAGTGGAAGAGAGCTTATATAAACTGAATAAGAGTCGGCATAGTGGTTCGTTTATAAGTGGAAACAAAAAGAACCAAGATCAGCCTGTTTTGACAATTAAAGATGTTGAGTCTCTCTTTAAAGTTGCTCCATCCACAATAGAACAGAGGAAAGAAGAGGTGAATTCGGATTTAATGCATTTGCCGCCAGGTGTAGCTGCTGGGCTAGCTGCTGAGAGGAGGCTCATGGAGCAAACAAGGTGAACCGGGTTTTTCAAGGCTAATGTATAGTTACGTTTACGAGACTAGAAAATCAAGATAATCCTTAATTAGTTGGTACATTTGTAGGTTAGGAATTGAATTTACACTTTGTACAGATTTGGGTAACATTTTTATGTTCCACCTACTGATGCACAACTGAACTCTAGACGAGTATGAACTCTGCTAAATCATCTTGCAAAATGTCTATTGAATTTGATGCATGTCAAATTAAATCAAATAAATTGGGAGTATCATATTTTACGAAGATTGTACAACAATACTACTATTAGTAGGGCCAGTGATTAGATCTGCGAATGGAACTAATGTTCCCCAGTTGACAGAACTTGGATATGGTTTTGATGTTATTGTAAATAACAATGGAGCATTGATAACCATCATCCCAGAGGACCCAGACAAAACAGCATGAATTATACAGGATGTTTGAGAATTTAAGACTGAAGTTACTGGTCAATAAAATCACTTACAATCATCATTTAATACCTACTAACTAAATGAAATCAATGTTCTGCTACATTTTGAGATGTTCAGAAAATGATACTAGATGTTGATTCATGTACTTTACCTTCTTCTCTTTCAAGACTTTTCAGTTTGTTTTGAATGATAGTTCGAATACGAGACTCTTCTCCCACGTTTGGGCTTTGGTCTAGCAACATCAAGAATGTAGCGTAATCAGGCATAAATCCTCGGTTCATCATTTCCTCCAGAAAGTTCTCTGCATCTTGACACTCATTTTTCTTCAACAACTCCTGAATAATAACACGGTACATGATGCTATCTGGTAGACAACCATTATCTTCCATCTTTTTAAGCAATTCCTTAGGTGTATCAAGTAAACCTTCTTGGCAATAAATGCGTATCATCACTGTATACGTTCTAACATCTGGTTTTAATCCCTTCAATAAGAGTTCATCAAACAGATCCATAGCCATGTTAGGATTCCCACATTTGCTACAACCATCAATCAAAATATTATACAAACCTATATCTTTCATCATTTCATTGCTCCCTAGCGAACGAAACAGAACCAATGCATCAGCACACTCTGAGTTATTGCACATTCCATGGAACAAGATACGATAAGTAACTGTACTTGGAGTCAAACCCTTGGCTTGCATCTCATTTAAAAGTTCTCTAGCGGCTGTTGGATTCCGCGATTGAAATAAACTTTGCAACATGTTATTGTAGGTAGCAACATCAGGAATCAAACCTTTGTCTGGGATTTCTCGAAAAAGATGCATAGCCTCATTAACTTTATTCTTTTTGCAGTATCCATTTATCAAGGTGTTGTAGGTGATGATATCTGGTACTAGGTCTCTCTCCACCATGCGATCAACAACTTTATGTGCTTCATCTAATTCACCACGTAAACAATATCCATCTATTAGTGCACTATAAGTGACTACATTTGAATGTAGACCTCTACGTTCCATTGTTTGAACAGCAAGCTCTGCATCTTTTACTGATCCGTGCTTGCAAAAAGCATTAACCAATATATTATAGGTATGTGTATCTGGAGGGATACCTTTCTCCTCCATCTCTATCAACATTTTTGCTGCCTCACTCTCTCTACCAAAGTTACATAGACCATGAATCAAAGAGGAATAAGTGATAACATTAGCATGGACGCCTTTTGCAGTCATTTCATTGAAGAGCCGTAGTGCATCATCAACCATTCTGTCTTTGCAGAGGCTGTCAATGATTGTAGAGTAGTGTTGTACACAAGGCTTACATGATCCCTTTTCCATAAACCTGAGCAACTCAAGGGCCTTGCTAGTATAACCTACTTTACAAAGCCCATTAATGATGATTCCGTACATATATTGATCAGGCTGGCATACTTTATCTCTACGCAACTTCTTGAATAACTCAACGGCTTCAAAAACCCGATCAGCAAGAACAAGGCCATTAATGAGAGTGTTATAGGTAGTTAAATCACGAGGATGACCCAGCTTGAAGATGGTGGCTAATAAGGCGAAACTATAATCGACTTGCTTAAGGCGGGAATAGCAGTTGATGGAGATGTTCATTGTATAGATGTTTCGAGGAATGCCAATCAAATTAATCTGCTTAAGAAGTGAAAGAGCAGTGTAATAGTGTTTCATCTTAACAATATTATTAATGAGCTTGGTGAACTCAATGATAGAAGGTGGACGTTTTCTGTGAAGCATTTCATCGAACACTTTGAGGGCATCTTCTAACTTTGGAACATTATTATTAGACGTATGTTTGACGGAGAAAAATCTAAGATTAAAAGGGTGGATCGAATTAGAAGAAGAATCAGTGGGTGAATAATGCGGAAACGGAAGAAGAAAGGCGATGAAATTATTATTACAATAACGAATGGGAAGTCTTTGACACAGCATTTTTATTGGCTCCCCACGACACCAAGATCTTTAAAGTGATAACATCAACCCATCCAAGACAGTATTTTAAATGGAAGATACACAAATCACAATACAACAATTTCACATAATTTAGTGTTTTAATCAAAAGATAAAGTTTGCAAATTATTTCTCATTTTAAAGTGGTCAAAAGCTCTTCAAGTGACTATTAAGATTATAGTTATATGTAGGCGTGTAAAAAAAACCGAAACCGATCTAATTCGATTAAAAAACTGAAATCCGGTTTCCCTAAACACGTTAAGTTTAAGTGACTATTAAGATTATAGTTTCAAGAAACCGAACCACCAAGTTTCGGTTGGCATGTTTCAAAAGTCGACCAGTTTAAACTAGACCGGTTTTGAAAGCCGGTTTATGAAATCGATTTAAACCGGTTTTTTCAAAACAATATAAGCCTCTATTACACCCCACATTTGAGCCTGTATTTCAGTATTTCTGATATTTCTTGTTTTTGGGCCTATATTTGAGCCCAAATTTGTAAAATATAGTGTAGTAGTAATAAAATTAGGCCCAAAATTTATACACCTTTTTACTAGCAGCCAGAATTATTATTTTTACTAGTTTTGTTCCACACATTAAAACCGGTTTGGCGTAAATTGGTTTAGACCGGTTTGTACCGGTTCGGCATTTTCAATATCAAAACCGGTTTCAAAGCGATCCGGGTTGTATAGAGTCATGTGCAGTTTATGATGATTGTGAATCCATACCAGTCTTTGAACCACCAACAGTCTTTGAACCACCACTATTATTCTTTGACCCACCACCAAAAGTCTTTGAACCACCAACAGTTTGACCCTTGCAACTTCTTTGGTTGTGACCATCTTGCTTACACAACTTGCAAGTAACACTCTTTCATGCCTTGCTTAACTTGGATCCTTTTACCATTTGATATGCAAGTTTAGAAGCACTCTTTCTCCTCTTTTTCCTTGGCCTTCCAATTTGTGTGTGATGATTTGGTGGGATAATTGTATTTGGAACATTTATCTTTTCCCAAAACTCTAATAATGATCTAGTGGGATTAATCTTAGACCTATACATCTCCTCCCATGTTGAAAGCCAATGAGAAGGATGACAGTATGAATCTGGTATTCCATTTTCAATCCTATTGCTAGCCATATTCCATATGGATGCAACTGCATGTTTGCAGGGTATGCCACTCAACTCCCACCTTCTACAACTACAGTCTCTATCCCTCATGTTTACTACACACTGGTCACCCCAAGGACCATTTACTTGATACAACTCACCCCCATTCCACTCAACCAATAAAATTATACAAATTAAATAGTGATGATTGGCTTGAGATTCCACTTAAGACATTATGACTTATAACAAATAAAAATGATATAGAATTTCATAGTGTGGCTTAGCTTTAATTGTCCTGCTTCTTTAACAATAACCTTGAACATCCTTGTCACAATTCTCAATTTCCGGTCATTTTACAAACTTTGAAATTGTTACTATTCATCTCGGGAATTTACTATTCATCGGTTACTATTCATCATTTTTTAGGTCGATTTGATATTTTGAGAGGTTATTTCAAAATTTTACTATTCACAAAACTCTACTCATTCCCAGAGAAAAATTTATATTCATGATTTCTATTCATCATTTTTCGTAAACTAGGTTTACGAGCATCAAATTCGCGTAACCGTAAGGGTTTAGCTGCGTCACATCATTGAGAACACTTCATATAGACTAGAGTTAGTTTACATATCATCAGTAACTTCATTTTCATATTAGTTCATGCATGGATTTGCATATTTCATTAACGTATATTTTTCTATTAAATAAACGCTATTGCACGATCATTTATTTTGAACAATTGATCCGACACTTCCAAAAATTATCCTAATATATTTTTATACTCATTTTAAGACTATAAAAATTATATTATTAGTTTACTCGATTTTTTAAATTTATTTGGTATATAAATTGTTATAAATATATATTTACGACGGTTTTCGTAAATTCAACTCGATACTTATTTATTCACTCAATTCTTGCGAGAAACGTATTTTTATTATTTTTACGACTTCGATATATTTTATTTTTTCCGTTAAAATCGATTTCTAGTTAACGCTACACTTAATACCTAATTATATTTACTTAATATACATAATACTTACACTTAAATACATTTAGTCATCAAAACTCATCCACCCTTTTACCCATTCACCCTTGGCAGACCTCCCCCATGAGTCACCATAATTGTGTAAAATATCTTGCTAACATAATGTACACCTACACTTAATTATGACTAGGCAAGTTATATTAGATATTTTACTTTCCAAACACATAGTTTCACACATACAAAGGTGAAAATAAAAGGAAAATCCTCTCTTCCCCATTGTTGGTATTCGGTCAAGCTAGGAAAACCAAGAAGAAATCACAAGTTTTTCAAGATCAAGTGCTTAAACAATCCCTAGTATACTTCTATATAAGATTTTGAAATAAAAATCAAGAAGTAATTAGTACCTATTTACCTTAAATCTCATCATCATCCAAGTAAGCTTATATATTATTTTCATAACTTTCATAATCATATTCTTGATCTATTTTATCATTCTAGTAAAAAAAAAAACATGCAAATATTATATGATTCATACCACTTTTAATTGTTTTTAGCAATGTTGCAAAAATCGGTCAACTCGGCCGATTAATCGCCGATTAATCGTTAATCGGCCGAGTACCTTGTCGATTTTTGAAAATCGATCGAAAAATTGGCCTAGGAAAAAAATCGACACTAAACAGTCAAAAAATCGGCCGATTAATCGGCCGAATCGATCAAAATCGGCCGAATCAGTAAAAAATAGGCCGAATCGGGCAAATCGGGCATTTTAAAAATAATAATAATTTAGGCATTATACTAAATTTGGGGATCATATATTTCAATTATAATGCACAATGGGCATCATAATTATAATTGGAGCCTTTTATTGAGGTTTGGAAACATAGCAGGCTTGGAATCGGTTAAGATTTTTAGTTTGGTCTCCATAAATACCAAAAAATTGCAGGAAATGCCAATCCGATTAATCAACGATTAATCCCGACTTGACCGATTACTCGCTGCAGGGTAGTCGACCGCCCGACTACCGATTCACGATTATTGCAACATTGGTTTTTAGTACATATTATGAGTTATAATCATCCTATAATTAATCCCTTGAAGCATATCATTGTTGATGATGTTTAGGAACCCATGACACCCTAAGAAGGTGTATGTTAGGTTTAGAATAAATTTGGTGTTGATTTGAAGTGATTGAAACAAGTATTACAGTAGAAAAACCATTTTCGACAACTTATAATTAAGGGCTGTTCGTTTTTGTAAAATCTGGAAATTTCGAAAGGTCATGGATTATTTTGGGCTAGATATTCAGAAAATAGACTTTAAAACAAAACCGTGGTCGCTTGAACGGGTTAAAACGGATTTATAACGAATAAGTTACGCTATTTTCAAATTTTGCGACGAAAACTAAATTCCTGAAAATATGTAAGCTGTTAAGGTATATTTAAATGGCAAAAATGATTTTTAAACATTGACTAAATGAGTTGATTTATCAAAAATATATTAGTATATATTAACACGAAACCAATGATATATAGAACGTAGAAAACGGACTTATAACGACTAAGTTATACACATTTTAAATAAGGATATCGTAACTATTTTTCACAAGTATAACACTTACATATTTTTACTAGACCAAAATGGTTGTCGCAAGTGACCGTGTTTGGAGTCATTTTTCATATCGATAGAATGCTTTTGAGAAAACGATGTCTTCTAGTAAAAGTGAGTTCGCCTATTCTATTTTCCAAAATGTTTAACCGTTTGTCAAACGAAGCTATAACGAATAATTTATGATCACTCAAAATTGGTCATTTTCATGAATTGTCAAGTGTTATTTTGCGACGAAAAACTATAACTTCATAATAAATCACTAAATGACTATCGTAGGATATCATTTCAACGTAAGTACTTATAAAGTAATTTATAAATTGACGAGACGTTATAAACTTATTTTTTCGACGATAAACTTTATTTTCAAATGTACAAGTGGCATGGATATCATATGAGTTTGCATGCACGACATTGTTTCATGACTTACATTAGAACATATCATTCATATTAGGTTGCGGATAGAGATTGCACCTCATTTCAGTGTATCCACTTCTGTCATCATAATCATTGCATCAGGTGAGTTCGTAGCCCCGCTTTTACTCGTTTAATTGTTTTATAAACTCTTCAGGGGATATACATGCTCAACTACTTGCTTTTACTTTACACTTATATGAACTTAAATAACTGCTGTTTCACTACGTATGCTAGTAAGTAGATTGTGCCCGAACTAAATTGACACATGATTAATCTCTTTTAACTTGATTTAATTCTTTTGACATATAATTAATCTCCTTTAACTCGATTTAATTCTTTTGACATATAATTAATCTCTTTTAACTTGATTTAATTCTTTTGACATATAATTAATCTCTTTTAACTCGATTTAATTCTTTTGACATATAATTAATCTCTTTTAACTTGATTTAAAACATTTTGACATATAATTAATCTATTTTAACTTGATTTAAAACATTTTGACATATAATTAATCTCTTTTAACTTAATATTGAACCTTTTGACTATTTTAAACTTGTTTGACTTTATATTGAACCCTTTGACTATTTTGAACTTGTTTGACATAATATTGAACACTTTGACTATTTTGAACCTTTTGATATGTTTTGAGCTCTTTGACTGTTTTGAACTTTTGAACTCGACTTAAACTCGTGAACTTAATTACGAACTTTTGAATGGAATACTTGAACTTAATTACGAACTTTTAAATGGAACCCTTGAACTTAAATACGAACTTATGACTTGTTTGAACTTATTGAACCGTACGTGCTATGACCTTGACCTAAAGTCTCCCATGATCGGAGCATCACTATAAAGTCTCCCATGTTCAGAGCATCACTATAAAGTCTTCCTATGTGAACGGAGCAATACTAAGTCTCCCTTGTACGGAGCGGTGCAAATTCTCCCATGTTCGGAGTGTTCTTAATTGTATATAATAGTTGTATGATGTACTGTTCGTACATTCGCATTGTTAGTCTCCTATCACTAAGTAGTATGGATAGCGCTATTAGAGGTCGGCCAACCTCTCGTTCACTATGTTACGGGACGCATATTATTTATTCTAGGGGCTTTGCCTGGCATACATTATTATATACGTGGTGCTATATTATGAACTATTATGACAACGTATACTTGACCACTAGACACACTACATTTTGTGCAATGGGTTGTGAACACACAAGTTGCAAGTTTTGTATGGGCGGAACTTGGAACTGAGTGGATTTACAATGCCTTTGCTTTGTGAACTATTATGATAACGTGTACTTGACTTCTAGACATACTACTTTTGGCAGTGGGTTGTGAACACACAGGTTGCAAGTTTTGTATGGGCGGAACTTGGAACTGAGTGGATTTACAATGCCTTTGCTTTATGACCAAAAACTTTTCCTTTGCTGCATGAACGTTCTTTAAAAGTTTTACTTTTTAAGCAAACTCTATGAACTCACTCAACCATTGTGTTGACACTTTTAGCATGTTTTATCTCAGGTATCTAAGGCAGTCACTTCATGGCATGCATGTGGACTTATCATAGAGTCGTGGTGACGACGCGTCTCACATACATTTTATGCACTTAACTATCGTTTGATTGTAACAAACTTATTTTGGTACTTTGAAATCTATTGGGACCTATGTTTTGTAGACTCTGATTATTTTACTTAATCAAACGATATTTTCAAAACGACACTTTAGGTCGTTCGATATAACTGTAACTTTGATGCTATGACAGTCATCCCCCAGGTATTCAATTCCGCTGCAAAACATGTAATTTGGGGGTGTGACAATCCTAGCAGCATGAGGGGTAAGAGGGCCATCAGTCTTGCTTACTTGTTATGATCTTTAAGTGCTTCCATGTTTCTGTCAAACATATGAACAGTTGTAGATGTGGCATACTTCCATAACAAATATTTGTACATCTTCCCTATCCATGACAGCTTCATATTGTCACAAATGTGCTTTAGACAGTACCTATGTTCAGCACTTGGAAAAGTCTCTGCAATTGCTGGTATCACTCCCTAATATAAAACAAGAATCATGTTGAGATAATAATAAAACTGAAAATAATATATAACAACTTTGTTATGAAATAATAAACAAGATAATTAGAAATCATACCTTTTGTCTATCAATCATGAAAGTAAAGTTTGAGTTACTGGAGAGATTTAGATCATCACCAAGCCAATCAAGAAACCATTTCCAAGACTTTTTTGTTTCAGCCTCCACAAGTGCATAAGCAAGTAGGTAAATTCCATTGTTAGGATCTATCCCTACTGCTGTCAAAACTTGACGACCAGACCAAAAAAAACCATCCAACCCCAACAAATCTCTCTTTCCTTTACTAAAACCCTCGTTTAAAGCACCTAAACATATAAATCCTCTTGAACTTCCTTTCAAGAATTCTTATGGGGTCATCTGGCCTTTCCAAATCAATCCTAACAGTTGTATTAGAAACTCAAAATCATTACACAACTGAATAAACTAAAAGAAAGATTTTGGTTGTAATGATGGTACTTACAATAATCATGATAGGGATTTGATGCTGAACCCTTTTTACGCACCCTCCATTCACACAACATTGTTGAATTTGGTTTTCCTATTTCTAGGGTTTCATTCAATTAGTAGGTTTAGAGAGAAATTTTGGTGGGTGGGTGGGTGAATTATTAGCTTAAGGATGAATTGTGATAATCTAGGGTTTGATAAAGTGACCCCGTATGGCGCCAAACGTAATATTCCAATAATACCCCCATATATTAGTCTAGTCAAAGGATTTAACGGTCAACTGACGGAAATCTTGTTCAAGGGACCAACCCCGTAACGGGTCAAAACCACAGGGAGAGGATTCGGGAAAAAAGAAGTACATGGAAGTTTTTCGTTATACCCGGTAAACCACATGGACGATTTATGACATTTACTTTACATGATATAAAGGCCAAGAAACCTATATCTAAAAACATGGCTATTTCATTCTATCACTTCATGTGTTGTATGCATTTTACTTTATCATGGATTCAATTTTAATATTGCCACGTGTGTCATTTATCTTGTTAGATTTATCTTTAGGATAAACATTTTTCTATATAATATACTAGTTATAATATCAGTGCACTTGCGGGTTTTTATATATTGTGTTTTTTTAAAGAATCGAGTACTAATTTATTTATTTATATAGATTTGTAAATTGTTGATATATAAACCTTATAAATAATTTACTTATATTATTTAGGGGCAGGTTTTTTTTTCCCGTGTGTCGATGTAGGGCAATAGATGGAAAGCAACCTTTTAATCTTAAATTTACACATATGTTTGTTTATTTATATACTAGTGTGCACATGACTTTGACATAAAATTATTTTAATTACATACTAATATAAAATATTGTGAGATTAAATTATATTAAGTATGATTATGATTATGAGCCAACAGTGATATCACAAACTCTCGCCACTTCGAGTGGCCTAATACGCGGCCCTTAATCTTGCCATGTCACAAATTTCATGAATGTTAGCGACTTCTCTTTTAGATACTTTGCTTAAATTGTAGGTTTAGTCATCATTTTTTTAAAACTACACTCGTCGTCCTTGTAGAGAACTTACAAATGCACTTTTGGTTCCTTGCCAAAATTAAATGGCTAAATGACCCTCACACGGACCAAAGTGAAAGAGGAGACAAATATAGTAGTTTAGTAATTCAACTTTAATCCGGAACCAGATGTGTACTTTTAAATTGCTCACACGGACGGTGAGTGCATTATCAAAAGGACAGGGATTGAACCTGTAATTTAGCCAAACCACAAGGACTATACTTGCAATTTACTCTTTCTACTGATGCACATGAACCAAGTAGTAGCATAAAAGAACAACTTCCAGATTTTTTTATGGGCAAATAAGTTCACACATATGTATCAATCTGAAGAGATTAAATAGCTCCTCTAAAGAGCCTGTGCAAACCTATTGTTTCTTCGACAATCCCATTATCAACAGCTATATATACTTTACACGCTTTGTGACATGTAATAGACTAGTCAATGGTCAGTTGTTTCTGTAAACTCAAAACTGAAAAGGCACATCAACACTTTATACTATGTGAGCTTACCAAACCATAAATGCTACCTTTGGTAGAGCCTAATATCTACCGACCTTTTATTTTATTTGCATTTTTTTTCCCAATCTCTTTCATTAAATTTTCATATAGAGCTCTCTTGAATCAAAAACTCTTGATGTCACCCATATATCCTAATACCAAGTCACATTAGTCCAACCCAAACTTACAAATCATCCCATTTTTATTCCATAAGAGAGCATAAATCCTTGATTCCTTAATCATCAAATTCTTCTCACCAGCCCAATCATCAGACCACGATTGCGTTTTGTCCGTTACCCACCTTATTTGTAAACCATTTCATCATAAAATTGGACTACATGTGTTCTTCCCTCATGATCGTTGCATAACCTTATTTTTCCAATCTCTTCCACAAATGTTATTCCAATTAATTCGAAAAAAAGGGAAGGTTACCCACGTACAGCCTATTGCATCTCCTAGGGGTGGTAAAACGGGCAGGGCGGGCGGGCACGGCAACAGATCAAGCGGGTCCGAGCCCGAATGGGCACGGCCGCACGGGCTCATGTTATACGAATCGCTTTAGAAAATATCTAAAACGACGAAATAAATTCCTTAAATGTAACACCTCATTTATATTTAAAAAATTAAATATATTATCTCTATATGTTTTTCTTTAAAACAATTGTAATGGTTTACAATTGAGAGAAATATGTGCTCGTTAGTGTCCATTTAACTTTTTAATGTGGCCATACACAATTTTTTGAACCTTTTACGAATTTTTGTATTAAAAGCTAATTAAAATGCTTAAAACTACTTTAAATCAAGAAAATAATAAGCAGATCTGGAAAAATCTGAAAATTCAAGTTAAGCTTAAAATAATGCAAGGAATCAAGGAAAAATGGAAAAACAGGTGGTTGTGTGTGAGATTATGGAGCGCTATGAAATGAGCTTATGAATAAGCACTTTAATAAGCAAAGTGAACACAAACAAGCACCACCTGGAAAGAAGCTACAATATGCTAAAGTTACTCTAAATGAACTAAAACAACAATACTTATCTCTTGAATAGCAATTTACAGTTTGATGATTTCAACTAAAGTGCTAAAACAGTTTTTGGGTACCTACTTGCAGTCACAAAATAAGCACTCAAATAAGCTTAAAATCAAAATCCAAATATTAAGACCTAAACTAGACCTAAGTGAGACCTATCAAACCAAAACTCAGACCTAGGGTAGCTCTAATGAACCCGGTGCAAGCTTGCACAAAACTGAGAAAAGCTCAGTTTAATCTGAGCTTATGAACAGGGCAGTTAGGGCCTAAACTAGGAGCAGTTTTGGAGCTTTTAGAAAATTTGCAAAATTCTACAAAAATAGCAATAAGCAAGTAGACCAGTTGGACTTTTAAATAAAACAAGTTTCACTTAAATAGGCTTAAAGATGAACCAATGAAAATTCACTCTCTATGGACTCAAAACAGGTTGTGTGCAATTTGACTTTTTAAGCACTTATGAAAAGTTGACTTTGTTGAGATTTGATTGCAATTTAAGGACTGATGTTGAAGTAATATGATGAAATATGAATGAAACAAGCTAAGTTATAGATATCTAAGCACTAGACCAGTTTATGCTTTGCAAAAATTTCAACAGACAAGACAGTGAGACAGATTTTATACCATATTGACTTTTGGTGTTTTGCAGGCAAAAACTTAGACAGATAAGAACTTACATGAACTAAACAAACATGAGACTACAAGGCCTAACCACTGAATGGGCCTAAAAGACAGATAAATCAGCAGAGCCAAACACACCTTTATTAACTAGTTTGCAAACAAAAACTAAACTAAATAATGAAACAACCAGGAACAATGATCAAGTTGAGTTAAGATTACTTAATGAACACTAATTAAGCAAGTTTTAACAGATTAGAACCACAAACACAGTATATGCAAGAACTTTTAAAAATCACTTACTAAAGTCCCCAGCCACTATGGCTTGCCACTGCACACAAATGATCACTAACCTAATCTAACCAACCCAAATACTTCCAAATCAACCCATTTCCAGCTATGAACCAACCCTTTCCATTTCTGCATCAGTTTTGCTCCAAATTTGACTTTCATTGACCAGATTTCTAAATTTCTTAAAACTTAAAGTGAACTCACAAAAGCTATGATAAGCTAGTTTGAGCTTGTTTGAGCTTATAAATAAGCTTATTGAAGCTTATACATGAGACTTGAATATTGAAAATTCCAAAGAGGCCACGAAACATAAGCTGTAACTAAAACTTGAATTGAGATTTAAAATGAGTTGCAATACACTTGGATAACTTTGTTTGATACAAATTATTGGAAAATACAATTAAAAACTAATTAAGACATAATAATTTAAACGACATACATTGTTGAAAATAAAACTAACTACTCTTTTCTCCTTAGCTTCTCTCCTTCTTTTATGCACCAAACTGTCTCTCTCCTCTCTCTGGACACTTCCCAGCATTAATCTGAGCCCTTGGATGAATTTTGAACCATCTTGACCGTTTGATGGTTTTGGCGCCAAAACTGGTACAAGCCAGTTGGGACAAGGGAGAGGGTGCATTAAATGTGATGGGTTGGTAGGTGAGGAGGGGGGAGACAAGGTGTGAAGTAGGGGTGGACTGGTAGGCTTGTGTTGGTGGGTGGAGGTGGACAAGGATGTCGGGAAGAGCAGAGTTTTAGGGGCGGGTATTATATTTTAAGCGTTGGGTTTGGGTTGGTCGGGTTGGTTATTTGGACCGGGTAAAGGATTGGGGATACATGCCCATTTAAAAAAAAATGCAAAATATGCCCAAATCTTTTACAAATTAGTCTATTTTGAGTACAAATTGCCGCCTCTACCTCTCCCATTCAGTAAGCACGCTTGTACATTCACATAGTGTTTTCATTCCAATTTAATGTATGGCCAGCTGACAAGTGGAAACATCCTAAGACCTTTATAAATTACTCCATAACATTTAACAAATCTCCAATGTCGAAGCCCTAAAATACAAAAACAAAATCGATATCATCAACAACAGGGCCGTCTGATAAATTTTGGGTGCCCTGTTCCGTTATATAATATTGACCTCTTAAGCCACAAGATAACGACGTACGCCATAACTAACTAGTGCTTTAAACTTAGAGTTATATGTATTTATTTTTTGATTGATTAATTCATGCTTTCAATTAGGATATTTGTGCCTTACTCTCTCAAAACCTACCGTCTCATATTCCAGTAACTAGAATTAGTTGTTTTTAATATTGAAATTACTAACAAAATAAAACAAAACATAAAACAATATGTAAAATAGAAAAAGATACCTCATGAAAATTTTTCTTGAGATCTCACAGATACGTTTGAGAAGTACTATGGTCTATCGCGGTTACAATGAGTAACTAAAATAAATGGGGACTAGAGAGAAAAAGATACGCCAAAACAAATTTGAGTTGGACTCTTGTACTTGAATAAAACTTAGGTCCATCAAATTTGAGTTGGACTCCTGTAATTGAATAAAACTTAGGCCCATCCTTTATATGCTTAATAATATTTTTGGTGCCCCTACAAGGAATTGGGCCTGTGCCACTGCTCATGTTGCACAACCCAATATCCGGGACTGATCAACAAACTGGCAATAAATTTTACCACAAATATAGCTTTGTGTCCCATTTAGTTTGTTAGCAAAACTCAAAAGTCTCAAAAATAAAATGAAAATTACTAAAGAGTTAATTGCATTTTTGTTCCTTGTGGTATGGCCAAATTACAGGTTTGGTTCCTAAAGCTTTGAAAGTGCAATGATAGTCCTCATTTTGAAGTTTGAATTGCATTTTTAGTCCCTAATTGGTGTGAAATGACCAAATTACCCTTGTCTTTTTTGAATAAGACAAAGGGTATTTTAGTCGTTTCACTTTATCCAAGGACCAAAATTGCAATGCAAACTTCAAAATGGGGACTATCATTGCACTTTCAAAGTTTTAAGAACCAAACCTGCAATTTAGCCATACCACATGGACCAAAAATGCAATTAACTCAATACTAAAATTACCGGTTTACAAAGATAGTTTTGGTATTTTATACAACAAGTTCCTACATGTTTAACAAAAAGATCATTGATAGATTTATCCAGTAATTTAGGTGCTTTTTTATATTTACTGATATTGTTTTGTATGACAGGTGAAAGACACAGTGGAAGAGAGCTTATATAAACTGAATAAGAGTCGGCATAGTGGTTCGTTTATAAGTGGAAACAAAAAGAACCAAGATCAGCGACTGTTTTGACAATTAAAGATGTTGAGTCTCTCTTTAAAGTTGCTCCATCCACAATAGAACAGAGGAAAGAAGAGGTGAATTCGGATTTAATGCATTTGCCGCCAGGTGTAGCTGCTGGGCTAGCTGCTGAGAGGAGGCTCATGGAGCAAACAAGGTGAACCTGGTTTATCAAGGCTAATGCATAGTTATGTTTTAATTACGAGACTAGAAAATCAAGATAATCCTTAATTAGTTGGTACATTTGTAGGTTAGGAATTGAATTTACACTTTGTACAGATTTGGGTAACATTTTTATGTTCCTCCTACTGATGCACAACTGAACTCTAGACGAGTATGAACTCTGCTAAATCATCTTGCAAAATGTCTATTGAATTTGATGCATGTCAAATTAAATCAAATAAATTGGGAGTATCATATTTCAAGAAGATCGTACAACAATACTACTATTAGTAGGGCCAGTGTGATTAGATCTGCGAATGGAACTAATGTTCGGCCAGTTGACAGAACTTGGATATGGTTTTGATGTTATTGTAAATAACAATGATGCATTGATAACCATCATCCCAGACAAAACAACATGAATTATACAAGATGTTTGAAAATTTAAGACTGAAGTTACCGGTCACTAAAATCACTTACAAAAGTACTCATTGTCTCTGAAGCAACCATAATATTATGCCATGTTATGATTAGTATCTTTTATATGTTATCTCACTAAGTATTGTTGTAACGCCCCGACCCGCCAAGGGTAAAGGAATCACAAGTAATTGTGTCATATCAAAACAAAACATAAATATCCAAAAGAAGTCTTAACATAAATGCGGAAATAATCCAAGTCAAATGACTTCAATACATAGGTCCCAGCGGAAACGAAATAAACTTCAACATAATATCCGAAATAAATAAGTCTTAATGGCATCATAAGAAATCAAAGCTAAAATCTCTAAGGTAAGTCCACTCAAGCACTCATCCCAAAGCAACCCGACTCAATGCTTAGATACACGCGGAAGAAAAGAAAAGTCGGTGAGCTTCAAAAACCAGGTGAGCAGATATGAAAGCAAGCGAATACTAAGCGATAACGGATACGAAATAAAGTGAATGAGCAATAGCAAAATCTTAATCATTTTCAAAGCATAAATCATAATTTCAAATAAAGTTTATAATCAACTACCACGAGCCCGAAACATATATCGGATCATATTCATATTCACACAAGGCAACCTTTGTAGGGAGACCTACCAGAGTTATGAAGGGCGTGCATGCACGCACATCAATCATCGGATAACATATAACATATAACATATAACGGATAATGATCTAGGATGCATCCATCGCCCTTCCTACATATTCACAAATATGCTTCACCATCGAGAGGCGTGGCGAACATCACTCTCTTGCACTAGAGTCATATCGAGTGCATCAACGATACGGACATGGAACCCCATGACTAGTTAAATAATTGGCTCGGGTGTCAAACTATCTTAGGTCAAATCGAGAATGTCATAACTAACACGAGATCATATTTATCGAGAAAATCATTCATATTTCCAAAATCATATTTTCATATCGATAGTTCAAAATCGGATGTTTCATAATTGAAATCGAGTTCGGATAAGCAATAGCTCAAACAAATCAGATTTTGGGATTCATAGCAAAGGCTTAGGAAAACCTAATCTGAAGAAAACATTAGAGAAACCTCTACCAAAAGGTCGAATATCATACCTTATTCCAACGCATAAAGATCGAAAAGCGAAGAGCGAAAGGCAAAGGATTACTCCCTCTTCACAGAACCTATAGACATTAACGGTCGTCCACGTTATTATGATTCCATAATCGTCAAAATGATCTTTTAATATTTGGTGTTCATAATTAGTGATCTTCATACTTTAGGGTTTTATAAATGAGATTTAAGTATTTTATAATTAATGTTGTAGATTAGGGTTCATTATGTCATTTATTAAAGTCTAGTGTTAAATGTGAAAATAGTTTTATAAGTCATAACTCACACATGAAATAACGTATTACTATATTTAGCTCAAACCCTAATCGACTCTCATTTATGTTCTAGGGTTTTCTTATTCTTTAATATCTCGTTAATATGCATATACTTTATATATTACGTCTTAATGACTCTCCACTTAACCTAATCGTAATTAATAACCATCTTTCCTTTTACACTTTACCATACGTTTATGATTTCATGTGACCATAAGTTATTAGGGTTTAGTATACTTTATCGCTTTACATATTAAACTAGGGTTTATGTTTACGTGACCCTTACTTATTTATTACGTCCAAATCTCATGTATATATGTATTCGGTTCATCTAGGGTTTCGGCTAGCAAGTTATACACAAGTCTTAGCTCATCTAAACATGTTACATATTCAAGTTATATAGTTTTACCCATTAGCCGAACACTAATATGGTTCGGTCCTAACTCATGCATGCTTCGGCCTAGATTAACTCAACGTATACCTAACCCGATTCAATATTACTTATCACGTTACATGTTCCTTATTAGTTACAAGTTCAATTGATTAGGGTTTGCCTTGTTTTCGGTTTACACCTCTCGGCCACAAACAAAAGAGAACAAAACGCGACTAAACAAAATATAACTTGACATATACATGCAAGGTACGTTAAAGGAAGTCGAATAAACGTTATACCTTAGCTCGTTGAATCAAAAATTCGACACCAAGGGTGTTATGGGTCTCGGCCGAACAAGAAGAAAGAAAAAGGAGAGGCAAAGCAAACTAGGGTTTCAATTTAATGATTATGTCTTGTATTTATAGTAGTAGCAATTAGTTTAGGTTTAGGAGATAAGTTGGGTTTGGGTTGGCTTGGGTCCAACCGGTCACACCAACACACACAAAATGGGCTTGACCCTTGGCTCATCTGACACAAACAAGCGCCCTCTTGGGCTCTCGGCAGCGCAAGACAAAAGAAAAGCAGTCCATACCAACAAACAGGCGGCCCAACATATTAGCGAAACTTTTAAATCCTTCGTCTAACCAAAGTCGTTCACGAAATTATATTTGTTAAGTTTTATTTATTAGGTTTTTAATTTCGTAAATTTATTATAAACGTATTTTACGTATTTTATAGTTTTTGATTCCAAGGGCATTTTAGTCTTTATATAGGTTTTAGATTTTCGGGTTTTACAATTTTGCTTACGTTGCTTTGTTGTACTTGTTATAGGTGAAGCTAGTGTTAGTGCTCTGAAGGTGCGAAGACCGAGAACTAGACCTCGGTGGGATACTTGGGTAATGAGCCTTTTCCTACACGCTCTCTTACCAAGCGCCCTAGGTTGTACGATTTTGTGTATGAACATATAAACTTACGGTTATGTGATAATCAAGTAGATAAGTAGTTTCTTTATAGCTTAAAGGGTGTTTGGCATAGTGCCTTTCTTGCCCATATTGACCCATTTTGATCATGTACGGGTCAAGACGAATGATATATGTTATGTACAGTTTTATGTGTTAATATAAGTGTTGGTGTTAATATTATATTAGTAAAAAAAAAATAAAAAAAAAATAAATAAATAAAATTAGACTGGCGTTTCAAGTTTGTACCAGAGCAGTGGTTTAAGGGATTTAGGTATCCAAGATGGGTACTTAGACTTAAACCTAGGCTCTGTGGGACCTATAGTATTAGACACGTTTCCGCATTATTATGTAGCATCAGTATTAGTATTTGTGCAGCATACATTGGTTGTATGGTAAACATATTACTTGTATTCATGAATTTGGTGTAACATGGTCAAGGTGAGGACTTGATTATCTGATGGAATTATTACGGACGCCTTTGGCCAGCGTGGTAATAATCGCGTCACATAACGAATTTACCGATATTATGTTACACCAAAGGAATGAACCCCGATAGTAATATTAAGTTCATGCATATAGAAATCTATACATTATGAATCTTGCAGTGACTCTTATTGTTCTCTTATCGTGCAATATGTTTAACTTTCAGCGTAGATATGGCTGAAATACCTCCTAACAACTCTGAATGGCCGACTCATGTAGACATACCAGAAAAGGATGATTGGGAGTCCTCCCCCGATCCAGCAGAAACAGATGAGCATGATAATGCTCCTATTCCTGATGCTATGGCTAGACAGATCAGAGATATAATATCTCAAGAGATATCCAAGGCACAGGAAGCAGCTATACCATATTATACAGAATGTCTCTGTGAAATCATAGCTCAGACTATCACAACAGAACTTGATCGAAAGCGGTTGCAGTCGCGCCACCCAAGGAAGTTACTTATCTCGACTTGCGACTTGCAAGCCCCGATTTACTCGGGAGAACAAGATCCTTTTAAATGCCACAGATGGATCCGGGATGTTGAAGGCGTTTGCCACGATAAATGTCACGAGGAGCGTTTGGTTAATTTTGCTATTAATCTCCTTCGTGATCGGGCTAAAACATGGTGGAGTTGGACCTTGCATCAAAAGACCAAATTGCTAGGAGTATGACTTGGAAGGAGTTCAAGGAATTACTTTTTCGAACTTTGCTCGAGGCGGAACTTAATAAGATTCGCCGAGACTTCTTGGGTACCCACTGGACCACGGTCGAGACATGAATTCTCCATGACCTTCCTTGAGAGCGCATTTTCTACTGAATATGCTAATGACGAAAGGTTGCTTATGAAACATTATGTGGATATGCTTAAAAAGATATCCGTCGGTTAATTTCGACCGAGGATTGGAAAAACATGGATCGACTCATGAATGTAGCTTTAGGCGAGCAAGAAACAAAGAAAGAAGAGATTCCTCTAAAAGAAAGATGGAGCGAGCTAGTTCGTCTCGGAAGAAAGTTAAGCGAATGAGGCTTATCCTAGTCTGGGGTAGGAGCTTTCCACGGTCTTGGTGTAAAGGTTTCACCGAGGAGAATGTCGTGCGGTAGCAAGACTGCTACAATTGTGGTGAGCACAGTCACATCAAGAAGATTGTCCAAAACCGGTTCAGGTTTGCAGGAAATGCTATGATCCAAAGCACATGGTGAGTCTTGTCGAATGTCAGACCCCTTCCTCCTCCGCGTCAGCAAGAGCCTAGGAGGAATAGAGACAGGCGAGGGGCACCATCTGCTTCTAGATCTTGAGGCCCTAGCCTTCCCTCGTCCAAAGACCACATAGACCACCGGCCCGTGTTCATCGGATGAGCGTAGATGAAGCTAAGGAAGCATCTGACGTTGTGACGGTACCTTATTTGTGAATCTATTACCTACTCGTGTGCTATTTGATTACAGTGCGAGATAGATCTTTTGTATCCGAAAGGTTTAGTAGGAGATTTTACATTCGATTAGTCGACAAGCCACCACTAGATGTGGAAGTAGCTAATAACAAAGTGATACGTGTAACCGATGTCTTCTAGAATTGCGAAATAGAAGTTGATAATGATAAGTATCGATTGATCTAATTCCCATCCCTATGGGAGAGCTTGATGTAGTCATCGTTATGGGTGGCTCGGTATGAATGAAGCTATCATTGTATGCCGACATAAGCTAGTCCGACTCGGAACCCCAGTGGGGAGAAACAATTATCTATGGCGAGCGTAAGAAGGCCAACCTTGCTATTTGTACTTATGCTAGAGCCAAGAGATACTTGGCACGTGGCTGTCAAGTCTATTTAGCTCATGTTGTCGATATTCATAAGTCTGTTCCAAATCTTGATAATATTCCAATTGTTCGGGAATTTCCCGATGTCTTTCCAGATGAACTCCCGGGTATGCCACCTGATAGACAAGTAGAGTTCCACATTGATCTTATTCCAGGGAGTACTCCTATTGCCAAAACTCCCTACAGACTTGCCTCATCAGAAATGCAGGAACTCATGAAGCAGTTACAAGAACTGTTGGATAAGGGTTTCATTCGCCCTAGTAGTTCCCCGTAGGGAGCACCACTCCTTTTTTGTGAAAAAGAAGTATGGTAGTATGCGCATGTGCATCGACTACCGAGAGCTCAATAAAGTTACTATCAAGAATCATTATCATCTTCCTAGGATAGATGATTTATTTGATCAGCTACAGGGCGCAATTTTCTTTTCAAAAATAGACCTCAGATCTGGATATCATCGGTTAAAGATTCGGAAAAGATATCCGAAGGCGACTTTCCGGACTAGATATGGGCATTATGAGTTTCTGATTATGCCATTTGGTTTGGCGAATGCCCGAGATCTTTATGGACCTAATGAATCGGGTTACGTAGTCCGATGTTAGATAAGTCGATTATTATGTTTATTGACGATATCCTCATTTACTCCAAATCGACTAGTGATCACGAAACCCATGCGCCAAGTCCTCGGCATGTTAAGGCGAGAAAAGCTTTATGCTAAGTTCTCGAAGTGTGAATTCTAGCTCAGAAGTTCAATTTCTCGGGCATGTTATAAATAGTGAGGGCATTAAGTAGATCCGGCTAAAATCGGTGCCATCATGAATTGGGAGCGACCCAAACTCCCGAAATTAGATCATTTTTGGACTTGCGGGTTACTACTGCGTTTTATCAAGATTTTGCAAAGATTGCTTCTTCTTGAGCTCACTGCAAGAATGTAATTTTCGAGTGGGATGAGGATAAGGAAGTCGCCTTCCAGACTCTTAAACAGAAGTTAAGTCAGGCTCCAGTCTTAGTATTTCCAAAAGGCAATGATGATTTCGAAGTTTATTGTGATGCATCTTCTAATGGCCTCGGTTGTGTTCTTATGCAGAGAGGTCGAGTCATCGCCTATGCCTCTAGACGGCTTAAGAAACATGAGGAAGAATATCCTACTCATGATTTAGAGCTAGCGGCAGTAGTCCTTGCCTTAAAAATGTGGAGGCATTACCTTTACGGTGTAAAGATCAAGATCTTTACCGACCATAAAAGCCTCAAATACTTCTTTGATCAGCGTGACCTCAACATGAGGCAACGACGTTGGTTAGATCTAGTCAAGGACTATGATTGTGAAATCCTTTATCATCCGGGAAAGCCAGCGTTGTAACAGATGCCTTGAGCCGTAAAACAAGGCACGACTCCTTATTGGTCAAATCACGGATGGTGATTACCCCGACTTTTATGAGCATATTAAATCGATTCGGCATCAAGCATGGGAAAATGGCAATGTAAATTCGAGAGCGACTCGTGGGTCGGTGCACAACTTAGTTGTGGACTCACGAGGGCTCGTAGCACTTTCGGTAGAATATGGATACCGAATGATAAAGAGCTCAAAAAGTTGTTGCTTGATGAGGATCATAAGTCAAAATATTCCATTCACCCAGGTGCCACAAAGATGTATTATATTCTTAAACCAGATTATTGGTGGCCAGGTATGAAAAGAGACATTGTAAAATATGTCGAGCAGTGTCTTACTTGTCTCCAAGTTAAGGCAGAACATCAATAGCCTTATGGTAAGCTACAAACTCTTGAGATTCCTGTGTCAAAATGGGAAAGGATTACTATGGATCTTATCACGAAATTACCCAAGACACCGCGTCAGCATGATGATATATGAGTGATTGTAGATCGTTTAACAAAGAGTGCGATTTTCTTTCCTATTAAGGAATCGATGTCCTCAGAAGCTCTCGCGAAGTTGTATCTTCGTGAAGTAGTGGCCCGACATGGAGTACCAGTCTCTATAGTATCAGATAGAGATATCAGATTTACTTCTAGATTCTGGCAGAAATTTCAAGAGAATCTAGGTACTCGTGTCCATTTTAGCACAACCTATCATCCGCAGACAGACGGTCAGAGTGAAAGGACCATTCAGAAACTAGAAGATATGCTTCGAGCCTGTACTATTGACTTCGGTGGTAGTTGGGATAAGTACTTATCGCTAGCAAAATTCTCGTACAATAACAGTTACCACTCCAGTATTAAGATGCCTCCATACGAGATGTTGTATGGAAGGAAATGTCGAACTCCTATATGTTGGGGTGAGATTGGACAAAGAGAATTAGCCAGTTCTGATGTTGTCCAACAGACGAATGAAAATATTGATCAGATCAAAGAAAGGCTTAAGATGGCCCAGGATCGACAGAAGTCCTATGCGGACAAGAGGAGACGACCAATAGAATTTCAGGTGGGTGATCGTGTTATGCTGAAAGTTTCTCCATGGAAGGGCGTTATCCGTTTAAGAAAGCGTGGAAAGCTAGGACCACGTTACATTGGTCCATTCGAATAAGCAGCGAGTTGGAAAGGTAGCGTCTGGACTTGAGTTACGGAGGAGTTAAACAACATCCATAATACTTTCCACGTGTCTCAGCTACGAAAATGTCTGGCAGATGAGGCAGAGTATGTCCCTCTAGCGGACATAGTAGTTGATGAGAAACTTGGCTACATTGAAGAGCCGGTAGAGATCGTTGACACCATGGTCAAGAAACTCAAAAAAAGAGAGGTCCTCATACTTAAAGTCAGATGGAAGCACAAAAAGGGGTTAGAGTATACATGGGAACCCGAAGAGGAGCTCATTAAGTACTACCCCGCTTTTTATCAGGAATGGTTTGTGAGGACACAAACCGAATAAGTGGGGGAGAGTTGTAACATCCCAACCTTTCAGGGACTAAACTTGCCAAATAGTCAAAGTTGAAATTATATCAACTGAATATCATTCTAAGGTAACCAAAAAAAATTCCAGAATTTCCCACTCCTTTCACGTACCATCTACACCAACATCATATCAAGCTAGAGTTTGATCCAAGATTAATTTTAAGCAAGTATTGGGCAAGGTTTCACCTCACATAAGCTTATAAACGAATAAGCTAGGGTTCCCACCATCCAATTTGAGGTAAAGATCATGTCTTGTTGTTAAATTTGTATGTCATGGCTTCCTAGTTGTGGGTAAAGCCAAAAGTTTATATCTTTGTGCCATTTATGGGGTTATCATAGAATTTTACATGATTATGTGAAATTATGATTTTGAGAAATCACCAAGTATACTAGTAATCATGTAGAATTGATTAGATAAGTGATGGGTACCTTATTAAGGTGCTATAACACCATTTGTGGTGTTAATTTTAGAAACCATGTTGATGTGGTTATATAAGCCACGAACCAAACACCCCTTATGGCTTATTAGCTTATTATGATAAGTCTTATCAAGTTCCTAATGAGCTTAATATAAATTATGTTCCTAGGTTATAATTGTTAACCGGGACGTCTTTAGAAGCTCGTGATTCCATTCAAGCGGCTTTAAGGTGAGTAACATATTTAAGTGTAGAAATGGGTCCTTAATAACTCGTTAATGTGTCACTCTATTTGTGGTGCTCCCGTTCATGTTCACGTAATATACTTGTGTTACGAAGTATATAGTGTTGTAATTATATATTGTGTGCTTAAATAACTTACATATGAAAAGTTTATATGTGATGTGTTAGACGGGTCAAAACAGCCCCAAATGACCCGTTTGGATTTAGTTAAGTATTTTCAGTCTATATATTACAATATTATTTGTATAGCGTCCTAAGTGGGCGACACAGCTAAATTAGCCGTCCTAAGTGGACGATTTGCATAAATATATGCTTTTTGACCCGAAAGAAGGGTGTAGACGTCCTAAGTGGACGACATGTATTATTATGTCATGACATGCTCTAAAAAAGAGCCTAGATGTCCTAAGTGGACGACCGAGCCTTTATTAGCATCTCATTTTGTAAAATGAGACTTAGACATCCTAAGTGGATGACCAGTGTTTATAGCGGCTCAAAGTCATGGAGTATATGACTTAGACGTCCTAAGTGGATGACTAGAACATTTTCAGTTATATTGAACCAAAATGGGTTCACGTCCTTAGTGGGCGACTAGTATATAATAACAAGCAAGTACTCATTGTCTACGAAGCAACCGTAATATTATGCCATGTTATGATTAGTATCTTTTATATGTTATCTCACTAAGCATTGTGCTTACGTTGCTTTGTTGTACTTGTTATAGGTGAAGCTAGTGGTAGTGCTACGAAGGGTACGAAGACCGAGAACTAGACCTCGGTGGGATACTTGGGCAATGAGCCTTTTCCCTACACGCTCTCTTACCAAGAAACGCCCTAGGTTGTATGCTTTTGTGTATGAACATATAAAATTACGGTTATGTGATAATCAAGTAGATAAGTAGTTTCTTTATAGCTTAAAGGGTGTTTGGCATAGTGCCATTCTTGCCCATATTGACCCATTTTGATCATGTACGGGTCAAGACGAATGATATATGTTATGTACAGTTTTATGTGTTAATATAAGTGTTGGTGTTAATATTATATTAGTCAAAAAAAAAAAAAAAAAAAATTATTTAGCCTGGGCGTTTCACAAACAAGGTGGACCGGGTTTTTCAAGGATAATGTATAGTTAAGTATTAATTAAGAGACTAGGAAATCACCACGATCATCCTTTACTTGGTACAATTGTAGGTTACAAAAGGTTAATTATCGATAGAATTGAAATTACACTTCGTACAGATTTTGGGTAATATTTTTACGTTCCTCCTAGTGATGCACAACTGAACTTTAGACTAGTATGAACTCCACCAAATCATCTTGCAAAATGTCGATTGAATTTGATGCATGTCAAATTAAATTAAATAAATTGGGAGTATGATATTTTATGAAGATTGTACAATACTACTATTATTAGTAGGGGCAGTGTGATTAGATCTGCGAATGGAACTGATCTTTGGCCAGTCGACAGAACTTGGATATGGTTTTGATGTTATTGTGAATAACAATGGAGCATTGATATCCATCATCACAGACAAAACAACATGAATTATACAAGATGTTTGAGAATTTAAGACTGAAGTTACCGGTCACTAAAATCACTTACAATCATCATTTAATACCAACTACATGAAATCTATGCTCCGCTACATTTTGAGATGTTCAGAACATGATACTAGATGTTGAATCGTGTGCTCTACCATCTTCTCTTTCAAGACTTTTAGTTTGTTTTGAATGATAGTTCGAATACGAGACTCTTGTCCCACGTTTGGGATCTGGTCTAGCAACATCAAGAAGGTAGCGTAATCAGGCATAAATCCTCGGTTCATCATTTCCTCCAGAAAATTCTCTGCATCTTGACACTCATTTTCTTCAACAACTCCTGAATAATAACACGGTACATGATGCTATCTGGTAGACAACCATTATCTTCCATCTTTTAAGCAATTCCTTAGGTTTATCAAGTAAACCTTCTTGGCAATAAATGCGTATAATCACTGTATACGTTCTAACATCTGGTTTCAATCCTTCAATAAGAGTTCATCAAACAGATCCATAGCCAGGTTAGGATTCCCACATTTGCTACAACCATCAATCAAAATATTATACAAACCTATATCTTTCATCATTTCATTGCTCCTAGCGAACGAAACAGAAGCAATGCATCAGCATACTCTGAGTTTTGGCACATTCCATGGAACAAGATACGATAAGTGCATATATCTGGAGTCAAACCCTTGGCTTGCATCTCATTAAAAAGTTCTCTAGCAGCTGTTGGATTCCCCGATTGAAATAAACTTTGCAACATGTTATTGTAGGTAACTACATTGAGAATCAAACCATTCTCTGGGATTTCTCGAAAAAGATGCATAGCCTCATTAACTTTCTTATTTTTGCAGTATCCATTAATCAAGCTGCCATAGGTGATGATATCTGGTACTAGGTTTCTCTCCACCATACCATCAAGAACTTTATGTGCTTCATCTAATTCACCGCGTAAACAATATCCATCTATTAGTGCATTATAAGTGACTACATTTGGATGTAGACCTCTACGTTCCATTGCTTGAACAGCAAGCTCTGCATCTTTTACAGATCCTTGCTTGCAAAAGGCATTCACCAAGGTCGTGTAGGTATGTATATTGGGAGGGACCCCTATCTCCTCCATATGTATAAACATTCTTGCAGCCTCGCTCTCTCTACCAAAGTTACATAGACCATGAATCAAAGAGTTGTAAGTTATAACATCTGCATGGACACCTTTTCCAATCATCTTGTTGAAGAGTTGCAATGCTTCATCAACCATTCTGTCTTTGCAGAGGCTATCGATGATTATATTGTACTGATTCACCCACGGTTTACATGGTCCATTTTCCATAAACCTGAGCAACTCAAAGGCCTTGCTAGTATAACCTACTTTACAAAGCCCATTAATGATGATTCCATACATATATTGATCAGGCTCACGAATTTTCTGTCTAACGAGTTTCTTAAATAACTCAACAGCTTCGAAAACCCGATCAGCAAGAACAAGGCCATTAATGAGAGTGTTATAGGTAGCTAAATCGGGAGGATGGCCTAGCTTGAAGATAGTAGCTAATAAGGCAAAACCATAATTGACTTGATTAAGGCGACAATAGCAGTTAATTGAGGTGTTAATTGTATAGATATTAGAAGGAATACCGATCAAGTTAATTTGCTTAAAAAGCGAAAGCGCGGTAGAATAATGTTTCATCTTAACAACAGAAGTAATAAGCTGATGAAATTCAATGACGGAAGGTGGAGGTTTTCTGTGAAGCATTTCATCAAACAGGTTGAGTGCATCGGTTATTTTTTGAGAATCAGAACGAGCTGTTTGAATAAAAGGGTGGGTCGAAGTTGTAGAGTAATCACATGGTGAATGACGATGCGAAATGAGAAGAAATGCATTTCTACTGTGATAACGAAGGTTACTTTTTGAGCACATCATTTTGAACATCATTGCCAGATCAAATACCCACTTCAAAATAAACTCAGAGAAACACCTTTAAATAAGTCCTAAAATAGAATGTCAAACATGTTTAATGTGATACATCTAACGGCCAAGAAACCAATATCCGTTTTCATCCATTTTATACGTTTTCTTTTGTTTTTATGTTTTTAGTCCGTTTTCATCCATTTTATACGTTTTCGTCCGTTTTTTACGTTTTCGTCCGTTTTTATACATATTCATCTGTTTCGACGTTTAAATCGCTTTTTATATCGTTTTCCTGTTTTTCACGTTTTATCGCTTCCATACGTTTTCGTCCGTTTTTCTACATTTTCAATTGTTTCTATACGCTTTCATCCGTTTTAATACGTTTTCGTACGTTTTTACACGTTTTCGTACGTTTTCATATGTTTTCATACGTTTTTATACTTTTTCATTCGTTTTTATACGTTTGAGTTCGTTTTTACACGTTTTGGTCCGTTTTATACGTTTTCGCATGTTTTCTTACGTTTTCACATTTTTGTCCATTTTTGTTCGTTTTTATATGTTTTCATATGTTCTCATTCGTTTTTATACGTTTTCGTCCGTCTTTATACGTTTTTATATGTGCTCATTTTTGTCACCATATTATATGTAACACAAGCATAAAAATGATATAAATGAGATGAGAGGATGGTTGTTTGGCCGATTACTTCACAAGAATGAATGACAAGGGTTTCTTAGCATATATGAAATAACCAACAATAAAAAAAGATGTTTACAAGTACTATATATAGGAGAGGAGTCTAGGGCAACACTCCTAGCTCCTTCCTTGGTTTGTTTGGGCTTCACATAGGCCCATGGGCTTACTTCATAAGCCTAGTGATAATAACTAACATATAAGCCTAATTACTTAGCAACCTATTACATAGTTAATGACCGCCACTTGATAATAGTTACACGTAATCCCAACACGTTTTCGTTCGTTTTTGCATGTTTTCGCCCGTTTTTAAAGGTTTTCAAATATTTTTTGCACGTTTTCGTCCATTTTTATACGTTTTTATTCGTGTAAAACGGACGAAAACCTATGAAAAGGATGAAAACGTATAAAAACGAATGAAAACGTGTAAAACAAAGGAAAACATCTAGAAACAAACGAAAACGTGTAAAAATGAACGAAAACATATAAAAACGGATGAAAACGTATAAAAACGGACAAAAAACGTATGTAAACGTAAGAAAGCAGGCAAAAACGTATAAAAACGAATGAAAACGTGTAAAGACGAACGAAAATGTATAAAAATGGGTGAAAGCGTATAAAAACATATGAAAATGTTAGGAAACGTATAAAAACGAACGAAAACATATAAAACCGAACGAAAACGTGTAAAAAGGAACGAAAACGTACAAAAACGAACGAACTCGTATAAAAACGAGCGAAAACATGTAAAATCGGACGAAAAATTGTAAAATAAGATACAAACGTATAAAAAAGACGAAAATGTATAAAAAGCGGATAAAAACGTAAAAAAAAGACGAAAACGCATAAAACGGATGAAAACGTATGAAAACGTAAAAAAGGTACAAAAACGGATGAAATCGTATAAGAATGGATGAAAATGTATAAAAATAGATGAAAACGTATGAAAGCATATATAAACGTAAGAAAATAGGCGGAAACGTATAAAAACAGACGAAAACATACAAAAACGAACGAAAACGTAAGAAAATTGACGAAAACGTAGAAAACAGATGAAAACGAACAAAAATGTATAAAAAAAATGAAAACGTATAACACGTAAGAAAATGGAATTTGAAGTTATTTACTAACGGCCGTTAGTAAAAAAGACTAACGATGCAAAGTTGAGCTTGACTGGATACATACAATAACACAAATTCAAAAAGGTTTGTGATACAATGACAAAAAAATAAAATAAAAATAGACGGCTACTTACAATTACAAAAGTGGTCATGTTTGATGCATTTTTTTGTTATTATCCCAATCTAAAAATATGACTATTTCATTCTATCACTTCACGTGTTGTATGCATTTTAATTTTTCACGGATTCAATTTCAATATTGCCGCATGTGTCATTTATCTCGTTAGATTTATGTTTAGGTATAAGTTTTAACTTTCAAGCATGATAAACATTTATTGAATGCAGTGTTGCAAAAAAGGTTTACAAGGCCGATTAATCACCGTCTAAACATTAATCGGCCACCAACCTTTTTGATTTGTGCAAATTAGTTAATGGTGGTCAATGGTGGTCAATGATGGTCAACAGTGGTCAAACTTATTGAAAATATGCAAATCTAGCCAAAATACCATTAACCCGCCGAAAACCTGTTGTAAACAGTTATAGTCACTGTTTATATATTACAAGTTGTTGGTATAAGGCAAATCTTGTCATAAATATCTAAAAATCACTACAAATACCCAAAACTCGCCGGAAATACCAAAACTTTCTAAAAATGCCAATATGGTTAATTATCGATTAATCACACCTACACCGATTACTAGCTACAAAGAATCTATCGACTGGCTATTGATTCACGATTTTTGCAACCCCGATTAAATGTTTAGAGATTATAAAGGGATTTACGAAATTATTGCTTCTTCATGACATGTAGATAAGGGCTCGAACGAACAAGGACCAAGTCTTGTTCATGTTCATTCATTTAATTTTCATCGGACACACGAACACTTAAACAGACTAATTCTCTTGTTCATGTTCCTTTATTAAGAAAATGAGATTGTTCATGTTCGTTCATCAAGACAGTATGTTAGGTTACCATGATTGTTGTAACACAAGTATAAATATGATAGAAATGAGAGAGAGTCAGTCTCGGTCGATTACTTCAAGATGTAAAATGGATTGACAAAGGTTTAGTGCATATATGAAATAACCAACAAGAATAAGAGTATGTTACATGTCCTATTTATAGGAGAGGAACTAGGGCATCACCCCTGGAACCTTCCTTCCATTCGAATGGGCCTTTACATAGGCTCATGGACTTACTTCATAAGACTAGTAATATAAACTAGGGGGAATTACATATTTCCCCACCAAACATCTTAAATAACAAATATACCCAACTTTTTTTTATTTAACTACATATTTACCCATCTTATCTATTTTAATATCAACTATTTAAAACATAACCATCTTACCCTTTTATATAATTCCCATTCAAACTTCAAATAAATAAAACCACTATATAAAACAATATCACATTTCAATAAAAAAAAGCCCATGTCTGCTGCAAATCAATATTGCATCACGAATTCAACTAATTGAAAATCTTTTAATATCCAAAATAATAAAAGTCTATAACTAAATTCAAACCAAACAAATATTTAATTCCCATTTATTCATCTTCAAATGCATGTAGTGAATTAAAACATATGCAAAATGGGCTGTATGACGAAATCTTGAGAGGAACCCAACTTTTCACCACATGCGTTTCTGCACCAATACTTCCACTTCCACTATGTTTTCTTTCTTTAGCAAAGACTCTTTTTCGACTACTAACAATACCAATGATTGTCAGCATTCAACAAGTACTACTGAGATATGTTATTGAATGAAAAATAAAGTGGACACGAAAATTTCTTTACCTCTTACTCGTAGATGCTTCAGATTCTTCAAAATCCTTCGAAGGTGCCGGGTTCTTGCATTTGTTTTCATGATGTCCAGTTTTATGACATCTTGGACATCTTTTTTTTTTTTCTCTTTGATTCATCATGTGCCACAATTCTATTTTTTCTTGGTATTCCAATTGGACGTTTAAAGGCATTGTGGGAAAATTTTTCTCCCGATTCTCGGGTACCCAATGATCCATCGTGAGCAAAGGAGCAATTTAGAGCATATGATTCTTTAAATTTCCAGATTTTGAAATCGGGTCAACATATTTGTCCCACGTGCTATCTCTTATAAAAGCAATGAAAGCCGTTGCATGCACACATGGCGGACCTCGACTTGCCAAACTCGACAAGTGCATTTTTCTCATCTAGAACAACCTCCCAACGTTTTCGCTTGTGCTTCACTTCTGCTCTGTTGTCGCTACTTCTGCAAACTTCATAATCACCTAAGTTCTACATGCAAAAGAGACAATAACACGTGGAAAACATTTATTAATCAGAATATAAAGTAGACATAATTGTTGGTTTAATGGACAAAATATTAATAGATGTGTGTTAGGATCGAACTCGAGACCACGAGATTGCACAATTTACATATGAGAATTAAAGTTAATAATTAAATATAAATGTTATATTTATTTATTAACTACACGAAATAATATAACGGACGTTAAGTTAATTAAGTGTTAACGATCGTTAAATGTTAATTGGAAGGACTAGATTGAAAAATAGAGATCGAGAAGGTTCTAGAATCCCATGAGGAGTTCAAACCGATTGGTTATGGGTTTTCCAAACCCAATCCATATCTAACTTGGTCACCAAGTTATATTGGGTATAAATACAAGGCCTAGGGTCTTAGTTTTTCATCTCTTGTACTCATTGGCTAAAACCTAAAATTGTTTATGTGTGTTTTTTGCCATAATCAATCGTACAACCCCTCTTGGGCGTCGATCACATTGTTTTTCCAAAACAAATTATTTTGTGTTAATTAACTAGCAATTGCTTTAATTCGTTATTAGTACGTCTGTACAAGAATGTGGTACAATCACACTATTGATTGTATCTTGGATTGAATTACAAAACGGTAAGGGGTAATTCTTATAATCCTATAAACCCTAATTAGGGTTCATCCTCAATTGCTAGTTTTGTGGAATTGATTCTTGTTCGGCTATAATAAAAAAGGTACGCATACTTTATGTTTATGTTAGTTAATTATTCATTATACGTTCCTTTACGCTTCCACACTTGCTTTGATGTTTATGTGTTTTTATATATGATTGTCATAATATATAATTCCAATAGTGGCATCATGAGCTTGGTTTAATGAGTAATTAATTACTAAACACGTAAAAAATGAATATTGTATGCTGTTTGATATGACTGTTCAAGTGTTTTGGTTATGATTATGTAAACCCTAATTTTAGGGTTAGGGCTTTTGCCCTAAATTAGTTTTACTTTTTTTTAAAAAAAATCGTCGACCCCTAATTTTTTGTATGGTCGATCCTAAATTTTTTTGGGTCGATTTGTTTAAAATTTTTTTTAGGGTTTATAAAATTGTTTTGTTATCAATATCGAAACATAAATTAATATATTTGTTACGTGATATATTCATGAATAAATTATTATGTAACATGGAATTGTATGCGATCTTGTGACAAACGTGAATAAATTGTTATGTTAAATCCATGAAAACGTGCATGTTTGGCATGGATTATTGCTTGGATATTGTTTAATTGTTAAGATTGGTTATGCGAAAATTAATTGTTAAGTTTTATACACATGTTTATTATTTTGATAAATCTTGAATTGGGGAATACCTCAATAATATTAATGAATCAATTATGTGCAATTTGGTATATTTTAATTATGGCTTACGCAATCGATTCGTCGATGTATGTGGCTCACTTTCAATTGTGCGAGTGAAAGCCCTAGTTAATATATACATTAATTAACCTAGATATTGATTATTAATAGGCTTTATCAAATAAGTTGCATGTGGCTACTTGTTTACACGTATTAATTGTTAGTTATGTGCGCATTGTTTTTTAGTTATTTATTTTTTATTTGTTTACTTGTTTGTTTATTATGTGTGACAAGTTTTAAGCAAAGGGTAATTTTAAATAGAAAAATAAATTGGAATAAACAATGGTGAAATTTGATTTGTTTTGAAGAGTTAAATTTTCAAATGTTTAATTGATTGATGATTTTGGTACAAATAGTGAGAACAACTCACCCAATTTGACGGATTGTGTGGGAAGTACTAGGAGGGGCGCATAAAATTGTGACCCTAAAGAAGGAGGTTATTGCTTGTTGACGACGAATTCTCCGCTTGCTTATGAGTCAAATTGGAGTTACCAAGTAGGCTATGCGTACAAAATCATCTTAAGGGTGAACTAGCTTTAATTCCATGCGCCACTTGGTGGTAATTACCCGAAACACTAAGTCTTTAGACTTATGCAAAAGTACGGTATAATGGACGATAATTAAAGGTAAATTCCTTGATTGGCGAAACCAATACTTCAATCAAAACTTTGATAATTTGATCTTTATGAATTGGTAATAAAAAGTTTTTTTTATTAAAATTTATGCTACAAGATGAATGCATGACATCTTTGTACATATTTGATTTGACCACATAAAATCAAAACTAGTTCCCTTTATAAATTAAGTTTGTGCCATCTAGTTAAAGGAACACTTGAAGTTGCAATTTACGTCATGTCAGAACTTGGCGAGATTGTGATGGAAAGGTAAATCTTTATGTAAAGTCAGACCTTACATGAGCATATTTGCAGTTCTTTAAGTTAGACAACTTAAATTGAGCATGTTAGGTCACCATATATGTAACACAGGCATCAATATGTAGAAATAAGAAGAGATGAAGGAGGATGAACAACTCACGAACACACACACACGTATAGATGTAGAAAGGTTATGCGTAGAGAGTGAAATGTAAATGAATTGAACAACCAACCTTCTAAGGAAGGTTTACATGTGTTTATATAGGGGAAGGAACTAGGGCAACATGCAAGTTCCCTTCCTTTCCTATATGGGCTTGGGCCTAGGCTTATGGGCCTTCTACATAAGCCTAAGGCTAATAACTAACATAAAGGCCATAATTAAGCTAACTATTACATATGAATCACTAACACTTGAATTAGGTTTAGGAGTGATTCCAACAATCTCCCCCTAATTGTTGGTGATGAGTGAATGCAAACGGTGAAGGTGCTAATGTAATAGTAGCTTTGAGGTCTTCTGACATTTATCTTTCATGTGAGAAGAAATGTCTTGATTCGAACAATCTCCCCAGTGTAGAGAAATTGTTTCCTTTGAAGTTTTCTGCTTTGATGTCTTCATTTTCTTTGTTCTTTTGTTCTTTGTTCTTTGTGGTGAAGGTGATAGTATGTTGTTGTTGTCTGCATCAGGTCAGCTTCGCTGCTACAGTGTCTCCACGTCTTTCTCCAACATGCTCACACGCTTTTTAACGTTGAATTACAGTTGATGAAGTTCTTTAAGTCTTTAAACTTTGTAGATTCTTTGTTGACGAAGAATCATTCTGACTTTGTGTTGCTTTTGATTATGAGAGAACTTCCATGAGTGACGTTGTTGGTATGAGCATGTGGAGAATCTGCACGATCAGACCGCTCCAGAGCTTCCATAAGAAGTAAACATAAGAAAGGTTAGTAATAAGCGGATTCCGGCACTTACAAGCTTGAAATTCGAGAGTGTTAATGACATAGTGTGAAAACACAACTCTAATTCTCAAAGGCCGTTCTGAACCGAGTCCCACAAGTGAGATAACACGATGTGCAAGTACACCTACGATTCGGATGAGTCGTTGAGGTACACCAAGCATCACCTCACGATCAGACCGTTTGAGACCACTAAGCGTAATCCATGGGGGTTACAAGGCGACTGCTTTGTGGTCTGTTTGATGTTGACCTGGCGGGAGTTTCCATTCAATCACCGAGGATCACATTTGTGAACCCTCATAAATGATCTCGACATATTGCTAAGATGCGTGTAGGACTCGATAATGTACCATGAAGTTCTTATTGTTGAACGACAAGTGATAAACTGTCAAGTGTACCTAAGAGATATTTTGATGAATCTCGTGGCTCTAGACTCAATAGTGCGTTTTGGTTTTCCTAAGCGGAGACTAGGAGAGGGTCTCCTTCTTCAATACCGGCGATCGAGAGAAAGCCGATAGTTTACGTAGGGTTCCCTGTGAGAATGAAACAAGCTTACATTGAGAGAAACTTGAGTGGCTAAGAAGGTTTAGTGCATGCGCCATCGGGTCCATGACGACTTTTAATCTTCAATACCGGTGTCATCTAGTGACAACCAGGAGCATATGAATTGAACCCGGTGTCTACCCTAAGTTGAATAATCTGGAGGGCTATTTCTTTTCACCCTTTTCTTTGCATTTCTTTTTAATTCTTCAACTCCTTCTTTCTCCAATTCTCATTTCTCCTTTTTATAATCATACCTAAGGACTTCTAGATTCTAACTATTTGTGATGTCCTTGGGTAGATCCCTCCGACTCTGGCGGATCATAGGACGGTTATTCCTAACCTTAGTCACCTTATAACTCCATGACTAACCTATGTTGCCATAAAACCATTTTCATGAAAATCTCTCGAAGTGTTTGTGAATGAAAACATGTTTGAACACTTCAAGAGTTTTAGATTTTCAGAAATACTCCCCCTCCACATGTGCTTAAGAGTTTTGTGAAATCGCACAAGTGAGGAAAGAGCGCGACTTTTGAATTGATGGACTCAAGATAGACAATTCCTTGCGAGACACGATTACGTTGCATAGTTAAAGAGATACATTGTCAGCTTTTAGGTGACAACTAGCTCTAATAACTATCTTGATGATGTGGACAACCCCGAAAGGTTGTCAAACCCGTCAAAGTTCATGTCTATCAGGAGCTTCTCGAATAGGTACAATTTACTTGGATAAGTCTTGGAAGACAAATCTTTTCAATGTAAGACTGTTTAGTTCCCGTCAATTCATGGGTTAAAGTCTTTTCACTCGATAATTCAAGAGCAAAACACAACATATTTCTTATCACATATTTTTCTCCCCCTCAAAAATGGCATATAAATGTTATTTTTGACGAAAAGTTGATATCAAATATGACCATTTTGAGTTTTGTGGGAAAAGTACCACTGAGAACAATTTTGTGAACAAAGATTTTAGTCAAATACTTCCCCTCAACAAATGATATAAACGGTTGAGGTTTTGAAAAATAGAAGGGGAAGTACTTGTTCTTTTGAGCAAAACCTTTGAAAAATGAAAGGTTTGATAGGTTTTACTCAAAAGTAAGAAGCTTTCGCTCCTTTTATAGGATTGTGGCATTGATGCGTACCACAGGGTCCTTTCTTGACAAGTACGGGTTGTACACTGATATTTGTGCACAAGCCATAGACATAATAAATCACACATCCAAAATATAATGAAATAAAAGCAGTTTAAGGGGTACCAGGAAGTCCATCAATCTTTCCATGAATGCGAACAGGGCGTTGATAGCGGCGAGAGCAATCTGGGACGACCACCTACAAAGCTCTCCGGTGTTACGAATCGGTCCCTTCATACAACCTTTCATCAATCTGGTGATGATCCTATGCACATCCCTTCTATCACGAGAATTCCATCGCTTTGGAGACCCAATGTCTTCATGTATATCCTTCAACTTATAAGCCAAGCCATCCCTAACCTTCTTCAATGTATGATCCCCAAACTTGTGAAGATCTCTACACGCCATCAAGCGGTTTCGTTGTAGCTCACTATGGTAAATTACTCCGAATGGTTTCTTGACGAGTGTATTGTGGAAGCTGGTTGATGTCGGAAGTTCTAGGCGAGGTGCGGTGAAGTTGACACGGGTGCGATATGACTCAACGAGAAGTTGTAGATCCTCTACACATTCTTTGATGACTATGCTTCTGATGAAGATAAGCAAGGACTTGATGTATTCACGTTGAACTTCAGTCGAGAATTGTCTCATGCGTCCCTGTACTTTGGCAAGATACAGATCTTCAATGTCGTTGAGAGAAAAATTCTGAAAGTCCGCTTCAGAGAATGCATAATCCCTTTCGTCTTGCCTTTTGACCAAGATATTCTTGAGGAAAGTGTAGTCCCATTTAAACGAAAGATCAACGTGTTTGATAGCAACGATTCCTTTAGTACTGAACACTTCATGTTGAGACTTGAACTGGCGACTCGTAGTAGATTCGTCGGCGTTCCGGCCAATGGTGAATCCCATACATTGCATCACGGTCATACACTTCCACATTGTTGGAGAACATGTGGTTAGCCTTTTCCTCGATAGCTATGCGGTTAGAGTAAATGGTCGTCGAACGGAAGTGTCGAGATGTAGCGTATTTCCTTGAACCATCGCCACCGTGTAGAAGAATTCCAAATCTTTGTTGAAGAAATATCGGAATGGAATCTTAGGTCGATCTGGTTGGCCAATTGTAGGTAGAGGTTTAGACCGATCGGTGTAATATGGAGGGTTGTCCCGTTCGGTGAAGTCGATTTTTACTTGAGGTTGAGCCAATCCATGTTGTTAGACATGGCTCGTGCTATATTATCAAGGTGATACTCAACTTCAATAGCACTTTCCGAGTCGTCTTTGAGCGGTTGAAATGCTTCATTCTTGATTCGCTTCAACTCGGATTTCGTCATCTTTTCACACGGAATTTTTCTTGCAAGAACTTAGCATGCTCCAATGTACGACCTTCTACCGCATCTTGACCTTGGTGGGTAGGAGTAGAATCAACAAGCTTTGAGAACCGGTTGATTCGGTGTCATCCTCGTCCGACCATGATAAGGCGTCGGTCATTGGCGCCTTCTTCTTTTTTCTTTGGCCTGAGGAGGATTCGGTTTCTTGGGCGTGTCGGGATGATGGGTTGTTGTTGGGGCTCAAGGACTTCCTCATCGTCACCACCCGTATACTCAAAGTGATCACCGGTTTTCGAGTGCAGGGTGGTAACTCGTAATCTGAGGTTTTTAGAAGAAGCGAGGAGGAGATCTTTGTTGAGTGGAGTCCTTGGGGTGGAGGTTGCATTGAAGATGATTCACCGACTTCTTGAGCGTTTGGGCTCATTATCCTTATCCTTATCTTTATCTTCATCGTCTCTTGGACGTTTAGGCCTTCGACTTCTTCTCGCATCTCGACTTGAGTTGGTATTCCAGCAGTGCTTCAAACAATTTACCTTCGGAAGAAGTAAATGTTGCAGATCGTTTAGACATTTGAGCTATGAGCCTGTCAACCAATTCAGCATCTGAGAATATTATGGGATCAACTGGATTGATGTTTACATGCATTGGTGTTGATCTCATAGTTTTCTTGGCCAAGTGCAATAGATTTGGATAGAGTTGTTTGGTAAACATCTCCTTTGTAACTCCAGGAACGATGTTAAGAAGGAACTTGTGAGTGTACCCTTTGATCATTTCGCCCATTTTCCCTTGAAGATCATCTTTCATGAGCTTCTGGACATATTCCCTTTCAACTCTCATCTTGTCATTCTCATCATGAAGATACTGTACCTGATCGGCAAGAAAATTTAGCTTTTTGTAAAGCACGTCTTTCTTCCCGACTGTTTGTGACTTTAACGATTCTTGTCTTAGCTTGAGAGATCCAAGATGCGGTTTGAGTCTTCCTTTGCAATCGCTTTGGTGGACCGGGACTACCGTGGAGTGATATCGCGATCGTTCGGGGTCAAAGGAACTTCCTTTTCGTCGAGCAAGTTTTTCAACACCCTAGGCGGTGAACCTAATCGTTGTAGTGTAGTATTAGGGTAAGCCACGGGTATTGATATCGTTCTCTGGGGAATAGGAATGCTAGTGAGAAGTTACTACGCTAAGGTTGGGGTTGAGGAAGATTATTTTTATCTTTTATATTTTTAAGAAAAGGAAAGGTACGAATCTCGGGGTTTGGATTTGGGGGTTGGTATTGCTACCGATTACTCTACTTATCTAATTATCTAATCTAAGGTGTATGTAGTCTATGTCTAATTATTGTGTGCTCGTATGATAGTTTAAAGATGTGTTTACTTAGGTTTTACTACTCCTTAATTATCTCCTATTGGTGGTTGAATTGTCACGTCCTTATTCTTAGTTGCGTTGTGTGTCTAAGGTTGTAGGGTATCGTTTCTCCCTAACTCTTTGAACTTACCAAAGGGTCTCGTCTACAAAACCCACTAGGGATAATAAACTCTTACTCTAAGGCACTCTTTGGATGGTTTAGCTTACAACTACTCAAGGAGTTATATTCTAAGGTTCACAAAGATTTAATCAAGCATTAAGTACACAACGAATGACCTATCGCATTACTAGATCATTAATCAACTAAGATAAGAGACAACCAATCAATATTCAATAATTAAGTTTCATATTCCTAAGCAAACACACAAGTAAATTAGCGGACATGGAGAACATGCAAGCATACACACAAATAATCAAAGACATAATTGTATTAATGAAGTAAAACACTTATCTTGGTGTAAGATAGGGTTTGGAACCCTAAAATCTTGTACAAGACGACCTTGGTTCGGTTTAGGTTTTACTCCAAAAGACTACACACAAATCTTGAAAAATTCGGATTCTATATATAAGATTACACATGCGCGGCGTCACCTTATGTTTTGTGGCCGTCGTGTCGCCGTCATTAGGGTTTCGTCTTGGCCACGTTAGACTTGCGGCGTCACCTTATGCTTGTGCGCCGTCCTCTTGACCGGCGCCGTCTGGATTGCATCTAGGCCGTGCGAGTTGCGACGGCCTACTCTTTTATAACAGCGTCGTCACTTGAAAATAGGAGTTTTGGCTTCGTCCGTCACAAAATCCTCCGGCGGCGTCGCGTATAAGCGATGGCGCCGTCACCTATATGTTTCAATGACTTTGAGTGTCTCGATTCGACTTTGGCCATTTTCTTCGTATATTCGCGCCTTTTCGTCCAAATAAGTGCCATTCCAGCATTTTGCCTTCAAGAGACCTAAAAGTGAAAAGGAGCGATATTAAGCAATAACGGATACAAAAGTGATCAAATAAGGGCTTAAACGACCCTCAAAAGGTACCTTTTAAAACCTTATCAAATATCCCTACACTTGGTATTTGCTTGTCCTCAAGCAAATGTGCTTTAACCAATTAATTTATAAGTTAGGGTCATGAAGCATTGGTTTAAAACAGTCCACAACACATATAAGCCCATAAAAGTCATAACAAGCACGGAAATTACATACTAGCACCTCACATGGGGTGTTTGGATACTCACATCTCTCGGGTGTATATGAAATATAACAAATTGGAAATGGAAGATAAACACTCATTAACTGGTCCTAATACATAGATTACCATAGGCTTGAGAATAGATCAAACCTCCATCGCTTTGGCGTAAGCACCTAGGAAAGACTATCAAAGAGGTCTTTAAAGGGTTGTAACGTTAGGCTTACGGTAGGGAAACAAAGGGTTTGGTGGGATAGGCTATATAGTGGTGGCAAGTCAAAAATCTTATTGTTACAAGCATACGAAGAATGGCGTTGCTAAGCCAAGACTGGACACTCTAGACTCTAGCTAACTGAAATAAACAAACATAAATTTAAAGGATAGATGTAGGATGGTAGCCGTATGTTTTTTTTTTTTTTTCATACACTTTTACTCTACCATCCTCTACGGTAACATCAAAATGATAGGGATTTATAGGCACATCCCTACACTTGAGTTTTATTACTCTAACACTAATTTGACCCGAATTGAAAAGATCAAAACACTTGGGGTACATTATTATGCAAACAAAGGGAATTTGAATTTAACGTTCCCTTCCGTCATTTCATAAACTTTAACTTTTCCCATGAATCCCAATCGTCCCAAAGCGTATACAAAGGATATGACTCGACTTAGCAACTCATGCAAGCAACTAGATAATTGAACTAAGGGTTTAGGGTGATAACAATAATGCACTAAAAGTGAGTGCATACAAGGTAGGCTAAGGCGATTTGGGTGTATATTTGGGGTGGGGTGTAAACAATGCTCTTCATTGATATTTCGGAAAACCGAAACATCACGAGAACCGCGAAAAGGATAGGCTCGAGGGGTTAACTAGGGTATCGTGTACTAAAGATGAGTACAACGCAAAGGGTGTGGGGAATTACTCAACCGATGTGGAAGAAGTAATTATATTACGGGTATCAAACAAGGGTTATCCTAATGCCTCTTATCATTTAGTTATTCCTAACTACACAAGTGTAGTCTTACTAGCGATCTCGGGATGCATCACAAAACAAGTTCTAGAATCTAATATACTACGGTTCACACTCTAAGCATTAAAGATGAATGCTTTAATTCCTACTAATCTAAGGCGATCCTCACATTTTGGGTGGAATTTAGGTGGTAAAGGGTTTTGTGCTAGTCATGCAACTTCCTATCCGTGAGGCGCTTTTGTTAAGACTAATGGCCCACTCCTATATGTCATGAAAAATTTTAAATTTGGTGCCAAAATTACCCTAACCGACATTTTCTCATGGTTTATTACACAAATACAATTGGACAAAGCAAATATTCAAGGATAAGCATAGTTTCAAAGTTCCGTTTATTTTCCTCCTACACTTAAAGCGAACATTGTCCCCAATGTTCCCGAAATATCAAAGTTATGATAATGGAAGGTAATTAAAAGCGAAAGAAACTAGTACTCCACGATTAGCTCGGTAGGATCCGTGTGTGAAGTAGTGGTTAAATCCTTTCCAAGAAGAATTTATGCGTGAAAAGCTCCTTCCAATCTTATGTAACTTCTTCTTGATAAATTAAACGCACACTTGAAGAAAACAAATGAAACCTTCGCGTAAAATCGGCGGTAATAATATATATAAGACTCGATTTAAACTAGGATATAATGCTTGTGGAATGGATGTTTCTGAATTTACGGAAAATTAAGACACGGAAAATTCCAAAATTTATAAGTAGCTCGAAAGCGAGAAAAAAGTAATATGTTGTTTTACTCCTTCAACGCCGTCGGTTGCGATCTGACGCCGTCGGTTATCGACAAAAGCGGTATGCGATTTTACGGAAAAAATTCGGAAAATTTACATCTTTAGAATCTGGAAAAATTTACGCAAAACATCCATTATGACTCGATACAAGCATTTGACTCGAACAAACACACATATATATCTTTTAGTTAATTGTTATTCTCATGTTTACGTTTCTTTTGAAAGCGTGTGTAATCCTCCTACACTTATCCCTTATGTAAAATACCTTTATATGCAATTAAGGCGAGGTTAAAAACAAAATAAAGCATTTTACAAATTTAAACATGAGAATAAACAATCAATAAAAGACATATGACACTAACAAGCAAACAATTAAGCATGGGTTGCCTCCCACGAAGCGCTTTTCTTTATTTAAGAGTCTTGTAGCTAGACTCGTAGTCGTGCTCCTACGTACCGATATAAGTAAGCCTATCCTCAACAATGTCATAAGGATCAAACTTATCATTCAAGTTCCTAGTAGTACGTTCGGTTAGATATGCCTTTTCAAACTTCTCTCCATCGGGATCATAGATTGTTATCCTAATGTGCCACTCTCCATCACCGTCACTAGGCGGTCTATCCCAATCCCATTTGTGTTTAGATTTCTCAACTTTCCACTTATTCATGACAAGGTTGACGGGCAAGCTTCCTAGGAACTCGGTCATCTTCCTAAATACTAAGGCGTCCTCGAGCGGGTTCACTTCCATGTCCCTAGCCATTTCTTTTCTTGGAAAGTTGCTTTACTAGTGAAGGCTTCATCTAGGTAAAAGGTCTTTGGGGGCCTATGAGGTTCTTATCTATCCAAGGTCCATATCTAGAAGGCTCTCTATCCAACCTAATCTCATGTGGGATTTCCTCTTCTTTGTAGTACGTATGCTTTTGACATCGTAAATTGACCTAGCACTCCCTCTCCTACCACTATCTTGGACATCTTACAATCGATGATGGCACTAGCGGTAGCTAAGAATCCTCTTCCTACTAGTAATGGGCATGTCGGGTCCTTATTCATGTCTAGCACATGAAAGTCGGCCAAAGAGTCAACTCTCCTACGTGTACTACCATGTCTTTTATTATTCCTACGGACGTGCAACACTACCGTCCGCTAGACCTAAGATGGTTTCCGTTGGTTCTATTTTACCTAAGTTAAGGCTTCTATGGAGGACAACGGAACAAGATTGATGCATGACCCTAAGTCGGCTAGGCGTCGAGAGGTTTGGAAGTTCCAAGCCTACGGAAGAGTAAATAGCCGGGATCGTCTAACTTCTTAGGTAAATTATTTCGCACAAAAGCGGACCCATGTTTTCCAAGCTTAAGTTCTAACTCATATTTTTCTTTTAAAGCATTATAATAAGGTGCATGAGCTAAGACCTCAAGAATCGGTTTTCTTGATGGAGTTCCTTGTACTCCTCCTCTAAACTAGTTTTGGATTCTTGGTTGATGGGTTTCTCAAGAGTAGGTTTTACCAATGGTGCAGGGCCTTGATACCTCATTTTGGATGGCTTGGAACCCTTTTTAATAGCATTTACCGAGTGAACCGTTGGGTGTGAGGGCATGGATGTGCATTCTCCCATGGTGAACAAGAACATGAAGTCGACGAAATCGAATTCACTTTTGGGTTCTTTATAGTATCACTTGGGAGTGCTCCAACTTCCCGTTCATTGAAGGCTTTTAAGAGGGCATCAAGCTTGTTTGTCATCTCGCTTTGTCTTTGCTTAAAATCGGCTTCAAGCTTAGTCAATCGAGTCTCTTGAGATGACAGGAATCTAGATGCAATTGCCTCAAGATTAGTGGGGTTCCCGGTGTTTAGAGAGTTGAACCTATTAGGTGGACTAGATGAGCTTTGGGGTGTGCTTGAGTTTTGGTTCCACTTAAGGTTAGGGTGATTTCTCCATGAGGGGTTGTAAGAGTTTCCTAAGTTGTTTTGTTCGGGCTTGAAAGTGTACCACTTCTCTCCCGCTCCGTCGATGCGCATGGGGCGTAGTCGCAAAAGCTTGTTCGGGAGTCTTGTGCAATCACGAGTGTCATGGGGACCACTACATAACTCACAAGGTAGAGTGATTTTATTCACTTGCGTGAGGACTTAGGATTTTCGTAGGAACTCATTAGGAATTTAACTTGATCTTCAAGTTCGGTCATCCTACGATCGGAAGATTGTGAGGTAATGGGAGGCAAGGAGATTGCCTTAACGGTTTTGGGCAGCTCACGGGGTCATCCCAACTTTCGTTGTCATAGAGGGCAAGGTCCTCTATTATACCCCATGATTCTTCCGCGGTGAGATCACTAAGTTTTCCACCGGCCGCTTGGTCAATGGATCGCTTGGTGGGGAAGTTGACATGATCATAAAAGATTTGGACTTGGAGCCAAAGATCAATGCCGTGATGAGGGACTTTATGAAGTAAGTCCTTGAATCGAGTCCATGCTTCGTAGAGAGATTCACCTTGACGTTGTTGGAACATCAAGATGTCATTCCTAAGCTTAGTGGTTCTCCCTGGTGGGAAAAATTGAGCAAGGAAGCGAGAGGTAAGATCATCCCAACTTGAGATGGAGCCGGTGGGAAGTCGCTCAAGCCAATTACTAGCTTGGTCCCGTAGAGAGAATTGGAAGAGGCGGTAGCGTGGTCTCCCGAGTAGTAGCATCAAGGTCGATGGAATCGACAATTTTAAGAAATCCCTAAGATCTTGATTTGGATCTTGAAGCGAAGTCCATGGAATGCACATCCGTTTTGCACCAACCGGATGGTGTCGGATCGCGAGGCCGTAGTTTGGGCTTGGTCGGGAAGCTCAATGGTGTTCCTATAGCCTAAGTGGCTTGGTCTCGAGTATTCACCAAAAGTACGGGCTCTTGGCGGGTCAATTGGTGGTGGGTTGATGAATGGTGGGTGGTTATCACCTTCCATGATGAAAAGTGATGGGATTACGAACAAAGGTCACGAAGAAGGGGATAGACTAAGAGAAAGCTAAAAATGAGAAAAATTTACTTGATAGGAATCAAGTAAAGAAACCTAAGCGAGGTGGACTACTAACTAGCTATTCTATTCCCCGTGGCGCGCAAAAACTTGATAACGCTACGCGTCGTTCGGGGTCAAAGGAACTTCCTTTTCATCGAGCAAGTTTTTCAACACCTAGGCGATGAACCTAATCGTTGTAGTGTAGTATTAGGGTAAGCCACGGGTATTGATATCGTTCTCTAGGGAATAGGAATGCTAGTGAGAAGTTACTACGCTAAGGTTGGGGTTGAGGAAGATTATTTTTATCTTTTATATTTTTAAGAAAAGGAAAGGTACGAATCTCGGGGTTTGGATTTGGGGGTTGGTATTGCTACCGATTACTCTACTTATCTAATTATCTAATCTAAGGTGTATGTAGTCTATGTCTAATTATTGTGTGCTCGTATGATAGTTTAAAGATGTGTTTACTTAGGTTTTACTACTCCTTAATTATCTCCTATTGGTGGTTGAATTGTCACGTCCTTATTCTTAGTTGCGTTGTGTGTCTAAGGTTGTAGGGTATCGTTTCTCCCTAACTCTTTGAACTTACCAAAGGGTCTCGTCTACAAAACCCACTAGGGATAATAAACTCTTACTCTAAGGCACTCTTTGGATGGTTTAGCTTACAACTACTCAAGGAGTTATATTCTAAGGTTCACAAAGATTTAATCAAGCATTAAGTACACAACGAATGACCTATCGCATTACTAGATCATTAATCAACTAAGATAAGAGACAACCAATCAATATTCAATAATTAAGTTTCATATTCCTAAGCAAACACACAAGTAAATTAGCGGACATGGAGAACATGCAAGCATACACACAAATAATCAAAGACATAATTGTATTAATGAAGTAAAACACTTATCTTGGTGTAAGATAGGGTTTGGAACCCTAAAATCTTGTACAAGATAGCCTTGGTTCGGTTTAGGTTTTACTCCAAAGACTACACACAAATCTTGAAAAATTCGGATTCTATATATAAGATTACACATGCGCGGCGTCACCTTATGTTTTGTGGCGCCGTCGTGTCGCCGTCATTAGGGTTTCGTCTTGGCCACGTTAGACTTGCGGCGGCGTCACCTTATGCTTGTGCGCCGTCCTCTTGACCGGCGCCGTCTGGATTGCATCTAGGCCGTGCGAGTTGCGACGGACCTACTCTTTTATAACTTGCGTCGTCACTTGAAAATAGGAGTTTTGGCTTCGTCCCGTCACAAAATCCTCCGACGGCGTCGCGTATAAGCGAGTGATGCGCCGTCACCTTATGTTTTCAATGACTTTGAGTGTCTCGATTCGACTTTGGCCATTTTCTTCGTATATTCGCCTTTTCGTCCAAATAAGTGCCATTCCAGCATTTTGCCTTCAAGAGACCTAAAAGTGAAAAGGAGCGATATTAAGCAATAACGGATACAAAAGTGATCAAATAAGGGCTTAAACGACCCTCAAAAGGTACCTTTTAAAACCTTATCACGAAGCTTCGTCATACCCAATATCAATCAAAATTGCGAACCGTCTCTTGATGGGTGCGGAGAGTATTCAGTTGGTATGATGTCGGGAATGAGGAGAACGACCCTTAAGTCTGCGGGAGTGATGGTGATTTTCTTGTGATTGGCGTCACCGTCACAAACATTTTGACCTTTGATCATTTGCATTGTATTCCGAGCTGCACGAATGTAGATCTCGGGAGCGTGGCGTAATTGGTGAGCATGTTACGATAAAGATGGTTCTTCGAATGTCAATGACAATGAGACAAGAAGATTCGAGCGGTGAGAGTATCAAAGTCAACTCGAGGTTGTTCTTTCCAATCTTCATTGGATAGCCATGAGGAAGATATCGACAATGGTGAGAACATTTGGTGCATCCACATTCATTTGAGCGTCCATGTCGTGATCTGAAATATATTTAGCCAACAGAACCAACATATCGAAAGACATAATGTTAGTCAACAGATGGTTTTATTGTCTACTTATTGATTGAGATATGTCAATGATTGTTACGAGTCCAAAGTCACTTGTTTGTTCAATAGTCCAATGACGTCGTGATAAGTTTTGTGAGTTAGTTAACTTTAGGTTTTAAAGTTTATGTTATCACATATTTTTCACAACATATTAAACGTTTAAGCTTATTAGTGACATTATTGGTTTCGTGACGTTATGATTTATTTATTTACAAGTTTGCACGCGTAACAATTCATAATGAAGGTTTGATCAAGACTTAGGCGTAGAAATGGTAGCTTATGCGTAAGCAGGGAGTTATCTTGGCGAGACACAAGCTTATGCGTGGGTTCTTGACTTCACGCGTAAGAAATATTACGCGTGGAAAAGGGGACCTTATGCGTAGAGCTTAGCGTGGCGCATATAAACCTGCACGCGTAAGGCTTACTCGTAAGAGTAGACCTTATGCGTAGAGGTCATTGTTCGCATATCCTTCACGGGATACGCGTAGTCCCTTATGTAGAACCTTACGCGAAGCGCCACGCGTAAGATTTCTCTTCACGCATAACATGCTACGGCGTGGTGACACTTATGCGTAGATGTCTAACAACCTTGATTCTGATTTTTACGTGTAGCAAACCTGAAATAACATCATCATAGCATCAATATTAACATTAACATTCATTCTATAACAGATTTAATCACAAACACTCATTCAAATAGTTACGCGTAAGATTACTTATGCGTAGACTTAAACCCTAAAGTTCAATAATTACGCGTATGAAATCTAGCCATAGGAAATGAACCAAAGTTTTTCTGGTAGTTCTAAGTAGTCATGTGAGTGATATGATCAAGTTTTAACATCAAGTTCGCAGTGAATCAAAAGTACCCAAATATCAAGAACATTAAACCCTAATTTCTAATTCTCAATCAATTAGTGTTTCTGGGTTGTTTCAGAGCCTAGATAACATCAATTCACTGTAATATCAACATCACACAACAATCTTTTTGAACAAAAACATTCATATTTGAAAATACCCAATTCCACGCATAAACCCTAATTCCTAAAAAACAATCAATTCGTGTTTCTGGGTAAGTTTTGAGGATAAAAACTGTATCATTGATGTTTTAGAAACGTTTTGACACAATCTTTTTAACCACAAACACATAAACAATATTATGTGTTCATACGCATATGCGTAGAACACAAAATCATTCATAGTTTAAAATCTAACCGTTGTTTTTCAAAACGATTCAAAACCATTGTTTATAATCTTGTTAAGAAGACAAACACACTTACAAATTGAAGATCTGGAACACGGATTAGTAGAACGGATCTTAGGCGTAGGATTAGTTTGATGAAAATAATAAATGTGATGTATTAAATGTGTTTGGTGGGAGTTTTATTAAAATTGACTTTAAGATTTTGACAGTTTTAGTCCCTCCACCTTTTCCATTTACATCCAATGCCTTTAGCTTCCATTTTGGGTTACCAAACAAAGAATATTTGGAAATAACTTTGACGACACTCCCCCTTGACTTAAGAAATAATGAAAGTTTATAAAATTTAGTTCGAGGAGTGTCAGAAAACCAGAAATGTGACCACCATTATCAAAAGAAACAACCGGGGAATAGGTAACATGCAAGTACAAGGTTTTATGAAACAGAAAAATATTTGCTTTCTCCCCCTCAACACTTGATCGGAAAAATACTGAATTTTGAAAGATTTGAGTATTGACGGAAGAAATGTACTTGCCATGTTAAGGGAAAATAGATAGAAGAATATTTTTGTTGATTTATCTAATTTTATATTTTTGTATTTTGTTTTTGAAAAATATTTACAAAAGAGGTTTTGGTGTTTGACTGGTTTTTAAGAATGTTATAAGAGTTGATCCAGTTCCTCTTGAGTAAAACACCGCATACCAATCCGGTGGACCAACTCATTAAACCTAGCAGGAGCTAAGGCTTTGGTGAGAAGATCGCCAATTGGTATTCTGCACCCATAAGTATAATTCAACAAGACTGCATTCCACGTGGTCCTTGATGAAGTGATATCGAAGGTCGATGTGCTTTGATTTGAATGTTGAACCGAGTTACACGAGATCGCAATAGCACCGATTGTCGCAAATACATCGGGATTACATCAAATACGTAACCATAGTCTTTGAGTTGTGTTCTCATCCGGATGACTTGAGCACAACACGCCGACATGGCTACATATTCTCTTACATTGAGGACAACGATGTACAATCCACGCTTCTTCGATTGCCATGACACCGGTTTGTCACCAAGAAATTGTAGTGCTCTCAAGTACTTTTCTCGAGAGTCTAAGCGACTGCGTAATCGGCGTCGAAAAAGGTATTAGTTCCTTGATGTATCGGAGATTCTTTTAGCCTCACGAGAGGTGGGTTTCGGTTGGTCGCGATCGATAACGGGAGCAAAGATATCGGCAAAGACAATATCAGTCTGCTGGTTGTTAGATACATGAGAGACCCAATAATACTACGGTATTTTGTAGGGTCAACCAATTTCCCATGCAAATCGTCCGACTTCTTGGTATGTGACATAGGTGTGGCATAAGTATCACAAGTATTCATTCAATTTGTTCGAATTTCAAGGGCATATTTGGACTGACTTAGGAAAATACCGCGGGGTGATTGATGAACTTGCAGTCCTAGAAAGAACGTAAGTTCACCCATCATCGACATTTCAAAATGTTTATTCATTAGTTTTGCAAAAGCGATTGAGTACTTTTTATGTGTTGACCCAAAAATGATGTCATCCACGTAAATTTGAACAATTAAAATATGTTCCCCGTGATATTGTATGAAAAGAGTTGGGTCGACCAAACATTTGGTAAAATTATTGGCAATGAGGAAGGATGATAACTTATCGTACCACGCCCGAGGAGCTTGTTTGAGACCATACAGAGCTTTGTTCAGTTTGTAGACGTGGTTCGGAAGCTGGGATCAACGAATCCTTCGGTTGGTGACATAAACCGTTTCTTCGATTGACCATTCGAAGCGGCTTTGACGTCCATCCGAAAGACTGTTATATTCATATGAGTCGCGAACGCGAAATATCGAAACGACCTCAAGGCGAGTAACCGGAGCAAATGATTCTTCAAAGTCAATACCTCTTCTGTTGATAACCCTTAGCCCCAGGGCGTGACTTGTTTCGATTCGTTTCCTTGACATCAATTTGTTCTTCCAAATCCATTTAAGACCAATGACGAGACCCTCTTGGTCTTTCAACCAGTTCCATACTTCAAGACGTTTGAATTGGTTGAGTTCTTCTTGCATGGATTTAATCCGGTTGTCTTTTGTCATTGCATCCTTAATGTTTTTAGGTTCAGATTAGCGGGGCGGTGAGTGCATAAATGCAATGTTCACCGTCGTGCGAAGACGTTGTCTCGTGACGATTGGTTGATTTGGGTTGCCAATAATACTCTCAAGAGGATGGTCTTTGTCCAAATGATGTGTAGGGTTGATGTTGGTATACATTGTGCGATTTTGAGGATTCAAATGGCTTGTAGATGATTCGCGACATCGGGTCCAATGATTCATTAGCAAACCGGTTAAAGAATGCATTTGGATTAAAACACTGCAGTGGGGTACTTCTTTAAGAACATCATCGGTGGTTTCGTCGTTAGAAGCAGTTTGTTCAAGCTGTTGTTGTAGAGTCAATGGTGGTGCTTCTTCAACCGTAGTTGTTGTAGCAGGTGTATCGGTATAAGAGTAGTATCGGGTTGAGCGGAGAAGCAGCGGATACACCGAGCACGTTCATCAATATCGTCACTAAACAGTGAGCAAATAGCATTTCCATTTGTTGACGAGTAAGTCGAGGGCTTGATTCAACCGATGATGGGGTTTGAGGAAGTTTAAGCGGTTGTGACCGGGTTCCAAGTGTTATGCTCGAAGCCATTTCCATAAGTTCATCAAAATGAGCATGAATCATTTCCATAACTCGCTTTGTACGACGATTCGGATCCGGTAACCTTTAGAATTCTCACAATATCCAATAAAGACTCAATGTCGACTTTGGCTTTGAGCTTTCCAAAGTCATCATGATCATTATTCAGATAGCAAAGAGATCCAAAGACATGAAAGTGTTTGAGATTCGGTTTCTGATTGTGAGAAGCTCAAATGGTGTTTTGTTGTGGCGTTGTGTAATCATTGAAGCGATTACGAGTGTAGCATGCGGTTGAGGCACTTGACCACAAGTGTCTGGAAGTTTAGCATTGATTAACATCATTCGAAGCTTCCACTAACGCACGGTTTCGTCTTTCAACAACTCCGTTTTGTTACGGTGTGCGTGCAATGGATGTTTGATGCTCAATTCCCACTTTCTTATAAAATTCCTGAAGAGTTTGATTTACAAATTCAGTTCATTTGTCTATTCAAATTTGTCTAACGGTGTTCCGGAGCTGAACTTGAATTTTCGTGAGAAAGGTGATGATCATCTGTGGAGCTTGATCTTTACTTCAAAGAAAATAAACCCAAGTCCATCTTGAGTAGTCATCAACAATTACCAAGATGTAGCATTTTCCATTAATCGTCTGCACGCGCATCGGGCCACACAAATCCATGTGAATAAGATGAAGCACATGCTGAGAGCTATGTTCCACCTTTGAAGGCAAATGAGCACGAGTGCTTTTCCCTTATTCACAAGTCGAGCATAGGTCATCTTTAGAATACGGAATCTCGGAGACCTTGACAAGTTTGTGTCGAGCAAGGTTGGTGATGGTTTGAAAGTTTAGATGAGAGGCAGCGTGCCATAGCCAAGATTTTGTAGATGTAGCCTTTGAAAGTAGACATATGGGAGATGAAGCGATCATGTCTTGCATCGAGATAGTGTAGAGGCCGGATGAGCGTTGGCGGACATAAGATCATTTCCTTGTAGATCACGAATGAAACAAGTTTTCTCCCGAAAGCGACTTCCAAATCACCATCACAAAATTGACCAACAAAAAGCAGTTGTGACCGAGACCTTCCACATAATAAACCACGCTAATTTCGATGTTGCCATTGATGTAATCTCCGTAGCCCATGATAGCTACAGTGATCATTCTCGAATCGACAGTGCCAATGAACTTTGCAACAAAGTTTTGTAACAGTTTAAGGTTGCTGTCATGTGTCGGGAACATCCGCTATCAACAATCCAAAGGATGATCTCATCACACCATTACATTACACAGGCGACACGGATGGAATAGAAGTAGATGTGGAGCCCGATGAGTTAGAGGTTCCAAGCGGTTATAGTTGAAATACACACATCAATGATTTTAGGCATGCATTTAAATCCTAGTGTATTATGTATCCATTTCTGCCATCTCCAACTAGTCTTAGCTTTAGTCTTAGTGAATGCACTAGGTGGTACTACATTCCTTGGAGGTGATACTTGAACTACAGGTACATCAATGTGTTTCTTTGAATCTAAAGAGGGCGGTTTACCAAGCACAGACTTAGAAGTAGTAGTGGGCCTAGAGGTATTCCGGATCTTAGGATTCCGTAAACGTGACAAGATAGCCTTAGCAACACATTTATCATGACAATCAGAACGCATACTTTTACGACATATAACACAAGAAGCATTAGGCGAATATCAAAAGTACTTAAGGTTCAACATCGGTTACAACACTTTTTCGATTACATTTGCTAGACGCAATATCTAAAGTGGGTGCAAGCGAGTCTTATTCAAAGTCCTCGGTGTTCTTCTACTTCAACATTCTTTATTTGTCTTTCTTAGGTCGCAACTTCCTATTCTTCCTTGTATTGCTCTAGGTCGTGAAGTGCGGACGTTTGGAAAAGAGGCAACTAATCTGTTTCGAGAGAGGAAGCACATTAAACACTTGTGTTTTGTCAAGAGGCATGATGGGTTCACGTTTGCTAATTATTCAGGTACAATTCTCTTAATGATGCTAGGCTGAACTTGTTCATATTTTCCTAACATTTCTCTTAACTTAAAGATAGTGTGAATCAGATCTTGATTTTCAGACCGAAGATTTCCAGCATAGTTCATGACTTCTTTAGTGTGTGCAAGATAATGATCAAGTTTGTTTGATGCTTCATCACGAGTCTGTTTGAGTAAATCAGATATGACACCATGTTCCTTTTTAACTTTTGCAAGTTCTTGCTCATATTTTGAGATTTGACTCTTAATGAGACGCGTTTTGATCATCAAGTTGCTCAAGTTTTGGATTAACATTGTTTGAAGCAATCTGGGCGATTTTGGTTTGAAAAGCAAGTTGTTGATTATGAATATCTTTTGACACCATTGAAGGCGACATTTTGCATTTGAAAGTTCGTTTGACAATCTTTCATTTTCACTTTTAAAGACTCGATCTGAAGCACATTAGCGATATTCTCAACAATTTCAACGATATCAATGAGAATCGGCGAGAGATATGATCGGATGCATAAGCAACATATTGTAATAACACAAGATTATTGATATCAGACGGATAACATTTTCCAAGAGTCGATCAACATCTTTTCTCAATAATTTCTTTTTGCATTTAGTATTTGAAATAGATGTTTACATTTTCTCGAAAATTGTTTTCATGAGACCAAGTTCCTTGTGAAAATCCTTTCCCAATATAGTGCATGCTTTTTCAAATTTTTGACATGGGGTAAAATTCTTTTCGAAAAATGTCTCTTTGTTCTCGTGCCAATGGCGGTGAAAATGTTCAACTTTTATTTCGAATGAAATTCAATCGCACGTTCAAAAGTTTGATGTCGATAAGAAAGTGTCGAAATATTTGATAACACGACAACTTTCGACTTTAGTTTTACTTCACTAAGTGAAGGTAAAGGACCATTAATTTGTGCACCATTATGTTGGGGACTAACTTAAACCGGTGTGATAACCAAAGGTGTGTTTGAAGTATCTTGTTGTGTGACAAAAGTTACGACTTTTGAATAGTTAAATGGTTTGTTATAAACGACATTTTCCATTTTGACCGACTCTCGTCATACGCATCTAATTCCTCCATGCGATTATATTCAACAATGATCATAATTGAATCATCAATTCTATGTTCTGCATTGTAAACTTAAGGATTTGGTTTGAATCCTCTGTTTGAAAACTTAGGTTTGTAATCAGCAAGAATCGGTCCATATCCATTTGGATTTGGTTTAAAAGTAAACTTTTGAATAGTTGTGATTGACTCACCATGTTTATAAACAACATTTCGAAACTCTTTGATTTTGTTTTGTAAGTCGACAATTTCGTCAAGATAGTTATCTATTCGTTTCGTGGAATGCTTTTTGTACTCAGAGAGCTGTTTTTGACAAGTTAACAACTCAGCCTTGGCTTTTTTAGTTTCCAAAGTAAGAGCGTTAAGTTTTTTTTTATGTTCATGTTGCAGTTGTTATATTTGAGATAACAAAGCATTCTTCGGTGCGGCTAGATCACGTAGCTGACGTTCTAAAGATTTTTTGTTTTGATAAGATTTAGCAAAGGCGACTTCAAAACCCTTTTCACGTTTTTCTTGAGTTTTAAAAGCGTTTAATTGTCGATTTAAACATTCATTATCCCTGGTTAACAGTGCATTTTGAGCTTTTAAGTTTGAATTGACATCATGATAATGTTCCACTCGGGATTGTTGGTCTTTAACTAAGGTCCGGAGCTCAAATTCTGGAACAAACATAGAATCATTTTGTTCAACGTGAGTCTCAACATGGTCATTGTTTAGATCCTCAAGTATAACCACGGAGTCAACTTGATCATCAATGGTAACCATAAGGTCATCTTGATCATCAAATATAACTACGGGGTCTAGTTGATGATCATCAGAATGAGATGTAGAAGGCTCATGTTGAACACTCTGATCTATGTCAGATGCAGATGTTGGCGGAGATATCAGTTCATTAATGATAATTGTTTGTTCAGGTACCTGAGACAAGCCATCAGTGTCATACACTGGGCCTGTGTCACTCATTTGTAGAGCTTGCATTTGTGCCATATCATCATCTGAGTCTACATCTGCCATAAAGCTCTGTTCCTTGTTGGTAAGAGTTCCACCAACTTCATCCTTAAGAGCCAAGAGCAAGGCCTCTTTGAAATAAGCACTGCCTTTTGTCCTCGGTTTAGGACATGCATTATCCAGATGACCCTTCTTATTACAGTTATAGCATCGAAGACCATTAACCTCATTCTAAGCATTCCCCTGTTCAACCACTTGAGCCCTTTGCTGCTGCGGAGCACCCATGTTATTCCTTCCCATAGCATTGAACCCTTGACCACCTCCCATCTGACGACCATAACCATGATTTTGAACTTCAACGCGTCCATTGTTCACAACAGACTGATTCCTTGTGTTAGATGAAGAACGAATGCGATTGTTGGATTTGTTTGTATAACGGCCAAATGCTTTAGCAATCATAACAAATCCTTGTTGCAATTCATCGAAGGCATCGGAGTCCTCATCAGCTTCACTGCAAAGAGCTTGAGTATTGTTGTTGTTGTATGGAACCAATTGATTTTGTTGAGGTTGTTTCTGTGACAGATCATAAGGTGTGATGGTTGCAGTTGGTTGAGGAGCGGGTTAAGGAACTTGTTGAGGAGGAATATTAGTTTGAGCCCACAAAGCAAGTTGTTGATTGTCCGGAAGTGATGGTGAAACAGTTTGACCACGAAGAATCCTTTCCTTATCAACTTCTTTTTGGTGAGGCTTCAAATAGTCGTACAACAATCCGTATGTATCCTAATGAAGATTCTTAGCTTGACAGAGAAAAATGACATACTTCTCCCATTCCGGACCAAGACTACTTAGAAACTTAGTGTTGACAGCAATGCGTGGCATGATGATGTTGTGTTTGTCCAAATCATTAATGATGTCTGAAAAGCGATGATGATAAGATTCTAATGACTCTCCTGGTTCAATCATGAAGTGTTCATAAGCCAAGTAGATTTTGGATTCCATGTCTTCCTGATTGAGTGTTGTGCCTTGTATAAGAAGATGAATCTGTTCCCACATTGCTTTTGCAGTCTTTTGAGCATCAACACTTTGAAGGATTGGATTGGGTAATCCTAAAAGGATGTATTGCATTGCAAGTTCATCGGCTTCAAAGTGTAGAAGTTTTTCAGCAGTGAGGTCTGTAATAGTGGCAATGTTGGTGACATCATCTCTTGGTGGAACATCATCTGGATCTCCGGGTGTAACGACAGTAGGCATCTGAAATGGACCTTCCATAATGACCTTCTTTAAGAACTTTCCATATGGCTTCAGATCACAAAACCTAAAGAACCTAATAACCCATTGATCATAATTATCGGGAGTCAGCATTGGAGGTCTATCAAGTGAACCAGCCTCATGAATTGATTGTTGGCTACTCAAGGCTTCGCACATCTTGCCAAACCATGCCGGTTCCTTCATAGTATTCCTGGATGGATGTTGATTGTAGAAGTTTGTGTAAGGTTGTACTTGAAGACTAGGTGGTGGTTGAACCATTTGAGGTTGTGGAATTGTTGCAAGTTGTGGAGTATGTTGTTGATTGAATTGTTGCTGATAAATCTGTTGTTGATGATTAAATTGTTGATGTTGTGGACTTAGTTGTTGTTGTTGTTGTTGAGGATAAGTGTAAGGGAAATAGTTAGAGTATGGTGGTTGTGACATGTTGAAAACTTGTGTTGTTAAATGGATCTTTGTAGTCGAATGAACCGTTGTTGATGAAGTATCCTTAGGCGTAGAAACCACATAAAAGCCAAGTACCACTTAAGCGTAAAAAACACCAAAGATACGCGTAACAGCAATAGTTACGTGTAGGATTAGCTTACGTGTAAGATGTGAGAAAACACTAAAGTTATGCGTAATCAGAAAGTTAAGCGTAGAAACCTTAGGCGTAGGATTACCTTATGCGTAAGACAAAACTTAGGCGTAAGATGAATCTTAGGCATAAAAACTCTACGCGTAAGCTTTAGCTTATGCGTAATTTTAGGGTTTTGCCCAAATGATCTTTTACACTATCACGGTGTAAAAGATATCCAAAGTCGAAGTGTTTTCGAGGATTATCCAAGCAAGAAAATCACCGAGTAAGCCCCTGGCGAAGATCAAACCAAGGACAAGTTACGCGAAGATTAGGGTTTTCTTGCGCGTAGAAATAAGCCCAAAATGATTTCTGCCAAATGATGTTTCCAAACCAGATTTTTGTGATGAAATAGCTTCAATATCAGCAAAATAACACAAAAGTGTGAAACTTGATGATCCAAAGCTTAGAAAACAGTTATGCGTAGGACGAAACCCTCGAACAAAAACTAGCTTAAAAACAATGATTCACGCGTAAAGTTTGAAACTTTTGCTAAAAACAGTTATTTTAACACCTTAAAACGTTGAAAGTACAAGAATCTTGGATTAAAAAGTGTAAAAAATGAGTTTTTAAGCAAGCCAAAGTATCAACAACGAACCGTATGTTCTACGCGTAGGACCCAAACCCACTTCAAGAACAATACGTTCACCCAACTATTTGGCGATTGATACCACTGTTAGGTCACCATATATGTAACACAAGCATCAATATGTAGAAATAAGAAGAGATGAAGGCGGATGAACAACTCACAAACACACACACACGTATAGATGTAGAAAGGTTATGCGTAGAGAGTGAAATGTAAATGAATTGAACAACCAAACTTCTAAGGAAGGTTTACATGTGTTTATATAGGGGAAGGAACTAGGGCAACATGTAAGTTCCCTTCCTTTCCTATATGGGCTTGGGCCTAGGCTTATGGGCCTTCTATATAAGCCTAAGGCTAATAACTAACATAAAGGCCATGATTAAGCTAACTATTACATATGAATCACTAACACTTGAATTAGGTTTAGGAGTGATTCCAACAGAGCATTAAGTGAGACCTGGACTCAAGGCACAAGATGGGATAAAACGTGTTTACATTTGCAATAGCGTTAGAAAATGTAAATCCCATAATGATCTAGGAATTGGAACATGTTTGCCAATTATTGTTCGACAGATTACCTTATTATATGCTTTCGCTACTAGCAGACCAACTGATGTAATGGAACTATGATAATTTGGATCCTAGGTTTCAAGAAAATTCTATGGTTAATTATATGAATATTACCTTGGGTATTTTATTTTCTTGAAAAGTTTAATTATCGAAAATAGTAAAATTGAATTTTGCTAATTCTTTAAATGTATTAATGCAACATTAAACCGTAAACGTAGGTTAGTCCTGTATTGGTAAATTGATCTACACATGTAAGGGTTTTTTGGTAGAGTCAACTTTGCTAAAAGAATAAACCTAGTCCTCTTTTCATAAGAAAGAGTGAGATTCAATCCTATTCCTTTCCATGAATGAGAAAGGTATGATAGGACAATTAGAATTGTCTAAATTCTAAATATATAACTCGTAAGCAAATTTTAATAGTTAAGAAAATTGCATATTTTTTGAGTTATTAAATTAGAAGCTAGACTAATTATTGTATAATTGGTAAAAGACAAACTAGCATATTTTATATAGTGGTTTTGTTTTGACCATTTAAAATTACTACTTACAATTGTTGGAATAGTAAAACTATTAAGAAAGAAATTGCATGCCCAAATTTTCAAGTTAATAGCATTGATGGATAATTCATCATCTACATAGTAGAATACACTCTTTTAGTACATAAGTAATTGTTATGTATGGACTTTCTCAAAAGTGTAGGGAAGTAAATAGAATACTATTTTCTTTTACTGGTTAATGAAACACTTACAATGTTGTCAAATCCAGTGGGAGTATTGTGTTCTTATTACTGAATAAGGAATTAATGTAATGATCTCTAATTAAGTGGGAGTTACAAGATTTGTCATCTTGGTAGTAACCCAGATTATCTCTAGAATGTCTTAAGATAATTATTTTCCACTTGTAGACACTTATGTTTTCAAGGATAGTCATGTACGTTTCCTTATTAGACAATGAAATGGTTCTACATCTGCTAGTTATGCTAATATCAATGACACAATCATATTAGTCACATAAACAAACATATGTCGTGTTGTTTATCTGCTGCATGATATTGTTCCATGCACAAGTGGGAGAAATCTATATTGTGTGCAAGGTACAACATATAGGTATATGATTTAACGGATTCTCTTAACTGAAAGGTAAGAGACTAACGTTCTAATATGACTTGTACATATCTAATTCAAGAAACACTTGGTGTTGCAATTTACGTCATGTAAGAACTTGGCGAGATTGCAACAACAAAGTAAATCTCCATGTGAAGTCAGACCTTGCATGGACATATTTGCAGTTTCTAAATTAGACAAATATTTAGAACATGTGTCAAAATGATATATAAGACTACTTCAAATTATATATTTATGTATTATTAGAATGACATAAATGAAGTAATCTAATACTACTTCAATTTGTTTATTTATGTATTTTGGAATGACATAAATGAAAAATAATGTAGTCCTACATTATTGTGAAGTAAAAAAATTAACTTGAAATTACTATTGAAAACAAGAGTTGTGTTCATAATTACTTTAGTTAAACATGTTTATGATTCATTGTAGAGACATAAACATAAAGTCTTTTAAGAATTATAATAAAGTAAGACGTTAACTTGTTATGTTTTTTAATTAAGACATATACAAGAAATCATTGAGTTGATCAATGATTTATAACGTATAATGGGATTATAACAGTTTATGATTTCTTGATGAGACATGGATATGAAGTGACTTGGTTAAAAAGTACTTGTGTTATAAAGCATGCAATTGGCTTGGAAAGTCTATTATACCATTAAGTTGACTTAGTTGGTAAATAGGTAAGCCAAAAGGAATATGTTTATCTTATATATTGTTAGATTGTCTTACAATATTAATTCTAATGAATACCACAAGTTGATGGTATGTTCAGTTAGGAGAATCAAACTCTATTTGATTTGTTTGATTCAAGATAACCATAACTTCTTTCTTAAAAAGTAACAAGGTTAGAAATTTGAGTATGGATTGAATATACTAAATATGACTCCAACTTAGAAGATTAATAAAACACCATTTTATTATGGAATGTGATGAATCACATTAAGTTTTAAAATTGAAGATTCTAAATTTGTTAAACTACTTATGAGTAGGTTATTAACAAACTAAAGTCAGGAATTATCAATGTGTATTTGTAAGGTCCCAAAAGGGAACAATGTAGTTTTGCTCTAACTGCTAAGTATATATAGATAGTCTATATATTACAAGATACATAATCCTCTAAAACACACTAGTAAATATCATGATGAGGTTAGACATGTAAATGATAGACCTCATGATGATGGAATTTTCATTCATAGATCTGCAAGGATATCTCGGATATTTGACTTATATCTTGAGAAATATGAGTTCTGAATTATAGTAAACCCGATTATCATTATGATGGATTACCAAATATTGAATTGAGAAAATTACTCATACTATGAATGTTAAAGATGCTGTCCATAAAGATAAACAATTTTAGAAATTTGGTTTATCTTAATAGTTAGACTAGAGAATGAAGATGAGTTTCTTCAAAGAGATGAAAAACTCTAGTGGTTTAAATCTCTGTGTAGAAATCATATGGACCAAATTGTACACATATTTAATGCATATTTTATGACAAGATTATTAATCATACTTAAACAATTAATTGTGATTGAATATTATTTCCTAAGACACATTAAAATATATAAAGATGATAATTGTCATACTTGGTTTCATTAATATGAAATATGACAATGGAATATCAAAACTCTTTCTTGAGAAATTACTTAAGCGAGGACGGTAAGTAATCGAAAGATTTTTTGAATTCATATAATCTTTGGAAGTGTACGAAGTGCAATAATTCATGCATGGATAAATGCATGCATCTATGAAATTATTCTTATGTTTAATTATTAAATCCTAGTTTTGATTTATAATTGAAATAAGATAAATTTTAAGTGTTCCTGAAAGCTAGTGGGAGTATTATGTTAAGTTTCTTAAATCTTATATGTTGTGTAACATATGGGAAGTAACATTCCTTGTAAGTTAAATGTTAAGTCTTAATTTGGAATAAAACTTCACTTGTAAGATTTAAGAATTAAAACATACAATCTTGGAATATATGTTTATTATTAATAAACATGTGCAGTAAAATAAATGATTCTAATAAAACATGATATATCATTTGTGAAATGGATAAATATATTTTGACAAGATAGAACATGAATGAAATCTAAGTTTGACCTGTAGATTCATCATGTACATCATGCTGTGTATTAAAATTGTTGTCTCATTCTTGAATAAGAAGTTATTTGACAACATTGATATCTAACTAAAAGTTATTAGATAACTTGTGTAATGAATATTTTAATAGAATTACAGCCTCAGCCTGGAATTGCTCCTAGATTCTATGGATGAACAATATGTCAATTGTTGTGCAAATTGTCATCAGCTTCAAACTTGAAATTTTGGAAGACATCAAACATTACACAATAAGATATTAAAGTTTACGGAGTTTTAATGAGCATATTGTTGTTTGTATACAATGATGCCGGTTTAATTGAGATGACACTCAATACTAGTCATGGTAGGATTTCATCCTTGTTAATGGCCATGTGAACTAGTTATACTATTAAGAGTGCAGTTGCATTATACCTTAAAAGAATAAGAATACTTTAAACTTTAAAATGTTTGAAAGTTTAAATTGTCATAAATTGGTTATAGAGGATGTCACACACTTTATGAATTATTATGTGGATTGGTGAATGCACACATACAAGGATTTCACTAATTGAATTCTTGAAATAAGTATTCTCAAAATTACGATAGATCAAGTTGGTTGATTTATGTCTTGTCAACAAGTATGATTGTCATTACTTGAGGCATAATTCATCAACTGGAATTTTCATGCATTGATCTATTTAGTTTTTGGATAAGGGATGTTAAACAATTGTTATAATAAATCAAATACTTGGTATGTTTGATTTTATAATATATTGTATCCTATATTTGCATGTTTAAACCGTGAATAAATTTATTTATTCTAAATCGTCCGTTGTCAATTAATGATATGGGAGTATCATTAAACTAAGACAAATCTGAGGGATATGGTAGAATATACTTGAAAGTATATTGATAAGAATGCATACCAATTTCAGATGATATTCAATGAATTGAATGTAGGACTTATCCCAACTACATGATTTTACTTTATGGATATTGTTATTAAGTAAATCATGAATAGTTATCCTCAGACTTGAGATACCAGATAAGTGTCAGGAATGTAGTGCATTTCTGTGGAACAACTTAACGCTATACGAATCGGTAGTCATAAGGGTTGTTTCTGAAGTGTTGCAAAGTTCATGGGTTATTATTCTAGTCAAGATAGAATTTGTTCCTTCAAATTTATTTTGGAGTTTAATACTGCCGGGTCCCTCGTAGGGTTGACAAGATGTTTGCATAGCCATGCCCAAGATCTCCCCTGAATATGTTCAGAAGATTTGGTAATCTTGCTCAATCACTAATAACGAGAAACAGAATGGTTGAATAAAGAACGACTTAAATCCATATATTTATTTAACATGGTATTAGAAACAAAAGGATAATAATAATGAGAAATCATTAAAAGGTTTTTCCAGGAGACCTTACTCGAGTTGTGCTAGAGGCATCGAAGTGTTGCTAGACGCTAACCGATGTGATCACACTATTAAGATATGTCCAAGTGGGAGCTGTTGGTTTAATGGACAAAATATTAATAGATGTGTGTTAGGATCGAACTCGAGACCACAAGATTGCACACTTTATGTATGAGAATTAAAGTTAATAATTAAATATAAATGTTATTTTTATTTATTAATTACACGAAATAATATAACGGACGTTAAGTTAATTAAGTGTAATGGACTAACGATCGTTAAATGTTAATTGGAAGGACTAGATTGAAAATAGAGATCGAGAAGGTTCTAGAATCCCATGAGGAGTTCAAACCGATCAGTTATGGGTTTTCCAAACCCAATCCATATCTAACTTGGTCACCAAGTTATATTGGGTATAAATACAAGGCCTAGGGTCTTAGTTTTTCATCTCTTGTACTCATTGGCTAAAACCTAAAATTGTTTATGTGTTTTTTTTTGCCATAATCAATCGAACAACCCCTCTTGGGTGTCGATCACATTGTTTTTCCAAAACAAATTATTTTGTGTTAATTAAAATTGCATTTACTTTAATTCGTTATTAGTACGTGTGTACAAGAACGTGGTACAATCACACTATTGATTGTATCTTGGATTGAATTACAAAACGGTAAGGGGTAATTATTATAATCCTATAAACCCTAATTAGGGTTCATTTCAATTGCTAGTTTTGTGGAATTGATTCTTGTTCGGCTAGAATAAAAAAGGTACGCATACTTTATGTTTATGTTAGTTAATTATTCATTATACGTTCCTTTACGCTTCCGCACTTGCTTTGATGTTTATGTGTTTTTATATATGATTGTCATAATATATAATTCCAACAATAATAACCATAATTTGTTCTACTTACCTTCGAGATATTCTTGAGATAACTTTTCACAACAGGAATTAATGTACCTTTCCGTTTTCTTACAACCCTTCTTTTCTTATCAAAGTGTGCCATAAGCATTTCCCTAATACCATCAAGTAGATTAAGCACCGGTTGATAACGCAAATCACCAACCCATGAGTTAAATGCTTCTGATAGATTATTTGTAATGTAATCACACTTAGATGTGGTGCCAAACTTGCATCGACTCCATACCTTATTATGGTTCTCATGTAGATATGTAATTGCTTTTTCACTTACACCAGCAATGTCATTTAATAATCTATCATGCTCATTGATACAATAGGTTTTTGCAGCACCCCATAATTTTTTGTTGTAGATGTCACCACGAAAATATTTTTTGAAATTGCTATACAAGTGCCTTAAGCATTCTCTGTGTTCGGCATCAGGATATACTTGTGTAATAGCTACCTCTAATCCTTTTTGCATATCGGATGATATAACAAGACCATGTGGCGTCCCGATTGCTTTCTTTAATAATTCAAGAAACCATATCCATGAGCTTATATTCTGTGATTCAAGAATACCATAGGCTACTGGAAACATGGAGTTATTACCGTCAATTCCAGTTGCAGCGACTAATACACCATTGAATTTCCCTTTCAAATGACAAGCATCAAGACTAATGTAGGGACGACAACCAGCAAGAAAGCCCATAAAGCAAGCTACTAGTGAAATAAAAAAGCTACTGGAAACACACCTATTGCCACCCTTATTGCTTCGAATACAAGAATGTTCTTCTACCAATTTCTTAACTTACAAGAATTTATATAGAAAATAAGTTATGTTAGAAATTCAAGCATTTTACTAAGTTGAATATAACTTAGACGATTCTAAAAAAGGAAATTAAGTTGGCTATATACTTACTTCAAATGTAACTTTATCATCCATGATGCACGCATGAATATTCCACTTGCACTTTAAGTTCACACACCTTGCTGTAACCCGTGTTGGTTCACTTTTCTCGATTAAGTACTCAAATTCATTTATTAGTGCATAATGGTTTAAAGCTCTTCTAAATTGAACCACATTCACAAATCTTGAATTCACTTTCATGATGGGACTCGTGTTAATGTGTAAGCAAGTCCCGTCTTCATAGTTTAGTAGCTCATTTTCATTATCAGTGCTTAGACGACTATGGTAACTTTCTTCACTTGGGCAATTTTTCGAGTCATCGTCATCTTGTGGTTCATCAACATATTCATCTTGACTCCTGTACCAACATATTACTTAGAAATAAGTGAAAAGATATACTTATTCACATAATAGAATTTACCTTTGTTGTAATTCATTCAAGCTGCGAGCATTATTCTCTATCGTCACGTATATAGTTACTTCTTTTTCCACCTCATGCATGTCAAGCATCGTTTTAAACTTCTCATCAGAATCAAGTTCAGTAAAAGATTGGTATGTTGCATATTTGTCAACAAAAAGAACTGAGAGGACTAGATCCATATCTGATGGGTAACGAGTTACAGCTTCTTCAATTAGATCCCTTAAGTGGTACGAGCATGTGTCAATATAGATGCTTTTTTGATGTCCATAACAATATCTTCTCCTTTTACATGAGTTCTTGGCTAATCGAAAGTATCCTCCATATTTTTGTTTTAGCTTGTATTTGGATGATACTTGTCTAAAATTGAATTCATTCAAACTTAAGAGTTATGTACAAAACTATATACTTCAATAAAAGAAAATTTTGCACCCTAAATATTGCATGAACATACGTATTGGTGATTCAACTACGCTCTCGCATCTTGTTTGTGAGTTTTGTTGGATATTCTAGTCTACACAATCGCCCATCTTTAACTACTTCACATACGAATATGTGTAAAGTTGACCCTACGACATATAATCACATTCTCAAACTTAACCCAATAATGCGTCTTAATTAAGGATAATAGAAATTTTAAAACACAACTCATTTCACCTAAATAACATCACAGAAAAGCATCTAAAAAATGTGTTGGCTACTAAGATTAAATTGAATAAATTAATAAAGGATACTTACATTTTGATAGATGATGATGAACTTGTTGTTTACCACAATAAAATAAATTATGTTTTCCACTTGATAAAGAATGACGGCAAAAGATATAGATGGCGGTAAAAAAAGTGATGTTTTGGCGCCCAAATCGAGGATCATTAAAAAGGGCATAAGTGTCTTTAAGTGAGAATTAGCAATAATGGGTATATTTGTTAATTAAGATGTTTGGTAGGGAAAGCCTAATAACTAAGCAACCTATTACATAATTAAATGACCGGCACTTGATAATAGTTACATGCGTTCCCAACAATCTCCCCCTAAGGGTTGGTCATCAAAGGTTGCTTGGCGTCTTCATTGCTTCTTTAGTTTGACGTCTCATGTATCTTTGTTCTTCGTTCTTTGTTGTTTTTGTGATCATATGTTGTTGCCTGCCTTTCATCAACGTCTTGGTCTCTGGTGTCTTTACGTCTTTCTCCAACATGCTCATACTTCTTTTGACTATGAATCTTCATACTTGTATAGTTCTCAATTACTTAGCTTTGATCATTGGTCTTTAAACTTTGTAGATTTTTTGACTTTGACGTAGAATCATTATGATCAGTAATAATTAGTCTCAATTAAACTTTGATCATTGGTTTTTAAACTTAGCTCTCAATTAGTTTAATACTAGTAATTGCAGCTTGGTCTGTAATAATTCTGTTCATTTTAATGCATTGTTGGGCCCACATAGTATCTGCTGTTGGTCCCACAATAGTATCCGCTCTTTATAGTGTATATATCTGTTTCATATACATTGAAATGTACCTTTTTTCATTATAATGTTTCTTTTATATCTTAATGCAGCTTTTCAGAGCATCACTGCTCTCAAGTATTATATCGAGACTAGTTTGGATTCACTGGAAGATTCTAGAAGAACTTTGCTTGATAGACTTATGAAACTTGACCAAACAATGGAAAACCCACGAGAAGAAGATGTAGAAAGAGTAAGATACTGTCCAAACTGCCAACTCGAAGGAGACGGTCTCATCTGTGTACATTGTGAACTAGACGAGTTGTTCCAGGTTTCTATCCACATTATAATCACACAAGTATGAAATGGTAAATATATATACTGTTTGTAATATCGGTCTCTTGCTTATTTGTGCAGGTTTATGAGGCCAGATTTTTTCGACTTAACAAAGGACATGATGGAGGTGTGATTACATCTGCGGAGGAGGCAGTCGATATACAGAAAAGAAAGTCAGCTTTAAATCGTTTCTATTTGACTTTGTCTCAGCGTGATAAAGCTTCACGAACATCCAGTGTGAATGATGAAGATGATGGGACAAAAAGGGGTGTTGGGGAGAAAGTTATGGTGAGTATTTAACTTAGAACATGTAAAATGGGCGGTTATTCCAGGGTTTGATCAAAACAGGTCATTTTTGGTGCTGGTTGAAACGTATCTTTGTATAGATTTTCCTTTTGGCATAGAATACCAACATTCATTATTTAATAACTCACCAAAAGATAGTTTTGTGTCCCAATTAGTTTTTTAGCAAAAACTCAAAAGTCTCAAAAATAAAATGAAAAATACTAAAATTACCGGTTGACAAAGATAGTTTTTGGTATTTTATGCAACAAGAAACCTTTATACATGTTTATATGTTTAACAAAAAGATCATTGATAGATTTATCAAGTAATTTAGGTGCTTTTTTATATTTACTGATATTGTTTTGTATGACAGGTGAAAGACACAGTGGAAGAGAGCTTATATAAACTGAATAAGAGTCGGCATAGTGGTTCGTTTATAAGTGGAAACAAAAAGAACCAAGATCAGCCTGTTTTGACAATTAAAGATGTTGAGTCTCTCTTTAAAGTTGCTCCATCCACAATAGAACAGAAGAAAGAAGAGGTGAATTCGGATTTAATGCATTTGCCGCCAGGTGTAGCTGCTGGGATAGCTGCCGAGAGGAGGCTCATGGAGCAAACAAGGTGAACCGGGTTTTCAAGGCTAATGTATAGTTAAGTTTTAATTACGAGACTAGAAAATCAAGATAATCCTTAATTAGTTGGTACATTTGTAGGTTAGGAATTGAATTTACACTTTGTACAGATTTTGGGTAATATTTTACGTTCCTCCTAGTGATGCACAACTGAACTTTAGATTAGTATGAACTCCACCAAATCATCTTGCAAAATGTCGATTGAATTTGATGCATGTCAAATTAAATTAAATAAATTGGGAGTATCATATTTTATGAAGATTGTACAATAGTACTATTATTAGTAGGGGAAGTGTGATTAGATCTGCAAATGGAACTGATCTTTGGCCAGTCGACAGAACTTGGATATGGTTTTAAGGTTATTGTTAATAACAATGGAGCATTGAGAGGCGGCATCCCAGCTTAAGCTCTAAAAGCATAGACAAAACAATATGAATGATAATAGATGTTGAGAATTTAAAATTGAAGTTACGAGTAACTAAAATCACTTGCAATCATTATCTAATACCTACTAAGTACTAACTACACGAAATCTATGCTCTGCTACATTTTGAGATGTTCAAAAAATAATGCTAGATGTTGAATCCTGTAGTTTACCTTCTTCTCTTTCAAGACTTTTTAGTTTGTTTTGAATAATAGTACGAATACGAGATTCTTTTCCCACGTTTGGGATTTGGTCTAGCAACATCAAGAAGGTAGCGTAATCAGGCATAAATCCTCGGTTCATCATTTCCTCCACAAAATTCTCTGCATCTTGACACTCATTTTTCTTCAACAACTCCTGAATAATAACACGGTACGTGATGCTATCTGGTAGACAACCATTATCTTCCATCTTTTTAAGCAATTCCTTAGCTTTATCAAGTAAACCTTCTTGGCAATAAATGCGTATCATCACTGTACACGTTCTAACATCTGGTTTCAATCCCTTCAATAAGAGTTCATCAAACATATCCATAGCCAGGTTAGGATTCCCACATTTGTTACAACCATCAATCAAAATATTATACAAACCTATATCTTTCATCATTTCATTGCTCCCTAGCGAACGAAACAGAACCAATGCATCAGCACACTCTGAGTTATTGCACATTCCATGGAACAAGATACGATAAGTAACTGCACTGGGAGTCAAACCCTTGGCTTGCATCTCATTAAAAAGTTCTCTAGCAGCTGTTGGATTCCCCGATTGAAATAAACTTTGCAACATGTTATTGTAGGTAACAACATTGAGAATCAAACCATTCTCTGGGATTTCTCGAAAAACATGCATAGCCTCATTAACTTTATTCTTTTTGCAGTATCCATTTATCAAGGTGTTGTAGGTGATGATATCTGGTACTAGGTTTCTCTCCACCATACCATCAAGAACTTTATGTGCTTCATCTAATTCACCGCGTAAACAATATCCATCAATTAGTGCACTATAAGTGATTACATCGGGATGTAGACCTCTTCGTACCATATCTTGAACAGCAAGCTCTGCATCTTTTACGGATCCTTTCTTGCAGAATGCATCCACCAAGATCGTATATGTATGTAAATCTGCAGGGATACCTTTCTCCTCCATATCTATCAGCATTCTAGCAGCCTCGCTCTCTCTACCAAAGTTACATAGACCATGAATCAAAGAGTTGTAAGTTATAACATCTGCATGGACGCCTTTTCCAATCATGTTGTTGAAGAGTTGCAATGCTTCATCAACCATTCTGTCTTTGCAGAGGCTATCGATGATTGTACTATATTGTTCAACTCTAGGTTTACAGGAACCTTTTTCCATGAACCTGAGTAATTCATGGGCCTTGCTAGTGTAACCAACTTTACACAGGCCATTAATGACAGTTCCATACATAACCTGATTAGGCACACAAAGTTTGTGTCTAACGAGTTTCTTAAACAATTCAACAGCTTCAAAAACCCGATCAGCAAGAACAAGGCCATTAATGAGAGTGCTATAGGTGGCGACATTGGCAGGATGACCTAGCTTGAAGATGGTGGCTAATAAGGCAAAACCATAACTGACTTGATTAAGGTGGCAATAACAGTTAATGGAGATGCTCATTGCATAGATATCACGAGGAATACCCATTAAATGAATTTGGTTAAAGAGAGAAAGAGCGGTGGAATAATGTTTCATCTTGACAATTGGAGTAATGAGCTTGTTGAATTCAATGATGGAAGGTGGAGGTTTTCTGTGCAGCATTTCATCAAACACTTTGAGTGCATCATCTAACTTGGCGACTTTCTGAACACCGGAACGAGACAAGAATCTTGTTTGATTTAAAGGGTGGGTTGAGGAAGTAGAGTAATCACGTAGCGAACGAAGGTGGCGTCTTGGGCACATCATTTTCAGCATCATTGCTAGATACAATTTACAAGGAACATATTATGTTTCGCATATAGCTGCAAAATCTGTTGAGCTTTTAACATAGCTTATTATTTAATTCAAAAGATACTGTATATCTTTATTATAAGGGGCGTTTGTTTCGGCTTATATAATGGCAAATGGCTTATTTAGTTTTTGGCTTTATATTTCATAAGTGGTAGGCTTATTTAGCTACACCCTATTTTAAGTCGCAAAATGTAAAAGTTATTAAAAACTGTCGATTTTTTATATGAGCAATCTCCAATATTTTCATTTTGCTACTTTCATTTTTATGGTGTTACTTAGTTAACACAAGTGGCAACTATGCAACAACTTTTCAAAAATACTCCGTCCGTACCTTGTGTAGCGAGAAAGGGTCATGAACCACTGCCAAGTCAGCAAAAAAAAAGGCTAAACACCACCCCTCATATCACATATTTTATGGGAGTCAAGTCCCGAAACATAAAAGAAAGAGAAAATGTACTTTCAAAGAGATCATATTTTATTGGTTGTGCCGTGTTAATATTTGTGTTTTTAAGGTATTTTTAAAAGGCAATTCTCTATATGTCATAGTCGTCTAAAGTGTGTACCTTTTATAAAAAAAAATGACTTTCCTAAATGCCTAGGCAACTTCGGCGACTTTTCCCCGCCAGTTAAATGTTGACAAGTGTGCGATGCTAGTACAATAACTTTTTTTTTTGTCTAAAGTAAATTGACAAATATGCCCTTTTAACCCAAAAAAAAAATTAATAACCACATAAAAAAATCCAAACCCATGACTCATCATTTTTAACCCATAATTAAATAAGAGCAAATACAGCTTATTGATGTCTTCTAAAAATCAATCCATCATCACCATCTTTATTCTTCATGTCTTTTTCTCCAACCCACCACCACCGCCACCTGCCACTAGTAGTCGTCGCCGCCTTAACCACTCACCACCAGCCCCTACTGCTTCTCCTACCCACCCACCAGCTATTGATGCCTTAACAACCCACCACCAGCCGTCTACCTTCTTCATTTAGACAGATCTGAAATGTGCGTCAAGTCAAACCTTACCAGTTTTTGCTTCAACTTTCCATATCATCAGAAAACACCATATCATCAAGAAAACACCACCCCTCGCCATCTTGGTAGAGGTGGTTGTCGGAGGTGGATATAAGGTTAGGTGGTTGGTGTTGGTATTTGTGTTTTAGATAGATTAAGAAAGTAATCAAAGCTTACCAAAGAAGCATCTAAAAACTCGGCCTAACCAGTTGTAACCCACCCCTTACTCCCCATCATTATTCATGAACCCTTACCGGCCCTACCCTAATCTCACTAACCAACCCTAACTCGCCATCACCATCATCACAAAAAGCACAATAGTTCCAGGTACAACTCATCCGGATTCTATTTTGAATCAAGACAACAAATAGTTCATTCAATCATGCACATAATCATTACAACGGTACATTCATGTTTTCTTATCAGGAATTGTAAAGGGCTTATAGTTGATATTTTTGTGTTTGTTGTGTATGTTGTCTTGATTAATTAGTTGGTGGTTTCAGTATATACATCACGATCATGAGGTTGCAAATTTTCTTCTTATAATCACCTTGTCCATATGAAATTAATTTTTTTTGTATTTAGTAGATTTTTTAGTATTTTGATTATATGGAGACGAGAAGAATCTTTGCATCCAAATGCAATTTTTTTTTTACTAATTTATTTCCTTTTTCGAATAATATCAGAGGTTGGATCTTAAGGGTAACCGAATTCGTAGTCTGAAAGCTAATGGGCTGAACTTGTCTCCTAATTTGGAGATAAGTTGATCTGTATATATGAAGTATGTTCTTTCAATAAATTTACATACTTTTATGGCACTACAAATTAAAATGTTCCCTCACTTTATATCGAAAACAGTTATATTAAAAACTATGCTGAAACGATTGCCCTTTGAAAGTTTATTTATGAGTTTAAGATTTACCGTCAGTATGTACTGCTACTATATGCATTTATTAGAGAAAGCTAATTCACTGATTTATTTTGTGTGGCAGTTTGTATAGCGTAGAGACAACTTGCTATCGGCATAAGAAGGCATCGAAATACTCAAGCTGGTGAAGGTTTGTATATGAGTTTCCTTTTGTCTCCTCTCCTTTACAAGTAGGATGGTTGACTTATCGTAAAAATTGTTGTGCCTATTTGTAGGTTTTCGATTTAAGTTTTAATTATTTTAAAGGGCATGGGTTTTAACCACTTGAAGCCTGTAAAGCTTTGCAAGTTACTTTCTCTCATTGTACTCATCTCTTAAATGGCTGCAAGTAATCAACCATCTAAACAACTTAACAGCTGATGTAAATTTTTCTCCCCTTCTTAACTCTTGTAGCAACTCTACCTTGCTGGGAATCAAATCACATCACTTACAACGCTTCCCAAACTTCCAAATTTAGAGGTAAAGCATTTGGTTTTTGCTCTTAATATATCTATGATAGAAACATTTACTCTTAATTCTAATTTCTTTCCTTGTTCCAATTTATGTCAGTTGCACAAAATAAGTAAAAAGTCTTTCATCCTTTAATCACCTTTTTGTTCGTGGATTTGTTTATATTTTTCGGTGACCTTTTGGTTGTCTACAGGTATTAGTTGCGACAAAAAATCCTATACTTGAGATGGAACATGTAGAAGCAACTTCTATTTTACTTATAAATACTATATTTTAAATGAAATCTCATTAGGAGCCTTTTTATATCTTTTAGTTACTATATAAAAGTGATAATTTTGACTTGATAGTTCTTTTAGTGTATTAATTTGTGTTTATTTGATGATTACATTGGCTACCATATACTGTATATTCAAAGTCATTGCAACATATAACTCATACAGATCCTCTTATCTTGGTCTCATTACGTTTACAGTTAGAAAGTTACTATATATCTGTAAAGAAATTATCCACGAATGAAATACGTATGTGAATAAATTAACAAACAACAATGAACGTAAATATACGATAAACAATTTTGTTTACAACTATTACAAATAATCGTGCATGCATCGTCTTTTTCACCTTCAATAGTCTTCAAGAGGCAAGGTATGCGATGAACATTAAACACTTAAGTAGCCAATGTTGATTTCCGTGAACACCTAAGAAGTTAAAAAAAAAGTGAACTAAAAGGAAATTACGTATGTGAATAAATTAACAACAACAAACGTAAACATATTTCATTTTTCTAAGGGAATAATAAGTAATATGTCAATAATACGATAAACGAACATAATCATGAAAATGAGGAGATGCATAGATAGTAAAATATAAGCAATGTACCAATGATTATTGCATGCAATGGCGCACCTTTATGAGGGCAGGGGAGGATCCCGCCCCCCCCAAAATTTACGACACCTAGTGTAAATATTATAGGTTTTAGGGGTAATTTAGTTGAGGTTACAAACAAATCTCTTATTCGGCCCCCCCCAAAATAAACGGTCAAGTTCCGCCACTGATTGCATGTGATTATGCCATTTAAACATATCTACACATGTATGTATAAAATATATGTTTAAAATCATAGATCAACAAACCATGCATAGAGAATAAACTTAACAGAGAGACCATAAATACAAAAGTTATAAAAATCTTATATATATTTGTAGATTTTCAATGCAATGTTATACACTTTTGAAGCTTTTTAAAATGATCGACCTGTTCAACACATTCGAAAACTGCATTTATGGCAGAGATATAAGAGGTGGCCCGCGTTCGTGATTTAGGTAACGGGTGAAACGGATAGTTTTTTTAGGATAGGGATCCTCTAATGTTCATTTAAACATTAGAGGTGATGTTATGCTTCTTGTGATTGTATATTGTCATTATTGCAACACATTTATTTTATTTTAATTTAATGGTACAATCACAAGAAGCATAACATTACCTCTAATGTTCAAATGAACATTAGAGGACCCCTATCCGTTTTTTTAACATGTCAAATAGGTTCTGGTAAAGTGTAATATTGTCAATCAGTCATGCATGATATATTACACAAATGACGTTAAAAGTGATAAATAAGATTATAAAATAAATTTCTAGTTTTTGAATTTAATAACTCAGAAACTTAATAATATCTTTATAGTCAAAACCTGACTATGTAGAGCAATGATATGTGACAGTTTAGGTTAGTTTTGGTGACTTGTTTGGCCCATCCTACATTTTACTGAATTGATCCATATATAACTTATGGGTCAAAACTGGTAAACTATAGATGTAAAGTTAGTTGGCTAAAATGTAGAAATCTACTAATATTACCTCAAAAAGCAAATTGGTCAGCGACGAATTCACTTAGGAGGGCACCAACAAAAGAATCACTTGCAACTGTTGCGTCCACTGCTTTCACTGGAATGCACCGACCATTCCATGAAAATGATGCAATCCAAGATGTTGATTTAGAAAATAAGTTTGTATAACACTTATATCAATGTCTGGTATCATCAGTTTCTTGTGAGCAAATTAAGGAATGAAGTTGAGCAAATAGTCTAAGATACTATCACTTCAATTAGAATTAAAAAATGTAAATAAAGTCAAACGTTACATTAGCAATGGCATTCATAACACTACAGTCTAATGACTATGATCATTCGAAATTACAAAAGTTATTTAAAACCCCAACCATCCAGACAGAAAGTATCACAATCTGACAACATGATGAGTTGATTTTAGTTAAAGTTTTGCAATGATTTGTCACCCTTTTCCAAATAAAATTTTGATTAATAAGATCCAAACAAATCAAAAAATCAATCGTGAAAACTCATGTAACACATAAATTTGTCAGGATCATATACTCTTGACTGGTTGAGATTATGTACAACAATGTCAGGCTAAAGATGTCAATTAATTTTATCTTATAGGTGCAAAGTGTTGCATGATATGTTAACATTAGACCCAATTTGTGGAATTCAGCTAAAAAGGTGAATGGGTACTTCTCAACTCCACAAAATATAATCATAAAAAACTATTTAGTTTAAGAGAGTCACATAAAACCTTTTAATACCTTAAGGAAAAATTGAAGTAATATACCACTGACCATTACATGAACCATATATTATACTTCAGTCATGGCTTAATAATTCGTGTAGCATCAATGATGCAAAAACTTTTGGGACTAAATTCACTTAATCACTTCATTAAAGCAACAATTGCACTAAAAAAATTAAAACTCGTTACATGTTTTCTCAAAGCCAATCGAAACTGTTTTCTCGTTAAGGCGATTCATCTAACAGTTCATGTGCACTGAAAATACATTACCATCAATTATTATCTACTTAGTAATCCTGAATTTTGATCATACAAAAGAGATTTAAGGGATTAATAAATACATACCTTGAACTTGAAATTGTGTATGCCTTGCCTAAACGACGACAACAACAAACATAGGTGACATGTTTCATTAATATAAATAACTAAAATAGTGGCCTATTTAATTTTTAACATTAAACCAAAACAACTTAGATTACCCTACTTTACAATACATTAGCAAACATAGGTGACCTGTGCCATACAACACCAAACAGAAAACGGAATCATAAACAAAGGTAACTAATTTTTATAGTAGAGATAAATTAACATAAGCCTATTAATCATTAATCATATAAGTATAAGGTATGCTAAAATGTCAAAAGCAAGAACCTTTTCCTTCGTACCAGCACTCAGAACAACAGACCATCCTGACGACTTGGCAAACTGCCCAACCAGATGCCCAACTGCACCAGAAGCAGCCAAAACGAAGCATACTCTCCTTTCTTTGAAAAACAGATATCATAGAAACCAATATAAGCAGTCATGTCAGGCATACCTAGAAAATCGTTAAAAAAAAATCATATAGGAACCACTCCTATACATCTACTTTTAGTACATTAGTTTGACATATATGAGTTTTACAAAAATAGTCTTCTACTCCCTCCATCCCAAAATTATTGTCCATTATTAACTTTTTTAGTCTTTCTTCTTCAACTTTGACCATAATTATTTTTGTTTGTGTTATATAATACTTGATGAAAAATATATGAATGTATTGGGTTTTAAAATGTATTTTCATTGGTATAATTTTCATCAAGTATTATATAACACAAATAAATATATTAATAGTCAAAGTTGAACAAGAAAGACCGGTCAAAGTGAACAATAAAAATGGGACGGAGGGAGTATTATTAACAAAATAAGACAATCTCATAAACCAAAAACCATTTAATCAAATATTTGAGACTTAGAGAATCTAATACACAGAATTCTGTTTATCAAGGCCTGTCCCGATCTGACTGTGGACTCTTACAGACAATACCCATTACATGTAATAGATAATATAAAATTTAGACCACCTTATATCATAATAAGAACAATATTGTTTTTACCTATTTACATTAAAACATTAATGAGAATTCCTTTGCAGTCTTAAAACACCGACACTGATATATTTTATCAAGTGCCAGTGTACGTGTGTGACATGTTCTCCACTTGCACTACCTAAAATGAGGGAATGTGAAACCGACCTACTTTACAAAAGTACCATCCAATGAGGTGAGAGACACGTCACATAATTTTTTGGGGTTATTTGGGTTTTCGACTTGACATTGAGAGCCAACTAATTCCAGGGCAACTACCCTTTTGGATAGCCCGGAGTCGACGTAGGTAACCTCCATGGCCACAAAGGGATTAATCTTGTATTTACAATGGACAATAAACATGTGAACTAACGTTTAAGATTGGACACATGAAAGAAGTGATAGATGGCAATGTAAAAGATAATACCTATTAGTCTATTACGGATCACATGCATCCCTGAATTTACGTGAAAAGAGTAACACGGAAGGAATTTATGTTAATACATGTAACACAGCTTGCCATAGACGTAACAATGGACACTTGAAAGTGTGAATACTAAAAGTGTGCAACTATGATATGTCGCAACGTAGAATATCTAACTGCCAATTTTCTTTTTGGAATTTAAAGAAATCAGTGTGTTGGCCTAAAATTATGAATCCTTGATACTAAAGAAACACTTTTCAATCATATGCAACTCACGAATTATATTATTATCATGAACTCCACTAAAAATTCTTTACCTACTGGCATGATCCTTTCCTAACACGTGATATGCATTGTGATCTTTCAAAATCTTAATTGTTAGGTGATACTTCTACTTCAAGTGTCTATCAACTAAAACTGAGGTCAAACTGTTCATCAATATAGGTTAACCCGACACATGGTAAGTAAAATAAAGTTGGAACTTACAACCCATAACAAATGGTTTTTTTTTACCCGTGATATGCCTTGTTGTGTGATCGTGTTTGAAGCCTCCTGTGATGCAACAATGGCCAAGATTAACAATGATAATCAATATTTGCAAAAGAATGTCAGTTAAGTTAAACATAATGCTAAGCACGTATGAAAAAGAGAGTATACAATGATAAAGACATCGTGTTATGAACGCACATAAGGTAATATTGGTTTCATATTGTCAAGTAAACGTAAAATTGATCTCATATGAACTAATGATACAAAATCATAAGACAAAAATCAAGGCTTTACCTTTATCTCATACATCAAACCCAATCAACATTCCAAATGAACAGTTACAACCTAAAATGCAAACAAAGTAAATGAATGATTAAAGCTTCAAATAAATACAAAAATCAAAACCAAACCAAATACATGAAAAAAGAAGATAAGAGATTACATAAGTCATGCACATGAGTGATTTCCACCAATTTTTTTCTAGGGTTCTAGTAAAACACAATTAGATTTGAACATAATCAATGGAAAATATCTTATAATTGAATTAAAACTAAACAATTGCAATATCAATAATTTGAAACCCTAATATTATAAATAAATCGGTACTTACCAATTATTCCATTGCCCGATTTTTTAATCTGTTGTTGTTTTCTGAATCCGTAGAATCATTGCACGGTTTTTATTTTGGAACCATCTGAGATGAAACTGGTGTTTCTGATTTTTGAATTGTGGTGCGTTTGAGATGAAACTGCTATGGACTCGAGATTAATATATGAAATGCGTTTATGATTCATTGTCTGAATCAATGCCATAAGGTAAGTTATTTTTGGAGGTTTATTTGACAGCAATGAAATTTAATGTTCAATCGTAACTGATTATGTGTGATTGAATGGGTTTGAAAAGAAGCTTTGACTTGTATGAGTTTTATTCTTTGTGTTGAATAAAATGAGTATATGAATTGCGGTTGTACATTCCAAAATATTCGTCCAATCACATTGCAGATACATCAGCGCATTAATTTTTTGAGCTGCTTCATAGACTGGTACAAAACTCTTGTTTATTATATTAGATAGATTAAGAAAGTAATCAAAGCTTACCAAAGAAGCACCTAAAAACTCGGCCTAACCAGTTGTAACCCACCCCTTACTCCCCATCATTATTCATGAACCCTTACCGGCCCTACCCTAATCTCACTAACCAACCCTAACTCGCCATCACCATCATCACAAAAAGCACAATAGTTCCAGATACAATTCCTCCGGATTCTATTTTGAATCAAGACAACAAATAGTTCATTCAATCATGCACATAATCATTACAACGGTACATTCATGTTTTCTTATCAGGAATTGTAAAGGGCTTATAATTGATATTTTTTGTGTTTGTTGTGTATGTTGTCTTGATTAATTAGTTGGTGGTTTCGTATATACATCACGATCATGAGGTTGCAAATTTTCTTCTTATAATCACCTTGTCCATATGAAATTAATTTTTTTTTTGTATTTAGTAGATTTTTTAGTATTTTGATTATATGGAGACGAGAAGAATCTTTGCATCCAAATGCAATTTTTTTTTACTAATTTATTTCCTTTTTCGAATAATATCAGAGGTTGGATCTTAAGGGTAACCGAATTCGTAGTCTGAAAGCTAATGGGCTGAACTTGTCTCCTAATTTGGAGATAAGTTGATCTGTATATATGAAGTATGTTCTTTCAATAAATTTACATACTTTTATGGCACTACAAATTAAGATGTTCCCTCACTTTATATCGAAAACAATTATATTAAAAACTATGCTGAAACGATTGCCCTTTGAAAGTTTATTTATGAGTTTAAGATTTACCGTCAGTATGTACTGCTACTATATGCATTTATTAGAAAGCTAATTCAACGATTTATTTTGTGTGGCGGTTTGTATAGCGTAGAGACAACTTGCTATCGGCATAAGAAGGCATCAAATACTCAAGTGGTGAAGGTTTGTATATGAGTTTCCTTTGTCTCTCTCCTTTACAAGTAGGATGGTTGACTTATCTGTAAAAAATTGTTGTGCCTATTTGTAGGTTTTCGATTTAAGTTTTAATTATTTTAAAGGGCATGGGTTTTAACCACTGAAGCATGTAAAGCTTTGCAAGTTACTTTCTCTCATTGTACTCATCTCTTAAATGGTCGCAAGTAATCAACCATCTAAACAACTTAACGGTGATGTAAATTTTCTCCCTTCTTAACTCTTGTAGCAACTCTACCTTCTTGGAATCAAATCACATCACTTACAACGCTTCCCAAACTTCCAAATTTAGAGGTAAAGCATTTGGTTTTGCTCTTAATATATCTATGATAGAAACATTTACTCTTAATTCTAATTTCTTTCCTTGTTCAGGTTTATGTCGAGCTTGCACAAAATAAGTAAAAGTCTTTCATCCTTTAATCACCTTTTTGTTTGTGGATTTGTTTATATTTTCGTTGACCTTTTGGTTGTCTCTGGTATTAGTTGCGATAAAATCCTATACTTGAGATGGAACATGTAGAAGCACTTCTATTTTACTTATAAATACTATATTTTAAATGAAATCTCATTAGAGCCTTTTATATCTTTTAGTTACTATATAAAATGATAATTTTGACTTGATAATTCTTTTAGTGTATTAATTTGTGTTTATTTGATGATTACATTGGCTACCATATACTGTATATTCAAAGTCATTGCAACATATAACTCATACAGATCCTCTTATCTTGGTCTCATTACGCTTACGCTAGAAAGTTACTATATATCCGTACTCAAGTTTGGATTATGTGTCGTGTGCTTGAAATATCTCAAGTTATCTGCTTCTATTCGGATTTGGTGATACTTATGAAGTACCAATTTAGCTATCAAGTTTAGCTTATTTTTTTCCACGTGTCTTGCAACAAAGTATAAACAAGTGTAAATTAAGTTATTATCGATGTTTCCCTAACATGCATCTTTCATCTTTCATTACAATTCTTGCTAGATCTTTCTCCTAAAGAAATGACACATACAAAAAATTATCATGCACAAACAACATTGTGCATTGCAAAAGGATGAGAGTTTTGTAGGTTTAAACATGCCACATGTGAACTTTATAAAATCACTATTGTTAGCTTTAATCTCATTTATGCAATACTCAATATTTTAATATGCTTTTGGAGGTCAAATTAATGCATAGCAACAACAATAAGTTGAAAAGTTCAGGTCAGTTTTTTGTGTTTTTTAATTTATCAAAATTCCTAATTGATGTAATATTTTATTTTCAGTTTCTCTAAATATTTTTATTTTTTTATACATGTTAAGAATTTTTGCTCAAATTAAATTATCACGTGTTACAACCGTTTGCAATTACATTTTGATCTTTTCACGTTCTATTTTGAATGTTATACGAAACACTTACAACAATATCGTATATCGTTAATTATCTGTCGCTAGGAACCGCTACCACCAGGCGCGGGTACTCGCCTATTTAATAAATATACATACATAAACAAACTTTAGCATTCAGTTCGTTTACAGCCTACATGTAGACATGAAATGAAAAACCACTTAAAATAAAATTAAGTGAATGAACATGAATAAGGCTTTGTCCGTGTAGACTTATGTTAACATTGTGTTATTGAGTTACAATCTAAGGACAAAGTAAAGAAAATGGTACTCCTATGTTTTTGTGTTTCAGAGTTTCTTTTTAAGAAAGGAAAACAAATGAAAGTGATTTTTTCGTGAAAAAACTTAATCTCATTTTTTAGAGGAAATTGAAAGGAATTAAGGGAACCTCCTAATATTTTGTGTCAAGACTAATATGACATATTTAAAATATTTGACAATCAACAACTAGATAGGGTACATGTAATATTGTAATTTAAACAAGTTATGTTCTTCTTCTCTAACTCAAGAACATAAGTTATGATTATTATTTTTCTTTTTTGATTCATCTAAAAAAGATATCAATCAACCATTTTATTTTTATTAATTAATTAATTTATTTATTATTATTATTATTATTATTATTATTATTATTATTATTTAAAACTTGATAACAATGTGCAAGCAAGTTAGAAACAGTGCCAAGAACAAGATATGCCAGAGCAAACACCATTTAGAAGGATTGTACATATGCAAATGCAATACCCACTTCAAAATAAACTTAGAAACACCTTTAAATAAGTCCTAAAATAGAATGTCAACATGTTTAACGTGATACATCTAATACGTGCACTACAAAAAAAGTTGAATTCTCGACACTTATTTTTTCACGTTATAGTCAATCATGGACTTTTTTTTTTTTTTTATATATAAATCACAATTTTGCTACATTTATAAGTGTCACAAATTTATTAAAAAATATTTCACGTATATAAGTGCGGACAATTACAATAACGCTACACTTATAATTGAGGTAAAACAAATTCTTAAAAGGCCACACTTATAAGTGTAAGAAAACACTTCAAAAATGCTACACTTATAAATGTAATAAAAGTAACTACACAAAAAAACTACACTTATAAAAAAAACCACACTTAGAGAATTATCTACACTTATAAAATTAAAATAACAAATCATACTTATAAAAAAAGCCCACACTTATAGAATTATCCCACTCAAAAACGTATTACTGTTACATCGATCCATCCCTTCCCACTCAAAATAAAATCATAAAAATCAAACAAAAATCATAAAATCAAACCCTAATATTTGGGTAACATTTTTACATTCCTGCTAGTGATACGCAATTGAACTCTAGACTATGAAGTATGAACTCCACCAAATTATCTTACAAAATGTCGATTGAACTTGATGCATGTCAAATTAAATCTAATAAATTGGGAGTATCATATTTTTCAAAGATTGTACAAGAGTACTACTATTAGTAGGCAAGTGTGATTAGATCTGCGCGTGTAACTAATGTTTGGCCAGTCAACAGAATTTGGATATGGTTTTAAGGTTATTGTTAATAACAATGGAGCATTGAAAAACAGCGTCCCATCTTAAGCTCTAAAAGCGTAGACAAAACAACATGAATGATACAAGATGTTGAGAATCTAAGACTGTAAGTTACCAGTAACTAAAATCACTTACAATCATCATTTAATACCTACTAACTACATGAAATCCATGCTCTGCTACATTTTGAGATGTTCAAAAACTAATGCTAGATGTTGAATCCTGTCGTTTACCTTCTCTTTCAAGACTTTTTAGTTTGTTTTGAATAATAGTACGAATACCAGACTCTTTTCCCACGTTTGGGATTTGGGCTAGCAACATCAAGAAGGTAGCGTAATCAGGCATAAATCCTCGGTTCATCATTTCCTCCAGAAAATTCTCTGCATCTTGACACTCATTTTTCTTCAACAATTCCTGAATAATAACACGGTACGTGATGCTATCTGGTAGACAACCATTATCTTCCATCTTTTTAAGCAATTCCTTAGCTTTATCAAGTAAACCTTCTTGGCAATAAATGCGTATCATCACTGTATACGTTCTAACATCTGGTTTCAATCCCTTCAATAAGAGTTCATCAAACATATCCATAGCCAGGTTAGGATTCCCACATTTGCTACAACCATCAATCAAAATATTATACAAACCTATATCTTTCATCATTTCATTGCTCCCTAGCGAACGAAACAGAAGCAATGCATCAGCATACTCTGAGTTTTGGCACATTCCATGGAACAAGATACGATAAGTGCATATATCTGGAGTCAAACCCTTGGCTTGCATCTCATTAAAAAGTTCTCTAGCAGCTGTTGGATTCCCCGATTGAAATAAACTTTGCAACATGTTATTGTAGGTAACTACATTGAGAATCAAACCATTCTCTGGGATTTCTCGAAAAAGATGCATAGCCTCATTAACTTTCTTATTTTTGCAGTATCCATTAATCAAGCTGCCATAGGTGATGATATCTGGTACTAGGTTTCTCTCCACCATACCATCAAGAACTTTATGTGCTTCATCTAACTCACCGCGTAAACAATATCCATCTATTAGTGCATTATAAGTGACTACATTTGGATGTAGACCTCTACGTTCCATTGCTTGAACAGCAAGCTCTGCATCTTTTACAGATCCTTTCTTGCAAAATGCATCCACCAAGATCGTATATGTATGTAAATCTGGAGGGATACCTTTCTCCTCCATCTCTATCAACATTCTTGCAGCTTCACTCTCTCTTCCAAAGTTACATAGACCATGAATCAAAGAGGTATAAGTGATAACATTAGCATGGACGCCTTTTTGAGTCATCTCAGCAAAGAGCTGTAGTGCATCATCGACCATTCTGTCTTTGCAGAGGCTATCGATGATTATACTGTACTGAGCCACCCACGGTTTACATGGTCCATTTTCCATAAACCTGAGCAACTCAAGGGCCTTGCTAGTATAACCTACTTTACAAAGCCCATTAATAACAGTTCCGTAAGTAACCTGATTAGGCTCACAAATTTTCTTTCTAATGATTTTCTTAAACAATTCAACAGCTTCAAAAACTCGATCAGCAAGAACAAGGCCATTAATGAGAGTGCTATAGGTGGTGACATTGGGAGGATGACCCAGCTTGAAGATGGTGGCTAATAAGGCAAAACCATAATTGAGTTGATTAAGGTGGCAATAGCAGTTGATAGAGATGTTGATTGTATAGATATCACGAGGAATACCCATTAAATGAATTTGGTTAAAAAGAGAAAGAGCAGTTGAATAATGTTTCATCTTGACAATTGGAGTAATGAGCTTGTTGAATTCAATGATGGAAGGTGGAGGTTTTCTGTGAAGCATTTCATCAAACACTTTGAGTGCATCGGTTATTTTTTGAGAATCAGAACGAGTTGTTTGAATCAAAGGGTGGGTTGAAGTTGTAGAGTAATCACGTGGTGAATGACGATGCGAAATGAGAAGAAAGGTGTTGTAGTTATGATAACGTCTTGAGCACATCATTTTGAACATCATTGCCGGATCAAACACCATTTACAAGGATTGTACATATGCAATTCCCACTTCAAAATAAACTCAGAGAAATACCTTTAAATAATTCCTAAAATAGAATGTCCACATGTTTAATATGATACATCTAATATTCTAATACGTGATATGAAGGCCAAGAAACGTAGGACAATGTTTGGGCCGTTGGATGACATAAGAAAATCAGATCGATGGATTAAAACTGCCAAGGGCTTTCTTGTAATTCTGATAAAAAGGATTGGCTATGGAGGGGTATCATTGTAATTAGCATCGTATCCTATCATAATAACACTATAATCACTTTAATGCTACCCTATTTTATTTAGGGTAAAAACTATAGACACGTTAACGTCTTTTAAAAAAAAAACATTTATGCAATATCTTTTGATAAGGGTCAGTTTATCTAACATCTTTTAAATTTGTTTCGATCTCATTAATATGATTGTTGGTAGTAAGTTCTGGGTCGCTGCGAAAAATTTGCATGATTAGTCCTCATGACTAACTAATCGTTAGCTAGATGATAAGGATAGAAAAAAAAAAAAAAAAAAAAAAAAGCTATTAAAAAATTTACTTTTTTTTTTTTCAAAATTTTACATTTTATAAAAAATTTAAAAAATTTACGTTTTAAAAAAAAAAAAAAAAAAGCTATTAAAAAATTTACGTTTTTTTTTTCAAAAATTTGTACATTTTATAAAAAATTTAAAAAATTTACGTTTTTGAAAAAAATTTACGTTTTTTAAAATTTTTAAAAAATTAAAATTTTTACGTTTTTAAAAAAAAAAATTTATGTTCTTTTTTAAAAAATTACGCTTTTTTAAAACTTTTACGTTTTTTTAAAAAAAAAAATTTACGCTTTTTTTTTTAAAAATTTTACTTTTTAATTTTTTTATTTTTATTTTACGTTTTTTTAAAAATTATATTTTTTTTAAAAAATTTTACGTTTTTTTTTAAATTTTTAAAAATTTAATTTTTTTAAATAAAGTTTTTTTAAAAAATTAAAGTTTTTTTTTTTTTTTTTTTTAACGGTCGTTATCATCTAGCTAACGGTCGTTAGTCCTAGAGGACTAATCTGCGCAAATTTTTCAAAGGTGACCCAGTAACCTACTACCAACAAGTCATATTAGCTAGATCGAAACAAATTTGAAAGTATGTTAGCAAATTTGACCCTTAACAAAGTATATCGTAGATGTGTTTTTTTTTTTTTTTTAAAGACGTTGCGTATCTATAGCTTTTACCCTTTTATTTATTTATTTATTTTAATTGGCTCTGGTTCCTTCACGTGTCACCAGAAATTCACATCAACACTTTCGTTAATTTATTACTTTTTGTTTTCGGATTCGTGTTTTTGCTTGCAAGTTTAAATTTATCTATAACATTGATTTTAAACATCTAAAACAAAGTTAACGGCCTATGCGAAATGAACGATGATGATTATGGATGTGAATTCGATGCGAAAATCGGGGATGATGCTTCAGGACTAAGATTATGATGATAACATCGATTAATAAGATGATGGATAATTATGCGAAAATCGGTGATGATGCAGAATCGTTGACGTCTCTGAATATAACGCTGAAATGGATGATTACGATGTTACATGATGATGAGATGCGTAAATAGATTAAAAACCCATGTTAGATCAAACACTTTGGTGCATTAATCATGTTTGATTGATTATATGTTAATATGATTAAGATGTAGATAATTAAGATGCAGACTATTGAATGTCAAGATGCAGACTATGGAATTTGTTGACGACAATGATAATTAAGATGCACACGTACTATGGAATTTCAAGATGCATTAAGAATTAATGATGATGATGCATTGTTGAATCAATATGAGAGGGAACAAAATTAAATCACGTTTGTCCATGCAAAGATGCAATTAAATGGATATAAATATTGAAAAAACACTCCTAAAATGACGAGGGCTAAATCGATCACCGTAATTAAAATTTGTGATTTCCTATTTTGCCCATTAGAGGATATACACGTGGAAGTTTATTGTGGTATCCTAGCATTTTTAGTTTAAGAATGTACTCTACAAGAACTCATCCCAGAAAGGTATGTATGAAAACATGACTATTTCATTCTAGGGTAAATTGCAAAAATGGTCTTTAAAATTGCCTAAATGCGCAAAAAATACACCGAGATAAAAAGTATGTTGGAAATGTATATATTTACAAACATGTGAATGTCCGGATTCGAACTCGTGACCACGGGATTGCACACATTAGCGAATGAGAATTAAAGTTAATAATTAATGTTTATGTTTACGATTAATTATTGCACATTAAGTCCGGTTAACGATCGTTATGTATTTAACGGAAAAATGACTAACGACCGTTAAATGAAAAGAGAAGGACTAGTAATGGAAAAACTTGAAAGAAAAAGTTATGGGTTTTCTTTGGGCTATGTCTCATGGCCGGCCATAGGGTAATCCCAACCCAAATCCTTAACTTGTTCCCAAAGTATTCTATCTACTATATAAAGAGGGTTAGGTTTAGGGTTTCTCACACTTTGTGCATTGAATTAACCTAGACCTCTCCTCTCCTCTTTCTCTTGCATTGCTCGGCCGAACACCCCATTTGTTAGGGAGTTTGGTTTTGTTTTGCATATCGAGGACTTGTGTTAGATCTAGAATCGCTTGATTCGTTTGGTTAATTCGTGTGTAGAAGAGCGTGGTTGTAAGACATTATTCTTACACCATTAAGTACTTCTTTGGTTTGCTTTGCTCGAGGGTGGTTTTGCTTTGCTCGAGGGATTTGATATTCAAGAGAGTGCGTTACGCATACTTTCGTTAATTAATTTATTTGTTATGGTCTTAAGTCTTCATTGTGTACTCTTGATGTCTTTATGTTTTATTTTATTTTATATATCATAAACTCAACGATGGCATCACGAGCCTTGTATAACAAGTAATTAATTATCGAAACACATAATTAAAATAAACATGAATGTGTTATTATTTGTATGCTTAGATCTAGGGTTTGCAAAACCTAAACCCTAATTTTGAGGCGTTTTTGGTGCCCTAATTGGGTTTTGTAAACTATTGTTTTAATTGGATTAGAAACCCTAAGATGCATGCAACTTTATGTGTATATGCGTAACTCGTTTAATTGCATTAATTGTTAAGTGTAATTTATATCCATGATAATTATCGCATGTTTTATCATGGATCCATTTATTGTATGTCTTTCATGTTTTAAGTGATATACATTAAATAATGATAGATCTTAAATTGGGAAGACCTCAATAATTATTTATTTAATCAATTATGTGCTATGTGGTATATATTTAGTTTTGACTTACATAATCGATGAATCGATGCATGTGGTTCACCTTGTACATAGATGAAAACGGGTGGAAGTCTTAATTAAATATATGCATATTGATGGTTATAAAATTGGTTATTAATAAGATTTATCAAAACCGTTTGCATGTGGCTATTTGATATGCATGACTTTTATTTGTTATGTATTCATTGTTTATTTGTTTATTTTTATAAATACTTGCTTGTTTGTGTTTTGTAACAAGGGTATTTTTAAAAGAAAAATAAACTGATCTAAACAATGGTGAAACATGTATTTTTAAGAATAGTAATCATAATCGTTTAATTGATTGATGACTTTGGTACAAATGACTGAAAGGCTCACCCATGAGAATGAACTAATAAAAGGGGTTTAAAGAAGTGCGCACAGACACACTGAATGGATGTCTAAGGTTGTGCTTTAGCACGCACAGTCCTCTCCCTGTAAGTTCGAGTGGAGCTACTTAGTAAGTCATTAAATGTGCAAGCTCATCTTAAGGGCGAATTAGTATTGATTCCATGCGCCACTTAGGTGGTAATTATCCGAAACACTAAGTGTTTACACTTATGCAAAAGTACGGTATAATGGATGATAATTAACACTAATTCCTTGATTGGTGAACCCAATACCTCAATTAAAGTTTGATGATGAAAAGCTTAAACATTAAAACAAGATATAAATGTTTTAATAAAAACTATGCTACAAAGATGAATGCATGACATCTTTGTACATATTTGATTTAACATCAAAACTATTACCCGTTAAATTTAAGTTATATGCCATCCAACGAAACGGAAACACCTAAGATTACTTTCTATTTGCGTGAGAACGTGATTTAGATCTTAATCAAAGGGTAAAATGTCCACGTGTCGTGAGAACGGGCATGGACGATTTTGCAGTTTCTTAAGTTGGACAACTTAATTGAGTTAAGCGGTGAAAACCGAAAACTCAAGGCATAAGATGGGATAAAACATGTTTACATGGCGATTGATATTGGCTATATGTAAATCCCATAAATCTAGGAATTGCAATTGAAATTGGCAATTGAGCAAATGCTCTACCATTTTGTATAAGGTTCATCACTAACGGATCAAGCGATGTGATGAGATTATGACAATTTGGATCCTAGTTTTCAATAAATATTAATTGGTTATATGAATATGAACCTTGGGTATTTAATTGTTTATTGAAATGGAAAATTATCAAAATACTAATTATGGTTTTTGAACTTTTACGTAGATGGCTCAATCTGATAACACTATGAGCTTCTTGAGTGCCGCTTTCAAAGATATGATTGGAAGGGACAAGTCGACCGCCCTAATTTCAATGATTGGCATCGCTCACTTAGGATCATCCTTCGTGTTGCCAAAGGGTTGAAATTTTGACTACACCTCTGCTGAAGCTCCTCCCAACACGGCAAGCGCTCTTGAACTAGAGGCATATCGTGTTGAATATGAGAAGCACAATGATGTGGCGTGTCTAATGCTTTCGGGATGTCCGCTCAATTGCAAAAACAATTTGAGCACTATCCGCCTATGAGCATGCTAGATGAACTCAAACGTATGTTTGAGAAGCCACCGCGGTGAACTGTATGAACTAATTGAAAAGGTTCACAGTGCAGCGTGAGGTTGGCAATCATCTCCGACCACGCCCTTGAGATGAAACATCACTTGGACCAATTGAGAAGCTCTACCGTGGTTACTCGAACGATGTATGTGTCGGACTCATCAATCATTCCTTAATCGAGAACGATTTGGTGATTTTGTTCGCAATTTTAACATGCATTGCACGGGAAGACGGTGAATGAGTTACATGCAATGCTTGTAGACTACGAGAAGAGATTGCCAAAGAAGGCTCCTACACTGCGCCGTGCTCGCTATACTGGTGGTAGGGTGAATAAGCCTAAGCGCAAGCGGATAAGAAAGGAAAGGAAAAGGAAAGGGAAACAAGTTGTCATCCCACCACTCCCTAAGAAGAACCATGGAAAGAAAAGGAGAATCCTAAGAAGGATTTGTCTTGCCACCATCGCAACTCACCGTGTCACCGGAAGCGGGCTATCGGTTTATCCGAATGAGTGCCTTGAATAAAAATAAGATGGTGCCTAGCTCATCGGTATTTTTATGTTTGAATTATTTTCTTTTCCTCATAAGTTAAATTCTGGATATATGATACGGGATGTGGTACTCACATCCGTAATACATCGCAGGGACTTAGAGGCGAAGAAGTCGACTGTGAGAGAGATACTTGTACGTTGGAAATGGAAAGCGCGCAATTGTCGAAGCCATAGGGACTTTTGATTTAGTGTTGCCTTGGGCTTAATTTTAGAACTAAATAATTGTCATTATGCACCCTCCATTGTTAGGGGTGTCATTTCAGTTTCTTTGTTAAAAGATATTGGTTTTGTGCACACTTTACCGTTATGGAATTTCGTTTCTTTAAATAATGTTTTTACTTTAATGCAATTCCTATGCTTGGTGTGTTTGAAATTGATATGGATGGTTGTATATCCAATGAAAATAATTCGTTGTATAGCATTAGCAATAAGAAGAGCAAGTCGAACTGTGACTCTTCTTATCTTTGGCATTGTCGCATTGCCCATATTGGCAAGAAACGCATGGAAAAGCTGCAACACGATGGGCTTTTAAAAACGGTCAATGATGAATCATTTGACAAATGCGAGTCTTGCATTCTTTGGGAAGATGACAAGGAAACCTTTTCACCACAAGTGGAAAGGGCTTCGATCTACTTAGATTGATACACGATGTGTGTGGTCCACTTAGACATGTGTCAAAACGTGGTCTTTGTCTACTTCTTAACCTTTACGGATGATTTCGATCGTTATGGTTATGTTTATTTACTTAAACATAAACATGAAGTCTTTGAAACATTTAAGGTTTTCAAAAGTGAAGTAGAATTACAACTTGGAAAGAAGATTAAAGCTCTTCGATCCGATAGAGGTGGTGAGTATATAAATCAAGAGTTCAAAGATTACTTAATGAGTGTGGAATTATCTAGCACTCACATCTCCTTATACTCCACAAACAAAATGGTGTATCTGAAAGGAGAAATCGTACCTTACTTGACATGGTACGATCAATGTTTGAACTTACGACTCTACCTTTACTTTTGGGATTATGCCCTTGAAGCGCTATTCGCATTTTGAATATGGTTCCAACTAAGAAGGTTGTTAAAACTCCATATGAAATATGGATGGAAAAGCTCCCAACTTTTCTTACTTAAAGGTCAGGGATGTGAAGCGTTTGTTAAACGTGACACACCGATAAGCTCCAAGCCGATCATTAAGTGTATCTTTGTAGGATACCCTAAGGAAACTATGGGTTACTACTTTTACTACCCAGTGAGAACAAAGTCATCGTGGCTAGGTATGGAGATTTCCTTGAAAGGAATCTCATATCTCAAGAACTCGCTGGAGAGTATATGATCCGGAATATGATCAAGAAGATACAACACCTTACGAAACCACTAGCCAACTTCAAGAAGAACACGAAAGCTTAGGTGCTCCTCCCGAAGTTGTTCCCATTCGTAGGTCCGAAAGGACTATCGTGCACCGACCGTCTATGTTTAAACGTAGAGGTGGAGGAAAATATGGTTGGGGATCTTAATGAACACGCCAACTATAAGGTCGCCATGGGTGATCACGAAAAGGATAAATGGCGATTGCTATGAATGGGAAATGCAATCCATGAAAGATAATGATGTCGGATTGAAGTTGACCTTCCTCCCAAGGCTAAAGTCGTTGGGAGTAAGTGGATCTTCAAAAGAAAACCGACATGGATGGCAATGTACACACCTACAAGGCTCGTCACGGTGGCTAAAGGTTTTACTCAAACCTATGGCATTGACTACGAGGAGACATTCTCTCTGTAGCGGACATAAGAGCTATTAGGATTCTCATAGCTATAGCGCACACTATGACTATGAGATTTGGCAAATGGATGTCAAACTGCTCGAATGGCCGTCTAGATGAAGACATCTATATGGCACAATAGGAAGGGTTTGTGAATCCATTATTTCCTAACCGTGTATGCAAGCTTAATAGGTCCATTTATGGACTAAAGCAAGCATCAAGGCAATGGAATAAAAGATTCGATGGAGAAATCAAAAGTTTTGGATTTACTCGAATCTTGATGAGCCATGTATATCACAAAGCTAGTGGGAGTCATGTTACTTTCCTTATTCGTATGTCGATGACATATTAATCATGGGAAATCATATACCAAGTCTAAATGAGGTGAAAGCCTATCTTGGTAAATGTTTTTCGATGAAAGACTTAGGGAAGCGAGATATATACTCGGAATCAAGATCTACCGGATAGATCAAGGCGGCTAATTGGTTTAAGCCAAAGTGCTTACATTGACAAAATATTGAAGAGATTCAATATGCAAAATTCCAAGAAGGATTTTGCCAATGCAAGTAAATCATGGTTTGAGCAGCCAAGGCGTGCTTCAACACCGCAGAGGTGGCGCGATGAAGAAAGTTCCTTATGCTTGGTGTAGGATCTATCATGTACGATGACGATGCACAAGGCCTGATGTGGCGTTTGCTCAAAACTTGACGGTCGATATCAACAGAATCCGGGTGAAATTCAACGATCGGATCATTAAGCATATTCTCAAGTACCTTAGGGCTACAAGAGATATGTTCATAGTGTATGGAGGAAATCGAAGCGAACTCATCATTATGTGTTATTGCGATGCATCACGGAAGTGTGACAAAGATGATACGAAGTCTCAAACGGGTTACATTTTGTCATCAATGGAGGTCTTGTAGATTGGAAGAGTAAGAAAGACAACACTTGCGATGTCGCCATGAAAGTGAGTACATAGCGCGCCTCGAGGCTGCCATGGAAGCTGTTTGGATAAGGAAATTTGTTTGGGGCTTGGTGTTATGCCGTCGATTGAAAATCCTATTAAAGTATATTGTGACAATTCATTGCAATTACTTTTGCCCATGAACCCAGAGTCATGAAGGGCACGAGACACTATCCTAGACAATATCACTATGTTCAAGAGCAAGTCGAGATAGGTGAAATTGAGTTGCTCAAAGTTCACTGAGATGATAACCTAGCGGATCCATTAACGAAGGCCTTGCACGGTGAAAACTTAATCATTTGTCGATAAGTTTGGACTTCGTTTAGCTAGTAGTTTCATGCCCATCCGTGACTAAGTATTTTAGATAAAAGGATATTGTAAACATTATTATTGAAATGAAATAAAGTATTTTTGTTATGTTTATTATTCATTTATTATGATGTTGTCCTATATTTGCATGTTTAATCCATGAATAACTTAAGTTATTCTAAATAGTCCATTGTCAATCAATAACATGGGAATGATATTGAATTAAGACAAATCTGAGTATTAGTTAGAATATACTTGAAAGTATATTGATGCGTAGCATGACTAATTTCAGATGATATTCAATGAATTGAATATAGGACTTATCCCACCCACATGATGATACTTTATGGATCTTTGTCATTAAGTATATCATGGATATTTATCCTCGACTTGAGATACAAGAGATATGTCATGGATGTAGTGCATTTTGTGAAGCAATCTAACGCTACACGAATCGGTAGTTATAAGGGTTGTTTTCGAAGTGTTGCGAAATTTATGAATCGCTTGTAGTCAAATGGGATTTGTTTCCTTCAAATTCATTTTGAAGTATAATACTCTTGGGCCCTCGTAGGATTGTTAAGATGTTTGTATGGCCATACCCAATGTCTTCGTTTAGAAGAATTGGTAATCTTAATAAATCATAAAGCGAGAAGCAGAATAGTTAATTAAGAAATGAGTAAGATCCATATTCTTATTAACATGGTATTAGAAACAAAGGATGAATATGATGATGAATCATCAAACTTGGTTTTCTCCAGAAAATCATACACGAGTTGTACCGGGGCATTGGCGTGTTGCTAGACGCTAACCAATGTCATTTCACGTTTGTAAACATATCCAGTGGGAGCTGTTGAAATGTATATATTTACAAACATGTGAATGTCCGGATTCGAACTCGTGACCACGGGATTGCACACATTAGCGAATGAGAATTAAAGTTAATAATTAATGTTTATGTTTACGATTAATTATTGCACATTAAGTCCGGTTAACGATCGTTATGTATTTAACGGAAAAATGACTAACGACCGTTAAATGAAAAGAGAAGGACTAGTAATGGAAAAACTTGAAAGAAAAAGTTATGGGTTTTCTTTGGGCTTTGTCTCATGGCCGGCCATAGGGTAATCCCAACCCAAATCCTTAACTTGTTCCCAAAGTATTCTATCTACTATATAAAGAGGGTTAGGTTCTAGGGTTTCTCACACTTTGTGCATTGAATTAACCCTAGACCTCTCCTCTCCTCTTTCTCTTGCATTGCTCGGCCGAACACCCCATTTGTTAGGGAGTTTGGTTTTGTTTTTGCATATACGAGGACTTGTGTTAGATCTAGCAATCGCTTGATTCGTTTGGTTAATTCGTGTGTACAAGAACGTGGTTGTAAGACATTATTCTTACACCATTAAGTACTTCTTTGGTTTGCTTTGCTCGAGGGTGGTTTTGCTTTGCTCGAGGGATTTGATATTCGCAAGAGGTACGTTACGCATACTTTCAGTTAATTAATTTATTTGTTATGGTCTTAAGTCTTCCGCTGTGTACTCTTGATGTCTTTATGTTTTATTTTATTTTATATATCATAAACTCAACAAAGTATTCAAAAAACGACATTAATGTTCCATATTTTTGCAAAAAAAGCCACATAGAGCTACTTTCTGCTAACCTTCATTATGTTTCTTGTTAAGTGCCTCGTCACTGAGGGCATTATTGTCATTTCACTCGTCTCAGTCTTTCCTGCCAATTATACTTCAAGGACAATATTTGCAAAGATAACTTAACGTCATTAAATCAACTAGAGTAGGCTTCTGCAGAAAAAATTAAATCGGCACAACCAGAAATAAATTAACTTCATTTTAACATATTTTCAAATCGATAATCAATAGTCAAACCCTAGCTTTGAAAAAACAAAAAATTGACACAACCAAACCCATTTATGGCAAATAATGACAAGGGATAGCCTTTGTTGATTGTGTGGGAGGAATCATCGAAAAAGTCGTGGGAGAAAGTTTCATTAAATGATGAAGTCTTTGAGGAAGTTATGGCTAGATTTGGTGATGAAGTAATTGCCAAGTATGGTTCGTATAAGAACATAGGGAAGGAGATGATAGAAGTTATTCTTCAATGGCTGTGGTACAAAACTTACAACGTACCAAATATGGGTGGTAGTGGTGCGATATCTATTCCTACCCTTGGAAGTGGTAGCAAAACCAAAAATGAGGTAGTTGCAGAGACAAAAAGAGGAAGGGAAAGGCCCAGAAAAAAGGTAAATTTTTCTATACCAATCCATAATCCGAGTACAATGTCACCAAAAAAGAAGAGGGAAGGCTTGTTAGGAATGGGAGGAAGAGGGACGGGAGTGATAATCCGAGTACAATGACACAAAAAGGAAAAGGGGAAGGCCTGTTGGGAGTGGGAGGAAGAAGGAGGGTATGTTAATGTATTATACATCATTTATGCGTCATTTTAATTTCTTATGTTGGATGTTGTGATCTTTTTGATAGACTGTTTTATGATGATATTGAGTGTCATGATTGAGTGCCCTGATTGGTTTAGGATAAACATAGTATTATGGTTCTAAGTAGGCGGTTAGAATGGTAAATGTAGGAGTGTTTGGCATAGCAGTTGTACTACTATACTAACTAAGTTGTCACATTGAATTATTAGCTAAACCACAACTATACAAGATACATAATCAATAGGTTTGCATCTTCAGTAAGTAGGACTGATGTCTTGTACAATGTGGTAAGATATATAACACTGCGTTACACTGCTTCACTTGAGTCTGTATACTTGAGTCTGCACTTGTCTGCATAACTGTTTGTTGTAGCAGCTATAGTAGCTCTTTAGACTTGATATTTGAACTAAACTAATAAATGTGAATAATGTGTTACTTTAATTGACTATTGAAGTTTAATTTAAGTGGTGGCAGGTTTAATTTCTTATTAGGATGAAAGTGTGTTCAGCATGCACAATAATAGATTCTTTGATTTTTGCTCCATTGAGGTATGTACAAGGGAATGCTTCTACACTTTGTGCCTTTGTCTCTGATAGACAATTTTTGGTATTGGTCTAGATCATATGTTATCACGCATTAAGGGAGAAAAATGAGCACTGTTCTTTTGTTTGTTTGGCAAATCATTAGAAGAAGGTTTGAAGTTGATTCACACAGACAATGATGTGCATACAATGTTCGAACTAGGTTGTCAGGATAGTTTTGTAGATTTGTTTGTTACTCACAAAAAACAGAGGTTATCTGAATACTATTTAAAAAAATATTGATTTAGAGGGTGATGGTGAGGAGGTTGTCAGATGGGTAAAAGAAGATGCTAGCTTGCGGTGCTCTAGTACTTCAACTCCTTTTAGGACTAGTACTTCAACTCTTTTTAGGACTAGTACTTCAACTAGAGACAGAAGTATACACTTGAAAAGAAAGGTTGTGGGTGATGTTGATGCTGAATTCGGGAAGAATAAAAAGCTGGTGAAGAGGTCTGTGGATAAGGGAAAAGGAAAAATGGTTGATGAGTATGATGTTCTTAACAGGAAAAACCAGACGGTATTGTCATTAGAGAGGGTGGTTCTATGAAGAAGACAACATGTGTTGGTTCAGTGAATGTAGGAGCTAGGGGTGCGGGTTTTTAGACCAAAAAGTGATGTTAAAATCACTAATTGCGTATTGGGTCTAAGGGCACCAAGATCAATGGGAAACAAAGTGGTGCTATTTTGACTAGTTGAGTCTAATTAATTGTTTAGCAAATTTTTTGGATACATTGCATTGCATATTATACTAACCTCATTACATTTCATATTTGGATTGTGCATGTATAGTTGATCACTTGTTGGTTCATCCAGTAGAAGCTTTTGAAGTTTGACAAATGGGTTCATCTTTTGGGATTATGGAATGTGTAGAAACAAAAACAGTTTTAATTTGATTGTATATTACGTATATAATTTGGCTAATGTAACTTGACCTATATTACCTCTGTTTGGATAGACCAAGGGTTGTGTGGAGGTAGTGTGATGGGTTCATCTTTTTGGTACATGCCGAACGATATTATGTAACTTGAAGTATTACATGTGGGTTAATCTTTAGTGATGGTTCACTCCTATCAATACTCTATTATTGCATCCAATTTCTTATACTGAATATGTTTGTGTTTGTGTTTTATGGTTCGATTAATAGCATTTACAAGTTTGAGTTTGTGTTTTATGGTTCGAACACTATATACAACGAAAATTGGGATCAAACGACCCTTTACATTCATCAACCATACATGTACAAGCTTACGATATGGGAAACTGCAACCCCTATCTACATCTACATTGAACAGGGGAAGCAAGAACAACAAAAGAAACCACAAGTCCCCAACCCCATACTACCTATATTCATCATAAACAACAAAAGAAACCATCCCAGCCTCCAGTCCCCAACCCCCTCACATGTACGTTTGCCTCACAGCAAACTCAATCTTGGAAACAATGTTGTCGTTAGTTTGCTTAAGCATCCTCATCAACCCCCTCATCTTTCGCATATCAGCTGTCTGAATCCTCCTTAGCTTGTTCACATTGGACCTTGCAACTCTCGAACCCCTTAAGTTTTGGAGCTCAGAAATCAGGTCCCCCTAATTTTGATCATATTAGAAAGCTTTCGGCACCTATTCATCAATTCGAGTGCATACTGAATGTCTTCCCCAACCTCTCGCTGGTAATGGGCTAGCATCATTTCCGATATGACAAATGAGTTACAGGCAAGCACGAGATCAAGACAGCGAGACATGTTACTGGTTAAGGAAATGATAAATTTTTTTATTACGAGTGTGTGTGTTTCTGTTTGTGTGTGTGTAATGACGGAAGACTTTGACAATTCAATATGCAAACATGATAACTAACTTTTCAAATTTAGCCATTGAGGTCATATCACAAATTTGGCGGCAATATGAACAATGAAATGACAATAATGCTCTCAGGAACGAGGCACTTAACGAGAAACATAACGAAGGATAGCAGAAAGTATCTTTCGGTGAATTTTTCCAATATGAAACATAAATCTCGTTTTTGCAATACTTTTTGTCTCGGTGTATTTTTTGCGCATTTGGGCTACTTTAGGGACCATTTTTGCAATTTACCCTTCATTCTATCACTTCATGTGTTGTATGTATTTCACTTTTTCACGGATTCAAATTTAATATTGCCACGTGTGTGATGGAATATACTTCGTAAAATATAATAACATGTACTTTCAAAAATATATGTACCATCAAATTGTTAGCTTGTATGAAGCTTTGTGTGTTTTATTAATGTATATAATGTGTATAATAACATGTACTTTTTATTTTAGGGCATATTAAAAATAACATTAATTAGTGTGCTTAATTATTTTTATATTTTGAATTATGTTGTAGCTTGTTTAAATTTTACATTGTGAAAATTTTATTATACTTTTTAGTAAAGGGTGTTTTATTTGGTTGTATTTTATTGGGTAGATATGCTTTTAATTGGTTGTACAATGTGAATAAATCATTGTATTTTTAAGTAATGGGCGTTTTAATAAGAGTATTAATTACACTATACATTTCTTTCACCTTTGAACATTTTTATATTTCAACTTTCAACTTTCAACATTTGACCATTTTCATTTTATATGTAGTATACATTTGTTTATTTATATATAGGTGATGTGGGGTGTCAATCAGGTCATTAGTATGGGTTAAGAGTTATCTATCGGGTTTTCCAATAATAAGAGCTAATACACACCCCGATCCTATAAAAAAAACTAGGTTGATCGGGTCATTGGTTGATCAGATTGAGTCAATTGGGTCATCAGTTTGGATCTAAATAAATCTAAAAGCCGAGAAAACAAAAACTAAGATTAGTAACCACAACCACGAGTCCAGGATGCAAGTAAAATTTAAAAGATAAAAAACTTTTGGCTATATACTTGTAGCTCAAACCAACTTTGATCCAGCCAAAAACCAATTCGATACAAAGCCGAACATTAGGCGGGGTGTAATGGTTGAGGTAAAAGTGATGTCAAGGAGGGTGAAACCATTACAAAGGTGAGGTGAAGGAGAGGCGAGGGGCGATTTTTGGGTTGGTTGGGTGAAGCATTTCACCTAACGAAAACCAAAGAAAAAGGGGCACAGTTCCCACATTTTATTACTATTTTGTGTAGTTTGAGAGTATTAGTATGAGACATGGTCATTCTAATTTCATTAGGATAGAAGACAATAAGAATCGTGTCCAATTAGAGGAGGAAATGTGTCATGTTTGTCAAGAAAGGCTCCGCAATCAAAAGATAGTTTTTCAGTGTGGTCATATTACGTGTTGTAAATGTAAGTTTTTAGTACTTCATCAACCTCATATTAGGTACATTGCTAGTTTTTATAACTTGCTGTGAGTGTAAGTTCTTTAACACTATTTGTCAGTGGGTACATCCAAGTTGACAGTAAATACATTTTGATTCTTTTTTGCACCACATGTTAATTTTACTAAAAATAAAAAATTACATACAATTTGGTAAGTTGCAGATTTTCTTGGGATGACTGAAGTGTGGAAAAATCTGCATGGGAAATCTCACAATAAATGGGTGATGTGCCCAACATGTAGGCAACATACGGAGTATGGGAATGTTGCTTCTGTTGATGATACGCATACTAATTCACCTGATGCTTCTGTTTCTACTTTTCGAAGCTTAGAAGCTTCTGTGAATGTCAAAGGATCATACAACACAAAGGTATACATCCGACTTCCGAGTACATTTTTACTTTTTTAACAATGTTAACTGTTATAAGTTGCACAAAATGTTTTACGAGTAGTATAAAGATCTGGACCAAGAATGCCGATGAACCGTGTTTCATTTAAAAGTAGATAGATTTCGCATCCATTGTCAATAAGCCTCCAAAGTGAGAATTTGTATATTTAAGATGTACGGTTCCTTAAGTATATATATGTTACATGAAATTTTTGATATTTTATAGATCTCAGCAGTCACAAGGGGAATACTATGCATCAGTTCTACAAACCCAAAAGCCAAAGCTCTTGTTTTTTCTAGCTGGAATGATGTTCTTGAAGTGGCGGATCTAGGAATTCGGTTTAGGGTATGCACTTTTTTTTTGTAGAGTTATTATTAAATACGATTTTTCGGGGTTGAATTTTTCGGTTCGGGTTTTCAAGGTTCAGTTTGGGAGTGATTTTTTACTTTTTGAAGTCTATGTAAGAGTCGGTATGGTTTATCAAGTTCAGGTTATACTAGACTGAAATTATTTTCGGATTCAAGCATTTTAATTTTAGTTTGTCGTTTTGGTGTTGATCCAATAAGATAAAATTAAATTTCAATTAATATCTTGAGTAACATATAACGTTATACAATTCCACATCTAAAAATTCCATTTAATATTTTGGAGTAACATAACAAGTATTAAAAGCTAAATCAATAGTAACTCGGCACTTTTTTTTAACGTTACAAAATTCCATGTCTAAAATTCTATAAAGAACAGTCTTTGTTTTAACATATTCTAGTTCTTCAATTGTAAACTTGTAAAGGAAATGTTAAAAATACACAATAATAACAATAAAATGAGTAAAAACTAGTATGCATAAGTTGTAGTTTAAGTAGGTTAGGCTTAGAGTGGGGAAATAGACAAAAATATATCGTAAGTAATTACATTTACGTGTTAAGTGGGCCAGGAATATTGGGCCATGATAAAGATATTATACCTCTGCTTCTTCAACAGAATGTCGGCCACCTGCTCATATTACCAGTCTTTTTTTCTTTTTTCTTTTTCTTTTATTCGTCTTTTTTCTTTTTCTTTTTGAGTTTGTGGGTATGCACCGACAAATTTCGAGTATTTTTTAGGGTGTGAACTTATAAATTTGTAGTTTATTTTGTAATAACTTTTGGAAAAATCAAATTTCGTTTACACTACGAAGAACTTAGACAGGGTATGCATGTGCATAACTTGTCATCAAGCTAGATCCGCCCTTGATCTTGATGTGCTAGAACATTCATTCACAGCTAATGGTATAAGTTTTATCAGGATGAAAGGAGGGAGGTATGTTTACTGTTGACATTTTTACGTTCCTCGTAGTGATGCACAAATGAACTCTAGGCGAGTATGAACTCCGACAAATCATCTTGCAAAATGTCGATTGAATTTGGTGCATGTCAAATTAAATCAAATAAATTGGGCATATCATATAATACGAAGATTGTTCAACATTACTATTATTTGTAGGTGTAACACCCCTTAAATATCGCAGCGGAACGATAGAGTCACTGGGGTGCTATTTCAAAGTACAAAGTTCAAGGTATAGAAAACGACCTCTAAATGAGACGTTTGAAAAGTTACCATTCGAATTATTAAAATCAGAGTTATTACAAGAGTTCCCAAAGTATAAGATTACATAAAGGTTTTAAAGGTATCGAATGGTAAGGATAAATGCATAAGTCTACAAAGCATGCAAATGACTTTATGTTCCAAGCATCCGCTATAGCCTTATTAACCTGAGATAAACATGTTAAAAGTGTCAACACAAAGGGTGGTGAGTTCATAGAGTTTTTTTAATGCAGTTGAAAAGTCTATAGAGAATGTTTCCCAGAGCAAAGGCATTGTAAATCCACTCAGTTGCAAATCCCGCCCATATAAGACTCGCAACATGTGTGTTCACAATCCACTGCTAACGTATAGTATGATTAAGACATAGGTGTATAAAAGAATGTTTCGACAACAAAGGCATTATAAATTCACTCAGTTTCAAATCCCGCCCATACAAAACTTGCAATCTGTGTGTTTACAACCCACTGCTAAAGTAATAGTAAAACATGTGTGTATACGATAATGCATGCACTTAATGTAAAGTTTAACAACCAACTGAACCTCGTTGACAAGTTTAACAAGAACATGGTATAGTGGATTATATTCACCAAAAGCCATGAATCTGGGACCAAGAGTGGGGGCGTCAACCCGATAGTACTCTCCATCGGCTCCATCCAGGAGTTAAACAGCAGTTAAAGTGTATAGAATAGTTTTCACACATTAAGGCACATATCGTAATAAAACTACACATCATGTTTACGAGTATAAAAGTATAGCGTAGCATATACGTAAAATTGAATACTTGTAAAAGTGAAAGTAAATAGTTTAAGCATGTATCTCCCCAAAAGTAATTCAAAACGTATCAAAGTAGGGGCTATGAAACTCACAGTAATATGTTAAAGTTTAGAGTACTTGTGAAAGTAATTAAAAATAGTTGAGCATGTATCTCCCCCAAAAGTAATTCAAAACGTATAAAAGTATAGGCTATGAGACTCACCTGATACAATGAGTATGATGACAATAGTGGATATACTGAAATGAGGCTCGGTCTCTAACCGCAACCTAATATGAATGATAGGATCTAATTTAGGTCATGAAATGAAGTCGTGCATGCAAGTTCATATGTTATCTATACCCCTCGTACAAGTTTGAAATGAATTTTATCGTTTAAGTTATGATTACGACGTCTTGTCAAAGTATAAAATACTTTACGCATATTTACATTGTAACGAAATTCTACGATCGTCGTCTGGTGATTATTTGAGAAAATAAAGTTTTACGCCAAAAATATACCCTTTGTTAAATTTCTGAAAAATGACCAAGTGGCCTCGCAAAACTAGTCGTAAATCGGTGTATATTCAGTGTTAGAGAACAACCTCAGTGGTTTTAGGAAGTTTGGGACATGGGCTACCAAAGTATGAAATGAACTTCGGCTCAAACGAACTGGATCCTACATAAAAATGGTCGTGAAGTGAGGTGATCGTGCTGATTCTACAGTTTCTGGCAGATTTCTGGTAAGTTTGAGAGGTCATAAGTTATTCGTTATAAATCCGTTTGACGAACGGCTGGACTTTTTGGAAAGTAGGCCGGGTGATCTTCATTTTACTTACTTATATAAAATTTCCATAAATTAGTTTTTATCGTCTAGCTCAAAATTACCCGCGACCCACCGATATTTCCAGATTTTACAAAACGGGACAGCCCCTTTATATAATATTCCAAAAATGTGTTTTCTAGTTTCTAAACTATACTAAACCACTTCCAATCCCCACACAAGGATTTAGATGCCACGTTTGTTACGAAAAATGATTAACGGAAATAAGAAATAATGAGGCCAAGCTAGCTACTAGTCGTACGTTATATAAAGAAAATAAATAGACAAAGTGTGTACGAGAGCGACTTACAACACCACGAATGGTGGGAAGCAAGGACACAAAATGAACCCGGTTCGACAGAAAGTTAACGAGACTTGATTCACGACCCACCAAGGACTCGAGAGCAAGACTTTGATTTCCTAGGCCACGACTTGAACTCCGACTTTTCTGGCCAAAGTTTCTCGATGACAGCTTGTTTAGAAATGACTTGGGAGATAATTGATATATGAAAGTTTGCATGCATTTGTATTGTACGTATGAATTGAGAAAGGAATTTATAAATGCAATTTGATGTCTTCAAGTTGGAGTATTATTGCTGGAACATGTCAGGGAATAAAACACAAGTTGAGGTCAAGTTGCTAAATGATTTGATCAATTATTGTAGTCCAAAATGGTGTAGTGTACGTATGAAATGAAATACAGTAGGAAATTAGGAGCGTATAAAATGAATTTGTTTGCATGAGTATACGCATGAAATGGGTAATTATAATAGGTATCGACACAAGTTGGCAAGTTGATTTGAAGGATAGGTCGATTATAGTTTCATCTTTCAAATGGAATTTGGTTTGGATTTTTAACATATACACATTGGGTCCAAGAAAGGAAACGTTCCACCGTGACTAATATGGCTAGCTTTGACGTTTATTATTCTATCAAACGATCATGTGACGAGATAATTTTTACCATTCCTGATTATTTGTTGGAAGCATAATTGAGTTGTATAATTTGTTGTACATCTTGTGTGTCGAAATTTCAAATGGTTGAGCCAAAGTAAACGTATGTTGGGACGTTTTTGTTAAATGACTTTGATTAGTTAATTGGGCTAAACAATATTATTAGGCCAAAGAAAATGGATTAAGGCCCGTTTGGTTAATATTTAGCGAGTTAGGCCCAATAGATGCCCATTAAGAGGAAAGAAATTTTACGAGACGTTACAGTAGGGCCAGTGTGATTAGATCTGCGAATGGAAATGATGTTTGGCCAGTCGACAGAACTTGGATATGGTTTTAAGGTTATTGCTAATAACAACGAGCATTGAAAAACAGCGTCCCGGCTTAAGCTCTAAAAGCGTAGACAAAACAACATGAATGATACAAGATGTTGAGAATCCAAGACTACCAGTAACTAAAATCACTTACAATCATCATTTAATACCTACTAACTACATTAAATCCATGCTCCGCTACATTTTGGGATGTTCAGAAAATGATACTAGATGTTGAATCGCATACTCTACCATCTTCTTTTTCAAGACTTTTTAGTTTGTTTTGAATGATAGTTCGAATACGAGACTCTTGTCCCACGTTTGGGATTTGGTCTAGCAACATCGAAAAAGTAGCGTAATCAGGCATAAAACCTCGATTCATCATTTCCTCCAGTAGGTTCTCTGCATCTTGAGACTCATTTTTCTTCAACAACTCTTGAATGAAAACACAGTACGTGATTCTATTTGGAGAACAACCATTATCTTCCATCTTTTTAAGCAATTCCTTAGTTTTATCAAGTAAACCTTCTTGGCAATAAATGCGTATCATCACTGTATACGTTCTAACATCTGGTTTCAATCCTTTTAATAAGAGTTCATGAAACAGATCCATTGCCAAGTTAAGTTTCCCACATTTGCTACAGCCATCAATCAATATATTATACAAAGCGACATCTTTCTTCAATTCATTGTTTTCTAGTGTACGGAAGAGGATCAATGCATCAGAAACCTGCGCGTTTTTTAACATTCCATTTAACATGATACGATAAGTGCATATATCTGGAGTCACTCCCTTGACTTGCATCTCATTAAAAAGTTCTCTAGTGGCTGTGGGATTCCCCGACTGAAATAAACTTTGCAACGTGTTATTGTAGGTAACAACATCAGGAATCAATATATTCTTTATCAAGGTGTTGTAGTATCCATTTATCAAGGTGTTATTGTAGCCTCATTAACTTTATTGTAGCCTCATTAACTTTATTCTTTTTGCAGTATCCATTTATCAAGGTGTTGTAGGTGATGATATTGGGTTTAAGATCTTTCTCAACCATACGATCAAGAACTTTATGTGCTTCAGCTAATTCACCGCGTAAACAGTACCCATCCATTAGTGCATTGTAAGTGATTAGATCCGGATATAGACCTCTTTGTTTCATTGCTTGAATAGTAAGCTCTGCATCTTTTACTGATCCTTGCTTGCAAAAAGCATTAACCAATATATTATAGGTACATGCATTGGGAAGGATTCCTTTCCCCTCCATATCTATCAACATTCTAGCAGCCTCGCTCTCTCTACCAAAGTTACATAGACCATGAATCAAAGAGGTATAAGTGATAACATCAGCATGGACGCCTTTTTCAGTCATCTCATTAAAGAGCCGTAGTGCATCATCGACCATTCTGTCTTTGCAGAGGCTATCGATAATTGTGTTGTACTGATCCACCCATGGTTTACATGGTCCATTTTCCATAAACCTGAGCAACTCAAGGGCCTTGCTAGTATAACCTACTTTACAAAGCCCATTAATAACAGTTCCGTAAGTAACCTGATTAGGCTCACAAATTTTCTTTCTAATGATTTTCTTAAACAATTCAACAGCTTCAAAAACTCGATCAGCAAGAACAAGGCCATTAACGAGAGTGCTATAGGTGGCGACATTGGGAGGATGGCCCAGCTTGAAGATGGTGGCTAATAAGGCAAAACCATAATTGACTTGCTTAAGGCGGCAATAACAGTTGATAGAGATGCTCAGTGTATAGATATCACGAGGAATACCCATTAAATGAATTTGGTTAAAAAGAGAAAGAGCAGTTGAATAATATTGTAACACACGTTTAGAAATCAACAAGAAATGAAAACGTGATCAACAATTGCAACAACACATTAAGAACCTACTAACAAGAATATAGATTCGAAATGGGTTTGTTATTAGTAAGATGAGTTTACACAATGATTACAAGAATTGAGAGAGAAAGTTGTGGCGAAAATCAAGAATGAATTACAAATGAAATGGAAAAGGTATTTATCTGAGATGGGAGGAAGGAGCAATGGGAGGAAGGAGTAACAGCTTTTGGGCGCCAACTAAAACTATTATGAAAGTTGTCATCTTCAGTCCTCTGACTTTTAGTAATTATCACAACTGGTCCTTATTAGCTTTGACTTGTAACAATCCCTGTCCCTTCAAACAATGCTTGTCCTCAAGCTTGGTTTTCAAACTCTGGATACCTCTGTAGCAAGTCATTAAGATTCTCCCAAGTAGCATCCTCATCTGTGTGATTCGACCACTTGACCAAGGCATAAACCACAGCTTTGTTATTGATTTTAGCTAGTTTTCTATCCAATATAGCAACAGGCACAGCTGCAAGTAAACCATTTGGGCCACAATGGGGCAGCACTCCCATTTTATTATCACTTCCTTTACACAACTTCAACTGTGAAACATGAAAAACTGGATGAACTTGACTTGTAACAGGTAAGTCCAACTTGTAAGCAACTGCACCAATCTTCTCAATGATCATGAAAGGCCCATAGTACTTTGATGACAGTTTGTGTTGATGTTCTTTTCTTATGGTAACTTGTCTATGAGGTTGGAGCTTCAGATACACCCACATTCCAACTTCTAATACTCTATCACTTCTATGTTTGTTAGCTTGATTGACCATTCTATCTTGTGCCCTCTGTAAATGAAACTTAAGCATCTGCAAGGAACTTTCTCTAGCCTGCATGGTCCTATCCACTGCCTCCACTGTGCTATCTCCAGGTACATAAGGAACATGGGTTGGTGGCTTTTGTCCATAGACTGCCTCATAAGGAGTTGTGTTGATGGCTGAGTGAAAATTAGTGTTGTACCAGAACTCAGCCATAGGTAACCAAGCAGCCCACTCTTTTGGCCTTTCACCAGTCATACATCTGAGATAACATTCCAAACACTTGTTCACAATCTCAGTCTGACCATCAGTTTGAGGATGATAGGCTGTAGATAGTTTAAGTTGCACTTTCAAGGTTTTAAACATTGATTGCCAAAAATGACTTAAGAAGATTTTGTCTCTGTCACTAACAATTGATTCAGGTAGTCCATGTAGTCTGTACACATGATCAAGGAACAACTGAGCCACTGTACTGGCAGTAAAAGGGTGTTGCATAGCAATGAAATGAGCCTGTTTAGACAATCTATCTACCACCACCAATATAACTGTTTTACCCTGTGAACTAGGCAATTTCTCAATGAAATCCATGGAGATTGAAGACCAAATCTTTTCTGGTATAGGTAGGGGTTGTAGAAGACCAGGATAAGCTGCTAAATCAGGTTTCTCCCTTTGACACACATCACATTCCCTTACAAATTGTTTGACCATCTTCTGCATACCCTTCCAATAGAACATACTTTTGAGCCTGTGCAGTAGTACCTGAATGTCCTCCTACAACATCTGAATGATAGTACTGGATGATAGTTTTCCTTAACTGCAAATCATCTCCTACCACTAACTTCTCTTTCCTTCTCAACAAGCCATCTACCATAGTAAATTTGTTTTTGTTATAAGTACTACTTTGTATTTGTTGAATAACATTCTTTAGCCCCACATCCTGCTCCCAACTATTCTTGACTTGTTGTAATAGATCAGAAGCAATAGAAGTGAGAACAACAGCATTTAGCTCAACTCCACTTGATACCCTTGACAAAGCATCTGCCACCACATTCTCAGACCCACTTTTATAAGAGATTTCATAGTCAAATCCCAACAATTTAGGTAGCCATTTAACTTGAAAAGGAGTTGTCAATCTTTGTCCCAACAGGTATTTCAAGCTAAAATGGTCTGTTTTTATTTTGAAATGTCTATCAAGTAGATAACCTCTCCATTTTTCTAAGGCCATCAGAACTGCTAAGAATTCCTTTTCATAGGTTGAGAGAGCTTGGTGTTTGGTTGACAAAGTTTTGCTCAGAAATGCAATTGGATGCCCTTCTTGTTGTAAAACTGCCCCAATTCCTACCCCTGAAGCATCAGTCTCCACAGTAAAAACCTTGTTGAAATTAGGCATAGCTAACACTGGTGCTTGTACCATTGCTTCCTTCAGTGCTTCAAAGGCCCTTTGTGCAGTTACATTCCACTGAAAAGCATTCTTTTTGAGTAATGCAGTCAATGGTTTGCTCACAATTGCATAATTCTTGATAAACTTCCTATAATAACCAGTTAGCCCAAGAAAACCTCTGAGTTGCTTGACATTTGTTGGAACAGGCCATTCTTGCATAGCTTTTATTTTACTAGGATCAGTTGCCACCCCCTTATCAGATATAATGTGCCCCAAATACTCAACACTTGAAGTAGCAAAAACACACTTAGACTCCTTAGCAAACAAAGAATTATCTTTCATGACTTGCAGTACTTGTTTCAAATGGTTGAGATGAGACTCCAAGCTATCACTGTATACTAAGATGTCATCAAAGAAAACCAACACAAACTTCCTGAGGAACTTCTTGAACACTGAATTCATCAAAGGCGGAAGGTTCTTTGGAGCATTGGTGAGACCAAAAGGCATTACTAAAACTCATAGTGCCCTCATGTGTTCTAAATGCTGTTTATACACATCATTTTCCCGCATTCTAATTTGATGGTACCGATCTTAGATCCAACTTTGAGAAAAACTTTGACCCCGCAATTCATCAATTAACTCCTCCACCACCGGTATTGGAAACTTGTCTTTAATCGTGAATTTATTGAGTATCGTAATCACACACATTCTCCAAGACCCATCTTTCTTTTTAACCATAACTATAGGAGATGAAAAGGACTTTGTTGTTTCTAATCACCCCTGAATCCAATAACTCTTTTACCATAGCTTCAATTGCATCCTTTTGTTGTGGAGGGTGTTTATAAGGCCTTATATTCACAGGTGAAGTATTTGACAGAAGAGGAATAGTATGGTCATGGGTTCTTTTTGGTGGTAATTCTTTGGGTATATCAAAAACTGGCCCAAATTCTTCAAGAACACTCTTCAATTCCTTGTTATCACCCATCTCAGTTTCCATTTTCAGCAAAGTAGCAGAGTATTCACAAACAGCTATAGCAGATAACTCAGCTGTTACCACCTTACTACCATGTTTTTGCTTACCTTGCATCCATTTGAGAGTGGTTTGTTGAGTCCCTCTTAACACAATTTTTCTTTCCTTGTAGGTGTATTCCATGATCAGGTTCTTAAAGTGGCATCTAACCCACCCCAAAGTAGACAACCATTGAATTCCCAATACCATCTCACATCCACCCAATGGCAAAATTAACACATCAGAAGTGTAGGAAAGACCTTGAAATTCCCAAGTAAAATTCTTACACTCATACAAACTGCTCATCACATTACCATTTGCCACTGAAACTTCTAAAGGGCATATTCTTGTCAATTTACACCCCAATTTTTTAGCAGTACTTAGATCTAAAAAATTATGGGTGCTTCCTGAGTCAACCAAAACATGCAACATATTCTTTCTTACATAACCTCTCACCCTCATCGTTCTGTAAGTGTTCACACCAGTTAATGCATTCAAAGAAATGAGTGGAGGTTCATCAATTAAGCTAGTGTAAGAACTCACAACTCCTTCCTCAGTCAATAACAAATCTTCATCCTCACTTTCTACTTCATCACCCACCACCTCCAAAGAGTACAACTGGCCACTGCACTTGTGGCCAGGTGTATATTTTTGATCACAATAAAAACAGAGGTGTTTTGCTCTCTTTTCCTCTAATTCCTGTGGTGTCAACCTCTTAAACTGTCTATTTGGCAAAGGCTTATTGGTATTCACAACTTGATTACTCCTAAAATTATTATTCACATTTCTGTTATTGCTACCATTCATCACATTAGGTCTAGGAGTACTCAACAAAGGTGCACTTCTACTTTTAGTCACAGAAATATTAGCCTCTTGCAATTTTGCCAAATTGAACACATCAGTTAAAGTAGTAGGTGCAAACATCCTAACTACATATGCAATTTCATCTTTTAAACCTCCAATAGACAAACTAACTGTATACTTTTCAGGCAATTCAACTTTATTCAGCAGTATTTCAAAAGAATCTTGGTATACCTGCACACTAGAAGTCTGTTTGAGATTCTTAAGTTCCATCACTGGATCTTCAAAAACTGGCTCAAATCTCTTCCTCACATGAGTCTCATACAAAGGCCAAGTCATCACCTCTCCAAACCTCTTCATAAACTGAGTATGCCAAACAAGAGCTTTTCCAAACACATGCATAGAAACCAACCTAATCTTTTGTTCATCATTCACAATTTGATCCATCTCAAAGAACATCTGCACCCTATACAACCATCCACGAACATCATCCCCATCAAACTTAGGGAACTCAATCTTAGACAATCTTCCATACTGCCCTCCATTTTGACCATTGTTCTGCACCATTTGACTTCCAAGAACATCCCTTCTTTGGCTTGTGCCTTCATCCCCATTCAATCTTTGTTGCATGAGCCTCATATCAGTAGTGAGAGTAGCCACAGCCCCCATTAATGTTGCCAGTTGAGTAGCAATACTCTCCAGTGATTGTGTTCCAGTATTGTTATTGGTACCTTCTTGGCGAGAAGCACCATTAATGACAGATCTTGTCTCCACCATATTCTCTCTCTGTTCTTAACCACCACTGATTCAGTCACACCAGGACAATAAACCACCACACAGTTCCTAACTAACGTATTTTGGAAATGGAAACGGACAATTAATCAAGACGTATTTGTGATTAGACAGTTGGTCTAGTTTGACCGGAGTTTATGTATGTGTGATGGGTGATCAAAAGATCAAGATCTTCAATCGGTGTAACTGAATGCTAACGGAATAACTGAATCTTAACAGAATTCAGCCATTAATGGTGGTCAAGGATCGCTCTGATACCAATTGTAACACACGTTTAGAAATCAACAAGAAATGAAAACGTGATCAACAATTGCAACAACACATTAAGAACCTACTAACAAGAATATAGATTCGAAATGGGTTTGTTATTAGTAAGATGAGTTTACACAATGATTACAAGAATTGAGAGAGAAAGTTGTAACTGAAAATCAAGAATGAATTACAAATGAAATGGAAAAGGTATTTATACAGATGGGAGGAAGGAGCAATGGGAGGAAGGAGTAACAGCTTTTGGGCGCCAACTAAAACTATTATGAAAGTTGTCATCTTCAGTCCTCTGACTTTTAGTAATTATCACAACTGGTCCTTATTAGCTTTGACTTGTAACAATAATGTTTCATCTTGACAATTGGAGTAATGAGCTTGTTGAATTCAATGATGGAAGGTGGAGGTTTTCTGTGAAGCATTTCATCAAACACTTTGAGTGCATCGGTTATTTTTTGAGAATCAGAACGAGTTGTTTGAATCAAAGGGTGGGTTGAAGTTGTAGAGTAATCACGTGGTGAATGACGATGCGAAATGACAAGAAAGGTGTTGTAGTTATGATAACGTCTTGAGCACATCATTTTGAACTAAATAAGGATTGTACATATGCAATACCCACTTCAAAATGAAAACTAAATAAGTCCCAACAATAAAAAAGGATATCAACATCTCTAATACATGATATAAAGGCCAAGAAACCTATATCTAAAAACATGACTATTTCATTCTATCACTTTATGTGTCGTATGCATTTACTTTTTCACGGATTCACTTTTAATATTGCCGGCTGAGTATTCAGACCGTTCCGACCGGACCAACCGACAAAACGACCGGACCGAACCAAAATCGACTAGACCGAAGGACCGGCGGTCCGGTCTCGGTCCTGACTTTTACCTTTTTTCGGTCTCGGTCCGGTCCGGTCCGGTCTCAGTCCCGGTTTTACCTTAATTCGGTCTTCGGTTTTGTCGGTCCCGGTCCGCTCCGCTCCGGTCCCGGACCGATACTCACCCTTATGCCACACGTTTCATTTATCTTTTAGATTTATCTGTAGGTACAAGTTTTAAGCATGATAAACATGTATTAAATGCATTGTCGTAAAAAAAGTCTATAAGATTGATTAATCGTTGTTTAGACGTTAATTAGTCATCAACATCGATCAATGGTAGTCATCAGTTGTCAAACTTATTGAAAATCTGCAAAATTTGCCGGAAATACCATAAACACGACAGAAACTTGTTTTAAACAATTATAGTCGCTGTTTATATATATTGCAGGTTTTTTGTATAGGGCAAATCTTGTCGTAAATAACTAAAACTCACAAGAAATACTCAAAAATCTTCGGAAATACAAAAAAACTTCCTGAAAATGCCAATCCGATTAATCACTGATTAATCACAACTAGACCGATTACAAGCTAGAAAGAGTAGATCAACCGACTGCTGACTCACCATTTTTTCAACCTTGATTAAATGTTTAGAGATTATAAAGGGATTCAGGAATTTATTACTTTTTCATGATATGTAGATAAGGGCTCGAACGAACAAGACCAAGTATTGTTCATTTCATTCATTTAATTTTAATTGGACAACTAAAAGGACATGAACACTTAAATGGACAAATTTTCTTGTTCATATTCCTTTATTAAGAAATGAGATTGTTCATGTTCGTTCATTAAGACAGTAAACGAATATAAATGAACGAACATAAATGAATGTAGTGAAACAATCATACAAATCAAACCATATTGTTCTATTTAAGTATACAATTTTTTAAAAGCATGTAATAAAAGGATTCAATATACCAACATACACAAATTAAGGAGCATAAATGAATGTTAACGAAAACCTAATCAAACGTTTACGAATATAAATGAACGGACAAGACTTTGTTCATATTTTTTCATTTAACTAAACTAAAGTAAAATATTATCCATGTTGTTCATATAATAAATAAACGAATATAAACTAACTTTGAAGTTTAGCTCTTACAGCTCTACATATACACATGAAATGAAAACCCACATAAAATAAATTTAAGTGAATGAAAATGAAGAAGGCTACGTCCCCATAGACTTATGTTAACATTGTGTTATTGAGTTACAATTTCAGGAAATTCTAAAGAAAACGACATGTTTTGGTGTTCTAGAGTTTTGTTTTAGGAAAGAAATATGAAGAGATTTTTTCTTGAAATATCTTAATCTTAATTTCGGAAGGAAAGAGAAAGGAGAACTCAATATAAATTTTGTGTAAAGGCGAATATGACACTTTCATAAGATTTGACATCAACAATTAAAGACATATATGTAATTTGAACAAGTTATTTTTTATTCTCTAACTCTGGAACATGAGTTATGATTTTATTTTATTTTTCCTTCTATCCATTGCAAGAATATATCAACCAACCATTTCTTTACTTTTTCGTTTCTGTTTTTATCTTTTCCTAGCTTTAAAACTTAGTAACACAATGTGAGCAAGTTAGAAGTTGTGCCAAGAACAAGGTGTGTAAGTTTCTAGAGTATACAAACTCTCCTCACCTCATGATTTAATGATTTCAACCCGTAACTAAACCGCTTTACAACCCTAACTCTCTATTTAGATATTTAAAGCCATTCAACTTAACCAATTACGAAAACTAAATAGGGAATCGATAAGGACAATACCTAGTGGTATGTTTAAGAAACAAAAACATGTATAGTTATTAATACAAATAGTCAATCGGACGAAGTTAAATTCACGGGTAGATGATTGTTTAGCAAATTGTTATCATCTTTTAATTTCCTCTGTACATTTGTAGGTTGCAAAAGGTTAAATATAGGTAGAACTGAAATTACACTTAGTACAAATTTGGGTAACATTTTTACGTTCCTGCTAGTGACGCAGAATTGAACTCTAGACTATAAAGTATCATATTTTATCTTACAAAATCTAGATTGAACTTGATTCATGTCAAATTAAATCAAATAAATAGAGAGTATCATATTTTAATAAGATTGTACAACAGTACTACTATTAGCAGGCAGGTGTGATTACATCCGCGCATGGAACTAAGGCTGTGCATAGTGGTGACACAGGTTACTGTATCACATCGACTTTTCTCTGCTGACGATCTAGTTGCTACAGTGGTGACCTAGTTAATTTTTATTTTATTTATTGTTATTTTTTTAAATGTGTTTGGCGTTGGTATTTATAATGTTGTAAAAGTGGTAAAGTTTAAAAAAAAATGGTTTAAATGATAAATGTAAATGTGTAAGACCGTATGTTTACACTGAAACCTATAAGTTAATCTTTATTAATCATCCACTATTTATAATAGTGAAACCCTAATACCCTAAACCCACAAACCGGACTTGGGCTTATCCTTATCCTTTAACACTCTCCTGCAGTTCGAACGGCGAAATCGCGAAAGCTCGAACTGAAGAAGAAAACTAAGAAAGCAAAATAAAACAATAAACCAGAGTAAAACAGGATAACCCAAAGTATCCCAAACAGTAGTCTCGGGAATAAAAACCCTGGATTCGATATAAAACAAAAACAAAAACAAACAATTAAATAATTATAACTTTTTTTTTTTTTTTTTTTTTTTAACATAAAACTACCAACATCTTCTTTGTTCCGACAAACTTCAAAGATCTCACCACTTCAAAGATCACAACCGCATCATGTTTCAACATCTTAGTAATATAAAATAATTCCAACACACCAAGACTTTGAGTGGCTGCTCCACATAGCACTTGAACTAATGTTTAACCGATCAATAAACAATTGATTTTACCAATGGGTAATTAATGATTGTGCTACAAATATTGAAACAAAAACCCCCACGAGATCAAAAGCTAATAGATTCTTGTGAAAAACAATTAAATATGAATCACTTTGACAATTGAGTGAGCGGAAGCAATTTGTCCAGAAACTTGGTGGATTTTTTTTTTTTTTTTTTTTTTTTGAGAACCGTGGGGAGGAAGGGGATGGTTTGTAGGAGACGATTAGGGTTTGTAGATAATGAAGAAAACACGCTACTTGAACTTGGAAACGTGGTCGACAACACAAGGTCGACAAACAAACACACAAAGTCGACAAACAATCACACAAGGTCGACAAACAAACAAAAAAAACTGTGAGCCGAAAAGAAAACTTTGATAACAAATAAAAAAAACAAACTTATTGATAACACTGATCAAATAATATAAAAAAATAAAATAAAAGAAAAACTTTGATAACAAAGTATACTGAATGTTTGGTCGAATAAAATCTATCTTACTGATTTGATAATGTTTGGTCAAATAAAGGGGCCGAATAAAAATCTGGAATGATAACAGGTTGGTCGACAAAGAAAAAACTTGAAGTGATTGGTCAAAAAAAAATAAAAATAAATAAATAAATAAATAAATAAATAAATTGTTAGGGATTAGTAATCGAATGTTTTAAGGGTTTAGGGAATCGTGAAACAAGAAAGGTCGACAACACACTTGGTCGACAAACAATCAAACACACCTCGACAACACACAAGGTCGAGAAACAATAATACAAAATGGAAAAAAAAATTGTGGAAGCAAAGAGAGGATCGGTTAGGGCTGATACCATGCAAGTGTGTAAGACCGTATGTTTACATTGAAACCCATAAGTTAATCTTTATTAATCATCCACTATTTATAATAGTGAAACCCTAATACCCTAAACCCACAAACCAGGCTTGGGCTTATCCTTATCCTTTAACAATAAACAGTACAATATTTTGGAAGTTAGTGTGCTTCGAACTTGGTTGCATGGACGAACTAGTTCGTGATATTTGCCTCAACCAACCGAAGGCAACCTTCTACCCACAATGGGCTCAACCATGCAAAAAGTCGGTCGACCAACAGTGGCAACCGAGCCACTTTGGGTAGCCTAATGTTTGGCCAGTCGACAGAACTTGGATATGGTTTTAAGGTTATTGTTAATAACAATGAGAATTGAAAACAACATGAATGATATAAGATGTCGAGAATCTAAAATTGAAGTCACCGGTAACTAAAATGACTTACAATCATCATTTAATACCTACTAACAACATGAAATCGATCAATGTTCTGCTACATTTGGAGATGTTCAGAAAATGATACTAGATGTTGAATCTTGTAGTTTACCTTCTTCTCTTTAAAGACTTTATAGAATGTTTTGAATGATAGCTCGAATACGAGACTCTTGTCCCACGTTTGGGATTTGGTCTAGAAACATCGAAAAAGTAGTGTTATCAGGCATAAAACCTCGGTTCATCATTTCTTCCAGAAGGTTCTCTGCATCTTGACACTCATTTTTCTTTAACAACTCTTGAATAATAACACTGTACGTGATGCTATCTGGGAGACAGCCATTAGCTTCCATCTTTTTAAGCAATTCTTTAGCTTTATCAAGTAAACCTTCTTGGCAATAGATGCGTATCATCAATGTATACGTTCTAACATCTGGTTTCAATCCTTTCAACAAGAGTTCATCAAACAGATCCATAGCCAAATTAGGCTTCCCACACACTACAACAATCGTGTGGACGGGCGAGAAGAATTTCCCCGGGGACGAAATGTCCCCGGCGAAAGTCGCTAAACAACAAAATCAAAGCTGACGTGGCACATGAATACGCTGACCTGTTGAAGAAAATTCAACCAACCCCTTTCGCCGGGGACATGTCCCCGGGGAAAGTCTGTTGAACTATCATTACAAACCATTTCATCTCTCTTCTTATCATCTCTGCTCTCTCTTTCTCTCACACACACACACATAGTTTCACACCAAAAAACATACACTAAAAACTCACACACAGTTATGAACTCTGAAAGCTAGCTAAACCCTTTTGCACCACCTTTCTACCCTTCAAGATTCAACCCTCATCATCAGGTAACCATAACAAACCATAACAAGAAATGGGCTGTACACTTTCCTGTATCTACTGGACCAAGAAACTGTGTACCTCCTCACCATAAACCATCAGAGAAGCCACGTGTCACCGCCGCTAACTTCATTTTTGTTGTTTGATAATATAGGAGGGAATTGTTGGTGAGTTTTTGGGAAGATCATTGTAAAAAGGAGAATGAAATGATGTCGGAAAATGGTGTAATAACACTTTAACTAGACACACTAACACCATTCTCATGTTTTCACCAACCCTCAACCCTAGACACACTTTTCAAAAAGTCGTAAGCAAACATGATCAAATCTTTTGTATCACAAGTAGATGAAACAACATGATCTCATTAACCTAGTTAAAGTGCTATTACACATGAAAGGGGGTGGACCCCAACACCCTGCCAAGATCTTGGTTCCCAAAATCCACCATCCTACCCTCCTACCCTAATGGTTAAAATGACCAATTCAACCCTAATGGTTTAAAGGGTCTTTTTGATACCCGATGCTTGGATAGTTCTCATTACCTAAAAACCTAAACTATTTAAAATACGCAGGTTAAGCTTTGGGCAAACCCGAAGAAGCAGAAGATATCGGAAGTCAACTGACAAAACCTCCTGGCGAACACGAGTTCGAGCCTTATGTGTTAGGATATGTTTGTAGAGAATAACATGGTTAGGATTCCCTCTAAATGGATTATACATATAGTTTTGGACCATTTGCGGATAGGTAGCTTATGTATAGTTTTGGACCATTGGCGATTTTGGAAACACATGACTATGTTACCGATTGATGGTTATATAAGATATTATGTTTAGCGAATTTGTGTTGTTGTAGCATAAAATAGGTTAAAGCAGGTTCTTACATTGTAGATTTTTTCGAAAAATTAGGAAAAATTGAAATTACCCATTTTGCGACAATTTTACGCAAAATGGGTCAAAGGCTTTCCCGGGACATGTCTCCGTGAAAGAGTTATAGATAATCTTAATTTGCCATTTTCCCGGGGACATGTCCACGGCAAAAGTGAAGTGCCACGTCGGACGTGTTTGACCACGGTAAAATGGTGCGGGACCCATGTCCTCGGTAAAGTGGGATTTAGTCCCGGGAAAGTATTCAGGAGGGTATTGCCGAGGACTTCGCCGGGGACATAACCCGGGAAAGGCTTCGGGGACATGTCCCCATGAAGCCCTGATATTTCCCCTGCGAAAGCCCACATTGTTGTAGTGACATTTGCTACAACCATCAATCAAAATTGTATAAAAACCTATATCTTTCATCATGTCATTGCTCCCTAGTAAACGAAACAGAAGCAATGCATCAACACACTCTGAGTTTTTGCACATTCCATGGAACAAGATACGATAAGTGCATATATCTGGAGTCATGCTCTTAGCTTGCATCTCATTAAAAGGTTCTCTAGCGGCTGTAAGATTCCCCGATTGAAATAAACCTTGCAACATGTTATTGTAGGTCACAACATCAGGAGTCAAAACTTTGCCTGGTATTTCTCGTAAAAGATGCATGGCCTTATTAACTTTCTTCTTTTTGCAGTATCCATTTATAAAGGTGTTGTAGGTGATGATATTGGGTTCAAGATCTTTCTCAACCATACTATCAAGAACTTCATGTGCTTCAGCTAATTCACGACGCAAACAGTAACCATCTATTAGTGCACTATAAGTGACTATGTTTGGATGTAGACCTCTTCGTACCATTTCTTGAACAGCAAGCTCTGCATCTTTTACTGATCCTTTCTTGAAAAATGCATCTACCAAGATCGTATATGTATGTAAATCTAGAGGGATACCATTATGCTCCATCTCTATCAAGATTTTTGCTGCCTCACTATCTCTACCGAAGTTACATAGACCATGAATCAAAGAGGTATAAGTGATTACATTAGCATGGACGCCTTTTGCAGTCATTTCATTGAAGAGTCGTAGTGCATCATCAATCATTCTGTCTTTGTAGAGGCTATCGATAATTGTGTTGTAAGTTATAACATCTACACAAGGTTTATAAGAACTGTTTGATGAACCTGAGTAATTCATGGGCCTTGCTAGTGTGACCAACTTTACGTGCCATTAATGACAGTTCCATACATAACCTGATTAGGCACACAAAGTTTGTGTGTAATGATTTTCTTAAACAATTCAACAGCTTCGAAAACCCGATCAGCAAGAACAAGGCCATTAACGAGAGTGCTATAGGTGGCGACATTGGGAGGATGACCTAGCTTGAAGATGGTGGCTAATAAGGCAAAACAATAATTGAGTTGATTAAGGTGGCAATAGCAGTTGATAGAGATGTTGATTGTATAGATATCACTAGGAATACCCATCAATTTAATTTAGTTAAAAAGTAAAAGGGATGTTGAATAATGTTTCATCTTGACAATTGGAGTAAATAGCTTGTTGAATTCAATGATGGAAAGTGGAGGTTTTCTATGCTGCATTTCATCAAACACTTGGAGTGCATCATCTAACTTGGCGAATTTTTAAACACCTTTTTTTTGTGCAAAGGTGAATTTTATTAATTAGCAAACTTTTGTACAAATAAGAAATTACAGACCACTGATATGGACCATATCTGATTCAATACAAAAGTCAAAGACATCTTAAAACAGATGAAACTAGACTAAAACAGTCAGCACTAGGCTATTCCAAATGCTAAACCAAGCTATATATATCCAAAAGCCATAGCTTCCAATACCATTTCTGAATCTAAATTCACCTTTTCAATGCACCAATAAACCATCTAGCTACATTTCCACAACTTCCTTCTACCATGATCATTCACTCATCCAATCAAGGGCTCTTCTGGGATTCCTACATTTCCCTCTCAAAGGAAGGCTTCAAAATCCTAGAAACACACACCTTGAGGGAGACATCCTCCTTACCTCCTATTGATGCAATGTAAGGACCAAGAGGCCTCATCTTTCACGACCCTCTATTCCTTATAACTTGCACCACCACACCAAGCTCATACTACCCTTCACACCAGGGCAACCTACATTATGACATCCAGATAAGTTTAAATAGAACAATGTTGGGGCTAAAACAGACCCTCCCAAGGCCATCTGTTAAGCAACCATCATAGCACTATTTGAAACTAAAAATGGACTCAAGGTACAAGGCCTTCTTGTGAGACGAGCTTTTATCAAGATCATTGCTCTTTTTAGGGAATTGAGACATTGATCTATAGGTAATAAACCTGAGAGATACTAGGAGAGTATCAATATGATACTTCCTAAAGCAGTAATTTATTTATTTATTTATTTATTATTATTTTTTTTCTTTTTTGAACACCTGAACGAGACAAGAATCTTGTTTGATTTAAAGGGTAGGTTGAGGAAGTAGAGTAATTACATAGCGAACGAGTATAATGAAGGTGACGTCTTGGGAACATCATTTTCAGCATCGTTGCCAGATACAATTTACAAGAAACATATTATGTTTCGCATTTGAAGTCTTGATCCTTGTCTTTTATCTTCCCACATGAGAAAAAACATACAACATAGCTGCAACTTTTTTATTACTAGTATCTGTTGAATGAGCTTTTAATATAGCTTATTTTTAAATTCAAAAGATATACAGTATCTTTATGATATGGGGCGTTTGTTTCGGCTTATATAGGGGTGGAGACGAGCCGAGCCGCTCGTGAAAACCTTTAGATCGGATCGGTAAAAACCTCGAACGAGTCGAGCCTAAACGAGCTTGAGCCCGAGCTCGATCCTAAGTTTGGGCGGGCTCATTTAATAATCGAGCTCGAGCCTGAGCTCTATACAAAAATCTCGTTTAGGCTCGCGAGCCTAAACGAGCCCTAGAAATATATACGTATATATATATTTTTTATATGTATAACCGTGTTAACGAGCTCGAGCCTTATGTTAACGAGCCGAGCTTTGTGTTAACGAGCCGAGCTCGAGCCTTGTGTTATGATAACATCAAATAGTCCTGAATATTAAGTGTTAATTTCCCCCGATAATGCATGTAATTTATATCATTTATATGGATTTACGCTTGTTTTCCAATGTTTTCCACTTTCAGGTAAATTACGAGCATTGGAGCTAAAGAGACGCGGAATTGGAGAAATATCAAAAGACTTATCATAGTGTGCTGATTTTGAAGAAGTTACGGCGTAACTCATCTCTCACATTACGCCGTAACTATTGCGTGACTCAGAAAACCAACTCATCAGAAGGTTACGGCGTAACTCTCCCAAAGGCTACGACGTAACTCTATTAGGTCAAATGAGGTTCCACGCCGCTGATAACTACGCCGTAACTACTCCATCAACTACGGTGTAACTAAGTTTTATTGAAGACTACGGTGTAACCACTATTAAGGTTATGCCGTAACTAGCAGATCTAGTGCAAAATACGAAGAAATAGAAGGTTACGGCGTAACTCTTATATTAGTTACGCCAGAACCCGGATCCGCCTATAAATACCCCACAATTCCAAAGATTTCTAATCATCCCATTCCACACAAAACAATCGGTGAACGTGGGAAAAAGCTAAAGGAAGGTCCAGAGGAGCATACGGAGTCGTCTCAAGGAGAAATCACTCCCTACGATAAGCATTAGCATTTTATCTTTTCTTTACTTTCGATTCATGTATTTCGTACATTTGAATATTGAATTGATTTGTATGGTTAATATGAGCGGCTAAGCACCTCTTGGTACTGGCCTAGTTATTGTTCCTTAATTGTTTTGTTTGCGTTTGCTTTACTTCCGTAAAATTATTTCTAAGTGTATGCATGCATAGTTTATTGGTAGCTACCCTTGGTTCGGTAGTTTTGAATGGTGGTAGAGGCCAATTGCCTAGGAGATATGACCAACTGACCCTAGGTGAGCGGACTGAGACGGGAAGGGTAAGATATGACCAACTGACGACCCTTTCTACTTGTGCGATTTGACTAACTCGTCACCTACCATTTGGATGACCTTAAGAATTAGGGGGTGGGTGTTTAAGTTGCTAACGCCCGGGCACTCACTATTATAAATTTAGCATGTAGCGGTACTTAATGACTTGGCTTAGGGGACCGGGAACAACATGACTTATGAGGGACACCGACTTCTCTGTGGTAGCATCTTTGCCGATAGGTTAGGCGAATTGACCAAATGTTGTCCTCTCGACTTTGACCCCACCAAGTAATTGGAAGTAAGTAGACGTAGACATAACTAGCTAGGAGGATTAACTAGGTTAGCACCACTCTCCTCTATTGATTTATCCTTTACCTTTTATCTGCCTTTATTTGCTTTATTCTGCTTTAGTAGTTAAATTAGTAATTCCTTATCGCAACCATTAATAAAATACTGTGACACCTAGACTTAGTAATAATCCAACACACATAGCTCTTGGGACGGCCTCGGTTTTACCGATTACTACACTACACACGATCGGGTACACCGCCTGTTAGTGCACTAGGGTGAACCATAGGTATAACGAGACTTTATAAATATTAAAACACAGTCAAGAAACACGCATCAAGTTTTTGGCGCACGCCGGGAGTTATTTTAGGATTGCTATTAAGTCTTTTATTTTCATTTTAAACTTTTCTATATTTCTCACGATCATTGTTCAAGTTTTCAGGTACCATGGAAGTTGTTAACATCGATGACCTCACCCTTGAGGAATATTTGGCATTAACAAGGGACGAGCAAGGACCGGGAATCGTTAGGCAGGCTATCGCAGAAGATACTCAATCCAAAATCAAACCTCAATTCATTAGGGAATTACGTGCAAATCCCTCCTCTGGAAGCATAACCGATGATGCCCATGAACATATAGACAACGTCGAGTACATTTTCAGCCTATTCAAAATTCCTAGAGTCTCACACGATGCTATCATGTTAAGAGTATTCCCTATTTCCCTTACGGGAGCTGCTAAAAGATGGGTGGATCGATTACCTACGGGGACTGTCAACACTTGGCCTATCCTAAAAAAGTGTTTCATTCAGAGATACTGTCCTCCATCAAGGACGGCTAAGCAATTAGAATAAATCCATAACTTCAAGCAAGAGGGTGATGAAATGTTATACCAAGCTTGGGAAAGGTATAACGAATTATTATGCAAATGCCCTACTAATGACCTCAACAGCCAACAAAAGGTGAGCGTCTTCTACAAAGGTCTGAACATCTACCTCAAGACAAATGATCGACTCTCAGGGGCCGATTCCTGGTATGACACCCACTTTAGCTCTACAAAATATTCAAAAGATGACAGACCACTCTCACAAATGGCACAATGGAGGGAGTAACCGAAGTAAGAATGAAGATATGGAAGGCCTCGCAGCAATAAACAAAAAGTTGGAAAGTCTCAGAAGAGACCTGAAGAAGCTCAAAGAAAATGTGCATTCCATTCAAGTTGAGCGAAATGGAACTCCACCTACTAAAAAATGTTCCTCCAACGAAGAAGTTAAAAGGATCGGAGAAGTTAAAAATAGAAGTGAGAACCCTTTTTACAATTACAATAATAACGGGCCCAGATATCGAGAAAAATCCCAGGATTCTACACAAGAATCAACAACTATCCTCCTAAACCAAGCCTTGAAGAAATAATGCACAGGCACATTGAAGAATCTACAAAAAAAAGGGAGATAAACTTAAAGAATGGATGGTCAAGGTGAAAGAAGACACTAATATGAACCTGCGAAACCAAGATGCTGCAATTAAAAACCTCGAAACACAAATTGGGCAATTAGCTAAAAACCTGGAGATGAGTAATGCTAAAGCTATTGCCTGCAAGGCCATATTTGCGCAAGATAAAGCAAAGAGAGAGAAGCGCACACCCTCTATCACAAATGATCTGTCCAAGATTAACTACCTAAGGGAAGAAAATAAATCAGAAGACGACGAGGTCCTGCCTAGCCAACTTCCAGAGAAGCAGCAATACCAGGGAAGTTTTCTTCTTCCATGCACTATTGGTAATATTAAGGTTCCCTCATTAGCTGATTTAGGGGCAGGGGTAAATCTTATCTCTACCACCTTGTTTGATAAATTAAAACTTACTAATTTAAAAGAAACAACAATCATGATAGAAATGGATGATTCCTCTAAAGATGTACCTAGGGGAATACTGAATAATGTGTTTCTTAAAATTGGAAAGTTCTTTTTTCCCACTGATTTTGTGGTAATTGACATGGGGAAGCGAGATGCTTACAATTAATTATTGGAAGACCTTTTCTGGCCACTTGTAGGGCACAAATTAAGGTTTTTGAAAAACAAATTTCTTTGGGAACTGAAAATGAACGAATAACTTTTAGTATGAATGAACATATAAAACCAAAGGTTGAGATTTCTAATAATGTTGATGTTGTTAATGTTCAATCACTTGATTCCCCTCTACATTTTGATCCTAGTAATAATATTAGTGGGGAGAGTGTTGATAATTGCAAGCACGGACAGGATAAGATTGCCGAGGACATTGAGGAAGCTCCGATTCCAAACAAACATTTCTGCAACCCAATAGTAACCAAGGCTAGCGAATCAGTTAGAGCATGGCCCCCGTATATCCCTTTTCATGAATACGAAAGGAAGGCGAATGAATGGATATACCCTCACAAGGGTGAAGGGCATGATATTGAATTAGCCTTTGAAGATTGAGACTTAACGATCAACAATGAATTGGTGAAGCAATACAAACACAGTCATCTTTCTAACATCATGACTAACGGTGAAAGATCAAGCATAGGAATAACAAGTAGTCTTATTGCTGAAAACGATGACCGGGGGAAATCATGTGATAAATGGCTTTCACAAAAATTTGGAACATGTGGCATCCGTAATACTGCAAGAAAAAAGGGTTTTAACAAATGGATGAAAATGGTGGAATTCGGGCAAGTCCAAAGACCCCCATAAGCCCCGTGGCTCTAAGTCTAACTTAAAGACTCGTAAATAAAGAAAAGTGCTCTTTCGGGAGACAATCCGAATTATCCCTTTATTTTGTTTTATTTCCATTTCTGTAGGGTTTTGTGTTTTCTAACCATTTTGGCAGGAAACGAGGAAGTACTTGTTGCTGCAGTTGCTGATGACCTGAGTTACGGCGTAACTCATCTTTGTGATTACGCCGTAACCAACCTTTTGCAGCAGAATTCTAGACGCATCACTAATTACGGCATAATACCATCTATGTGGTTATGCCGTAACCACTCGCTTTGCAGCTTATGCCAGGTTTTTCCAGTTACGGCGTAACTCCCTCACAAGAGTTACGACGTAACCTTCCTCTATTTTAATTCTTTCATTTTAAAACACAATAACCTTGTATTAGTATTTTAAATGAACTTTGTGGGTGTGTTCCCTGTAAACCCTCACGAAACTTCACTCGTCCACTTGGGACACCAACTGGTTTAAAAGGCTTGTTGCATATGCTAAATGCAACCGTGATTCCTACGAAAGTGAGTTAGGTTTGATTTTCATTTTTTCTTTTTAGAATTACGCTTGTCGGTAGTGTGATTTCAGGGAATGAAGTTTGCTCATGGATGCTTACATGAAGGCACGTCTCTTTTTCGTGGGGCTTCTTTCTTTGTGGAGCAAATTTCAGGGAAGTTCTCACTCTCATTCTACTTTTCTCTTCACCTTTATTTAACGCTTAGTACAAAAGGGACTTTATACAATTCAAGTGGGGGGACGGGAGTAGAATTATCTCTTGAACATTACTTTGTCCTCGTTTTTCTAGTTTATTTTGCAAAATTATGCCATTTTTATTTTTTGACATGTTTTTCTTAACCAAACTAGATTAGACCTTAGCCGAGCACATACAACCCTTGATATTATATGGTAAGATTAGCCTTATCCACTTCCAATATTTTACCCCAAATCCACCAAATTATGAGTGTGCCGGTAGCTTGTAAACTTTAGAACTTGGCCTTTGCATCATTTCGAGACCATAGACGAGGTATGTTGAGTTAGCTTGATGTATTTGGACTTTTCAGTTTTAGAAGGCAATATTATAGGATTATCACCCAAACAGCCTACCATTGTGTGTCTATCGATTAGTCACCTCGACTTCTCGACCCCCATGTGAAACCCTTTTGTTGCACTCACCTTTAGTGCAATATACCCCTTGATACACCCCTCTGAGCCATTCCTTTCATCTTGTCAACCCAATATATTGTTTCGTTACACCTATACACCTTAGCCTACCCTGTAGTCTTTATTTGTGATTGGGAAGTCATTATTTGCCTAAGTTTAAGGTTCAAGTGGAAAGGTTCGGAAATCACGCTTTCATCGACATCATATTCCTGAAGATCATTGAAGACCCCCCGAATTGCCATTGTTCATCTCAAGTGGGGGATATTATGTTATGTTGAAAAAAAAAAGTTCTTATGTTATTATTGTAAAGTGCAATGTTATAAGCGCTATGTTATGAGCTCTATAGATTTAGTATCGAGGAGGCCACCTCGGTCACATTCAAAGATTGAAGTTGGTTAATTTGCCAACAGTTGGAGAAAAGGTAGTGTGCCCATCACGACGTCCTCTAATGACACATCTACCTAGTATTTCATGATCCGGTTTCTTGACTTCAAGCTTGAACTTTGGGCGAACGGTAAGTGGTGATAACTTGGTTATAGATTTAGACTACCTGCTTGATTTTTATTTTTACACCAATTATATATCTCATGTCTTATCCTACCCTTTTAGTCATGAAGCGTGTCTAGGTGATGCAGCGAGCAATCTTTGGTGTCTTGGACATGGATTTGTTCATGTACCACTAGTTTTGTCCACTTCGCCGTGACATGTTAGTAATGACGAGTCACCCCTTAACCTTTGTCGTATCTACCCATATTGCCTTTAAGAATTGTTTAGCCCTTAACTCTAGTGGTGGAGATTTGTGTAACCGCCAAGCTTATAACAGAATACATGCTATGACTGTGCGATTGAGTGATCACCCCAAAATCGACACTTAGAATAGTTGAGAGATTTGAGTGTTTTGTTCCCCTTTCGTGAGGTGTTCGGCTTTGTTTTATTCTAGCATAAGGGATTTGTAAACTTTTATTTTTCAGGATATGGGAGATATCTTTTTAGGAATCTTTTCGAATAAGGTCTACTTGAGGGCAAGTAGAGTTCAAGTGGGGGGATATTTGATAACATCGTCCTGAATATTAAGTGTCAATTTCCCCCGATAATGCATGTAATTTATATCATTTATATGGATTTACGCTTGTTTTCCATTGTTTTCCACTTTCACATAAATTACGAGCATTGGAGCTAAAGAGACGCGGAATTGGAGAAATACCAAAAGACTTATCATAGTATGCTGATTTTGAAGAAGTTACGGCGTAACTCATCTCTCACATTACGCCGTAACTATTGCGTGACTCAGAAAACCAACTCATCAGAAGGTTACGGCGTAACTCTCCCAAAGGCTATGACGTAACTCTATTAGGTCAAATGAGGTTCCACGTCGTTGATAACTACGCCGTAACTACTCCATCAACTATGACGTAACTAAGTTTTATTGAAGACTACGGCGTAACCACTATTAAGGTTACGCCGTAACTAGGTGATCTAGTGCAAAATACGAAGAGATAGAAAGTTACGGCGTAACTCTTATATTAGTTACGCCGTAACCCAGATCTGGCGTATAAATACCCCACGAATTCCAGCATTTCTAATCATCCCATTCCACACACAACAATCAGTGAACGTGGTAAAAAGCTAAAGGAAGGTCCAGAGGAGCATACGAAGCTGTCTCCAAGGGAGAAATCACTCCCCTACGATAAGCATTAGCATTTTATCTTTTCTTTACTTTCGATTCATGTATTTCGTACCTTTGAATATTGAATTGATTTTTATGGTTAGTATGATCGGCTAAGCACCTCTTGGTGCTGGCCTAGTTATGGTTCCTTAATTGTTTTGTTTGCATTTGCTTTACTTCCGTACAATTATTTCTAAGTGTATGCATGCATAGTTTATTGGTAGCTACCCTTGGTTCGGTAGTTTTGAATGGTGGAAGAGGCCAATTGCCTAGGAGATATGACCAACTGACCCTAGGTGAGCGGACTGAGACGGGAAGGGTAAGATATGACCAACTGACGACCTTTTCTACTTGTGCGATTTGACCAACTCATCACCTACCGTTTGGATGAACTTAAGAATTAGGGGGTGAGTGTTTAAGTTGCTAACGCCCGGGCACTCACTATTATAAATCTAGCATGTAGCGGTACTTAATGACTTGGCTTAGGGGACCAGGAACAACAGGACTTATGAGGGACACGACTTCTCCTGTGGTAGCATCTTTGCCGATAGGTTAGGGTGAATTGACCAAATGTCGTCCTCTCGACTTTGACCCCACCAAGTAATTGGAAGTAAGTATACATAGACATAACTAGCTAGGAGGATTAACTAGGTTAGCACCACTCTCCTCTATTGATTTATCCTTTACCTTTTATCGCCTTTATTTGCTTTATTCTGCTTTAGTAGTTAAATTAGTAATTCCTTATCGCAACCATTATTAAAATACTGTGACACCTATACATAGTAATAATCCAGCACACATAGCTCTTGGGACGACCTCGGTTTTACCGATTACTACACTACACACGACCGGGTACACTGCCCGTTAGTGCACTAGGGTAGACCGTACCATAGGTTTAACGAGACTTTATAAATATTAAAACCTGGTTAGTAAAACCTGCATCATGTTAACGAGCCGAGCTCCATTTGAACCTTTTTTTTCTACACATCGTATAAATTAGTCGAGCCTGAGCCGAGCTCGAGCTCAAAATGTGAGGCTCGAAACGAGCTCGAGCTCGAGCCCGAGCTTTTTATATATAAACGAGCCAAGCTCGAGCTCTGGCAGGCTCGGGCTTGGCTCGGCTCGTTTTCACCCCTAGGCTTATATAATGGCTTCTTTAGTTTTATATTTCATTAGTGGTAGGTTGTGTAGGACGGACCTACATTGGTGTCGAGTGTGGCATAGGCTACACTTTATTTTAAGTCACAAAGTGTAAAAGTTATTAAAAATTGTCGATTTTTTATATGAGCAACCTTCAATATTTTCATTTTGCCACTTTTATTTTTTATGGTGTAACTTAGTTAACACAAGTGGCAACTGTGCAACATCCTTTCAAAAATACTCGGTTCATCCAGGGTGTGTAGCAAGAAAGGGTCAGGAACCACTGCCAAGTCAGGCAGAAAAGGCTAAACACAACCCCTCATAACAAATATATTACGGGAGTCAAGTACCGAAACATAGAAGAGTGAGAAAATGTACTTTTAAAGAGAGATTGTATTTTATTGGTTGTGGCGTGTGGATATTTGTGTAAGCTTGGCCATCTCCATTCATTATTATCAATCATCTCATTGACATTGCAACTACTTTGCATTCTTGCATCATATAAAACTCTATTGGTAATAACATTGTTTAGAGGACCTTGTACACACCATTGATTATACCACATGGATGTGTTTTTATCATTCCCAAACATACTCATAATAGAAAGTCTTAGGGGCTGTTTGGTTTGTTGCTAGGAATCACAATGGGTATTGAATTTGGTATAGAGTAGAATGAAAATGGATATGAAAAAGTTTATCATTGCGAATTTTTATGTTTGGTTGATAAAATATGGAATGAAAAAGTGTATAGATATTTGAATTTTGTAGTGGAAAAGAGAGGGGCCTGCGGGAATGGATTTCATAGACACCAAATTGGTGTGTAATGAATTTATGACTATGGTATACCCATTTCATTACTGGGCCCACAAAACAAACATCTTTAATCACTTTCATAGTCATAGTCTCATTCTCATAGTGAGATACCAAACACACCCTTACATTACTTCTTAATTCAAGTAAAGCTTTCCAAGTATTGCTATCATTATTTTCTAGACACAACAGCCAAAAGCTTATTCCCTTTAATTTGACTAAATTCACCCATTTGACACATAAGCTCTCTTTCCTACTAACAATGTTCCATATGTGCTTCATCAAGAGTGTTTCATTCCAAATACCCAATGGTTTGAGACCTAATGCACCTTTACTTTTTGGACTAGATACAATCTTCCATGCAACTTTTGCTTTGCCTTTACCTAATTTCCCCGACACCAAGGAGACCTTTAAAGATACCTTCAATCTCCTTAACAATAGTTTTAGGAATCGTTACCACTGAATCCCAATAATTTTGCATTGAGGATAGAACTGAAGGCAAGAATTGTAGTCTTCCTGCATAGGATAAGGCTTTCACATACCTTATTTCTAACTTTTTCAACTAACTACTTACAATCATTATGCCCAGTTTTTTGGATTGAAATGAATACCAAGATATTTCACTAGAAAACATCCAACTTTAAAAGGCATAATGTCCAAAATCTTCAGTCTTCTCCCCTCTACCCACACTATCAAAAAAAATTAAACTTTTGCTCATGTTTGGGATAAGACCTGAAGAAGCACTAAACTCCATCAATGCCTCTTTAATGACCTTCACATAGTTGTAATCACCATGACTTAACACCAATAAGTCATCAGCAAATGACAAGTGTGTAAGCTTTAATTCCTTACGGCCTTTATGGTATTTAAACACTTTACTTTCCTTCAGTTTTCTGGCCATCATGGGGGGAAACACCTCCATTACAAGTGTGAACAAATAAGGAGAAATTGGGTTCCTATGTGTGAGACCTCTACCACTTTTAAAGTACCCATGCCTTTTTCAAAACCAACAGTAGAAACATAAGTCATAATCCACTTCACTATGGTTGTATGGAAACCAAACTAAATTAAAATACTTTCCAAAAACTTCCAATCGACTGTGCCATAAGCCTTTGCAATGTCAATCTTCAATGAACACCTATTATCACCATATTTGCACTTGTATCATTTCAATATTTCTTGAGTTAGCATCAGATTATCTTGAATAACTCTATCAGGCACAAAAGCACTTTGATTGAGATTTACCAATGTATGCAAACCATCCTCAATTATGTATGTTAAAATCTTACTTATGCACTTATAGAGAACATTACAGCATGATATTGGTCTAAAACATGAGCTTACTTAGATGAGGAATTTTAGGCAAAAAATATATTAAAGTATCGTTTATTTCTCCCAAGAGCTTCCTTGTCCTGAAAAATTCTTTAATTGCATCACAGACATATTCACCGAAAACGTTCCAAGCATGCTTGAAAAAAGAAGAAGTAAAACCATCTGGTCAAGGAGCTTTTCCCTCACCTATATCAAACATAGCTTCCTCAATTTCCTTACTTGATACTTCCTTGATCATAATAAAGCCTCTTCTTCGGTTAACTTCTTTGTGAACAGGCCATCAACATTGTGAATTGAATCAATATTTGTATCAGGGCTAAGAAACTTTTTAAAGTGAGAAACAAACTCCATTGCAATCTCAGCACCCTCAAAACTTTTCCCCTCTTTATTACAAATGCTGATGATGCTATTTTGATTTCTTCTTTCCTTAATGATTTTATAAAAATACTTAGGTGGCGTTTAGTTGGAAAACATTTTCTTTCATTTCCTACTTCTTGTTTTGTAGGAAAAAGGAGAGGAGTTTTATTTCCACAAAACAATGAAAAATTTAGAAAACGCGTTTAGTTTGAGAAACATGTGTTTGTGTTTCCATTTTGCAAAACTAGAAAACATGTTTTAAGTGTTGCTGTTTTATGTCTCAATTCTCTATTTACCTTTGTAATATTATAAAAACATCTTCAAAACACAAAAACAAATATTATAAACTAACAAACTAAATTATAAAATAACTAAAAAAATCTAATACAAGAAAATAAAGAATTAAAAAAGTAAAATATAACATCACATAACATGAAAAAATCTTCAAGCGACTACAATTCGACAGAAAAACATTAAATTTGACATAAAATAAAATTTCCTATTTCATCCGTTATATACGTTTTTGTATGTTTTTATCCATTTTGTACGTTTTAATATGTTTTTGAACATTTTTATACGTTTTATTAGATGTGGCAAACGGGTCGGGTCGGGTTGGGTGATGGGTCATATAGGTCCTGTTTTAAAGATGGGTCTAACGGGTCATGGTTCAGATGGTTTGGGTCGGGTCGACCTACTAAATTATAGTGTTTTCATCCGTTTTTTTACGTTTTCGTTTGTTTTTTTACTCTTTCGTTTGTTTTTTACGTTTCCGTCCGCTTTTTATGTTTTCGTCCGTTTTATTACGTTTTCGTCTGTTTGTTACATTTCGTCCGTTTTTACGGTTTCCTCGATTTTTTACGTTTTCGTCAGTTTTTTTACATTCTCGTCCATTTTCTTACGTTTTCGCCCCTTTTTATGTTTTAGTACGATTTTTTACGTTTTCGTATTTTTTTTATGTTTTCGCCTTTTTTTTTACGTTTTCGTCTAATTTTTAACGTTTTCGTTTATTTTTTTACGTTTTCGTCCATATTTTTACGTTTTGTTCGCTTTCACGCCGCTTTGCTTTATTATGTTTTTCACGCCGTCCTTTTGTTTATGTTTATTTACGTTTCGACCGTTTTTAAATTTCCTTACGCTTTTTCGTTTTCTAAATTATAGAGTTTTTATCCGTTTTTATGCGTTTTCGTCTAGTTTTTTACATTTTCATCTGTTTTTTACATTTTCGTCCCTTTTTTTTACGTTTTCGTCTGACAAAACCTAAAAAAAACGTAAAAACAGACGAAAACATAAAAAAACGGACGAAAACGTAAAATTCAAATGAAAACGTAAAAATTCAGAAAAAAACGTAAAGAATCGGACGAAAACGTAACAAATAGACGAAAACGTAACAAAATAGACGAAAACGTAAAAGAATAAACGTAAACGTAAAAAACAGACGAAAGCGTAAAAAAAGGGTCAAAAACGTAAGAAACGGTTAATTACGTAAGAAATCAGACCAAAACTTTAAAAAAATGGACGAAAAATTTAAAAAGGATGAAAACGTAAAAAAATCAGACGAAAGTATAAAAAAACAGAAGAAAATGTAAGAAAAATGGACGAAAACGGACGACAATGGACGAAAACGTAAAGAAACGACCTAAAACGGATGAAAACGTAAAAAAACAGACAAAAACGTTAAAAATGGACGAAAACGTAAAAAAAACAGATGAAAACATATAAAAACGGACGAAAACTTAAAAAAACAAACGAAGACGTAAAAAATCGAACGAAAACGTAAAAAACAGACTAAAACGTAAAAAATAGACGAAAACGTAAAAGAACAGACGAAAACGTAAAAAACGGACGAAGACGTTGAAAAAAGAAATAAATGTAAAAAATGGGTTGAAATTGTATAAATGGTCAAAAACGTAAAAAAATCTGACGCAAACGTAGTAAATGGACAAAAACGTTAAAAATCAGATGAAAACATAAAAAATTGGACGAAAACGTTAAAAATCAGAAGAAATCATAAAAAAAACAGACAAAACATAGAAAAAACGAATGAAAACGTAAAAAAAATGGACGAAAACGGACGACAGCGTAAGGAAATGGACGAAATCGTAAAAAAACAGACAAAAAAGTAAAACAACGGACGAAAACGTAAAAAAACTGACGAAAACGTAAAAAAACGGAAGAAAACGTAAAAAATAAGATGAAAACGTAAAGAACAGATGTTAACGTACAAATGCGTATAAAAACGGTTAAAAGCTGACGAAAACGTTTAAAAATGGACGAAAACGGATTAGGGGTATTTCAATGGAAAATAGGTGAAAACAAAAAAAAGTGTTTTGTAGTTTTGTATATTAAAGTTAGAAATAGGAATTTTGTGTTTTGTAAAGAATCTTATTGGAAAACACTAATTTGAACGTGATGAAACAAGGGTGTTATCCCTCAACTAAACGCACCCTTACTATTTCTATCTCCTTTACTCAACCAATCAAATTTTTCCTCTTGAAATAACAATTTTTCCTCATCCTCAACAACTTCCATATACTTTGCCAAACACTCAGCCTCCACAACTTTTATTTAATGATCATTAGGGGACTTTTCCATTTAAATTTGAGTTTGTTTTAACTTCTATCTGCACTGCACTACTCTTTCAAACAAATTACCATTCTTTCAGTTCATTTTGTTCATTGGACATTTCAAAGCTTTCAATTTCTTTACCACTTTAAACATACAAAAACCATCAATATCAATGTCCAATAGCCACAGTAAGAAGAAATTCAAACTTTCCAGCAATATAATTGGCAAATCTAAAAGCTTTAAACTTTCTAATTACACTACTTGGAATAGCCAAAACAGCAACATTGTGATCAGAAGTAACAAATGGCATGAACTGTTCAGAAGCATTATTAACTCTGTCCAACTTCTTCATAACACTAGTAGTAGGAGATAATGGAGATTTCATCCAAGTGAAATAGAGACCAGAATTACAAACATCCTCCACTTCAATAGTATTAACACAATCAATGAACTCTTGCATGGCATAAGTGATTTTTGATCCTCCAGTAGTGTGTTTAGCAGTTGAGAGAGTCACGTTGAAATCACCCATCAATAACTAAGGATCATTATTAACAAAACATTTTGCTACTTTTAAATCCCTACACAATACTCTTCTTTCATTTCCAGTGTTTTTTGCATATACAAAACTACAGTAACATTTAATACATGTTTGAATAGTTTCAATCAGGCACAGGACAGTTTGACTAGTCATATTAATGACCATAAGATTTACTACCTCTTTATCCCATCCAATCAAAATTCTACAACCAGATTGACTACAACTACTATTAACCACCAAAAGCCTTCTCACTAACTGAAGCTAGTTTTGGAGGCTTTATATGGGTTTCAAGAATAGCACATACACGAATGTTTTCTTCTCTAATCAACTGCAAAACTTCTTTTTGTTTTTTAAACTTGATTCATACTCCTAATATTCCAAGCAACCACTTTAAAATCCATTATAAAAAAAAAATCAGGTTACTCAACAGTCAATTTAGAAGAGCTGAGGAAGTTTCAAATACTTCATTTGTAGTCCACATTCTAGTTTCTTCATTTATACCATCAACCACATATTACATACTTTATATTCTGCACATTGTTTTCTTTAGCCCTATCCTCTTCCCACTTCATCTTAATATAGTTAATTATGTCTTTTGACCAATTCTGAGTGGTTTCCAAAAGAGGTTGGTACTTCTTGTTTAGTTATTGATCAACTATCATGTGGAAAACTAGAAGGGGGGGTTGAATAGTTTTGCCAATTAAAACTTCCTTTTAATCTATTTATATCGACTTATGTCAATCTATTTGGATGTGTGTGTTGGATGTTGATAAACAAGCATATAAAGATATGTAATGAAAAGATAAGAGTAAGAAGCACAAAACCACGACGCGAGTATTTATAGTGGTTCGGCTACAAGGACACCTTCCTTGCCCTACTCCACTCCCCGAGTCACCTACTCGAGAGTTCGTAATCACTACACCAATCTCCTTATGGCGGAGAAGCCTTCACAACGTCGCTTAACCTTTTTCCAGTACAAAGCTAAATACCGAGTTCTTTCACACAAAGGCGAACCGCACCTACACAACGTCGCTTACCCTTTATACGGTGCTAGGCTAACCACCGGGTTCTTTCACACCAAAGGTGAACCACACCTACACAACGTCGCCTACCCTTTATAAGGTACTAGGCTAAGTACCTAGTTCTTTCACTCAAAGGTGAACTACACCTATACAACGTCGCCTACCCTTTATTAGATACTAGGCTAAGCACCTAGTTCTATTGCAATGGAGGAACTACTACCCAACACTACACCAACGACTAATCCCAAAGGAGATCTACTCCTTTACAACATCATCAAGGATATCAATAACCTTGGATCTAGTTCTAGTTTATCTTGTACATCGAAACACACCATATCGAATGTACATCTAAGGCACCTTTCACTAATGCCTTTAGCTAGATCTTCAAGACACCTTTCACTAATGTCTTGTGGCTAGATCTTCAAGACACCTTTCACTAATGTCTTGTAACTTGGCTTCTAGGAACCTTTCACTAATGCCTACAATATGGACAAACGACACCTTTCACCAATGTCTTCATCTTGACCCTTGAGACATCTTTCACTAATGTCTTCAACACTACACTTCTTAGAAGAAAGAAAAGAATCATCAACAAGAAGACTTCAGTAGCCTTGATGTCTTGATGATGAGGAAGCATGGCAACTCATGGACTTGAGCTTGCTCGACTTCAAAGGTGGTGATCTTGCCTTTAATAGGAACCTAGAAGATCACACAAAAACAAAACTACAAACATAGATCTCTTAGATCTGAGGTTAGAGAGTATTTAACTCTAGGGAAAGTATGTTAGAAAGGGTGAGAAACAATGAAGAAATGGCTCACTATTTATAGAAGAAAAATCTCATTCCCGGATCCCACGGATCCCTTCCACAAGGAATCCGTCTAGCGTAAAGCTAGGGATCCGTGGGACGCTCCCTTTACCCATGGATATTTTGGTTATGGGTCATGGGTTGATCCATGGATCTTTAGCTAGATACAATGTATCTCTTGAGTGCGATGCACTTAGTCACTGGGTATGGGTTGATCCATGGGTTATGGATATTATCCATGTATGATATAAGCATGATGTCATGCAATGGGTTATGGGTCAAGCTCCATGGGTCATGGGCTTTGGGTTGTACCCAACTACATTCAATGTATTTGCCCAATGGGTTATGATACTTAAGTTTCTACCCATTTATATTACCCAATATACTACATACTAGTTATATGTATATTTTACCCAAATATGTAAACACTAGTTGTTGTACATATGTAATATTAAATCTTAAAATCACTTATACTTGTTTTAGTGGTTTATGTGAAAATGTGAATATGTTAGAAACTATTAGTTCAAACCATTTACGTATTTTATTTGTTTTGTTAAAATAACTTTACGTTTGTTATCGACAAAACATTAGAAGATCGTAAAATATAAATAAACGTTTTCGGCTTATTTGTATTAACAATCTCCCCTTTTGTTGATGACAAAATATAAAATTATTTTAAGGAAAACTAAAATTGTAAAAGTTTGAATTTGTAGTTTTACTTTCTTCTCCCCTTTTGTCGAAACAAAAGAGCTTGAAGAAAGCAACACATTGTTTTTAAGAAAACATGTGAAAGAAATAAAAGAAATAGAGAGCAAGTAACGGAAAGGATTTCGTCTTTACTCCCCTTGACGAGTCCATCCCTATGTAAGGCGTCAACAAAGTAATACTAAGCTAGTTTGTTTGCAACTAAGTTTGCAAAGATTTCGTCTAAGTGACGAATGTGCTCCCCTTGATGATTGCAATTTTGCAAAGGGATGTCACGAAATGTAATCCTAATATTGCAAGTAATTTGCAATGTATTGCTTTGACATAAAGCTCCCCTAGCTTTAGGATGTCAAAGTCTTCATGTGTAAATTGAATAACTACAAAACAAAGGTTAGAAAACAAGTATAATTTACAATTTCCTGCAAATGTGATCCAAGTTAGTTGAAAATAGTTTTCTGTCTCACGGATCCCACGGTTCCCTCCTAGTAGGGATCCGTATAGCTGATGATTAATTTCAGCAACGGTGATGTAACAAGTAATGTTATCACAAAAGTGAGATATGAATACAACGTAATCATATACTCATAAATATAACAAGTAGCATGTAATTTCATTTAACAAAACTAGAGTTATGATATACATGACTCTAAAAACTAAGAAAATACATGACTAGGAATTTCTAGACCAACTATCGCTTGATGCTAGGACACCACTAAAATATTCTAGCTCAAGTTTTGTTTAGGTTTGATCTCGTCGAAACGTTCGAGGAGATGATAGAACATGAAACGTTGGTTTTCTCGTACTTCATGTATCAAACTTTCAACATGTTGACAATGATAGCAATCTTTGTCATGGCTAGGTAGTGGTGGTGGAAGAAATGAAATGGCTTGATGCGAAGGATCAAGTGAAGCGGCTTGTGGAGCTTCAAACGACGGAGGGATTGGTGGAGGCGCATTTGAGAATGGCTCGACCAATAATGATGGTGGTGGTAGAGAAGTGTCAACTTCCATATGGTCGGGTGGTTGAATTTGACTCAACACCTTGATTTTGTACCATTATTCCTCCTAATGAGGAAAAAATTCTCGGCGGAGGCAGATGAGACGGCCTAGGAGGTAAGTCCTCTAAATTGTAGAGGTGTGGTGATGATAGTGGAGATGTAAAAGAGATAGCTCTAGGAACCAATGGTGATGGTTTAGTGGAGATAATATTGTTTGGCCTAGGAGGTATGGTGGTGTTTGGCATAGGTAGTTTTGTGGGTACTATCCTTTTAGGAATTGGTTTGATTGGTTGAGAAGAGATCCTAGCATTTGTTGGCTTGACCGGAGATGATTCGGTTGAAGAGATTTCATGTATAACACGAGCCTTTTTCATGGGTGGTTCTTTGGTGGATAAGTTACTACTTGGAGTTTTCCTCATGATGAGATGATTTCAAGAGGTTTGTAAGGGTTTCTAAAGTGTTGAAAGTTAGGATGAAGGTGATGACTATGGAAGTCCTAACAATGTGGTTTATAAAGCAAGAAATTTGGCAAGTGCATTTAAGCCTTAAGCCACTAAGATTCATTGGAATATGATGATTAACATGCACAAGAGTCAACTTCAGAGTTTGTACTGATCTAGGAACTCATTTTAGATGAGATGGAGTGTTTGAGTTAGAAAGATGAGTTGAATTGATTGTTTTAGCAAGATTTGACATAAACTATCATCCGGATCCCACGGTTCCCTCCTCAGGGGGATCCGTCTAGGCTAATCCTAGGGATCCGGCTCTCAGCAGCTATGGAAGAGTGGAAATGATGTTTCTAAGATCTAAGATCTATATCACCTTGAGTGTTTCAGTCCTCCTAAGTGTCTTAAATGAAGGGGTGCTTAAGTACATGAAGATAATGAGTGATGTAGCTAATGATTGTCTTTTATGGAAGGATTTGGAACTTTCATGAGTACCAATGGATGAGCAAGGATGACACTAAAGATGAGAGTGTCAATTGAAGCTAAATGATCCTAGAGATCAGGTTCTGACTTAGGATAGTGTTTTGGAAAATATCCTAAAGGCTTTGAGATGGGAAAACTAGAATTTGATCAACTTTGATCAATTTTGAGGTAAGGATGATTGCCATAATCGAAAGATTTCTAAGGCTAGATGTGAGGGATTATGTGAGAATGAGGAGTGATCTAGAGAGCGGAAGAGTAATGGGTTTAAGTGAAAACGATAGATCTACAAGCGTCATGAGTATGATCTAGGTGAGTTGAGTAGGAAAGGATCTACTTAACTTGATAAGGACTTAATTTGCCTTAAGACACTATGTTTAGCTTAGTGTGAGGTGTTCTAAGGGCATGATTGAAATACATTGCTTGCAATTGCATATTCTGTTTGCCGGATCCCACTGTTCCCTAAGTGTAGGAATCCATCTAGCACGAACTTTGGGATCCGTCCATCTGCTCAGCAGAACCTTTACTAAAGGTATGCAATGATCTTGACAATGCATTATATCCCAAGGTTAGTTTAAAGGGGTTCTAATACTAAGATATCAAACGTAAGATGTTTTATTTCATGAAAGAAATTGGATTACATTGATAAAGCACGAGTACAAAAGGATTGATCCTATTTGAAAGATTACTAAGTTCCTTGAGCGTTTTCATTTGAAGGATCATCAAATGGTTGATGAGTGTTTTCCGATTCGGGAATGAAGAACGTCTTCATGAGGGATGTGTTTAGAGGTTCCATCATCTTGTTTACAAGTACGTACAACGGACTTTGAAATTGAGGATGATGATACATGAGGTTATGATAAAGGCGCGTCAAGAACATTACATAAGGAATAAGTTTGTTCTTGGACCCTTGAAGATTTACAATTCGCCTTGCAAAGAAGTAGGCGAGATTGTATGGTTGTTGTGTTAGCAAACAATACATTATGTGAGTACAACAAGCGGGAAGGATTTCTCGATTTCCCCTAAGGCTCCAAACATTTTCACGTAGGATGAGTGCAAGGGGTTTGTACTCTTCTAGAATATCCCGTGTGTAGATGATGTTTGGATTAGAGTGATGGGGTTTGCATAATATGCGAATCAAGTCTTGAGGAGAAGGAATGTGAGAACAATACGGACTATTTTCTTCACGAAAGTTGAAGAGAGAGTCAAGAGACCAATCTTCGGTGAAGGCACATTGTCCATGATTAGAAATTCGGAGGATGTTGGCAAATTGCCCAAGGGTTAGGATAAACTTTTGGTTTTTGATCCAAAACCAAAGAGATAGAGAGCGATCCTCGTTACGAACGAGTTCGACTTGGCGGAAGAATTCCAATATGAACCTTGGATATATTTTCTCGTTGATTCGAGAAGACATTCTAGTCCTATGGTTCGGAAGGAGGTATTGATATCTTCTTCGAATTGTAGAGGAGCTACTGTCGTCCTTCGTGGAAATGACGCGTTCGATATTATTGAACCCACGAACGTGGTTGCTAGGTGTGTTGGGCTCAAGGGAGATGTTTGGGGTGTAGAAGCTTGTGAGTGAAAAATCAAACTCGTATTCGTGCGACATAGTGGAATCTAGAGAAAAAAACGAGTTAAAAAGTGATGTTTGTGGTCAACCGATGATTATCGGCGTTTTATTATATTTTTATTAACAATGGTTTTAAACAAGAAAGACACTTAACTCACTTATGATTTTGACATAATAGTGGAGAATTACTTTTAGAAGAAAAGTGGTTTTAATTTGCATGAAAAGCTGTTCTCCAATGGGGACGGATCCACGGTTCCTTTTCAAAGGGATCCGCTAGTATAACTTTCGGGATCCGTAGATCTCGTAATTACATAAAAGCATTTTATGAAAAGCATAAGTTTTAGATCTCATAGTTTTATACCAAGATATGTGTTTTAGCCTACATTTTCTTTTAACATGCATACATGACTTCTAATGTATCACGAAGAAAGACATAAAACAAAAATGATAAACACATAATAACCTAGATAACTAGATTATTAGTAATATTTCATTTCAATACTAAGAATGATACAAAGGATTGGGTATATAACCCCAATGTAGATTAACAACACAAAGTAAATGTCTCCGTATGTGAACTTCATCATAGGAACACAAGTGCGATGAGTGTTAAGACGATGAGTCTGAAGGCGATGTAAACCATGTTGAAGACGATCCTTCTTGGTTTCGGTTGGGATAAGATGGAGACGAAGATGAAGTTTTGAATGAGAGGGAATTTTTAGAATTGGAAGATTTGAAAAAAGTGAGGATTTGATAAAGTGGGCGTCGAGTGGCATATTTACGGGGAAGTATTTATCGAAATATGTGTTTTGTTTTATTATTAGATTAAAAGAAATAACACATAAGTTTTATATACCATGACTTTAGACGAGAAATATAACACGTATGTGAGAAAAAGGCTTCCTAATGAAGCTTCATGTAAAACATGTATATGCACAAAAGATAATCATATAAATACCTAAATAGCATACTTAATTATCAAGCAAAATAAAAAGAAAATCATACCTCTAGCGCATTTAGGAATGTCTTTACAAATGACACAACAAATGTCACTTAGACGATTCCCGCTCCTTTGTGTTTAAGATACCTTCTTAAGGAAGGTATTCTTGTTACCAAGCGATTCCTATAGCTTGGTGGGTATGAGCTTTGACTAATCAACATGACAAAGAGGATTAGTACAATTAAATGAAAAAGTAAATAAGAAAAATGTTGTTATCAAATCAATATCCAAACATATAGTTTTAAAAGACATGATGTTTGTTTTTATGAAAAACCTTCTTTATAGTTTTCAATTAACCATGGATTGTATCAAGTTTTTAAAGTACAATATACTTCAAGAAACTTGGTAACGAAGCTCTGATGCCAATTGTGGAAAACTAGAAGGGGGGTTGAATAGTTTTGCCAATTAAAACTTCCTTTTAATTTATTTAGATCGACTTATGTCAATCTATTTGGATGTGTGTATTGGATGTTGATAAACAAGCATATAAAGATATGTAATGAAAAGATAAGAGTAAGAAGCACAAAACCACGACGCGAGTATTTATAGTGGTTCGGCTACAAGGACACCTTCCTTGCCCTACTCCACTCCCCGAGTCACCTACTCGAGAGCTCGTAATCACTACACCAATCTCCTTATGGCGGAGAAGCCTTCACAACGTCGCTTAACCTTTTTCCAGTACAAAGCTAAATACCGAGTTCTTTCACACCAAGGCGAACCACACCTACACAGCGTCGCCTACCCTTTATACGGTGCTAGGCTAACCACCGGGTTCTTTCACACCAAAGGTGAACCACACCTACACAACGTCGCCTACCCTTTATAAGGTACTAGGCTAAGTACCTAGTTCTTTCACTCCAAGGTGAACTACACCTATACAACGTCGCCTACCCTTTATTAGGTACTAGGCTAAGCACCTAGTTCCATTGCAATGGAGGAACTACTACCCAACACTACACCAACGACTAATCCCAAAGGAGATCTACTCCTTTACAACATCATCAAGGATATCAATAACCTTGGATCTAGTTCTAGTTTATCTTGTACATCGAAACACACCATATCGAATTTACATCTAAGGCACCTTTCACTAATGTCTTTAGCTAGATCTTCAAGACACCTTTCACTAATGTCTTGTGGCTAGATCTTCAAGACACCTTTCACTAATGTCTTGTAACTTGGCTTCTAGGCACCTTTCACTAATGCCTACAATATGGACAAACGACACCTTTCACCAATGTCTTTGTCTTGACCCTTGAGACATCTTTCACTAACGTCTTCAACACTACACTTCTTAGAAGAAAGAAAAAATCATCAACAAGAAGACTTCAGTAGCCTTGATGATGAGGAAGCATGGCAACTGATGGACTTGAGCTTGCTCGACTTCAAAGGTGGTGATCTTGCCTTTAAGAGGAACCTAGAAGATCACACAAAAACAAAACTACAAACATATATCTCTTGGATCTGAGGTTAGAGAGTTTTTAACTCTAGGGGAAAGTATGTTAGAAAGGGGTGAGAAACAATGAAGAAATGGCTCACTATTTATAGAAGAAAAAATCTACTGTTCCCCGGATCCCACGGATCCCTTCCACAAGAGATCCGTCTAGCGTAAAGCTTGGGATCCGTGGGACGCTCCATTTTACCCATGGGTATTTTGGTTATGGGTCATGGGTCATGGGTTGATCCATGGATCTTTAGCTAGATACAATGTATCTCTTGAGTTCAATGCACTTAGTCACTTGGGTATGGGTTGATCCATGGGTTATGGATATTATCCATGTATGATATAAGTATGATGTCATGCAATGGGTTATGGGTCAAGCTCCATGGGTCATGGGCTTTGGATTGTACCCAACTATATTCAATGTATTTGCCCAATGGGTTATGATACTTAAGTTTCTACCCATTTATATTAACCAATATACTACATACTAGTTATGTGTATATTTTACCCAAATATGTAAACACTAGTTGTTGTGCATATGTAATATTAAATCATAAAATCACTTATACTTGTTTTAGTGTTTTATGTGAAAATGTGAATATGTTAGAAACTATTAGTTCAAACCATTTACGTATTTTATTTGTTTAGTTAAAATGATTTTACGTTTGTTATCGACAAAACATTAGAAGATCGTAAAATATAAATAAACGTTTTTACGGCTTATTTGTATTAACATATCATTCTATCCTTTAAAATATTCAATTCACCATATCTTCACCAACAAGATTATCCAATACAAAATACTTATTAGCATACCTCCTTAAGGAGTTTAACAAATCATTGTTAAGACTCCATGATTTTCCTTTGTGACAGAACCATTCCCAATTTCATCTGTACCATCTACATTAGTTTCTTTATCCAGTTGGTCATTACTTCCTTATTTCCTCCTATACACACCTTTACCTCCCTGTTTGTTTCTTTGATCCATAGAACTCTTGCCATTTTGTTTATTTACTCATTTCTTTCTATACACTACCTCAGTAAACCCATCACTTCTAGCATTATTCTCTTTATTCATCTAAGTTTGATCACTTACAACAATAAGAGCTTCAATTTATTCACTGGTCATAGGCCTTTTCTTGCAATTTTTTATATCATGCCCAAACACTGAACAATGAGAGCATATCACACGTTTCCATGCATATTGTACATTCACAGTTTTGGTTCCCCTAACAACATTCTCCTTATCTCTATACTGAATTGAGATTTCCTCCTTAAATCCCTTCATAACATCAAATTCTACCAACACCCTTGCATAATTAGCTTTTCCTCTACTAGATTGACCCATTTGAGTAGTCATACTATCCACTATCATGGTTTTACAAGACTGATAGTAATGCACTAATTTCATCACAACTCCATGCTTCCAAAGGAGCATTAGTCAACTTTGCCCAAAGTGGAGTTTTTTACTTTTCTGCTTTCTCTAAACCTAGTACAGGTCCCATTTTTTAACCACAAGAGGTCTATTGTTTACAATCCAAGGCCCTAACTCTAGCACTATATTAATTCCTTCTTCCTCTTTGAACTTAAAAAAGAAATTTCCATTTGAGTTTACAGAAACATCCACTAAACCATACTTATTCCACATCCTCCTTAAGTGGTATCTAAGCTCATTAGCCGACAAATGACGATTTTCTGCCATCATGAACAAGCTAAAAACTCAGAGATCATGCTACCAGAATCAAAAATAAAACAAGTAGATGCATGTAATTTGAATTTTGATTCAAATTGACGGTTTAAAACAGAAAATAGACAAGAAATGATGAAGAAATGAAGCTTTTTTCATGTTTTTAATGGTGGAAAAGTGTCGGAAAAATCAGTTATGGAGAGAGAAAAGGAGAATATTTTGTGGGGTTATTTTTTTTCTAGAAGTTTTAAGTAGTACTCATATCAATCATATTCAATTGTAGATGCAATAGAAAACATAATCATGATTAAGTTTCGTCGCACCTCTTTGTCGCCAAGACACAAGACTGATATGTACATCGCGTCTTCGTCGCACCATGTTGCGTCCGCCATGGAACAAAAGGCACGCCTTACCCGGGATGCGCATGCGGGATCCACTATCACCTACGCGCCATGAGCAGAACTTAAGTCTAGCATAACATAGCCATGCGCTATTTCATACTAGACTTGGGGGCTTGTGGACGTATGGTCCGGACCGGGCCAGAATGGGTCAAGCCCAGACAATGCCCACTCTACGCCTAAACCCTAATCCATGCCTTATATATACATGACAAAGTTATCTCTAACCCTAACTAACTTTGATAGATGCTACATCGCATACTAACTTGACCGTCGGAGGTGGACCCGGGGCTACGGCCTCGGTCCACTCCTAACGGTTCTCTTTGTTGATGTGTCTACTAGGGCTCGAGAAGGCGACTAACGGCTAAGGAGAGTCGTTGAATCCGATCGCAGATTATGCTTCAACAATTTACAACAATTAATTATTTTGTATTTGATATTTTTATGTCTTTTTCAGTATCACCACATATCATCACTTTGGGTCTATTTGATATGTAGATTGGTTTAAGATTAAGATTTGAATTTGGACTTGGATTTGCTATACAATGTCCATCGGGCAATGGTTAAAATAAATATAAAGGGAAACTTGTATCTGATTAAACTAAAAATCACATATATTCAAGGCAATTTGTATGTTCATTTATTATGCATTAAACACATGAGTACTTTAAATATGAAAAGAATATGTTATTTAATTTATTTTAACATTGCGCAGCGGTCATTGTATAGTATAACAAATCCCTTTTGTTTATATAAATAATAGAAAGAAACGAAGAATTTAAGAGAGAGTGGAAAACAAACGTGTGGTGTAAGAAAAAAGTTCAGATTATAAGTTTGATTATTTGTCAAAACTAACGAACTTGCTTAGAATAGAGTTTTAAGCGTTGATTACATTATTTGGGGCCCACTTATGACTACCAAACAACAAAAATTGGGTATCAATAAATTCCATCTACCAAAAAACTATATACCAAACAGCTCCTTATTTTCACCAAACAACAATATTTCTCTTTCTTCAATGCCATCACAATGCGCAAGCATCTTGTTTAGCATATTAAAATGCATAAAGTTGATACTCAAAAATATAAAAAAATAAATGTAACAATACACCACTTGATAAACACACCAAAAATAAATGATCACTTTAAAATTGTGTTTTTGAATTAAAATTTGGAAAATGATTGAGATGATTAATTCATGTGATTAATTTCATGCCTAATCTAATCATTTAGTGACACGTGTATTCCACTTATTCTCACTCCTCTTATTTACTATTGATTTTGTCATGTGTTTCAAGATCCTTGTTAGGCATCAAATTAGGTACATGAATTAGTCATGTCAATCACTACTCTTAAAATTTAAGAGGAAATGAAAGAAAATGAAATGTTTTTTGTATTCTTAAGTTTTTTTTTAAAGAGGAAAGGGAAGTAAAAAAGAAGATGAAAAAAAAAATTAAAAAAAAAATAAAAAATAAAACCTTTAAACTATGTTGTGTAAAGACTAATACATTATACTTTTAAAAAAAAAAAATTAACACTAATAATTAAATGACATACATATAATTTGAACAACTTATCTTTCTTTTTCTTCTAACTTAAAAGATGATTTATAATTAGTTTCCTTTTACATTCTTCACTCTCAAGAAAAGACCAACTAACATTTTTTCACCTTTTCCTTTCTTTCCTTTTCTCATTTTTCTTTTCTTTAAAAATCGAGTGTAAAAATAAAAATTTACCAACTAATTTAGTTTTCTTAGAAATATACTAAAAATGATGTGATTGTGCACACATAAGCAGCTTTGAATTTCAAAGAATGGCTTTTCTAATAACTCATTGATGCTCAAAATGATGTCCACTAGACTTGGTCTTTCTTACCATGTCAATAATTATTCTTCCATTCCATGTCAAACACATTTCTAACGTTCCCAAAGTCACTAGTTTAAATGATGCACTCCAAGTTCGATGAAATGCTTCATAAAAAACCTCCACCTTCCATCATTGAATTTAACAAGCTGGTTAGTGTTGTAGTTAAAATGAAACATCATACAACTGCTCTTTCTCTTTTGAACCAAATTAAACTGACGGGTATTCGTGCTAATATCTATACAATGAATATCTCCATTAACTGCTATTGTGCCTTAAGCATGTCAATTATGGTTTTGCCTTATTAGCCACCATCTTCAAGCTAGGCCATCCACCTGATTTGGCCACTTACAACACTTTAATTAATGGCCTTGTTCTTGCTGATCGGGTTTTTGAAGCTGTTGAATTGTTTAAGAAACTCATTAGACGGAAACTTTGTGAGCCTAATCAGGTTACTTACGGAATCGTGATCAATGGGCTCTGTAAAGTAGGGTATGTTAGCAAGGCCCTTGAACTGCTTACATTCTTGGAAAAAGGATCATGTAAACCTTGTGTAGAACATTACAATGCTATCGTTGACAGCCTCTGCAAAGACAGAATGGTTGATGATGCACTACAGCTCTTCAATGAGATGGCAGAAAAAGGCGTCCCCGCGAATGTTATAACTTACAATTCTCTCATTTATGGTTTATGTAACTTTGGTCGAGAGAGTGAGGCTGCAAGAATGCTCATAGACATGGAGGAAAAAGGATTCCATCCCAATTTACGTACATACACGATCTTGGTGAATGCATTTTGCAAGCAAGGATCCGTAAAAGATGCAGACCTTGTTGTTCAAGCAATGGAACAAAGAGGTCTATGTCCAGATGTAATCACTTATAGTGCACTAATTGATGGATACTGTTTACGTGGTGAAGTAGATGAAGCGAGAAAAGTTGTTGATTGCATGGTGGAAAAGGATATTGTGCCCAACATCACCACGTATAGCAGCTTGATAAATGGCTTATGCAAGAAGAAACGAATCGATGAGGCCATGGATCTTCTTCGAGAAATCCCAACCAAGGGTTTGATTCCTGATGTTGTTACTTACAGTAACATGTTGCAAGGTTTATTTCAATCAGGGAATCCCACAACGGCAAGGGAACTCTTCAATGAGATGCAAGCTAAGGGTCTCACTCCAGATACTTTTACCTATGGTATCATGTTACATGGAATGTGCAAAAACTCTCAGTGTTGTGATGCATTGGCTCTCTTCCGTTCATTAGGAAACAATGGATCTTTGAAACATGTAAGTTTCTATACAATCTTGATTGATGGTTTTAGCAAGTGTGGGAAACCTAACATGGCTATGGATCTGTTTGATGAACTCTTATTGAGCGGATTGAAACAAGATATAAAGGCATATATTGCGATGATACGTGTGTTTTCCCAAGAAGGGTTATTTGGTAATGCCAAAGAACTGCTTAAAAGATGGAAGATGATGGTTGTTTACCGGATGGTGTCACATACAATGTTATTGTTCAAGGGTTGTTGAAGAAAAATGATTGTCAAAAGGCAGAGATTATTCTTGAAGAAATGATTAACCGAGGCTTTATGCCTGATTATGCTACTTTTGAGATGTTACTACCCCTAATCCCAGACGTAGGACAAGATTCTCGTATACGAAATATTATCGAGAAGCTAAAAGATGTAGAGAGAAAAGATGGTGGAATGCGAGATTTAATGTCACGTATCATTTCATGCATTTCTTAAGGTAATTCAAGGTTCTGTGCTACTTGCCCTGCTTCGGACAAAATGGGTAAACCTTGCTATCTTTGTAACAAGAAATCTTGAGGAACCTTGTTTAGGTTTAGGTATATTAGGCTTCACATCCGAATATTTGATGTGGACCATCGAATTGGAAGTGCCTTCCCCAAAGGCCCTAACCTTTGACCTTTTATTTAAGAGTTAGGATTGAACCCCAACATGTTTCTTCAAAATCTCTCCTCAACCGGTCCATTGGACATTCCAGTGACCGTTTAGTTTGCTTCTGTTTTGTTTGATCTTTTTCGATTTCAAAGCTACAAAAATTGTGGAATCCAGTTGGCCCACTTAAATAAGCTAACAAAAAATGGAATATATATGTATTATAGCATTTGATTACCAACCGAAAAGAACAATTTGAATGTGTTTTTTTGAGCGAAATTTTTTGATAATGTTAAAAACAGGTTTTGTGTGGAGCTTAAGTTAACAAAAAATGGAGTATATGCATGTATATAAAACTAGTCTTTTTTTTTTTGCCAACTCACCGTGTCACATGTTCACACCAGGTAAAGTTCTCATTTTTCAAAAATGTAGCGTGACGTGACCAGTTACGGATTGTTTGCATCTAGCAATAAAACTTAAAAACTTAATGCCCGTTTGATTTATAGATAGATTTAAGATTTTGATTTGAATTTGGATTATTATTTGAATTTAGATTTGATGTAAGAGAAAAAAAATATTATAAAAAAATATAAACAATTAAAAAATATAAAAATAATGAGAGAGAAATTAAAAAAATGAGTGAGTTAAAGTGAGTAAATAAAATGGTCTCACACTTTTCTCAAATACCACGCTCCCACCTTAGATTCAGTCCAATACATATATTTTTAAATGATAGTATTAGTTTAGGGACCAAACATTTGCTATGGGCTATGATTGTATGGGAAGAGATCTAGTGAGAAGAGAAAATCAAATTTGAAGAGTAAGAAATATTTTTGCCCACACATTTCAAATAAAAAATAGAAATTTAAAAGGAGATGCATCTATTTTTGTAGATGCATCTGAAATGTACAATCGTTCTCATCCTTCTCATTTTAGTTTTATTTCTCATTTCATCCTTACTCGTTATTGTATTCCTTTTGGATCAAATACCCCCTATCAAATGTGCGCTTACATTTTGTATCATAGTTACAAGGCCTACTTTTGTCATTGTCATTTTGTTGGCAAGTATATCTAAAATAAACTTTATATATATTACCGGACATTCATCCTTAATACACTTTTGAAATTTAAAGTTTGAAACAATTTTCGCTTCAAGAAGCTATGCGGGTTCCTTTTCCTAACATTTTAAATTGATGGGCACAAGACTTCACTTTCGTTATTATTGAATTTAACAAGCTCATTATGCGGGTAGCTTTCTCTAGAGCTCCGAAAGTCGCCAAGCTCAACGATGCCCTCCAACTGTTTGATGAAATGCTTCACAGAAAACCTCCACCTTCTATCATTGAATTTAACAAGCTCATTATGAATATTGTTAAGATGAAGCATTATTCGACCGCCCTGTCACTTTTTAAACAAATCAATACTATGGGTATTTCTGGTGATGTCTATGCAATCAACATATCAATTAACTGCTATACTCGCCTTAATCAAGTCAATCATGGCTTTGCCTTATTAGCCACCATCTTCAAGCTAGGCCATCCTCCTGATTTGGCCACCTATGCCACTCTCATAAACGGTCTAGTTCTTGCTGATCGGGTTTTCGAAGCTGTTGAACTATTTAAGAAACTGCGTAGACATAAGCTATGTGAGCCTGATCAGGTTATGTACGGAACTGTTATAAACGGGCTCTGTAAAGTAGGTTACACTAGCAAGGCTCTTGAATTGCTGAGCTTTATCGAATCAGGATCGTGTAAACCTGGTGTTGAACAATACAATGCAATAATTGATGGCCTCTGCAAAGATGGAATGGTTGATGATGCATTACGACTCTTAACCAAGATGATTGAAAAAGGCGTCCACGCAAATGTTATTACATACAACTCCTTGATTAATGGACTTTGTAAGTTTGGCCGAGAGAGTGAGGCTGCAAGAATGTTGATAGAGATGGAGGAAAAAGGAATCTCTCCAGATTTACATACATATACAATCTTGGTGGATGCATTTTGCAAGCAAGGATCAGTAAAAGATGCAGAGCTTGCTGTTCAAGCAATGATACGAAGAGGTCTACATCCGGATGTAGTCACTTATAGTGCACTAATTGATGGATATTGTTTACGTGGTGAATTAGATAAGGCAAAGAAAGTTGTTGATCGCATGGTGGAGAAGGAGCTTAGGCCAAACATCTTCACCTATAACAGCTTGATAAATGGATACTGCAAGAAGAAGAAAATTGATGAGGCCATCAATCTGTTTCGAGAAATTCGGAGCAAGGGTTTGATTCCTAATGGTGTTACCTACAATAGCATGTTGCAAGGTTTGTTTGAATCGGGGAATCCCGCAGCTGCTAGCAAACTCTTCAAAGAGATGCAAGCCAATGGCGTGACTCAAGATATAGTTACTTACCGTATCTTGCTCCATGGAATGTGTAAAAACTCACAGCTTTCTGATGCGTTGGTTCTCTTCCGAAAGCTAGAAAACAATGAATTGAAGAAAGATGTCGCTTTGTATAATATAATGATTGATGGTTGTAGCAAATGTGGGAAACCTAACTTGGCATTGGATCTGTTTGATGAACTTGTAAATAAAGGGTTGAAACCCAATGTGAAGACATATACTGTGATGGTGAGTGTCCATTGCCAACAAGGATTATTTGGTAAAGCTAAAGATTTGCTTACAAAGATGGAGGAAAATGGTTGTTTGGCGGATAGCGTCATTTACAATGTTATTGTTCGAGAGCTGTTGAAGAAAAACGAGTGCGAAGAGGCAGAGATTCATTTGGAAGAAATGATTAACCGAGGTTTTTTGCCTGATGCTTCTACCATTGCAATGTTGCTACCCTTAATCCCTAGTGTAGGACAATATTCTCGTATACGGACTATTATTCAAAAGATAACCTGATATGAGATCTCACATCATTTCCTAAACTTCTCAAGTGTATATCACTTTGCTCCATAAGTTGCCTAGAGTATGAGACTATGAGCCAATTTTTGTTACTTGTTTTAGCATGTTTGGCCCATTTGGCATTGTCTATTTTACTTTATAGGTGATGAACTGTAACTAAGAGGTGTACAAATCGGATTTTCGGCCAAACCGGTTCGGTTTAAAAACCGGATCGGATCGAGTCAAAAAGTCAACAAACCGGTTTGACCTAAAACCGGATAGGTTTGAAACCGGTTTTGGATTGAAAATGCCGAACCGGTATGAACCGGTCTAAATCAACTTACGTCAAACCGGTTTTAATGTGTGGAACAAAACTATTAAAAAGGCATGATTCTGGTTGCTATTTGGATAACTTGCTAGTAAAAAGGCAAGATGTGTATAAATTTTGGGCCTAATTTTATTACTATTACACTATATTTTACAAACTAGTTGGATACCCGCGCACAGCAGCGGCGATAAATATAGTTATATAATAAATATAGTAAATGAATTGCTAACCCAACTCTCCCCGCAATTCCTACCCGCTAGTGAATTCATTTCACAACACTCCAAATGTATATTTGTTAGTTGTGTGTGTTTGTTTGAGTTTTCAGTATCTTTCCGTGACATCATTATTCCGCATATAAAAATACTTTCACAATCTCTTACCGTCAAACACTCTTCCAAAATAAATGATTTTGATACATCAAGTTTGTATTGATTAAAAAAAAGGTTAAAGTTATAAAAATTTGAATCAAAATAAAATAAACATACTAAAAATGTAAAAACTAAAAACTCATAAAAATATATCAAAATGGATGTTGAATTAAAGAGCACAAAATTTTAGAAAATATGGTAAAATTAGATCATAAAAAAATTAAACGAATAAAAAGATATTTAAATTTAAAAATAAAGGTGATTAATTAGTTAAGAAGTGACACGTGTTACCCCATTATTGGAGCTCATTATTTTAGTTTGTTAGACCTCCTCCCTTTTTGTTATTTTTTAGTTAAAGAAGTGACACATGTCACTCAATGATTGGAGCTCCTTATCTTAATTTTTTGTGGAGCCCACAACTTAAATGCTAGTAGTATAGATTTGGGCTCAAATATAGGGCCAAAAACAAGAAATATCAGAAATACTGAAATATAGGCCCAAACGTGGGTTGTAAAAGAGGCTTATAATGTTCTAGAAAAACCGGTTTAAATCGATTTCATAAACCGGCATTCAAAACCGGTCTAGTTTAAACTGGTTGACTTTTGAAACATGCAAACCGAAACTTGGTGGTTCGGTTCCAGTTTTCCCTAAACCGGTGTTTAGGGAAACCTGATTTTAGTTTTTTATTCGGATTTGATCGGTTTTCGGTTTTTTTTACACGCCTAAATATAACTGTAATATTAATAGTCACTTGAAGAGCTTTTGACCACTTTAAAATGAGAAATGATTTGCAAACTTTTTCTTTCGATTAAAACATTAAATTATGCGAAATTGTTGTATTGTGATTTGTGTATCTTCCATTTAAAATACTGTCTTGGATGGGTTGATGTTATCACTTTAAAGATCTTGGTGGCGTGGGGAGCCAATATCTAAAAATGCTGTGTCAAAGACTTCCCATTCGTTATCTATCTAACTATCTTATAATAGAGGGATGAACTTCCCTCATATTAATTATTTTAAGATTTCCATATATAGAATTTTAAGCAAATACAAGTTACAAAGCATTAGTTACAATACTTAAAGTACAAATAAAAATACAAATCAAACTACAATTAATACACAACTTAAAACACCCCTTCACAAAAAAGTACATGTCTCTAATCATGATGTACAACATTTGCTTCACATGTAAAATACGAAGTACTACTTTACAAGCTTCTTGACCAAGATACCATATTTTCAGTTCTTTTTCACACTCCTACATTAACTAGAGAAAACTTACAAACAAATTAGACAGAAAACCATTATATAAAATACGAACAATATTTTTTAGATAACATCTATACAAACCAAAACAATAAAAAAAAACCTTTATAACAAATATTAAGAAAAATCAGTAATGCTGAAAAAACATATTTTTCGGCTAGGCAGCGGCAACAAAATTCCGGCAAGCCAGCTGTTTTGTCCAATATTTCTTGGGGCTGCGGGGTCTATTTGAAAAATAAAAGAGTCAAAAACTAAGTATACCAACCATGAACACTTTTCCCACTCTTGTTAAAGCAAGAGTGGTATGCAAAATAAAAAAAATATATGTTAGATTTACAAATAAAATTAATAGACCTACCAAAAAATATATAAATCTATAGAAAAATCTCTAGATCTAAACTAAAATCATTAGATCCACACAAAAATCGGATCTTTAAAAAAAATTAAAAATATATGGATTTAAAAAAAAACTTTAAAAAAAATACAGATCTTTTAAAAATTATATATCTATCATAAAAAATTACGGATCTTTAAAATTAAAATATATCTACAAAAAAAATCAATGGATCTATAAATAAAACCTTAAGATCTACAACAAAAAAAAAAATCGGATCTTTAATTAAAAAAAAAAAAAAACTTTCGGATCTTTAAAAAAACAGATTTTAAAAAAAACATAAATAAAAATACGGATCTTTTAAAAAAAAGATCTATCAAAAAAATACGGATCTTAAAAACAAAATTAGATCTAAAAAAAAACACTTACGGATCTTTAAAAGAAATACGGATTTTTTTAAAAAAAAAACTTGAAAAAATTACGGATTTATAAAAAAATATATATCTATAAAAAATTACGGATTTATAAAAATATATATATCTAGCCACAACCTCATCAAATCCAAAACTATCCCATCACCCATCACTATTTCGTCTACCACTTTACACGGTTCAAAAGAAAATAAAATAAATCTCGATTTTTTCGTAGTACTCAAACCATTGAAGGTCAATCAAGCGAAAAGAACATCATCATTGATTTTTATCGAAGCTATGCTTATATATATCCGGCGAAAATGAAAAGATAATAACAATTATGTCATTTTTTTTTCACTTGGTTCGTTCAAATGAAACACAAACAAGAAACATCAAACCTACCCGAGACCATTTTTTCAGATCTTGAAGCTACTTTAACGCCTTCTTGGTTCGGAGATGAGGTGCAAACGTTAACATAGGTTGAGGGTACAGTTGATTGTTGTCTTGGGTTTATGGCTGATTTTGAAGATTGATGATTGTGATGAAGATGATAAATGATTTGAGTTGCTTTAATGTATTTGAGATATGTTTTTTTTTTTTTTTAGTATTCTTGATGGTGGGGGCGGACTAAAATGATGTATGTGTATTAGGGTTAAGATAAAATGTCTAGGTCTTACTTTAATACCGGTTTAGTAACAAAAGTTTACTTTTGGATCGGATTGATACCGGATTCTACAATTGGATCGAGTTTTTCTTGGGCCTAAATAAGCTTTCAATCAGATTAGATTGGTCTGGGCCGAAACACTATATCTCAAGCTTTGGGAGTAGGCTTTATGGTTTTTATTGGATCCGAATTTGCTATAGTTGGGCTGAAACTTATTATCCAATGTATTTTCATATATTGTATACACTTGATTGACAACCATGTCTATTACATAATCAAGCTATTACATAATCAAGCTATAAGCATTAATTTTTCGTTTAACTATATGTAACAACTACTATTATTGTTAAACAATGTAACTAAACTATACAGATAAACAAAACAAACACACACAAATACCTACGCTAGAGTGATTCTATGCGCCACTGCCGTCAATAAGGTGATCATCATGAAAAACGTATTATTGAAAGACATTCACTCGCCACAAATTTTGGTTACACGGGTACCCGCCGCCGCAACGCGCGGGTACCCGGCTAGTTGTAATAATAAATCCATCACCTTTCTTCTTCCGTTTCCGCATTATTCACCCACAGATTCTTCTTCTAATTCGATCCACCCTTTTAATCTTAGATTTTTCTCCGTCAAACATACGTCTAATAATAATGTTCCCAAGTTAGAGGATGCCCTCAAAGTGTTCGATGAAATGCTTCACAGAAAACCTCCACCTTCTATCATCGAGTTCAACAAGCTCATTAATAATATTGTTAAGATGAAACACTATTCCACTGCTCTTTTACTTCTTAAGCAGATTAATTTGATTGGCATTCCTCGAAACATCTATACAATGAATATCTCTATCAACTGCTATTCCCGCCTTAAGCAAGTCAATTATAGTTTCGCCTTATTAGCCACCACCTTCAAGCTAGGTCATCCTCCTGATTTAACTACCTATAATACTCTCATTAATGGCCTTGTTCTTGCTGATCGGGTTTTTGAAGCCGTTGAGTTATTCAAGAAGTTGCGTAGAGATAAAGTATGCCAGCCTGATCAATATATGTACGGAATCATCATTAATGGGCTTTGTAAAGTAGGTTATACTAGCAAGGCCCTTGAGTTGCTCAGGTTTTTGGAAAAGGGATCATGTAAGCCTTGTGTACAACACTACTCTACAATCATTGACAGCCTCTGCAAAGACAGAATGGTTGATGATGCACTACGGCTCTTCAATGAAATGACTGCAAAAGGCGTCCATGCTAATGTTATCACTTATTCCTCTTTGATTCATGGTCTATTTAACTTTGGTAGAGAGAGTGAGGCAGCAAAAATGTTGATAGAGATGGAGGAGAAAGGTATCCCTCCCAATACACGTACCTATAATATATTGGTTAATGCTTTTTGCAAGCACGGATCAGTAAAAGATGCAGAGCTTACTATTCAAGCAATGGAACGTAGAGGTCTACATCCAAATGTAGTCACTTATAGTGCACTAATAGATGGATATTGTTTACGTGGTGAATTAGATGAGGCAAAGAAAGTTGTTGATCGCATGGTGGAGAAGGAGCTTAGGCCAGACATCATCACCTATAACAGCTTTAAATGGATACTGCAAGAATAAACAAATCGATAAGGCCATGAATATATTTCGAGAAATCTCAGAGAAAGGTTTGATTCCTAATGTTTGTACTTACACCACACTGTTGCAAGGTTTGTTTCAAGTGGAGAATCCTACAGCTGCAAGAGATCTCTCAATGAGATGAAAGCCAAGGGTGTGACTCCAGATGCATTTACTTATAGTATAGTGTTAAACGGAATGTGCAAAAACTCCGAGTGTTCTGAAGCATTGGCTCTCTTCCGTTCTCTGGAAAACAATGAATTGATGAAAAATATATGCTTGTACTACCCTGATTGATGGTTTTAGCAAATGTGGGAAGCATAACATGGCAATGGATTTGTTTGATGAACTCTTGATAAAAGGATTGAAACCACATATGAAGACATATAGCGTGGTGATACGTGTGCTTTTCCGAGAAAGGTTATTTAGTAAAGCTAAAGAATTACTTCAGAAAATGGAAGAAAATAGTTGTTTGCCGAATAGTTTCACATACAATGTTATTGTTAGAGAGTTGTTGAAGAAAAACGAGTGTCAAGAGGCAGAACATTTTCTTGAAGAAATGATCAACCGAGGTTTTGTGCCTGATTATGCTACTTTTTCAATGTTGCTACCTCTCATCCCAAATGAAGGACATGCAAGATTCTCCTTTGCGAAATATCATTCAGAAGCTAAAAGATGTAGAAAGAAAAGAGGGTGGAATACGTGATTTAAAATCTCGTATCGTACCGTTTCTTGAACTTGTTAAATTATATCAAGGTTCATTATGCATGGGAGTCTTATTCTAGTTTCTTTTATGTGTTGGTTGAACATTAAAGTCTCCGCTCCGGACTTTAACTGTGAAATATCACACTTTTCATGTAGACCTTAGTGATATGAAATGTAAGAAGGACCTTGTTGAACATAATTTCAACACTTTTCGAATTGGTTGAATTATATAAGAGATATAGCTTAGAGCAAAAAATTATACTATATCTGCCCATATATTAAAGGGAAAATGATTGGTTATAATCACCCACGCGTCTGATGTCTCAAGATTCGAAATATGTTTGCTTCAAGTATCAAATTAAGTATTATTATGGGAATGTATAAAGCTTCAACTTAAGTATTAGCTAGAGTTAAATGATGTCTTTAGGGCATCCACTTTGGTTAATATTTATAAGGCTTTAAAAATTAAATATTTTATGTCACATCCATATTTTATAAACCTTTTGGGTTAATAAACTTATCTCCATTATGATACAAAATTTTTAAAGCTTTGTAATTGTTTCACATAATACATGCATTAAATATCTTGACTTGAGACTATGAGGGCATCCACTATAAGAGGTTTATAAAAAGGTCTAAAAGCTATGAAAAAGTTTATCTTTTGTTTCAACCATAGTGAACTTGTGGTTTATATTTATATGGCATGAAAAAGTCCAAGATCCTAGACCTTTTCATAATTTAATGCATGTGTTATGTTTGAACATTTGATATAATTATAAAATGTTTATACATAGTGGTAATAAGTTTATAGTTTATGAATGGGATAATGACAAAAAAATGCATCAAACTTGACCACTTCTGCGATTGTGTGTAGCCAACTATTTTTTCATTGTAACACAAACCTGTTGATTTTTTGTTATTGTATGTACGCTTTCTAGCGTATCGCAACACTTGGACTCCCAGCGTATTTGGGTTTTACACATGTGCTGCCACCGTGTCAACACTACTTTTTTTAACTACACATATAAGATAACCCTAAGTCAACCAAATACTTTTTTTTTCACACACATACTTTAATCGATCATCTGTCTCTTTCTTTTCCTTTTACCCCACAAACCCTAATTTAATATAGTACCAAATTCATCATCGTTTGTAGTGCTTTTGTTAAATTGATGTGGGCAAAAGGTAATATATACTATATTCTATTTGTCCCCTACACTAATTTGTTGTTTTATTTTTGTTTTCATGTGCATGGTGTTTAGGGTTTCAGTAATTGAATATATAAATATAATTTTTTACAGGATGGCTCCTTAAGATGCCTACCTCTTTAATGGAGTGTTCTATTTCTCACCATTAAGGTATGAAAACGGAATTGTTTATAAGATGAGGATTAGAAAAGATAAGTTGTTTGACTATCAAAGTTTGCGTAAGTTTTTAGAAGAGAAGCTTGAAATAACTTTTTATGCCATGTTTTTTAAGTTACCAGAGTGTGAGTTAGATGTTGGGATGAAAATAATTGGAGGTGATGTCGAATTGGAAGCAATGTATGGATTTGCTTAAACTTATGGGATATTAAACATGTATTTGGCACACATTCCTCAAAAGTTGGATGAATATTACATTCCAAACTTGTGTTTTGAGGATTCTTGTGATGAGGCCACATCTAAACTTAGGATTAATGGGATTAGGAAAAAGGATGATGGGAATATGTCATGGGATGAACTAGTTGAATGGGCTGAGGAAGAAGCACAACACCTACATTCACCACTTAAGCCTAGAACTGTTAGGAGACAACTTACCACTGAAACACAAATTAATGATGAAGTGGTTGTTGATCATTCTGATGCACCACTAAAACCTAGAACAATTAGGAGACAACTTACCACTGAAACACATGTTAATGATGAAGTGGTTGGTGATCATTTTGATGCACCACTTATGAATGATGAAGTGGTTGTTGATCCTTCTGATGCACCACTTATGACTGATGAACTGGTTGTTGATCATGTTGATGAAGTGGTTGCTGACCATTCTGATGAAATGGTGGTTGATCATTCTGATGCACAAGGTAAAAAGCCAGTAGATAAGGGTAAGGGTATTATGAAAGATAAAGGTAAAGTATTAAAAAGAAAGCATGTGGTTACAAAGGGTAATGGTATTGTGATTCAAGAAAATGTGAACCCAAGTGTTATGGATCATGATTCTAGTGACAGTGATAGTGAATTAGAAGTAAGAGGGAAATACTCAATGTATAGTGATACTGAGAGTGAATACTCTGATAAGTCTGTAGACTACTTGTCAAAAGGTGAAGATGAATTAATTGAACTTAGCAATAGAAAATCCAAGGAAAAGAGGTCCCCCAAGACATCTAAGCAGAGATCATGTTCTGAAAAAGATGGATGTGAGAGCAGTTCTAGACTATATATAAGTTATAATGATGGTGACAATGCAACAGTAATGGAACATGGGGAATTCATGGATGATTTGATGAGGAACTTGAGGCAAGATAATGATGATCTTACAGAACCATTTACATTAGTTGAAACAAAGCTGGACAAGTATCCTATTCATGATGTGGATACACATTGGAAAATGAGGAAAACAAAGGTAATGTGTTTAATTATATAGATTTGTATGCATTGTTTCATTGATTCCAATTAACAGAGCTTTTTGATTTCAGGTTGGTGAAAAGTATGTTGATGCTGCTCAATTTAGGGATTGCTTGACTTATTATGCTTTGGCAAATGGATTTTCTCTATGGTTTTACAGAAGCTCTAAAACCCAGGTAATAGCTAAGTGTGGGTTAAGACAGAGAGGCTCAAGGATCCAGAAAAGGGGAAGAGAAATAAGTGGAAAAGATATCCAAGTGAGAAGAAAGGTGAAGGATCTGAATGCCCATGGAGGTGTTACGGAAAAGAACTGAAAGGTGAGAAATCATTTCAAGTAATGTCTCTTGAGGATAACCATACTTCCCTAATTATCTCCTCATTAACTGAAATAGCTTGCTCATCCACATGATGCTAAACACTTCTACTCCATCAACCTCTTCAAGCTTAGCATTCCTCCGAAGCGATGTATGTAGGCTTTAAGGATGGTTGGTGTGTGGTTAAGGCATAGTGAATAGGACTGTGAAGAAGGAAATCAATCATTTGATGAAAACCTTCGGATCGATTGTTTTTTATGAGGTTAGCAACAAGGTTATGTGTGTTGGAGTACTGGGTCGCCATTGTGATTGATGATGGTTTGGATGTGGGTTTGTGAATTATGCAAAGGAAAGTGAATAGGGTTGATGTAGAGCGCCAAGTTGAAGTGATTTGAAGACCAATGAATGATCCATCCGTGATTTTGGGGAGATTAATATACTTTCGCCAAAGTTACCAAACAGCCCCTGTAGTATCCAGAAACAAGTAGCATGCTATCGATGGTTTGAAGACCTCTGTCCGTGAATTGATACATACTATCGGTGGATCTGATGTCACTCCAATTGACCAAGAAATCGACAAGTAAATCGTGTCAAAACAAAAGTATCTCACAAAAATATGAAGGATTCACACAATCTCTCTCTCCTTTTTTTTTTTTTTTTTTTTTTTTTTTTTTTTTTTATCATTAGCGACTAAAACACAAGCTCCAATATACAAGAATCCTCCATACCTGCAAGACACCAACACAAACCAAACACAGAAAAGAGATTTAATGTTAGTAGTGGTTAGAAAGAGATAGAAGTGGTTCCATAGACCTATCAGTGTTTAGCCATGCTAAATGTGTAAGTCAATATGGTCAACTATCAGTATTAATATATTGCCAAAACCCAAATATCTCATTAACTCCTCAACCACATTTAACCTGCCCCTCATTTACTTACATAAGCCCTATCTCTGCTTATAAAAGAAACCCAAATCTCAGTTACCACACACCAATTAAAACCAAAACCCTAATTTCTCCAAAATCCACAATCAACAACTATCACCATGTGGAATCCCAGTTGGAATAAACCAGAAGTCATTGATCTAACATCCTCGTCCTCTTCATCATCATCATCATCATCATCATCATCATCAAGCGAAGAGTCTGACCCATGGCGTCTTTACATACCTCCACAAGAACCACGACCAAGAAAATCCCCCTTTCTCCTTTCATCTGAAGATGATAGTGTGGTAGATCCTAGTGAGTCATCAAGAGGTTCGAGATGATTCTCTTGGCGCTTGAACCAACCTTCAATAGGTTGGTTAGAGAGAAGCAAAGATAGGACAACCTTCATCATCCCAACCCCAACCAAGACCACGTGCAAGAAATCCTCCACTCCCAAAGGATAGAGGTGGTTCTTGGTCTCCACACCGAGGTTGTGGTGCTTCTTCACATATCGTAAAGGGAAGGGTAAAGGAAGATGGGTGATGCTTTTGGTGAAACCGATAGATGAAGCACAAAGGAAATTGTCATATCACACATCCATCTCGTATTCATCTTCATCATCTTCATTTTCATCAATCCATCCTTCCCATTTTGATCCTTAGCTCTTCGTCTTGGTCATGCATATCATGGTCATGCATATTCGCAGATTGGAATAGTAGTTATGAGCTAGGATAGGTTTAGGAACTCTTGTATAGAAGCGGTATTGTAGTCGCATATGAAGTTAATTGTAAGTGGTAAGGTATAACTGTTCTTGAATAAATGAACAATTAAACTTGATACTTCTTTTGCTTCTATAATGAACTTTCTTTTATCTGCAAAATGGTTAGTGGAAACACGAGCAACAACCGATGGTTTGAACAAAACTATCGGTGGTTAGAAACAAAAATAGCAATACTAAGATCACATAATAACAGGCCAATACTTATACAAACTTTTACAAAACAAGTTGAGAGTTTAGAGATTAATCATTCCAATACTAACAACAAGGTACTGAAACCTCCCCACATCAAAAGATTTAGTGAGAAGATCATCAACATTGAAATCAGTATGGATTTTTACCATTTGAATCAACCTTTTCTCATTGCAATCTCTAATAAAATGATGCCTTATCTCAATATGTTTAGTTCTAGAATGTAAAACAGGATTTTTAATGATGCATATTGTACTGTTATTATCAATGTAAATCTTAGTATGCATAAAATTGTACCCAAAATCCAACAATTGATTACGAATCCAAAGAACTTGACCACAAGAACTAGCGGCGACCACATATTCAACAGGTTGTAGAATTTGCCACAATAGTTTGCTTTTACACGCCATGAAATTAGTCGCTTCCCAAAAACCGACATCCTCCGGTAGTAGACTTCCTATCCAAACTAGCACCGAGATAGTCACTATCTGTGTAGGCCACCAAATCAAAGGAGAGTCCTTAGAGTACCAAATGCCCAATTTAGGATGACCTTTAAGATATCTAAAGATTCTCTTATGACATTCATGTGTGAGGTATTTGGTGTGACTTGAAATCTTGCACATACAAATCTTGAGATAATATCCGCCTAGATGCGGTGAGATACATCAAAGATCCAATCATGGACTGTACAACTTCAAATCAACTTTGGGACTTCCATCATCGGTAGTAGTGGTTTACGAGTCTCCATAGGTGTACTTGCACTCTTTACATCTTGAAACCCAAACTTCTCAAAACATCTGCTACATAATTGTCTTGACTAATGAAGATACCATCGATCCTTTGTTGAACACTGTAGCCCCAAAGAAAGTGAGTTCTCCCATAGAACTCATCGAAACTTATCATGCATAAGTTTCTCAAAATCCTGCATAGCTCCTTGTTTGTTGAGCCAAAGATGATGTCATCTACATAAACTGAACCAATAAAATATCATCTTTGTGCTTTCTAATGAACAAAGTTTTATCAATCACCTCTTTTAAACCCATTGTCCATCAAATAAGTGAGAGACACTCTTACCATGCCCTTGGAGCTTGATGCAATCCATACATAGCCTTCTCACCTGTAAACCTTGTCGGGATGATCGGGATCTTCAAAACCGGAGGTTGACAAACATAAACCTCTTCATCAATTGTGCCATACAAAATGCACTTTTAACATCCATCGATACACAACAAAATTCTTGAATGAAGCATAAGCAAAAATAATCTAATAGCCTCTATTCTTGCAAGCTGGAGCAAATACTTCATCATAATCCAAACCTTCGGTTTGTGTGTATCCTTGAGCAACCAACCTTGATTTGTTCCTTACAACAATTCCTCTTTCATCCTCTTGTTTACGAACACCCATTTTGTCCCAATTGCCCTCTTACCATTAGGAAGATCAACCAATGTCCAAACCTCTTGAAGCTTAAAGCGTAGAAGCTCCTCTTGCATTGATTCTACCCGACCTTCTTCCGATAAAGCTTCTTCCACTCTCTTGGGCTCCTTTTGAGACAAAAACAAGCAAACAGAAATTTTGAGATCTTTATGATTTGTTTCTTTTGTGAAGTGATCTTGCAAAGAACCCATGTTCAGGAAAGGGTTCAGTGTTCTTAACCCTGCTTCTTGTTTGAACTGGAGTATTCAAGTTTCCAAGTATTTGTTCCTTGGGATGAATCTTGTGAATCCTTGTAGTGGTGATTGGACTTTCATTTATGATAGTTTCCAAGTTAGTCAAATCAGCATTGAAGAAATCATCCATGTCTTCATCATCAGTAGGAGTATCAATTTCTATCAAAGCAGGCATGGTAGGATCATGTGGATACTCCTCTTCACCAAATAATGGCTTTCCAGTTGGTCTAAAGAAAGTACTATCACCAGTACTTGCAGCCGAGGTTACACCTGGACTATCAGTGGTAGAAGATAGCTTAGCAATGCTTTCAGTTGGCTTAGCAGTGCTTGCAGAATTCCTTTTCTTCTTTTCAATTTCTTCTATCGACACTGAGTTATCTTTCAACAACTCATCCTTATCTTGATGATGATCAACATTGCCTCCATTATTCAATACATCATCATTAGTGGGACCTTGCTTATCAATGATGGAAGGAACAGAACCAGCTTTCCACTTTTCAACCAAATAGAACTCCTTTGGAGAATCGACTTCTTTAGAAGTTGTTTGACATCGAATCCTTTGTGTACTGCATTAACATTAGTGGAAGTTTACTGATGATAGGCTCGATACCACTTGTTGATCCCAGTTGAGCAAGCGATCTAATATAAAGCGACTTTAAACAAATACTTATTAAGTATCGCGAATTTAATACTTAATCTTAAGAAGAACAATAAACATTCAACACCTCAATATTATTATTAATCTGAATACTCTAACCGAAGATTAGGGTTTTACAACCTTGAAGTGTATCGACCTTAGATATAAAACATACGTATCTCTAATCTAACCTAGGACCTCCTTTTATAGGCTAAGGAGTCCTTTACATAATACAATCGTAACCTACAAGATAAATATCTTTTCCATATTTATCTAATACATAATACTAAACCGACTATACAAGACTAGCGGTGGTTACATATCAATATCCGTGGTTACACAATACTACTAGCCGCGGTTTATCTTCATCCGTGGTTCCATTCTTACGTCGTGGTTATATCAACTCGTCTGTAGTTCGATACTTAGAATAATTCTTGATCCAAGGAACCAAAACCCAACATAATATCTGTTTGTATTATGTGTAATTTGAGTGACTTCCCTTAGGGGGAGATTGTTAGGATTTAGAAAATCCGATCGTTAAAGTGTCGGTCACCTCAAGTATATGTAATCGTTAGAAAGCTCGTAGTCGTAGTCATTTAATATTAGTTAGTATTTAGTTAAGTAACACCGTGGAGGACAGACGGTCTTTACCCATTGTATGCACGATCCATGACCCGTAGGAGGCGAGTATTGTAAGAAAACTATAAATACCCTCTACCTCCCAAGGTAGAGGGTTGGAGCTTTAATAACCTTTTTCTTTTGTTTCACATAGTTCCCAACTCTCTTCCCTTTCTCTCTCAAGAACTTTCTCTCTCTAAACTTATTATACTCCCCATATGGTTATGGTTTGATGTGTTTGTGAAATCCAAAAGCTTACAGAGGAGAAAGGTATACCTCCCAATACACATACCTCTAATATATTGGTTAATGCTTTTTGCAAGCAAGGATCGGTAAAAGATGCAGAGCTTACTATTCGAGCAATGGAACAAAGAGGTCTACATCCCGATGTAATCACTTATAGTGCACTAATAGATGGATATTGTTTACGTTGTGAATTAGATGAGGCAAAGAAAGTTGTTGATCGCATGGTGGAGAAGGAGCTTAGGCCAAACATCTTCACCTATAACAGCTTGATAAATGGATACTGCAAGAAAAAACAAATCGATGAGGCCATGAATATATTTTGAGAAATATCAGACAAAGGTTTGATTCCTAATGTTTGTACTTACAACACGGTGTTGCAAGGTTTGTTTCAATTGGAGAATCCTACGGTAAGAGATCTCTTCAATGAGATGCAAGCCAGGTGTGATTCCGGATGTATTTACTTATAGTATAATGTTAAGCGGAATGTGCAAAACTCCGAGTGTTACGACGCCTTGGATCTCTTCCGTTCTCGGAAAATAATGAATTGATGAAAATATATGCTTGTATACTACCCCGATTGATGGTTTTAGCAAATGTGGGAAGCATAACATGGCAATGGATTTGTTTGATGAACTCTTGTTAAAAGGATTGAAACCACATATGAAGACATATAGCGTGGTGATACGTGTGCTTTACCGAGAAGGGTTATTTAGTAAAGCTAAAGAATTACTTCAAAAAATGGAAGAAAATGGTTGTTTGCCGAATAGTTTCACATACAATGTTATTGTTAGAGAGTTGTTGAAGAAAAACGAGTGTCAAGTGGCAGAAAATTTTCTTGAAGAAATGATCAACCGAAGTTTTGTGCCAGATTATGCTACTTGTTCAATGTTGCTACCTCTCATCCCAAATGAAGGACAAGATTCTCGTTTGCGAAATATCATGCAGAAGCTAAAAGATGTAGAAAGAAAAGAGGGTGGAATACGTGATTTAAAATCTCGTATCGTTTCTTGAACTTGTTAAATTATATCAAGGTTCATTATGTATGGGAGTCTTATACTAGTTTCTTTTACGTGTTGGTTAACATTAAAGTCTCCGCTCCGGACTTTAATTGTGAAATATTACACTTTTCATGTAGACATTAGTGATATTAAATGTAAAAGGACCTTGTTGAACATAATTTCAACACTTTTCGAATTGGTTGAATTATATAAGAGATATAGCTTAGAGCAAAAAAATTATACTATACATGCCTATATATTAAAGGGAAAAAGATTGGTTCTAATCACCCACGAGTCTGATGTCGCAAGACTCAAAATGTGTTTTCTTCAAGTATCAAATTAAGTATTATTATGGAATGTATAAAGCTTCAACTTAAGTATTAGCTAGAGTTAAATAATATCCTTAGGGCATCCATTTTGGTTAATATTTATAAGGCTTTAAAATTTTAATATCTCATGCCACATCCATATTTTATAAACATTTTGGGTTTAATAAAGTTATCTCCATTATGATACAAATATTTTAAAGCTTTGTGATTGTTTCACATAACATATGCATTAAATATCTTAATTCCTTAGACTATGAAGAGGTTCAAGGTTCAGGACCTTTTGCATGACACATAGGCATGAAATGAAGATCCACTATGGTTGAAATAAACATAAACATTTTCAACAATTATAAACTTATTCTTGAACTTCCGATAGTAGATGCTCTTAAAGGCTTAAAGTGTCAAAGGAATGGGATGTTGATTTGTTAGCTCAAATGGTAAAGTGAAGAAGCTGATGTGATATGAATGTGATGTGGTTTGTGAAAAGCTTCTCTGTCTTTAGAGCGGTTTAGAGTAGTGTTTGCTTAACCAATCAAATGATAGTTTAGCGAACAACAACATATGGAAATGATAGTTTAGTGAGAAATAATTATATTTAAGGTCGGGTATATTAATGAGACCCCAAGACCAAATTAAATATTGCCGCCTCGAGTTATCTCTCTACAATCAACTTCATTGCCAGCTTAGTATAATAAGACAACCAACTTCACTATCAAAATATACCCTAATTAAACACATATGCATCCAACCAAAATCAAAATCACACACAAACACAAAACCAAGATTGGTCGCCTGCATGACCGAGTTGTGCATTTTTTATGTTGAAGACGCGTGCTCATGGGCACCCTAATAGGGATGAACGTCTCATGCAATCGCCACTTGGACAAAGAACGCGTCTTCTTTGTGCAATTACACATGGTCTAATTGGATGAGGAGTGTAGTGAATTCATGTTCTTAAAATATGTGTTTTTTCTCGAGACAATAATTTTAGCTTACTTTCGGATGAAAATATAAAAAACTAAAATTTATGACATAATTTAGCTTAATTTTTTTTTCTCGAGACAAAATGAAGTGTGTTTGGGAAGAGCTTGATAATGTGAATGTGTTACCAACTATTGTTGTGACTTTGTAAATTACCATGTTCTTTAATGCATTGAATAAACAAAAAGAGGAACAAAGACTTTTTCAGTTTCTTAATGGTCTTGATGATCATTACAGCAACTTGAGAACCCAGTTGTTGATGATGGTTCCATGACCTATTGTGGAGAACGTATATTCTATCTTTCAACAAGAGGATTCTTAGAGGGTGTTGTTTAGATCAAGTTCTTTTGAGTCTACTACTTTATATAGCAAAAGAGTTGTTAAAGACAAGTGTACTATTTGTGGTTTTAAATGGCATCCTCCTGAAAAGTATTGGGAGAAGGCTGGATATCCTGCATGGCACCCTAAGTCAAGATTGAATGCTAACAAGTTGTTGAAGCCAAATGGTCAAAAAAAGAATCAAGTTGCTCAAAGACAGGTTTCACATGTGGAAAGTGGCAATATCGTTTCACATCTCGATGGTTTGAACAACTTTTGAGGAGTGTGAAGTGATCTTGATGCGAGATGATGTATTTGGTCATCAGTTTGCAGCAGGTATAGCATGTCTTAATAGTCAAATAGACATGCTAGATTTTCTTGAGGACTGGATAGATGATATTGGTGCTAGTGACCATACGACACCTGAAAATGACCAAATTTTTTTTCCATATTTGCTAAAAATTAAGCCACAAATTAAACTTCCAAAATGGAAATACTTTTGTTATCTCACATGTGGGCAAAGTTAAACTGAAAAATGTATTGATGCTCAAAGATGTTCTGGTAGTTCCATCTTTCAAGTTTCATTTGTTATCTAGTCCCAAAATTGACAGAAGATGCTCAGTGTGTAGTGTCATTTTTTCCTCATTTCTGTGTTGTTTAGGAATTATCAACCAAGAAGGTGAGGGGACTAGGTAAAAAGAGAGATGGCTTGTATCATCTAGTGAATGTGACTCTTGAGGAAGTTGATAGTGTTTTTACTTCATTAATTACTGCTACTCTTGGTAAACTAGTTATGTCTATTGTAAGTCATTCAGTTTATGTTAATAGAGACTCATTTAGATTGTGGCATCATAGACTTAGGCATGTTTCTAATTCAAAGTTGCAGTATATGAAAGATTTGCCAGTGTCAGTGTCAAAGTCTAATGTCGATACTTGTTTGTCTTGTCCAATGACTGAATTTCTAAGTTACCATATCCTTTCAGTACTTCTCATAAGTCTAATGTATTTGAACTGATTTACATTGATGTTTGGGGGCCATATAGAGTACCTACTTGTGGCAAATTTAGGTATTTCTTCGCCTATTGTAAATGATTGTCGTAGGGTAACTTGGACTTATTTGTTGGTTAATAAGTCCGATAGTTTTATGGCTTTAAAATCCTTTCTGGACTATGTGTCTAACCAGTTTGAAAAAAGCGTCAAAACGGCAAGGTCTAATAATGCTTTGGAGTTTGTAAAAGGAGATGTGGAACTTAACTGTCTAAACTAGGCATTGTTCATCAAACCTCATGTGCCGACAGGCCACAACAAAATTGTAGAGTAGAAAGGAAACAAAATTATATTCTTGACAGTGCTAGAGCTTCAAGACTACACTCCCATTTGCCTTTGAAATTTTGGAGAGATTTTGTTACAACTTCAACCTATGTGATTAATATGCTTCTTTTTCTATACTTGATGATAAAACTCCATATGAGGTGTTGTTAAAAAAAGAAGCCAACATATGATCATTTGAGGATGTTAGGATGTTTTGCAGTAGTGAGTAATCCTTCTAGAAACACTGATAAATTTGAGCCTAGAGGAGTTTCATGTGTTTTTCTTGTTATCCTAGTCAGCAAAAGGGTTATAAGTTCTACAACTTGATTACTCATACATCATTTGTTTCTAGAGATGTGTTTTATGAGCATATTTTTCCTTATTCTGCACAAAGTATTCAGCAGTTCTTGTCACCACTTCCTACTACTCTACCTTGTCATTTTGGTCCTGCTGTTGTTTTGGATGACGAAGTGTTGTATAATATGCAACCCAAAAAAGCTAATTCTATCCCTGCACAGTCTGCAACCAACCCTGCATAGTCTGCAACCTCTATTTCTAATACAACACCACAACCAAATATACCATCCTCTTCCACTCCAACTCATGAAATGCCTATTAGGAGGTCTACTAGGACTTCTACCTTGCCTACTAAGCTGAAGGATTATGTTTTACCCCATATTCCCAGAGCTAAACAGGTGAGCTAAACTCCTTTTTTTTGCCAAATTTTCAAGATTTTGTAAAAGCTTTGATAGCACAGAAGGATCCAGTTTGAGTTCATGAAGCAGTGAAAGATCCTGGTTGGTGTCAAGCCATGGATTCTAAGTTGACTGCTTTGGATGAAAATGGTACTTGGGAAGTAACTGAACTACCACCATGAAAGAAGGCTATTGGCAGTCATTGGATTTTTGACTCCAAACTCAAAGCAGATGGTACTATGGAAAGAAAAAAAAGGCAATATTAGTACTTCAAGGGAATAGACAAAGGTACAGTGTAGATTATCAAGAGACCTTTGCTCCTGTTGCTATAATGGTTACAGTGAGATTCTTTTTGGCTGTTGTAGCTTTAAAGGATTAGTACACATGTCAAATGGATGTGTCCAATGTCTTTTTACATGGAGATTTGGAAGAATAAGTCTACATGAAAGTTCCTTTGGGATATTCAGGTAAGGGGGAGTCTGTGCAGAAAAGTATTGTTCAATTGTTTAGTCAATTTATGTAGTCTCCTACCTCAGTACATATGCAGGTTGTCAAACATCTTCTAAGATACATTAATTTGTCACCAAATCAAGGAATTCTCTTAGCTAAGGATTCTGCAGTTCAACTCAAAGCCTATTCTGACTCAGATTGGGCAGGTCGTCCCTTTTCCAGAAGATCAACTACTGGTTATTGTGTGTTGCTGGGAGATTCACCACTATCTTGGAAGTCTAAGAAACAAGCAGTATTAGCAAGATCCTTTGCTGAAGCAGAGTATAAAGCCATGGCTCTTACCTGCTATGAAGTTAGTTGGCTAGTTTTCTTGCTTAAAGATTTGGGGATAGAAGATTTGCAGCCAGTAGACTTGTATTGTGACAACCAAGCAACTCTTTACATAGCTGCAAACCCTGTTTCCATGCTAGAACAAAACATATTGAGGTGGATTGTCATTATGTTAGAGATCAGTTGAAGGAAGGATTGATTAACCCCACATATGTTAATACCAAAGCTCCGTTGGCAGATGTTTTCACAAAGTAGTGATTGTGGATCAGCAAAATCAGTTGTTGTCCAAGTTGGGAGTATGTGTTCCACCTCACTCTCCACTTGAGGGGTAGTGGAAAAGGATGAGGGACTCATATTAGAGTACTACTAATGTAGAGGGACTCATATTGTAAATAGTTTGTAGCCGATTACCATTTGACCACTGTTGACCGATTTGCTCAAATCAAAAAGGTTGGTAGCCGATTACCGTTTAGACGGTGATAATCGGCCTTGTAAACCTTTTTTGCAACACTGCATTTAATAAATATTTATCATGCTTAAAACTTAGGTTGTGTTTGGTGTAGGGGACTTATGGGGCTTATGGAGCTTAAATTTCAAAAGCCCCCTATAAGCCTCGTTTGGCGTAGAGGCTTATAGAGGGGCTTTTGAAATTATAAGCCCAAGTCCCAGCCATAAGTCCCAACCCCAAAAATGAGGCTAAAATTTTTATAAGCCCCAAATATAAGCCATGTTGCTATCAAATTACTTAGTTACCCACAAAAATATCTAATATATACATATATTAATTTAATTATATGTCATTTTTAGTAATTTTCAATAATAAGCCCCAACTTAAATTAATTTGCCAAACAATTTATGAAATAAAAACTCTAGTTTCGGCTTGTAATATAAGCCCCATCTCCAGCCCCAACCCCTTACGCCAAACATACCCTTGTACCTAAAGATAAATCTAACAATATAAATGACACGCGTGGCAATATTAAAACTGAATCCGTGAAAAAGTAAAATGCATACGACACATGAAGTGATAAAATGAAATAGTCATGTTTTCAGATATAGGTTTCTTGGCCGTTAGATGTATCACATTAAACATGTTTGACATTCTATTTTAGGACTTATTTAAAGGTGTTTAGTTTATTTTGAAGTGGGTATTTGTAAATGGTGTTTGATCTGGAAATGATGTTCAAAATGATGTGCTCAAGACGTTATCATAACTACAACACCTTTCTTCTCATTTCGCATCGTCATTCACCACGTGATTACTCTACAACTTCAACCCGACCTTTGATTCAAACGGCTCGTTCGATTCTCAAAAATTCTCGATGCACTCAAAGCGGTTTGATGAAATGCTTCACGAAAACCTCCACCTTCCATCATTGAATTTCATCGACTCATTACTACATTGTTAAGATGAAACATTATTCTACCGCGCTTTCGCTTTTTAAGCAAATTAACTTGATCGGTATTCCTTCTGATTGTTGGAATTCTAAGTTTCTTCATTGTCAAAAAAGTTAATTTCAGATTCTAGAAGCACAAGTCATTACCTATGTCATAACCCATGTGGGAGTATTAATGACCCATTATACCAATATACCTAATACCTAACTTATAACACTAGAACCGAAGTTCTTTGAGTTTTAGAGGTTATAAATAGGTCGCCTAGCAAGAGGTTTATCATCACAAACACATACAAAGCGGTGTATATACATGTAATAGGTTTTGAGCTATATTCCTATTATCAATCAAAGAGTCATTTTGGTTATCTGTGTTTATACATTGCATTCTTGAATTGGTATCAGAGCTTGTGAAAAGAAGCTTTGAATACTTACCTGGTGATCTGGAAACATGTCAGATGTTGAAGATGAAGGCAGACCTTTATCGGCGAGGGTGAAGGAGGTCGGAACAACCACCGTAGCATGTCAAATGCTCACATCCACCAACTACACTGTATGGGCCCTACAAATGAAGGTTGTACTCAGAATTCATAAAGCTTGGTTAACTATTGAACCAGGAACAGACGAAAGTAAAGAAAAGAACAACCTGGCAATGGGATTGTTGTACCAAGCAATCCCTGAAACTCTGATAATGCAGATTGGTGATGTCGATAGTCCGAAGGTGCTATGGGAATCGATCAAAGCTCGATATGTTGGAGCAGATAGAGTGAAGGAAGCAAGGTTGCAGACTTTAAACTCTGAGTTTGATCGGTTGAAGATGCACGAGACCGAGACCATCGATGTATTTGCCGGAAAACTCGCCGGAATTGCCTCAAAATCCGCGTCGCTAGGAGAAACAATAGATGAGTCGAAGCTTGTAAAAAAGCTGCTAAAGGTGGTACCGCGAAAGTTTATTCATCTTGTTGCTTCCCTCGAGCAGGTACTTGATTTAAAATCAGTAGGTTTCGAGGATGTCGTGGGTCGATTAAAAGCGTACGAGGAGAGGATACGAGATGATGGAGGTGACGAGCAGCAGCAGGTGATGTTTACTCGTTCTAGTGGTGGTGGTGGATCGAACAGTGGTGGACGGGGTGGTGGTTCTGGTGGAGGATCTGGGTTTTCTGGTTATTCGAAGGAGAAAGGGAGATGGGGAAAAGATAATAACCGGTCAAAGGTTATTTATCAAGACAGATTGGATAGTGGATCCGGGTCAGGTGGATCTGGTTCTTCTAGTTGGTCAAAAGCCCAAAGTAATTATAAACCCAACAAGTCTAAACCCAATTATCAACCAAATTTTAACTCCAACTCAAACCGAAACGGAAAAAGATCATCAAAACTTATTTGTTACGGATGTGATAAATCGAGCCATTCTGGCGTCTAAATGTCCGGACCGACTCCAAAAATTCCAAGAAAGCAATTTTACTGAGCAAGAAGATCGATGATCTGTGTTTTACACGAGGCAGTATTTTTGAGCGAAAAGAATGTGATACCGTCTCGATACAACGCACAAGAAAAAGATGTGTGGTATTTAGACAGCGGGTAAGTAATCACATGACGGAAATCGATCGTTTTCTCGAACTCGACGAAGGAATAACCGAAAGGTGAAATTCGGTGATAATTAGGTGTCGAAATTAAAGGAAAGGATCTATTCTTTTCCAAGGAAAATCGGGGCAACAACGATTGATGACGGAGATTTATTTCATACCGGATTTGAAAAATAATATTTTCAGTCTCGAGCAAGCAACTGAAGCCGGGTGTGATATTCGGATGAAAGGTGACTATTTGACGATGCATGATGCTGACAACTGCTTATTGATGAAGGTACAAAGAACTCCAAACCGCCTTTATAAAATAAATTTAACAATTGGAGTACCTATTTGCCTTCATTCAAGACTAGGTGAAGACACGTGTATACGGCATGCAAGACTTGGGCACATCAATTTCGAGTCAATGAAAAGATGTCGAAGAAAGGTCTAGTCAAGGTTTACCTCATTTTGACAATGAGAATCAATTGTGTGAATCTTGTTTGGTGGGCAAGCAAACAAGAAAGTCATTTCCATTGATGACGACGTACAAAGCAACACGACCATTGGAGCTCGTTCACGGTGATTTATGCGGTCCGATCACACCGTCAACGAAAGGTCAAAATCGGTACATTTTCACACTAATTGATGATTTTTCACGATATATGTGAATTTTTCTTTTGAAGGAGAAAAGTGAGGCATTTTTACACTTCAAGAAATTCAAAGCTTTGGCAGAGAAGGAGCTCGGAAAGTCTTTGAAGATGTTTCGAAGTGATCGAGGTGGAGAGTTTACTTCACTCGAGTTTAATTCCTTTTGTGATATAAATGGAATCAAACGACAGCTTACCGCCCCATATACACCACAACAAAATGGAATTGTGGAACGAAGAAACCGAACACTCTTGGACATGACACGAAGTATCATGAAGGTGATGCATGTTCCAAATTATCTGTGGGGAGAAGCTGTAAGAGACTCTACAAATTTGATCAACCGCGTTTACACAAGAGTTCTTGGTGATACAACTCCATACGAGAAGTTGTATAAAAGAAAACCGAATTTGGAGAATGTTCGTATCTTTGGGTGTCTAGCATATGTGAAAGTTGAACCGGTGAATCTCAAGAAGTTGGATGCAAGATCAAGACCACTAGTGCATCTTGGTTCCGAACCGGGCACTAAAGCTTATCGGCTTTTTAACCGGCTACACAAAAAATAATTGTAAGTCGAGACGTTATTTTTAACGAGACAAAATGGTGGGATTGGGACAAAGAAGCAGGTACCGACAATGAAGAACCGAGATCATTCATAGTTCCATGGGACTATCCAGAAGATAAGGCGAGAAACCAAGGAGATACTGTAAGCAATGATCAAACTGGACCGATTGAATCAGATCACGAGATTGAAGACGGAGTGCAGGTTCTAGACAACGAGCAACCAAGTCCGGTCAACAATAACGTGAACAATGTCCAGAACCAAAGGCCCACGAGAACAAGGAGACTTCCAACCCGACTGCAAGATTTTGTGCTTAACCTTAATAATCTTGATGAACTTCTCCTAATAACCAATGACGAACCAGTATCGGTTGAAGAGGCAAAGAAAGAACCAGAGTGGGTCAAAGCCATGAACGCAGAGATCAATTCGATCAACAAGAATAACACTTGGATTCTTGTGAACAAGCCTTTGGGGTTGAAGGTGATTGGACTCAAATGGGTGTTCAAACTGAAGAAAAATGCAGACGGCACCATCATCAAATACAAGGCAAGGTTGGTTGCTAAAGGGTACGTGCAACAACCTGGTATTGATTTTCAAGAAGTATTTGCACGGTAGCTCGAATCGAAACCATCCGGTTTCTCATTGCCTTAGCCGCAACAAGCGGGTGGGAGCTTCACCACTTAGATGTCAAAACGGCTTTCTTACGGAAAATTGAAGGAAACCGTTTATGTGTCACAACCGGAAGGATATATAAGGAAAGGCAACGAGCATAAAGTATATCGCCTTAACAAAGCACTTTATGGTCTAAGACAAGCACCTCGAGCATGGAACACGAAGCTTGATGGAATTTTAAAGGGTTGAAATTTCACAAGTGCTTGAAAGAACCATCGGTGTCTTAGGGCGAAGGAACTAACTTGCTAATTTTAGCAATTTATGTTGATGATTTGTTTGTCACGGTACAAATTTGAACATGATCAAAGGTTCAAATTCGAGATGTCCAAGAACTTCGAGATGTCGGATCTTGGAAGATTGACTTACTACCGGCATTGAAGTCAAGCAAGAAGAATCGGGATTACGATAAACCAAGAAGCCTATGCTCGACGCATTCTGAAGGAAGCTGGTTTACAAGATTGCAATCCAACTCACATTCCCATGGACCCGGGAACCAAATTGTCAAAGGCCGAAGATGAACCCAAAATCGACCCTACACAATATCGAAAGGTGGTTGGATGCCTTAGATATCTCTTGCAAACAAGACCCGATATGGCATACTCGGTTGGAGTTATTAGCCGATACATGCAAAGTCCAAGAGAATCACATGGTCGTGCAATTAAACGATTCGAGGTACTTACGGGAACAATGGGATACGAATTAAGTACGAGAGGATGGGTCAAAGCAGAATCATTGGTTTTAGTGATAGTAGTCACAATGTTGATCCGGATGACGGAAGAAGCACAACTGGTCACATTTACTACTATGGGTCATCTCCGATAACCGGTGTTCGCAAAAGCAAGATCTTGTTGCTTTATCATCTTCGAGGCGTAGTTCATGGCGACTACGCGGTACGCTTGTCAAGCAATATGGCTTCGGATTTGCTTGGAGAAATTATGAACAAGACGCAAGAGAAGGTGGTTCTTAGGGTTGATAACAAGTCGCTATCGAACTAACGAAGAATCCCGTTTTTCACGGAAGAAGTAAACACATTCACACGAGGTTTCATTTCATTCGCAATTGTGTTAAAAACGAACAGGTGGAAGTGGAGTACATTCCTGGTGAGAAACAGAAGGCGGACATTCTCACGAAAACATTGGCACGAACCAAGTTCAAGGAAATGCGGAGCTTGATTGGAGTCAAAGACATCTCTAGAAGGACTTAGAGATTCGGGGGTGATTGTTGGAATTCTAAGTTTACTGCTGTCAAAAGAAGTTAATTTCAGTATTCTAGAAGCACAAGTCATCACCTATGTCATAACCCATGTGGGAGTATTAATGACCCATTATACCAATATACCTAATACCTAACTTATAACACTAGAACCAGAAGTTGCTGAGTTTTAGAGGTTATAAATAGGCTGCCTAGCAAGAGGTTTATCATCACAAACACATACAAAGCAGTGTATATACATGTAATAGGTTTTGAGCTATTTTCCTATTATCAATCAAAGAGTCATTTTGGTTATCTGTGTTTATACATTGCATTCTTGACTGATATCTATACAATTAGCACCTCTATTAACTGCTATTGTCGCCTTAATCAAGTCAATTATGGTTTTGCCTTATTAGCCACCATCTTCAAGCTAGGCCATCCTCCTGATTTAGCTACCTATAACACTCTCATTCATGGCCTTGTTCTTGCTGATCGGGTTTTTGAAGCTGTTGAGTTATTTAAGAAACTCATTAGACAGAAAATTTGTGAGCCTGATCAATATATGTATGGAATCATCATTAATGGGCTTTGTAAAGTAGGTCAAACCAGCAAGGCACTTGAATTACTCAGGTTCATGGAAAAAGGTTTCTGTAAACCTAGAGTGGAACAATATAGTACAATCATCGATAGCCTCTGCAAAGACAGAATGGTTGATGATGCACTACGGCTCTTCAATGAGATGACTGAGAAAGGAGTCAATGCTAATGTTATCACTTATACCTCTTTGATTCATGGTCTATGTAACTTTGGTAGAGAGAGTGAAGCTGCAAGAATGTTAATAGATATGGAGGAGAAAGGGGCCCTTCCCAATATACATACCTACACGACCTTGGTAAATGCCTTTTGCAAGCAAGGATCTGTAAAAGATGCAGAGCTTGCTGTTCAAGCAATGGAACGTAGAGGTCTACATCCGAATGTATTCACTTATAATACACTAATTGATGGATACTGTTTGCGTGGTGAAATAGATGAAGCAAAGAAAGTTGTTGATCGCATGGCTGAGAAGGGGCTTATGCCCGACATAGTCACCTATAGCAGCTTGATAAATGGATATTGCAAAAAGAGGAAAATCAAGGAGGCCATGAAACTATTTCGAGAAATCTCAAACAAGGGTTTGTTTCCTGATGTTTTTACTTACAGCGGTATGATGCAAGGTTTGTTTGAAACGAAGAATCCCTTAGCTGCTACACAACTTTTCAATGAGATGCTAGCCAAGGGTTTGAATCCAGATATACTTATGGTATTTTATTAAACGGAATGTGCAACAACTCCGAGTGTTCTGACGCATTGGCTCTCTTCCGTTCTCTGGAAAACAATGAATCAATGAAAGATATAAGCTTGTATAATATCCTGATTGATGGTTTTAGTAAATGTGGGAAGCTAAATATGGCAACGGAGCTGTTTGATGAACTCTTATTGAAAGGATTGAAACCGGATGTTAGGACATACACGGTGATGATACAGGCGTATTGTCAAAATGGGTTATTTAATAAAGCTATGGAATTGCTTAAAAAGATGGAAGAGAATGGTTGCTTGCCAACTAGTGTCACATACAACGTTATTGTTCAAGAGTTCTTGAAAAAGAACGAGTGTCAAGAGGCAGAGATTCTTCTGGAAGAAATGATCGGCCGACGCTTCATGCCTGATTATACTACCTTGTCAATGTTGCTACCCCTAATCCCAAACGTAGGACAAGATTCTCGTTTTCGGAATATCATTCAGAAGCTAAAAGATGTAGAAAGAAAAGAGGGTGGAATACGTGATTTAAAATCTCGTATTGTTTCTTGAACTTGTTAAATTATATCAAGGTTCATTATGTATGGGAGTCTTATTCTAGTTTCTTTTATGTGTTGGTTGAACATTAAAGTCTCCGCTCCGGACTTTAAATTGTGAAATATCACACTTTTCATGTAGACCTTACTGATATGAAATGTAGAAGGACCTTGTTGAACATAATTTCAACACTTTTCGAATTGGTTGAATTATATAAGAGATATAGCTTAGAGCAAAAAATTATACTATATCTGCCCATATATTAAAGGGAAAATGATTGGTTGTAATCACCCATGAGTCTGATGTCTCTAGACTCGAAATATGTTTGCTTCAAGTATCAAATTAAGTATTATTATGAAATGTATAAAGCTTCAACTTAAGTATTAGCTAGAGTTAAACAATGTCCTTAAGGCATCCATTTTGGTTAATATTTATAAGGCTTTAAGAATTAAATATTTCATGCCACATCCATATTTTATAAATTTTTTGGGTTAATAAACATATCTCGAGTATGATATAAATATTTTGAAGCTTTGTAATAACACATGTATTAAATATCTTGAGACTATGAAGAGGTCCAAGGTTTAAGACCTTTTGCATGTCATATAGACATGAAATGAAGATCCACTATGGTTGAAATTAACATAAACATTTTCAACAATTATAAACCTATTCTTGAACTCCCGATAGTAGATGCTCTTAAAGGCTTAAAGTGTCAAAGGAATGGGATGTTGATTTGTTAGCTCAAATGGTAAAGTGAAGAAGTTGATGTGATCTAAATGTGATGTGGTTTGTGGAAGGCTTCTCTATCTTTAGAGAGGTTTAGAGTAGTGTTTGTTTAACCAATGAATAGATAGTTTAGTGAACAACATACCCAATCCCGCTGTGGTGCGATATGGAAATGATAGTTTAGTGAGAAATAATATGTACTACTTAAAGCTTAGGCCCCTTAATTTAATGTGGAAGATGATTTGTGCACATAGGAAAGTACGGTACAAACAAGACATTGCACACCAAATAACTACAATTTTTCTGTGTAAGTACATTGGTTTAATATTCATGCTTAAAGGTAAGTACATAGGGCTTGCAATTAGCGCTGCAGCAATTGAATGTAAGTTACAGAGTGCGAAGTGTTGTTGCATTGAAACCCACACGAATAATTGCAGGTATACAAACAATCATGAACTTACACCATTCCCCGAATTAATTGCATGTATACAAACAATCTCTATTCATGCTCATGCACCTATAAAAAGGCACAAAAATGAAGCATTTGGTGCTCCCATTCAATACCGACTCCTCAGTGACCGAGACAAATAAGCAGCTAGATGTTCAAGCAGTTTTGTTCTATGCTCATAGGTTGGGATCACGCAATGCTAGAGCGGTGCAGTTGCTCACGCAATGACAGGGCAAAAACGGATAAAAAAAAGGAACGAAAACAGAAAAAACTGACAAAAACATTTTTAAAAAAAAAGAAAAAAAAGACAACAACGGATAAAATGGACAAAAATATATAAAAACAGACGAAAACGTATAAAAATGGACGAAAAACGTAAAAAATGAGGAAAACGAATAAAAAACGAACGAAAACGGATAAAAACGGACAAAAACGTAAAAAAAAAGCGAAAACTATTATTAACGGAGGGACTAACTGGCGAAAACTATTATTTGAAAAAATATGACTAACGGTGCATAATTATTAACGGAGGGACTAACGGTGCAAACATTTAACGGAAAAACTAACGGCCCATCCAAAATAAGGACTAAATAAGTGTAAGGTTTCAAAAATAAGTATCTCTGATGTAATTAAAATGACTAAACATAAAATTTGAGCAAATCACAGAGACTAAACGTGCAATTGTTTCTATTTATAATGATGTGGACAAGTGTGGGCATATGAATACGTAACTTATCCATAATCATGCTTAAGATTGTTACCTCTTCCATTATATATGTCACACGCAATTAGATACTGCAGTATCAAATGATATTAACGTGCATGTATTGTTGACGAGAGCAGTTAAATGGTACCATATATTACCATTATTTCATTTAAAGAAATCAACTTTTTTGTTCAGATAAAAGAATAATCAATTTAGAAAGAGATGATTTTTATTCTCTCACATATGTCCATATTCATCACCGTCATTTTTGAACCATTTTTGAACCATCCTTAGTCCAATATCAAAATCAAAAAAAAAAAAAAAAAAGACACGAGTGCGGTTAACCACATCAGCCCAACTTATAATAACAAACAACAACCGCAACCCCATTGTCCTAATCTGTCTCATTACAACAACCACAACCCCTCTCACAACATTAACACCACACACGAAAAAATATAAGAGATCTCAGAAAGGCTCAACTTTGTTTCCAATCTTTTAAAGAATTTTCTAGTTGAACCATTATCATCATAGATCTAAAACAAAACATAGCATACATCATAAACCTACCCGAGACCATTTAAATGATTGTGAAGCCATAAAGAGTGAAAATCGAGAACTAAGGTGTGTGTTTCGTTATCACTGCAGAAATAATGAACAAGGTTTGCGGTTCAATTTTGTTGCAAGAATGAAACTAGCGAAAGAGTGTTTAACTGTTTCGTTTATGGGCTTATGTTGAAAGAAAGTTGTGTGAATTGTGTTTAGTTGGATTGAAAATAATAAGAGGTTTGATGAGATGAAGAACGTTTGGTAGCTGTAAAATATGAAGGAGGAGGGAGGCGTGCTTAGGATTAGGGCAAATTAAAATGAAAGGGTATGTGTTTAATATGAGTATTATTTGATTGGGTCTTTCTATCCTAATTGTAATGGGTTAGACATTGTATATGATGGAGATTAAAATGACCAAATTACATTATATTTAGTATTTTACCCGACCTCTATGTAATCAACAAATATACCCAATTATAGAGTAAATTCAAAAGAACATAGTTAAGTCGGTGTATTAATCAAATATATATTTATTTAGAAATATTATCTTTAACTTTTGTTTGCAATTATAAAGTAGGACAATTGGACTATCATTGGTTATCCGCATTTAACTTTTGGATTCACAAATTTGTTTGATAATATTTGGTATAATGAATGGTATTTTGGACTTACCAATTTTTACGAGGTTAATTCACGGCTAGAGTTGGTATTATTTTAACAAAATGACAATTTAAAGTCAGTGATCAAGCTTCAATTATCCTATTTAATGGATGTGGGGCGCCTTGTATTGTATTTTTTGTTCTTCCGAGGTTCTCAATAATATGTTGCCTTTCAATAGAAAAGTAAGTAATCAAGCTTCAACAACCAAACAAGTTACAAATTGATAACATCAAATATATACTATATTTATGCATCATTTATCCCATATATATTACCCATTTATTATATGTTTATAACTTAATTGATACTTAATAACTTACTTTAGTGATTTTCAGCATTTATGGAGCAATTAATATCGGAGAAGAGAAGACACAGAAAAGCACATGATTTAGAGCTTTATTGATGATTCTGTATGCAAACTGTGAAGAGCATACGACGTATGTAAGTCTGGTCATATGTCGTACTGAAGATATGAAGAATTCACTATGTATTTGGTGAATATTGAAGGCATACGGCGTATTTATTTCTGGCAATACGCCGTATCTGAAAGCTCTACAGTCAAAGCGCAAGTTAACGTATGAATACATACGGCGTATGAAACTCAGGCCCTACGCCGTATTGAAGATCTTATCCCCAGTCCAAGTATATCGGAGATTTGATGGTATACGACTTATGCAATTCTGACCATACGCCGTATTTAAAAGATACGCAGAATATGCTTGGGAATATTCTTTCTTCATCAGCACTCAAGATATCTGGAATATGACGTATTGAGCATTTCAATACGCCGTATCCTGCCCTAATCTTCAAATATAAATACAAGCCATTCCAAGGCCCTAGAATCAGTTAGAAAAGCAAGAAGAGGAGGTTCTATATTATCACGTTAGGTTTAATCGTTCGATTACTTATTGATTCCACTATGATTTGTATTTTGTTTGATTACTCTTTTTGTGCTTTTACATATATTATGGGCTAACACCCTTGAATGTTAGCCATGTTATGAATACTTTGTTAATGTTATTTCGGTTTATTTAAGATTTCTTGTTCCGTATTGCTTAGTTTTTGTGTTTGTCTATTGTATACGCTCGTTTATATAATGGTGTGATTTAAGTATAATATTGTTTGGACCAAGTGGGTATTAGATATATATTGCATGAGCACTTAAGTTAGCATCACTCTTCTTGCATGGACCAAAGTGAGGAGGAGTAGGTATCGCATGGATCAAATGGGTACCTTGACAAATCACATAGATTAGATGATACCTCTTAATGCATGCTTGTAGTTGAATAGGTACATGGACCAAATCACCTAGGAGATTACACGTGTAGTGGCTAGATGCATGGACCAAGTGGTCTAGCCTAGGTTAGATAATGGTATTGTCACCGACCAAGAAGATATTCTCTATACATCTTGATGTCACCGATACGTTACATGTAAATCATTGCACTAATAAATGGAATAACTAAAACATGGTAGGATTAATATGGCTAACACTTACCTCTCTATCTTGATTTCCACATAAGTATAATTGGTTTATTTTATTGTTTTATTAGTTTAATTAATCAATCAATCAAAACCTGTGATAAACTTGTAAAATACATTAGATTATGCCCTAGGTGTACTATTCCCGTGATCGAACTCGTACTTACCCCACTAGCTACATCCGACCGGGTACATTGTCCGTGAAGGTGTGTGTCTATTAGATAGAGTTCGGCTAAATATAAATTTTAAACTTGAATCCTAAAAGAGCACTTAACGACACACTCATTACAAATGCATCTCAAAGTTCATAGATATTGTAAAGGAATGTAGATGTTGCAATTCATAGTAGTTTGATTGTTAATTAAATAGTTAGTCTTAGAGTAATTGTAGTTTTAAATAGTTTGACTTTGACTTGTGTTGTATAAATACTCACTTTGTACTCATTTCTCATTTTATGTGAAATACAACAATTTTTCTCGCCATAATAATCTTCTCTCAAATTCTCAATACACTTGGGTTGTGCTTTTGATCTGGGAAGTTATTTAAGAAGGTATTATACTCGAATGATTGGAATTGTTTTTTTTTAACCTTAACTATAATCTAAAATTGGAATGTAATAGCTCTAGTACATAGTGGCATTAGTATTTTATGTCCATAGTGGTATATGTAGTTAGAAAGTGACTCGCTATGATATGTGTTTGACCAAAGAAGTGATATTTTGTGTGACATTAAGCATAAATAAGAAAGTTCTTTGTTGTATATATCTTTGAAAGTTTAAATTTTATTCTAAAATTGGAATGCAATAGCTTGACGGATACTGTAACATGCGAATTCATGTGATTGCGCTAACCATCCGAAAAAGGGAGTGTTTTACCCGGGTTTATGCATGTATAACGGTCGACTCAAAACCTGTGCATTAGATTATGTTTATCGTCAACCCAATTTAAAGAATATACATACACAATAATTTTTTTTAATCTTCTCATCCAATCGTTCCTTTCAATCTAAATCGTATGGCAACCTAAGAGCAAACGGTATCGTAACCTTTAATACGTTATTCGACTTGATTCTTGCCCAATGGCGCGCCATCTCCATACCAGCCCAGGCGCCAATCGTGAGCCATTCATCTTTGAGCCAGTGAAATAGCTTACGCCAACCGTTTATTTGTGTTGTTTTTTTTGTTTAGGACCACCTTGGGCTTAAGTTGAAGGAAGAAAGGAAAAAAAAAAGAGAAAGAAAATGAAATCGGAATAGCAGGCGGATGGCATGTTACTACCGGAATAAATGAGAAAGATGAAGTGAGTAGGTGTGCATTTTTATTCTTGATATTGCCAGCAAAAGTAGTACTTTTATTATTGAAAACTAGCAGGGTACTCGCGCGATGCGGCGGCGGGTACCCTGTGACTAAATTTTTCATCAAACAAATGTTATTTTATTTTGAGCTGCCTGATTTCAGATTTATGTTTTGGAAGCTTAATTAGATTTGTACATTGTGGTTAAAGAGTTGTATATTTTAGTAAAGGGATGAATTAAATTGTGTATTAATTGTATGCATTAAATAGTGTGTTTTTAGTTTTATTTGTATTTGTATATTGTGCTTAGGTAGTATATATTTGTGATGGGGTGTATTAATTGTATGTGTGTAAAAATAGTATTTGCTTAAAATCAATTGTGCTTTACATAGTTGTACATTATGTTTTATATGTAGTATTTGCTTAAATTCTAATTTAAGAAATCTTAAACTCATAAATAGGAGAGAGGGTCATCCCTCCATTATAAGTAGTATAGATATAGATAGCAATCTAGGTGTTTGGTGCCACTTATTTAATTTACATTTAATTTTAATAAAAATGTGTTTGTTTATTTATTGTAATTTTATTTTATGTTTTGTAATTTTATTTTATGTTTAATAAAATGTGTTAGTTTTTAAATAAAATTAAAAATAAAAAAGTGACACCCAATAATATGTTAGTGGTGTGTTATGAGAGAGGGGTGTTTGAGTTATTGCTGTGTTATTGGAAGATGTAACATGTGACGCTGATGTGGCATATCAATAACGTGTTATTAGTATCTTGCATACCTTGTGCTCTAAGAGCCCAATCTATAATATGCCGCATGTCAATGTTTTAATGCATATTTCTTTTTTTTTTTTCCTTTTAATACTTATTGTTTTATACAAGAATTAATTGATTGATTGTATTGTTTGGGTTGGTTTGTTGATAAATAGTAAAATATGTATATATATATTTTAATAATATTTTAATAAGAGATTGAGTTGTAATAAATAATAGAGTAAATTACACGGATGGTCCCTAAGGTTTGTTTAAAGTTTCACTCACAGTCTCTGAAAGTTTAAAGTTGCATGGATAGTCCCTATCTCTGAAAAGAATAACACCTATGGTCCTTCATTTAATTGCTGTTCAGTAAGTTCCGTTATAATTTACACTTTTAGCCCTTTTGGTTAAAAATCGTTGCCTCGTCAGTCCTTTATCATAACGGACGTTTATAATTTAAAGATTTTCGAGTTTAGGCACGGTTTTATACGTTTCCTTACGTTTTCATCCGTTTTCGTCCGTTTTTTTAAATCTTTGTCCGTTTTTATACGTTTTCGTCCGGTTTTATTCGTTTTCGTCCGTTTTTATGAGTTTTCATCCGTTTTTCTTACTTGTTCATCCGTTTTAATACGTTTTCGCCCGTTGCTTATATTTTTTTATATTTTGGTCCGCTTTTTTCTGATTTTATACATTTTTCTCATGTTTTATCCGTTTTCTTCTGTTTTTATACGTTTTCATATACTTTTATACGTTTTCATCCATTTTATTTGTTTTTGTCCGTTTTTATACATTTTCATCCGTATTTATACGGTTTTATCCGTTTTCGTCCATTTGTATTCGTTTTCATATGTTTTGATTCGTTTTCGTCCATTTTTTTACGTTTTCATCTGTTTTCGTCTGTTTTTATTCGTTTTTTTGTCTGTTTTAAATCGTTTTTGTCCGTTTTTATACGTTTTATCCGTATTTATACGTTTTTATCCATTTTCGTTCATTTTTATTCGTTTTCGTCTGCTTTCGTCCATTTTTGTACTTTTTCTTACGTTCTCATACGTTTTCATCCGTTTTTATACTTTTGACTAAAATACACGGTTGGTCCCTAAACTTGGCAAAACTCTTCGTGATGGGACAAAAATCGGCCTTATCATCGCCAGAGGTCCAAACCTTGGCCTTTAAATGCCAAATTAGTCCTTTGACAAAGTCAATGTCTGATTTTTGTTTTGTAGTCGAGGGTATTTTAGTCCATACACATTTATAATTTGATAACACATTTATATTTTAGCCCTTCATCTTTCATCCTCGTCATCATCTCCCCAAATCATTTATCTCCCCAACATCATCTATCATCATCTCCCCAAATCATCATTAGGAGGCTGTTTGTGATTTTTAACCTCATGCCATTAATCTTTTTCAGCGAATAAAGTTCTTATGTATTTTAAAATATTTTTCCGAATAATCAAAGCTTATTCCATTTTCAATTTTGTATGTCTTTCTTTTACTCTCACATTTTGTCCTGTTTCATTAGCCAAGTTTCAACTCTCATCGGAGGTTTTGGAATCCCTTTTAGTATATCACCACATCATCCATTTCAACTTGTTTTGACCGTTGAGGTTGGTAGGGTATATTGTAGGTGGTTGATATAAAGCGGCGAAAGGAACTCCGGCGACATACTCACCGTCACCAACAACCTTCAAAAAGACCAAACCTCGTCTTTTGACCGACACTGATTGGGTTCGTCCTGATGGTCGTGATTTCCATCAGTGCAGACCTGCATGTATGCACATAATTCTTTTCTCAATTCATTTATTTATATACCTATTTTGATCTTTATTTTTTCCAATTTTTTTTTATTTTTATTTTATAAATTCTTTGTCCTGGGTTTTTTTATGGGCTAATTATTAAAAAAAGTATTATACTTGACATCATTTTCTCTTGTGGGTAGCGAACAATTTTTTTTTGCTTTTGAGGGTATTATACTTTCAAATTCATCCTCTTTAGGGTATTTTGCAAAAAAGTTGGACATTTTTGCCCCTCTTACCCACAAGAGCAAATGATGGCAAGTATGATACTTTTTTTTTATCATTTGCCCTAGTTTTTATTATGTTAAATTTTGGATATGTATTAAGATAATTTATTTAATGATTTTTAATTGTGTTAAATCTATGATAAAAATGTTTTGTTTTAAGTTTACACTATTTACTTATTAATCGTATTTGTAATAATTTAATATATACTTAAAAAAGGGAAAATTAAAATCATTCAGAAAATTATAAAAAACAAACAACACTTTTTCATTCAGATTCGGACATTATAGCTACCTCTTATTAGTAAGATGTGGTAGTCGATTCGAGATCTGGTAGTCGATTCGGATGTGTAACATCTTAATCAAACAAACACACCCTTAATCTAGTCATAGTATACTCTCTAGTCTATGCTTCAACAAGTGACTAATGAAATTTATATGCACGTACTTCGTGTTGTGATATAATTCCTCCTAATTTAGCGGAAGCGTTAAACATAATTCGGTTTAACGCCAGGCGTTAAACAACTTGAAGTGAATTAGGGCAAATGATAAAACAAAACATTTTATCATAGATTTAACACAATTATAAATCATTAAATAAATTATCTTAATACATATCCAAAATTTAACATAATAAAAACTAGGGCAAATGATAAAAAAAAATATCATACTTGTCATCATTTGCTCTTGTGGGTAAGAGGGGCAAAAATGTCCAACTTTTTTGCAAAATACCCTAAAGATGATGAATTTGAAAGTATAATACCCTCAAAAGCAAAATAATTTGTTCGCTACCCACAAGAGAAAATGATGTCAAGTATAATACTTTTTTTTAATAATTAGCCCTTTTTTATTTATGTTTTTTTTAATGAGGTATGAAACCTTAATTTTATTTGCTACGGGTGTTTGTTTCGGCTTATGGCTTATTTGGTTTTGGGCTCATGTTTCATAAGCTCACTTTTTGTGGATTATTTTGCAACTTTTTGGCTTATATAAGCTTATTATGATAATAAATATATATAAGCCAAAAAGTTTCAAAATAAGCCACAAAAAGTGAGTTTACTAAACATAAACCCATAACCAAATAAGCCATAAGCCGAAACAAACACCCCCTATCTAGTGCTTAAAATTGTACAACTGTGAAAAAAAATTGTATCTTTGTTGTTGTTAATAAAAAAATCAATTTAAGGACATAATTTTAGTGTATGATTAATTTGTTTGGGTTAAACATTGAAAAATTAGGCGCTTTTGGGTTTTTTTCTTCTTCTTTACGGGACTTGAAGTTTTCTTAGTGTTGGTTTAATTGGCTCATATTGTTTGTTAGTTAGTGACTGGGGGAGTTTATATATTGGATTATGTTAGGAATTAGAAATTCCAAGTATTAAAGAGTCGGTCACCTCAAGTATATGTAATCGTTAGAGAGCTCGTAGTCATAGTTATTTTATGATTAAGTAGTAGTTAGTTTAGTAACACCTTGGAGGACGGACGGGTCTTTACCCACCGTATGCCTGATCCACAGCCCGTAGGTGGCGTTTGTTTGTAAGATACTATAAATACCCTCTACCTCCCAAAGTAGAGGGTTGGAGCTTCAATACCATTTTTCTTTGTTTCACATAGTTCCCAACTCTCTTCCCTTTCTCTCTCTAGAACTTTCTCTCTCTAAACATTGTTAACGCCCCACATGGTTATGGTTTAATGTGTTTGTGAAATCCTATATCTTACAATTGGTATCAAGAGCCATGGTTTGATCACTCATCTTTCATGCTTTTTGTTTTGGTGGATTTCATAAGGTTTTTGGGGTATTAAGGGTTTAGGAGAGTTTGATTCATTTGGACAAATTCTAGTGTTAAAGTTTAAATCTTGCTTGTACTTTTGTGTTTAGGATCATCATATGTGTTTATGTTTTGAATTGGAAGGCTTAAATCATTGTGGTTTGGTTGTTTTTGATTGATAAAGTGGTTATTTTTGAAGTTTGTACGAGCGAGTTGAGTCTCGGATAGTTTGTTCTTCAAAGCGAGTTGCTTTGTTATTGGATGCGAGTTGGTACATGCGACTTGGTTTAGCGAGTTGATTTTATGTGACTTGGGTTCTAAGCGAGTTGTTTCTTTAAGCGACTTGAGATCTAAAGCGACTTAGCTATTAGCGAGTTGTAAAGCTAGCGAGTTAATTTAAGCGACTTGGTGTTCAAGCGAGTTGATTGTGTTGCGAGTTGATACTAAAGCGAGTTGGCTATTTAGCGACTTGATTCATTAAGCGTGTTGACAGTGTTGCGAGTTGATGCTAATGCGACTTGGCTAGTTAGCGAGTTGATACCTTAAGCGAGTTGTCTCCTTGAGCGAGTTGGGTGTTTAGCGAGTTGATAACTAAGCGAGTTGTGTATTTTACTACTTGTCTAATTTTAGACTTGTCACTTCTTCGTGATACATTCTTACGGTTGTTCTTTTGGTTTAGTAAAATCCCGTGAAAGAATCAATTTCCCGGTTTAATCAAAGAATTGTAAAATCCGTAGAACTTGTAATCATGGCAAACATCGTTCTTACTATTGTTTTTCCATAGTCGAGGACGTTCAGCAGCGGGTCGATACTGTCCACCCATGCTCGATGAACCGACTACGACTCTTGGGCTCAAAGAATCAGTTGTCTTGTCTTGGAAAGGAAAATGGGGTCAACATTCTCAAATCGATTGAAGAAGGACCGTATAGAGTTGAGACTACTAGAAACATAATTGATACAGCTGAAGATGGAACAATGATCTATGGAATAGACAGACCAAAGACGTATGATGAGCTCAATGATAAGGAGAAGAAGAGATTCGATGCGGATATCAGGGCTTCTAACATCATATTGCAAGGTCTTCCAAAAGACATCTACAAGCTTATCAATCACAACACTGAAGCAAAGGCTGTATGGGATAATGTCAAGATGCTTCTTTCTGGTTCTGAATTAACCACGGAAGACAGAGAATCACAACTCTATGATAAATTTGAGCACTTCAAGATGAAACCAGATGAGAGTGTCTATGAGTATTACGTGAGATTCCACAAGCTTGTTAATGACATGAGGAACATCAGAATGACTATGCCAAACATTCAGTTAAACTCAAAGTTTGTGAACAACATGAATCCCGAATGGCACAAGTTTGTCACCTCTGTGAAGCTAACCAAAGGATTGAAGAATACAAACTATGAGCAACTCTATGCCTTCCTTCTTCAGAATGAGAGACATGCCATGTTTGAAAAGAGGATTCTTGAACAATTCAAAACAAATCCAGGAGAGACAAGCTCATCAAATGATTCAACTGCCTTCTACTCAAACATTGGGATTACCACTAAAGCTTCACAAGTTATACCCATGGGTGATGGAACTCACAAACTCATTCCCGATCCAATGTTCAAACAAGTCGATCTTGACACGTGGGTAACTTCATTAATCAAGCTGGCTCTCTGATTAGTCAAAACATGAACTCTCCCACACACCAACAATAACCTCGAAGCGACATCTAATCCATATAATCAAGCCACCGCCGAGATGGGAAGGTTATAGTACAACCGGTTCAAGAAAGGCGTATGAACAAGGAAGAGGTGGAGTTGGTAGAGGCTATGTGACATATCGAGCAGGGAAGGATCGGAAATCAAGGACAAGCAAAGCCGGTCAAATGCTACAAGCTGTGGTGGTGAGGACACATTTCTAGAAAGCACATCTCCAAAACGACCACGAATGCAAAATACTTGAGGATAAGATCTTGCTAGTGCAAGCTCGGGACAATGGTTTGCTTTGGATGAAGAGGAGCTGTTGTTTCACCGAGGGCAATGCCAAGACCTATGATGCGAGATGTGGATGAGCGACCAATTCGGGAGATAGGTCACAATCATCGAATGCCTTTCAAGTCGCTGATTGTGATGCATACGACTCTGATGTTGATGATGGACCTACTGCACAAACAATTTTCATGGCTAGCATTTCTCCAATGGTCTCTCCTAAGGTCTCTTCTTCACCACAAGCTGGACCATCCAAAGACAAAATCATCTCAGAGGTATTAAAATTATATGATGAAGTTGATGTGCAAAAGATACATAATGAAATACAATCAACTGAAATCATTGAGTCAGATATTGAAAATATAGGTAATATCAATGTTGTCCCATATGATCAATATGTGAAACAAAGTGAAAGTGTGATTGTATCAAGTGATGTATCTCTGCGATCAATGATGATTATATCTGTGATGAATACACTGCATGTGCCCCCGATGATTCCGTTATCTCTGAACTTAATGCCTATAAAGAACGAGTTGCCATTTATGAACAACGTGCTAAGTTTGAGCTAACTACTCGTGAGCAGGAGTTGGATAACCAAATGTGTACAATTATTAGAAAAAGTAATTTTAGAGAATAAGTGTTAAAACAAGAGTTAAATTCCTTACAAGAAAAGCTTTCAAAAACTGCTAAGCAAAAACAAGAACTTCAAGAAAATATTAAAGTGCTTAAGCAGGAATTTCATGCCAAGGAATCAAAACTTTTGAATGATTCTTCTAATCTAAAACTTTGAAGAACAAGCTTGAAAATAAGTTGTGCGTAAAGGAATACCATTCGGATCGCTCACATGGTCACTAAGCATAGAGTTTTAGCGATAAGCATAGTGTTCCCATTATAGATAAACCCAACCACGAGTACGAGTAAGTTAGCTAAGGCGGCTCAAAATGTAATTTATGATGGCAATGAGATTCTTAAACCTAGCAGAAACCTAGTTGCGTTGAGTGCCTTGAGGAAGATAGAAAATTAGATGATGCATCTAGGGTGAAAATGAATAAGAAGCTAGAAGATCCCGAATGCAAAAGAATAACATCACGATCAAACCCCATGATTACAAGAAGGAAAAGCGGATCTCCTTAAACAAATTTAAGCCTCAAACATTATTAACACACGAACAAGTTTTCTAGAAAAGGATTTGGATAAGCTAAAAGCGGAAAATCTTGTTGAAACAAACCCTTCCCTTAGGAAAATGCTGCTGACGTGTATCCTCCAAATACACCAATGCATTTAGTTCCTAGAACTATTGCCACTAAAAGCAAGACCTTAATCACCAATATGTTATTCTTCAACTATTTGTCGATTTTGAGAAAACTTGTAAGAAAAGGATCACACCCATTGGGATAATGAAGGGAAAGGGGTTTGAGCAAACAAAAGAATGCTATTTAAGCGAGGTCATGCCTTTCTTTAAACTACTAAAAGATCATTTTGAGAGTCTTAAAAGGTGATAGATTCGGATATTAAAGGAATGGAAAAGGAATTTGATGCAATGATAGTTGAGGTTAGTGACTATGAGTGAGCATTAAAATATAATGAGATTGAGAGGAAAACTTGCATACCTTGAATGAGAATCTTATTTACGAATGTATTGCTCAAGATGTGTTTTACACGCTACGAATTGCTCCATTAATGCTTCTCAATTTCATGAATTATCTGTTGCTCTGAAATTCTCTCATGATCGTGTCATTGATTTTGAAAAGATTAATTCGAAACTTAATGAGAAAATTGATCAGGATGATCACGATAATTTGGTAAAACATCTTTCTAAACTAGAAGTTGAACATTTGATTTACAACTAAAATATCAACATCTAAAAGAAAATGTTAAAACCTCAAATATCAAGACATCCTTGGATGTTCGAATTTGATGCGATTTTGAAATTAGCAAGCGTGATGAGCAGATTCGAGCTCATTGTAACACGATCAAAAGGTTGAAAGCCCAAATCTCTCAATTAAAGGGTGAAAGAACAATGTATTTGGATCCCAAATGCCTCCTCCTTTAGATTCTCAATGCTCTCAAACTTTTCATCTTCAAAACTTAGTTAATGCCTTACAAAGGAAAACGAGAGTTTTCTAGAAGAAAATGAAAAGTTAAACGACACTTTAAAGAGTTATATGATTCAATGAAAGTCACCGTGACCAAAACAACGAAAAATAACGTCTTTACAAAAGGAAATTGAGAATCGAGAAGTCATGAAAATGGGAACCGCCACTTGTTTTTAATGAGAATGTTGTTTCTAAGTCACCCTTAGACCGCAAATACCTTTGATGACGGTTAAATATATTCCTCCTCATCTTAGGAATAATGAACACGCTTTTCATGACTATTGTGCTCACCTTAAGGATAGTCTAGAATGTCTCCGTGAGATTGTTGAAGAGGATTTCATTAATGAACCTCTTGATAGAGAAACTAGGTTTGCTTGCCTCCGTGCCAAACGATCTCAAGAGTCGCTTGAATGTGTAATTGCAACATGTCCAAAATCCTTAGGTGATGTGTTAGGTCACTAAGTTTTACAACACAAGCGTCTTGTAATTTATCGATAGAGTAAAGAGATGAAGAATGCTTTGTCTAATGTTGAACAATGCTAATAATCGTGCAAAAAGGCAACAACACACACAGGAAGAACATTTATAAAGATAGGTTATTATTGGATACCTTTTGGCCATAAGAATTGTTAGGTCACTAGTTTTACAACACAAGCTTATAAGAGAAGAGATGAAGGCGGATGAACAAGTTATCACACACACACACACGTAATACTAAATACGGTTAAGACAAAGATAGTATGTGAAAGGAAAACTTGAACAACCAACCCTCAAATGAGGGTTTACAATAGTTTATATAGGCAAGGAGCTAGGGCAACACTCCCTCTCCTTCCCTATTCCTTATTGGGCTTGGGCCTCGACTTATGGGCCTTCTACATGTCGGACCTTAAACAAACATAAAGGCCATAATAAAGCTACCTATTACATATGAAATATAAATACTTGAAATCTTGTTTAGGAGTGATTCCAACAATCTCCCCTCAAGTATATATGAATGTAAACGGTGAAGGCGTTGATGTAATAGTAGCGGTGACGTCTTCGACATTCTTCTTTCTTGTGAGAGGAATTGTCTTGATTCGAACAATCTCCCGGTGTAGAGATCGTTATCTTTGAACAGCTTATGCTTTGACGTCATCATTAACTTTGTTCTTTGATCATTGTTCTTTGTGGTGAAAGTGATAGTATGTTGTTATGCGCATCGATGCGCTTCAGTGTCGCTTGTTTGCTCAAGTGTCTCCACGTCATTCTTCAACATGCTCACACGCCTTTGACGGTGGAAATCAATCTTGATGAAGTTCTTTAAGTCTTTGACTTTGTAGATTCTTTGATTTGATGAAGAATCATTCGACGGTTGTGTTGCTTTAGAATAGAACTTCCATTAGTGATGATGTTGGCGTGAGCATGAGAAGAATCAAGACGATCATCCCGCTCCGAGCTTCCATAAGAAGAAAACATTGCAAACGGTTAGAAATAAGCGGTTTCCAAGACTTACAAGTTTGAACTTCGAGAGTGTTAACGAGATAGTGTGAAAACACAACTCTAATTCTTACAAAGGCCGTTCTGAACCGGAGTCCCACAAGTGAGATAACGCGATGTACCAAGTACATCTACAGATTCAGATGAGTCGAGGTACACCAAGCATCACCTCACGATCAGAGACCGTTTGAGACACACTCCGCGTAATCCACGGGAGTTACCGAAGCGACCGCTTTGTCGGGTGTTTGATGTTTGACCGGCAGAGTTTCCATTCAATCACCGAGGATCACGGATGTGAACCTCTCATAAATGTTCTCGACAGTTGCTAAGATCCGTGAAGGACTCGATATGAACCATCGAATCATCGAAGATCTTATTTGTTGATCAACAAGTGATTAAATGTCAAGTGTTCCTAAGAGATCTTTTGATGAATCTCGTGGCTCTAGACTCAACAGTGCGTTTTGGTTTTCTGGCGGAGACTAGGAGAGGGTCTCCTTCTTCAATACCAACGATCTCTAAGAGAAAGCCAATAGATTATGTAGGGTTCCTGTGAGAATGAAACAAGTTTCGTTGAGAGAAACTTGAGTGGCTAAGAAGGTTTAGTGCATGCGCCACCGGGTCCATGACGACTTTTAATCTTCAATACCGGTGTCACTAAGTGACAACCAAGAGTATATGAATTGAACCCGTTATGCGCCCTAAGTTGAATAATCGGAGGGCTATTTCTTTTCACCCTTTACTTTACATTTCTTTTGATTCTTCAACTCCTTCTTTCTCCGATTCTCATTTTCTCCTTTTATAATCATTCCTAAGGACTTCTAACACTAACTAATGGTAGTGTCCTTGGGTAGATCCCTCCGCTCTGGCGGATCATAGGACAGTTATTCCTAACCTTAGTCACCTTATAACTCCATGACTAACCTATGTTTGCCATTATAACCATCGTAAGTTAAAATATCTCTCAAAGGGTTTGTAAATGAAAAACATGTTTGAACCACGGTGAGAGATAAGTTTTGCATAAATACTCCCCTCCACATGTGCTTAATAGTTTTAATGGTTAAATGCACAAGTGAGGAAAGAGCGCACTTTATGAATTGATCCACTAAAGATAGACAATCTCCGCGAGACACGGTTACGTTGAATAGTTAAAGAGATATATTGTCGACTTTTAGGTGACAACTAGCTCTAATAACTACCTTGAAGGTGTAGACAAACCTTGGAAGGTTGTCAAACCCGTCGAGTTCATGTCTATCAAAAGTTTCTCGAATGGTACTTTCTACTAAGACAAGTCCTTTGCGAGACACGTTTACATCACTAGCGAACTAGCTTGAAATTATTACCCGTCCGGGACAAGTCTTTTCGAGTTACAAACAGTTTAGTACCGTCAATTCGTTGGTTAAGTCCGAGGAACACAGATTCATTTGCATTTAGTACAACATATTTCTTATCACACAATTTTCTCCCCTCAAAATGGCATATAAAATTGTTATTTTGAACGGTTTGAGAATAAATATGACCATTTTGAGTGTTGCGGGAAGAGTGACCACTATGAACAATTTGTGAACAAAGTTTTAATTCAAATACTCCCCTCAACTAGTGATATAAACGGTTGAGGTTTTAAAATCATATGGGAAGTACTTGTCTTTTGAGCAAAACCTTGAAAAATGAAAGGTTTGATAGGTTTTACTCAAAAATAAGAAGCTTTCGCTCCTTTTATAAGGATTGTGGCACCGAGGCGTACCACGTGGTCCTTTCTTGACAATTACGGGTTGTACATCGTTATTTGTGCACAAGCCATTCACATATATAATCATACATCCAAAATCATATGAAGGAAACAATTCAAGGGGTACCGGGAAGTGCGGTGATGTTCCTGAGGAGTGCACGCAGGCGTTGAAAGCCGGTGATGTTTCTCCTGGTCGACCACCAACATAGCTCTCAAGCGTCTCGAATCGATCCCTTCGAACAACCGCTCATCAATCATGGTGATGATCCTTCTCACATCCCTTCTATCCCGAGAGTTCCGGCGCTTAGGATTCCCAACTTTCAGCGTATATCCTTCAATCTGTACGCCAATCCATCCCTAACCATCTTCAAGGTATGATCCCGAATTTATGGAGCTCACTACACGCCATTAAGCAGTTCTGCGAAGTTCACCGCGGTAAACAATGCCGAAAGGTTTCTTGATGAGCGTAAGTTGTTTGAATTGGTTGATGTCGGGAAGATCAAGCGTGGTGGAGTGAAGTTTACACGTTTCGATATGATTCAACGACCATCCGGATATCTTCGACACGTTCTTTGATCACAATGCGTCTAATGAAGATGAGAACCGACTTGATGAATTCACGTTGAATTTCGATCGAGAACTGTCTCATACGACCTGCACTTTGGCAAGATACATGTCTTCGATGTCGTTGAGGACAAGTTCTCAAAGTCGACCCGAGAATTCATAGTCCTGCTCATCTTGTCGTTTGACTATGATATTCTTCAAGAATGTGTAGTCCCACTTAGACTTGAGATCAATGTGTTTGATGGCCACGATGTCCTTCGAGCAATACACTTCATGTTGAGACTTTTGAACCAGCAACACGTAGTAGATTCTTGGCGCTCGTGCCAATGATGAATCCCATACAATGCATCTTGGTCGTATGCTTGCACGTTGTCGAAAACAAGTGATTTGCACGTTCCTCGATAGCTATGCGCTTTGAGTAAATAGTCACTGGGAATGGAAGAGTCAATGATGTAGCGTATTTTCTCGAACCATCGCCACCATGGAGAAGAAATTCGTGTCTTTGTTGAAGAAATATCGGAAGGAATCCTTGGTTCATCGGTTGGCCGATTGTTGGTAGAGGTTTGGTCCAATCGGTGTAATATGGAGGGTTGTTCCTTTTAGTGAAGTCGATGTTTGCTTCGGGTTGAGCCAATCCATGTTGTTAGACATGGCTCGAGCAATGTTTTCAAGGTGATATTCAACCTCGATTGCACTTTCCGAGCTGTTTTTCCATAGTTGGAATGCTTCATTCTTGATTCGCTTCAACTCGGATTTCGTCATTTTCTTCACACGGAATCTTTCTTGCAAGATTTTGCATGCTCCAAGGTACTACCGTCTACCAATTCTTGACCTTCTTCGTGGTAGGAGTGTGATTGACAAGAGTAGCAAACCAATCAAACTCTGCGGTTTTATCGTCATCAAGCCATGATACGACGTCATTCGAGTCGTTTTCTTCTTCTTCTTTTAGAAGGCTTTGATGATGATTGTGGTTTCGCACTTGTTTGGGTGAGGTGGGTTGTTGTCGGGGCTCAAGGACCTCTTCATCGTCACCACCCGTGTACTCAAAGTAGTCACCGCTTTATGAGTCGGGGTGGTAACTCGGAATCGTCCCGAGGTTTATCGATGAAGACCGAGGTGATGGAGACTTATGTTGAGAAGAAGTCCGTTGTGGAGGAGGTGGCATAGATGTAGATTGACCGATCGCTTCGACGCTTAGGTGCGAGTCCTTATCCTTATCATCGTCATCTCTTGGTCGTTTGGATTGAATGGTGACTCCTTGCATGATGATCCGAGTTGATAGTCAAGTAGAATTTGAAAAATTTAGCTTCATCCAAGTAAACGTTCGGATCTCTTTGACATTTGCATCACAAGTTTAGCGATTAGCATTATTCGAGAGAGATCGCCTTCTTTGCCATTGTATGTTTGACCAATGCTACGATGTTAGGGTGAGTTGTCGGAAAATACTTTTTGTCACACGGGGACGAGGTCGAGAAGAAACTTGTGGGTTTGTTCTCTTGTCGACTTCTCCAGTTCCTTTTGGACTTTTGGAACGATATCCCGAAGGTACTTTTGAGTGTAACCTTCAATCATTTCATTTAGTTCCCCCGACGATGACTTCTCATGAATTCTGAATAGCTTTCCTATCTTTCCGCATCTCGTCATTCTCATCATGTAAGTCTTGCATTTGTTCAAAGATACCAATTAAGTTTTCTTTGAAGCATGTCCTTCTTTCTAACTTGTTTGTGACTTTCACAATTCTTGCATGTGTTTGAGAAATCCAAGATTTAGGTGGTTTCTTCACGGATTTGGATGATGATCCGTTGACTTAGTTGATGGTGGTGGTGATGAATGAGATGAAGAGTCCGATGATGAGGAGACATGAGGAGACTTCATGTCCTTAGGAGTTTCGAGGTTTTCTCCTTTGAGTGTGTTGGACCTGTCTAGAAGAAACTTTGTATAATCATCCTCGTCATCCTTAGACTTTTCTTTCTCGGCCTCTGCTTCTCAAAATCATACAATAGTGTCTTCAACAGCGGTTGTTGTTGCACAAGAGTGGTGGCACCGGATCCCTTATCGGGTTGATTAACCGCATCGGGATCCGGAGAGGAGTGGGCAAGACCACTTGATCCTCCGGCCACCCATTTGATCTTTAGCAAATTGTTGCCTTTTGAGTGTGTCGGACGTTGTGAAACTTTTTCTGTATGATTTATCCAATTGCTCTTCTTCTTCTTCTTGAGCTCTCATCATAAGGTACAATAACCGGAGTCTTCCCTTTTTCTTGGACAAGTTGGAGGACTTGGAGGTTTTGTCACCGAGGATTGTGTTCCGGTTGCGCTGCGAGTAATGAACCTCTTCATCCGTCTCGGATCTTCGAGCTCTCATCCCTAAGTTGTCTTTGAGGTTCAAGTGTGGGAATAGGTTGGCTTCCGAGACGGAACAATTCTTTTATAAGGAGCTTTTCTTTAGGAACCTTCCTTTGACTCCACTGTACTTGTGACACTTCCTCGCACTTCCTCTTTCGGTTCTCCGACGGTGTTCCGAAGATTTTTCATCAAGATGACCAACTTTGCCTTGTCTCGACCTTCCGGATACCTTTGGTACGATTCTAGCTTTCGACATCTTGATTAGAAGGAAATCTGCAAAGAGCACGGCACCTTGTTTCTTTGTAGACGTTTCCTTGATTCTTACAGATAGAATAGGTTCCGTCAACATGTCGTGATTGTGCGGGTCATTGAGCCTCTTGGGAATATCGGGATGAAGTCCAAGTGCTCTTTGGATCAACAATTTAGTATATCCGATGTAGGAATCTTTGAGCCAAGTTTGTTGAGAAATGACATCATGTCATCCCAAATCGAGCTTCAATAGCGATGTGTTTCATGTTGACGAATGCCCAAAATATTTGAAGTTCTATGAGCTTAGGATGCTCATAGTCATTGTCACGACCGTAAGCAGACTTGGTGATGATCATGTAGAGTGTTCTCCATGGTTGAGGAATACTCTTAAGCTCTACGTGAGAGTGCTTGTTGATTACTCCGTAGCCTCGCCATAACCGATATCGATTAAGAATTGGAGAGTTAGCTCTTGTGGTGAGGCATAAAGTTTGGTTGGATTGACTTCAGAATAAGGAGAGCGACCCTTAAGTCTGCAGTGTAATAGTGACTTGTTTGTGGTTCGAGTCACCGTCGCGCATCCTTCCTTTGACCCTTTCCATAGTGTTCCGAACTGCTGGATGTAGATCTCGTGAATGGTTGCAGAGTGAGTAAGCATGTTCGATACGGATGAGTCCTCGAATGTCAATAGCAATAAGACATGAAGATTCGAGCAAGTGAGGGTGTCAAAGTCAACACGGAGGTTATTCTTTCCAATCTTCATTGGATAGCCATGAGGATAGATATCGGCAATGGAGAGAACTTGGTGCATCCACATTCATTTGTTCACCATGTCGTGATAAGATGATGATCGTGTAAAGCAAGATGATTTCGATTTGAGATTGAATCTTGTGCGTAGGATATGTTTAGGTTTAGTAATAAATGAGAAGTGTTAAGTTAGGTGGAGGTTTTATTTAAAATAACTTTAAGTTTTTGACGCTTTTGGTCCCTCCACCTTTTCCATTTTCATCCAAAGCCTTTTAACTTCCAATTTTGGTTACCAAATGAAGATTTTAGAAACTTGACGACACTCCCCTCGACTTGAGAAAATAATGAAAGGTTATTAATTAAAGTCCGAGGAGTGTCTTTGAACGAGAAATGTACCACCATTTGTAAAAGAATCAACCGAGATGTGATAACATGCAAGTACAGAGATGTTTTGAAGCAGTTAATGGATTATTTTCCCCTCAACACTTGATCGGAAAAATACCTGAATTTTGAAAGATAAAAGTGTTGACGGAAGAAATGTACTTGCCATGTTGAAAGAAAGATAGATTGGGAGAATATTTTTGTTGTTTTATCGGATTTTATATTTTTGTATTTTGTTTTGAAAATTTATTTACAAAAGATGTTTTGGTGTTTGATGTGTTTTAAGACTGTTTTAAGAGGTCATCCAATTCCTCTTGAGTCAAACACCTCATACCAATTCGGTGGACCAACTCATTAAACCTAGCGGGAGGCAAGGCTTTGGTGAGCGATCCGCCAATTGGTATTCAAGACCACAAAGTATAATTCAACGGTACACTGCTCCACGTGGTCCTTGATGAAATGATAGCGAGATCGATGTGCTTTGATTTCGAGTCTTGAATCGAGTTGCACGAGATTGCAATGGCACCGATTGTCATGAGACATCGGGATTCATCAAATACGTAACCATAGTCTTTGAGTTGTGTTCTCATCCGATGACTTGAGCACAACACGCGGACATGGCTACATATTTCGCTTCGATTGATGACGGTGATGTACAATCCTCGCTTCTTTGATTGCCAAGACACCGTTTATCACCGAGAAATTGTAGTGCTCTCAAGTACTTTTCCTTGAGTCTAAGCATCCTGCGTGATCGGCGTCTCAAAAGCGATTAGTTCAAAACCGTAATCCTTCGGATACCGGATCCCAAATTAATGGTTCCCTTGATGTATCGGAGGATTCTTTTAGCCTCGAGAGGTGGGTTTCAGTTGGTCGCGATCGATAACGGGAGCATAGATAAACGGCAAAGACAATATCAGTCGCTAGTGTTAGATACATGAGAGACCCAATAATACTTCGGTATTTGGTGGGGTCAACCAATTTCCCATGTAAATCAAAGATCTAACTTCTTGGTATGAGCCATTGGTGTGGCATAAGTATCACAGTTTTCATTCCAAATTTGTTTAACAATTCAAGGGCATATTTGATCGACTCAAGAAAATACCACGGGGTGATTGATGAACTTGTAGTCCTAGAAAGAACGTAAGTTCACCCATCATGGACATTTCAAAATTTTTCTTCATTAGTTTTGCAAAAGCGATTGAAAACTTTTATGTGTTGACCCAAAATGATGTCATCCACGTAAATTTGAACAATTAAGATATGTGCCCGTGATATTGTATAAAAGAGTTGGGTCAACCGAGCCTTTGGTGAAATTATTGGCAATGAGGAAAGATGATAGCTTATCGTACCATGCCCGAGGGGCTTGTTTGAGACCATAAAGAGCTTTGTTCGGTTTGTAGACATGGTTCGGGAACTCGGGATCAACGAATCCATCCGGTTGGTCGACATAGACCGCTTTAAGTTGTCCATTGAGAAACGCCGCTTTGACATCCATCCGATAGACCGTCATGTTCATATGAGCCGCGAACGCGAGAAATATCCGAACGACCTCAAGACGAGCAACCGGAGCAAAAGATTCTTCAAAGTCTATCCTTCTTCCCGACGATAACCCTTAGCAAGTAGCCGTGACTTGTTTCGGATGACATTCCTTCAAAGATCCAATTTGTTTTTCCAAATCCATTTTAGACCAATGACGTAGACCCCGTTGGTCTTTCAACCGCTCCCATACTTCAAGACATTTGAATTGGTTGAGTTCTTCCGCATGGATTCAATCCGGTTGTCTTTTGTCATTGCGTCTTTAATGTTTTTAGGTTCGATTGGCAGACGGTGAGTGCATAAATGCAATGTTCACCATCCGAGTGAAGACGTTGTCTCGTAACGATCGGTTGATTCGGGTTGCCAATAATGTTAGCCGAGGATGGTCTTTGTCCATCTATGTGTAGAGGGTTGATGTTGGTATACATTGTGCGATTCGAGGATTCAAATGGTTTGTTGAAGATTCCGCAACATCCGTGCGGTGATCTCATTAGCAAACGGGTTGAAGAACGCATTTGGATCAAAATCTGCGGTGGGGTACTTCATTCGAATATCATCACCGGTTCATCATTGTTGGAAGCGGTGTGTTCAATGTTGTGTTGGAGTCAATTGGTGTAGGTGCATCTTCAACAAGAGTTGTTGTAGCAGTGTATCGTATAGGAATATTATCGGGTTGTGCAATGAAAGGCGGATACACCAGAGCACGTTCATCAATATCATCACGTAACGAGGAGCAAATAACCTTTCCATTTGTTGACGAGTTAATGAGGGCTTTCTTCGGTGATGATGGGGTTGAGGAAGTTTAAACGGTTGTGACCGGTTCTAAGTCGTTATACTCGAAGCCATTTCCGTGAGTTCATCGAAATGAGCATGAATCGTTTCCATTACCTCCTTAGTTCGACGATTCCAGTTCGGAAACCTTTAGAATTGTCACAAGATCCAATAAAGACTCCAATATCGCTTTGGCTTTGAGCTTTCCAAAATCATCACGATCATTATTCGGATAGCAAAGGGATCCAAATACATGAAAGTGTTTGAGGTTCGGTTTATAGTTGTGGACAAGCTCGAAAGGTGTTTTGTTGTGGCGTTTGTGATCATAGAACGGTTTTGAGTATAGCATGCGATGAGATACGACACGCCCATAAGTAATCTGGAAGTTTAGCATTGATTAACATTGTTCTTGCAGCTTCCACTAACGCTCGGTTTCGTCTTTCAACAACTCCGCTTTGTTCGGTGTCCGTGCAATAGATGTTTGATGTGAATTCCACTTTCTCATAAAATTCACGAAGGGTTTTGTTAACAAATTCGGTTCCTTTGTCCGCTCGATGATTCTCGACGGTGTTGCGGAGTCGAACTCGTATCTTTGTGAGAAAGGTGATGATCATTTGTGGAGCTTGGTCTTTGCTACGAAGAAAGTAGACCCAAGTCCATCGTGAGTAGTCATCAACAATTACTAAGATGTAGCGTTTGCCATTGATCGCTTGCACACGCATCGGGCCACACAAATCCATGTGAAGAAGATGAAGCACATCTTCGAGAGTCGTGTTCCACCTTTGAAGGAAAATGAGCACGAGTGCTTTTCCCTTGTTCACAGTCGAGCAAAGGTGATCTTTTGAATACCGGAATCGTGGGAGTCCTTCAACTAGTTTGTGTCGAGCAAGGTTGGTGATGGTTTGAAAGTTTAGATGTGAGAGACGACGGTGCCATAGCCGAGATTTTGTAGATGTTGCCTTTGAAAGTAAGCAAATGGGAGAGGAAGCAACCATGTCTTGCATAGAGATAGTGTAGAGACTAGAATTACGCGAGCGGACATAAGGTCATTTCCTTGTAGATCACGAATGAAACAAGTTTTCTCCTAAAAGCAACCTCCAAATCTCCATCACAAAATTGACCCATCGAAAACAGATTGTGACCGAGGCCTTCCACATAGTAAACCCCGCCGATTTCGATGTTCCCATTAACATAATCTCCGTAGCCCATGATGGTCGCTGAAGTGATCGTCCCGAATCGACGGTGCCAATGAACTTTGCAATAAAGTTTGATAACAGCTTTAAGGTTGCTGTCATGTGTCGGGAACATCCGCTATCAACAATCAGAGAATGATCTCAGATCACCGCATTACACACATGCGACACGGATGGAATAGAAGTAGATGTGGAACCCGAAATGTTAGAGGGTTCAAAGGTATATTAGACATACACACATTGAGAATTTTAGGCATCCACTTAAATCCTAGTGTGTTATATATCCATTTCGCCATCTATAACTACTCTTTGCTTTAGTCTTAGTGAAAGCACTAGGTGGTACTACATTCTTAGGAGGTGAAGCGGGAGCTACTTGTGATAGCAATGGTTGCCTTAGAATCTAAAGAAGGTGGTTTACCAAGCACGGACTTAGAATGATTAGTGGGCCTAGAGGTATTCCGATTCTTAGGATTCCGTAATCTAGAGATTATAGCTTTAGCAACACATTTGTCATGACAATCGAATTCATACTCTTTTGACAAATATCACAAGGTGCATCGATCAATATCAAAGGTACTTAACGGTTTAGCATTCGTTACATCACTATTTCTATTACATTTGCCGACGCAACATCTATAGTGGAAGTAACATGAGTTTTATTCGAGTCCTAGGGTGTTCTTCTACTTTAGCATTCCTTATTGATCTTTTCTTAGGTCGCAACTTCCTATTCTTCGCTTGAGTGCTCCTAGGTCGTGAAGTGCGGACGTTTGGAAAAGATGCAACTATTCTGTTTCAAGAGAGGGAAACACATTAGCAACTTGTGATTTGGCGGTGGGAATTCTAGGTTCACGATTACTAAGTGTGACTGGTGCTAATCTCTTAATCACGATGGCGGGAGTTGTTCATACTTTCCTAACATTTCCGTAACTTAGAGATGGTGTGAATCGATCTTGATTTTCGAGCGAATATTACCAAAGAAAATTCATGACTTCTCTAGTGTGAGCAAGATAGTGATCAAGTTCATTAGATGCTTCATCTCGAGTCTTTTGAGTAAATCAAATATGACACCATATTCTGTTTAACTTTTAAAAGTTCTTGTTCATATTTTGAGATTTGACTTTTCAAAGACACGTTTTGATCATCCGTTGCTCAATTTTAGGATCGAAGATTTTGCACTCAATTGAGCGATTTTCTTTTGAAAACTAAGTTGATGGTTGTGAATATCTTTTCACACCAATGAAGACGACGTTTTGCATTGTAAATTTCCGTGTGTAATCGTTTATTTTCACTTTTAAAGACTCGATCCGAAGCACATTATCGGTGTTTTCAACATTACAACAGTTTCAACAATATCGCAGAGATATGATCGATGCATATGGCAACGAATAGAATAGCACAACATTATGGATATCAAGACAGATAACATCTTCCAAGAGTCGATCAACATCTTTTCTCAACAATTTCTTTTTGCGTTTTGTGTTAGTAATAGATGTTTCATTTTCTCGAAAACGTTTTCATTACCCCAAGTTCCTTATGAAAATCCTTTTCCTGTGCAATTGCACAACTTTTCAAGTTTTTAACATTAGGTAAAAGATTTTTCGAAAAATGTCTCTTTGTTCTCGCGCTGAGGCGATTGAAAATGTTCAACTTTGATTTCGGATCGATATTCTATCTCATGTTGTAAAATTTTGAGGTCGACCATGAAAATGTCAAAATATCAAGAATTTTTCGATTTTCGGGTTGTGAGTTTACTCGCTAATGGAAGGTAAAGGACCATAAGTTTGTGCAAAGACTGCTTTGGGATTAACAATAGAAGACTCGGTGTTTTGATGATAACCCTTGGTGTGTTAGAAGAATCCGTTGGTGTGACGAAAGTGACCGCTTTTATAATTAAAAGGTTTGTTGTAAACAACATTTTTAATTTAGATCGACTCGCCTTTCGCATCTAATTCCTCTTGACGATGGTATTCAACAACACTCATGACAAGATTATCAATTTTGTATTGTGCACCGGAAACTTCGTGGAGTTGGTTTGAATGTTTTTAGTGAAAGCTTAGGTTTGTAATCGCCTAGATTTTTCCATATCCATTTGGATTGGGTTTTAAGGTAAACTTTTCAATAGTCATTATCGATTCACCATGTTTGTAAACAACCGCTTTAAACTCTTTAATTTTGTTTTGCAAACCGAGAATTTCGCAAGAAGGTCATCTACCCGATTCGTTGAATGCTTTTTGTATGCGGAGAACTGCTTTTGACAATTTAACAACTCACCTTAGCTTTTGATTTTCCAAGGTGAGAGCGTTAAGTTGCTTTTTATGTTCATGTTTCATTGTTCTAATTCGGACAACAAAGCATTCTTCGAGGCGGCTAGATCACGATCCTCTCTCTAAATATTTTTCGTTTGATGAGATTTTGCAAAGCGGCTTCAAAACCTTTTCACGGTTTTCTTGAGTTTTGAAAAAGTTGAGTTGCATTTGTAAACATTCAAAATCCTTGGTTAATAAATGCATTTTACTTTTTAAGGATTGATTTAATGCATAACATTCCTCCATTTTGATTTTATGGTCTTGAATTAACCGAGCAAAATCCGGATGAGGCAATAGATCATCTTGTTCAACGTGAGTCTCAACATGATCATTCTTTAGATCCTCAAGTACGACCACGGAGTCAATTTGATTATCAAAGGAAACCATGAGGTCATCTTGATCGTCAAATGTAACTCTGTGGTTAACTTGAAAATCATCGAAGAAGATGTAGAAGACTCATTTTGAGCGATCCGATCCGTGCGGATTCGAGATATTGGCGGAGATATTAGTTCGAGATATGATGATGGTTTGTTCGGTACACGAGACAAGCCATCGATGTCATACACTGGGCTCAGATCACTCATGTGCGGCTCATGCATATTAGCCATCAACATAACAAATTGCATTAGCTCGCAAGTCCTCCATATCATCATCTCGAGTCCGCATCCGCCATGAAGCTCGTTCTTTGTCCGTAAGAGATCCACCGACTTCATCCTTAAGAGCCAAAAGTAAGGCCTCTTTGAAATAAGCACCGCCCCTAGTCCTTGGCTTTGGGCATGCATTAGCCAGTGTCCTTCTCATTGCGGTTGTAGCATCTAAGACCATTTAATCGAGTTCGAGCATTTCCTGTTCCACCACTTGAGCTCATTGTTATTCCTACCCACAACATTAAACCCTTGACCACCGCCCATCCGACGACCATAATCACGATTCGAACTTCAACACGTCCATTGTTCTGGCTTGAGTCCGTGTGTTAGATGAGGAACGAATACGATTGTTGGATTTGTTGGTGTAACGACCAAAAGCATTAGCAATCATCACAAATCCTTGTTGCAATGCTTGAACGGATCTGTTTCCTCGTGTGCTTCAACGACATATGCTTGAGCATTGTTGTTGTATGGAACCAATTGATTTTGTTGAGGTTGTGTTCTTTGTGAAGGTGTGTTTGAAGCGCTTGGTTGAGTTCTTTGGTTGAGAGGATAATTTGTTGAGCATACAAGGCAAGTTGTTGATTGTCCGGTTGTGATTGTTTAGCAATTTGAGCACGGAGAATCCTTTCCCGATCAACTTCCTTTTCATGAGGCTTCAAGTAATCGTACAACAATCCATAAGTAGAATGATGCATATTCTTCGCTTGACGGAGAAAATGACATACTTCTCCCATTCGGACCAAGACTACTCAGAACTTAGTATTCACCGCAATTCTTGGCATGATGATGTTGTGTTTATCCAAATCATTGATGATATCCGAAAATCGATGATGATAGGACTCTAGTGTCTCTCCGTGTTCAATCATGAAGTGTTCATAAGCCAAGTAAATTTTGGATTCCAAATCCTCCGATTGAGTCTGATCCTTCCATAAGAAGACGAATATGATCCCACATTTTTGTGCGGTCTTTTGAGCATCAACACTACGAAGAATTGGGTTTGGTAATCCTAAGAGGATGTATTCCATTGCAAGTTCATCGACTTCATAGTGTAGAAGTTCAGTAGCATTAAGATCGCAACCGTAGCAATGTTGGTTTGTTCATCTCTTGGTGGAACAGTTTGGATCTCCTGCACAATGACGGTGAGGCATCTCAAATGGACCTTCCAAGATAACCTTCTTTAAGAACTTTCCATGTGGCTTCTTTAGATCACAAACCTAAAGAACCTTATCACCCATTGATCGTAGTTTCGGAGTGAGCATTGGAGGTCTATCAAGTGATCCACTTCATGAATTGATTGTTGGTCGCTTAAAGCTTCACACATCTTAGCAAACCAAGTGGGTTCCTTCATAGTGGTCCGTGATGGATGTTGATTGAAATCGGTTGTGTAGGGTTGAACTTGAAGGCTTGATTGTGGTTGAACCATTTGTGGTTGTGGAATTGCACCAAGTTGTGGAGTATGTTCTTGATTAAATTGTTGTTGATAAATGGCTTGTTGTTGATTCCATTGTTGATGTTGTGGAGTTAATTGTTGTTGTTGTTGATGATTATAAGTGTGAGGGAAATAGTTAGAGTATGGTGGTTGAGACATGATGATAAACTTGTGTGGTAAGAGATGGATCTTTGTAGTCGAATGAACCTTTGTTGATGAAGTGTCCTTAGGCGTAGGAAAGACAAGAACCAAGTAGCACTTATGCGTAAAACACCAAAAGTTACGCGTAACAAGAATAGTTACGCGAGGATTTAGCTTACGCGTAAGAAGGGAGAAAAGACTAAAGTTATGCGTAAACAATAAGTTAGGCGAGAAAGTTAGGCGTGGGATTACCTTATGCGTGGGACTAGGTCTACGCGTAAGATGAATCTTAAGCGTAAGATTTTCACGCGTAAGCTTTATGCTTAAGCGTAAGATTAGGGTTTTATCCCAAGTGATCTTTACACTTCACAAGGCAAAAGATATCCAAAGTCGACGTATTTTCGGACTTATCCAAGTAAGAAAACACGGAATAAACCGAAAATTGAAGATCAAACCAAGGAGAGTCTTACGCGTAATATTAGGGTTTTGATACGCGTAGGATTACTCGTAACTTTGATTCGCCCAAATGTGTTTCTAAACCGGTTTTTGTTATGGAATAGCTTCAATAGTACCAAAAGAACACAAAAGTGTGAATTTTGATGTACCAAAAGCGCTAAACAGGTTACGCGTGAGAACGACACCCACGAACAAAAACAAGCTTAAAAACGAATCCACGCGTAAAGTTTGAAACTTTTGCCAAAACAAGTATTTTAACACCTCAAAACATTGAAAGTACAAGAATCTTGGATTAAAAAGTGTAAAAACGAGTTTTAAGATAACCAAAGATAGCGTTATCTCTACGCGTAAGATTCAAAACCAAAACTTCAAAAACAAACGAGTACACCCAACTATTTGGCGATTGATACCATTGTTAGGTCACTAGTTTTACAACACAAGCTTATAAGAGAAGAGATGAAGGCGGATGAACAAGTTATCACACACGTAACACTAAACGGTTAACACAAAGATAGTATGTGAAAGGAAAACTTGGTTAACCTCAAATGAGGGTTTACAATAGTTATATAGAAGGCAACAATTCCTTATTGAACTTACCAACCTTCAAAATAAAGGTTAAAGCTACCTATTACATATGAAATATAAATACTTATAGGAGTGCAAGAATAAGGTTTGCCTAGGCAAGACTATGCCCACTAGAAAATCTCTCTTGGTAGAACTATTCCTGAACATACTTTGAATAGGTCTTGGGCGCATCTATTCCCAATGATTGGGCTTCTTCTACGATATGGATGTTTCTATTTCGACCTTAAACAAACATATGGGGATCCCAATTAATAAAGCTACCTATTACATATGAAATATAAATACTTGAAATACTCATGAACTTCGTGAGTGATTCCAACACGATTAGATTTGGGAATGATCATTTCGGTGCAATTATGGGTTATGGAGATTATGTTGTTGGTAAAGTGTTATCTCCGTGGTATATTATGTGGAAGGTTTGGTCATAACTTTGTTCTCTGTTGGTCAATTCTGCGATTACGATCTAGAAGTAGCCTTGAAAACATACTTGTTTCGTTAGAGAACATGATGGTAAGGAACTTTTAAGAGGTTCACGTGGCTTAAATCTATACACCATCTCTATCGAAGATATGATGAAGTCTTCTCAATTTGCTTGTTGTCAAAGGCTTCTAAAACAAAGTCATGGTTATGGCATCGTCGCCTCAATCACTTGAACTTCGCACCATCAATGATCTCTCGAGAAAGGACTTAGTTGTAGGTCTACCTAGACTTAAGTATGAAAAGGATCATCTTTGTTCGACATGCCAATTGGGAAAAAGCAAGAAGTATGCCCATAAACCCAAACCTACAAACTCATCACAAAAGTTCTTCATACAATTCACATGGACTTATGTGGACCCATGAGAGTGAGAATATCTTTGGGAAGAAATATGTGTTAGTTGTGGTTGATGACTTCTCGAGATTCACCCGGTAAAGTTCTTAAAGACAAAGGATGAAACTCAGATATCATCATCAATCTCATCAAACAATTGCAGTTCGCCTTAACAAAGCGGTCGAGAATCATCCGAACAGACAATGGGCGAGTTTGTTAACAAACAACTTGGTGAGTTTTATGAAAGTATTGAATCGATAATCAAAGAAGTGTTCTCGAACTCCTCAACGAGCAGTGTAGTTGAAAGACGAATCGAACTCTTGTGGAAGCCGCAAGGACTATCTTGATTTACTCAAAAGTTCCAATGTTTCTCGGGTGAAGCCATCGCCACGCATGCTACACCCAAAATCGATCCCTAATTCACACCGCTCATGGAAAAACTCCATATGAACTTGTCCACAATGAAAACCTAATCTTTCATTCCTTCGTGTGTTCGGTGCTTTATGTTATCCAACTAATGATGGTCAAGATTTAGGAAAACCGAGAGCTAAAGCGGACATTGGAGTTTTTGTAGGCTATGCACCTAACGAGAAGGTTACCGAATCTACAACAAGAGAACCCAAATATCATGGAAACAATTCACGTCACGTTTGATGAGTGACGGTCAAATGGCTCTGGACAATCCATTCGGGACCCGACTTCAAAACAATCCCATTGGTTCATCCTTGTACCAAACTCTTCTCAAACAACTCCATGTGTACCTCCATCGAAGATGATTTAAAGAAATTGTTTGATCCTATGTTTGATGAGCATTATGAGCCAAGTGATAATGAACTGTCGATACCTACAATAGAGGTTGCTCATATCCACGTGAATGAAGTCAATCCTTTAGTCTCAATATCATTAAGTCAAGAAGCACTGCTGCGATCACTCGATCTCATCAACAAATCATCAATCTTGAATGTACATCATGGGAATTGCTTCGGCATCAATGATGAAGTTAATCCCTTTGCTACTCTGAAGATGCTCCATTTGAAAAATATTTGCTCCTAAATCATCATCGAACCATATTCTTCGGGAAAATCGACTCGCTACTTGGTCCTCAACAACTACCACATGAACACCTCGGAAAATGGACTCACGATCATCCATTAGACAACATCATTGGAAATCCTCTCGTCCGGTATCCACACGGAAACAACTTGCAACCGATGCCTTATGGTGCTTTTTCAACTCCGTACACTCAAAGATTGAACTAAAGATGTTAAAACCGCCATGAATGAAGATAGGCGGTTCAATGCCATGCAAGAAGAAATTCATGAGTTTGATCGACTTGATGTATGGGAATTAGTACCGCTCCAGTTGTGCTATGATCATTGCTCTAAAATGGATCTTCAAAGTCAAACTTGATGAACATGGTGATGTGTTAAAGAACAAGGCTCGATTGGTTGCTAAAGGATACCGTCAAGAGGAGGGCATAGACTTTGAAGAATCATTTGCTCACGTGGCTCGAATCGAGGAAATCGTAATATTCTTGGCTAATCTTGCAAGTAAGAATATGATAGTCTATCGATGGATGTAAAGACGGCATTTCGAACGGAGATCTTCAAGAAGTCGCTCTCGTTAGCCAACTGAAGGCTTTGTGAATCCGAGCATCCTACTCACATTTATCGTTTGAAGAAGGCTCTTTATGGTTTAAAGCAAGCTCCAAGGGCATGGTATGATACGCTATCAAAGTTTCTTCCATCTACCGGCTTCAACAAAGGAGTAGTTGATCCAACATTGTTCACCGAAGTCGACAAACACTTAATTCACGTTCAAGTTTATGTTGATGATATCATCTTTGCCTCGACCGACCCCAATGAGGTGTGACCGTTTTCAAATGAAATGGGTTCTAAATTTCAAATGTCAATGATGGGACAAATGTCATTTTCTTGGGATTACAAATTTCACAAAGTCCGGAGGCATTTTTATAAATCAATCTAAATATGCAAATGAGATTCTAAAGAAATTTGGATTTGATTCTAGTGACCGTTGACACTCCCATGATTGAGCGTACTAAAGCGGATGAGGACCACTCGGGGATCATGGTAGACCAAACGAAATATCGTAGCATGATCGGATCCACGATGTACCTCACGGCAAGAGACACGATATTACATTCGATGTATGCATGTGTGCTAGATACGCTAAGCCTACCAAAAGCACCTTGAAGCGGTTAAGCGGGTCTTCGGTATCTCCTAGGAACCATCAACATGGGACTTTGGTACCAAGGACACGGTATGTCACTAACGAGGATATGCGATGCGAGACCATGCGGTGTCAAGATACTCGTCAAATGCGTGCGGAGGTGCTCGGTTTTTGGGTGATAAGCTTGTGAGTGGTCTTCAAAGAAGCAAATGAGTACTTCTATTTCCTCTACAGAGGTGAATACATAGCCATGTCATCTTGTTGTGCTCAAATCCTATGGATGAGATCTCAATTAACCGACTATGGCTTTGTATTCAACAAAATCCTACATCTTGTGATAATAAAGTGCTATTGCTCTCTCATGCAACAACGTTCAACACTCAAGAGCAAAGCATATCGACATTCGACATCATTTCATCGAGGAACAAGTGGAAAAAGGTGTGGTGGAACTCTATTTTGTGAGGATGAATACCGGTTAGCGAACATCTTCACCAAAGCTCTTCCAAGAGAACGTTTTGAGTTTATTCTTCCACGACTTGGCTTGAAAAGCCTTCAACCGTAAACACTCAAACGACTTCGTGGAGGAAGGCGAGGAGTAAAGGTCTTTCTTCATCTATCTCTTTGTATATATTTTTTAAAAAACAAAACAAAATACAAAATTACAAAACCTTCAAAAATCTAATAGAAAATCATAAAACTTTCAAAATCCATAAAAATGTGAAAATTCGAAAAATCCTCAAAATTGTCATTTTGTCATGTTTTCTTGATTCGATAACATCTACTGATCTTAATTTGTCTTTCAAAGAATGATACGGGACTTTAGATGTTGTTCGAATGTTAAAAAAAAAAAAAAAAAAAAAAAAAAAAAAAAAATGAGGCGAAGAAAATGGTGGTTTATTGTCATTTCGTGCAAGAACCCGTGTTAAAGAAAAAACGAGCCATGCTCTATCTTGTTTTTCAAATCTCATGCTCGATTCTATAAAAATCCTCACTATCCAATGAAAACAATTGCTTTGAAAAATTACTCGGGCTCAATTTTTGAAAATCATTTGTACTAAGCGGTTGTTAAAACTATCTATCTCTCAATCAACAACTTATGTCATTGATTGAGGGGAGAATGATTTTAATTAAAAGTGTATTTTTTCAAACAATGGTTTGTTTTCAAAAGATAATCAAGCATGTTTAAATCTTTGGAGTCTAAAGTCTCGAAATCGATCCTTATCGCTAAAACGTTTTCTAAATCAAGTCACAATTCTCCTTAAAAGCTTTCAAAACAATTTAAATCATCGAGATCACGATTCTCAAATGATTTGATAATTGTGACCGGGGAGAATTTGTAATTTAAATTGGATTTATACCGATAATTCGATAAAAGGTTTTATAAGGATGTACAAGCTATCTCCCCGCATGTGACAAACGATTTCAAATTTCTCATGCACATGTTGAGGGGGAGCACCTACTTTAAACATGAAATTATTGAAACGTGATTGAATTGTCACTAAGTGCAGGTTCCTCATAATAGGTGAAAAAATCTTTCAAACTTCGAGGCACATATTGAGGGGGAGCAAAATTTTGAAAACCTCATCCTTCCTCAAAATGATGTATCTAATCAAATGGATTGGGAAGTGATGATGATATCTTTTAGAAAATGGTAATCAAAGAAGTTAATTCTTCCTCTTGCCTCCGCATGCTAAACGATTTCAAATACATTATGCACATGTTGAGGGGGAGCTCTTGTTCTAAAAATATCAAAAACAATTCAGGTACAAAATGCTTTAATAATATATCATAAGTATCTGGATTGATTTTCAAATGGTTTTCAATTGGTTCCAAAGGCAGATGAACAATACCAAATAGACCGACCAACTTTACTTTATGTATGGTGATATAAGGATGATAAGGTTAGGTATTTTGATCCCATGATCCGCGAACCGGAGGATCTACCAGGGACAATCCACTAGATAGTGTAGAGTCCTTAGGTATTCGTAAAAAGGAGAAAAATGAGATATGGGAAGAGTGCGGATCGAGACCGAGCTAGTCTTGGAATAAACCCAACAAGGTTCTAGTCATGAAGTCTCGGTAAGCCTTGAAGGGTTGAAGAATGAAAAGAATTGGAATGTGAAAGGGTGAAAATAAATAGCCCTCCCATAATTCAACCTTAGGCGTAAAACCGGGTTCAATTCATATGCTCTTGGTGGTTACTAAGGTAACACCGGTATTGAAGACAAGACGTCATGGACCCGGTGGACCGCACTAAACTTCCCAAGCTACTCAAGTTCCTCTTAAAGGGCTTGTTTCATTCTCACGGGAACCTACATAATCTATATACTCTCTCTTAGAGATTGTTGATATTGAAGAAGGAGACCTCTCCCTAGTCTCCCAAGACAGAAACCAAAAGAGCACTAATTGAGTCTAGAGCCACGAGATCATCAATTAATCTCTTTAGGACACTTATTTCTTGAAGACTCACTATTTCACACAATGTGGAATGTGAGATTATATCTTATGAGTCCACGACTATCCTTGTGGTATTGCCAAGACTTGATTGTGTCATATGGACCTCATCAGTGGAGCGATTCAAAATTGAATCAATCCAGGTCCAAGAAAATGGATTGACGGATGCCTTTGAAAAACCGGCTGTTGTGTTTAAAAACTCTTTTCTCTAAGCACATCGATCGTGGACAATTATTTCAAATCAAAAGGTGTTTATGATTGATAAATGATTTTTCACTAAAACTTCGTTGTATTGCAAAAACAATTTCTATTGAGCGATACACGATTGTTTTTCAAATCTCTTTTCATCAATCGCTGAATCTCTATTATTTGGTTCACTCACTCCGTGTTGTCTTCTTTGAAACGCCCGGTTTGAGAACGGCCAGAGCATTGCGAAACCTCGTCAAGGAAATTCTTGAATTATACCGATCACAGCAAGATTTGTATCGATCAACGGGAACCGTGGGCGTGTACCTCAATTCAACGAAAGTGATCAAAGACACTTTCGTGCTTTATTGCTAATCGTTGTATGTGTGCGCCCGACGTTTGCGGTGATCGAATGGAGCGGTCAATCCATAGCCGCATGCTTACACAACACATTCATTTCTAAAGAAATCATGATAAGTGCATCAAAGACTCGATATTATCACTCCATGCTTCGCTACGTTGTCGCCAATATCATGAATCAACAAAAGCTCCGCTACTCTAATAAGAAGAAATCATGATCAAGAATGTGAGCATGTCGGACCAAATGTCACAACATCACATATTATCAACACACATAGGAAGAGTCGAGATTTAATGTGGTGATGATTTCAAAGCTGGCTCAAAACTCATTATCACGTGGATCAGTAAAAGACCTCCACCTGGTTTAACCAAACATGCATTGTGAAGAATCAATGACTACGAGCTTCAGAGCAAAGTAATTCATCAAGAGTGCAAGATAAAAATTATAATGTAATATCAGTTTGTATTCAATGTAAGTTTAATGTGTGTTTGAGGTGACCTCCCTTAGGGGGAGATTGTTAGGAATTAGAAATTCCAGGTATTAAAGAGTCGGTCACCTCAAGTATATGTAATCGTTAGAGAGCTCGTAGTCATAGTTATTTTATGATTAAGTAGTAGTTAGTTTAGTAACACCGTGGAGGACGGACGGGTCTTTACCCACTGTATGTCTGATCCACTGCCCGTAGGTGGCGTTTGTTTGTAAGATACTATAAATACCCTCTACCTCCCAAGGTAGAGGGTTGGAGCTCAATACCATTTTTCTTTGTTTTACATAGTTCCCAACTCTCTTCCTTTCTCTCTCTAGAACTTTTCTCTCTAAACATTGTTAACGCCCACATGGTTATGGTTTAATGTGTTTGTGAAATCCTATATCTTCTGATTATGTTGTAATGTGTGTGGTACATTGTTTTGTTTTCCGGTTTTACGATCGGCTTAGGCGAGTTAACCAATGTGTGTAGTAATGTGATTTGAGGGACATTGTGGGAATCAACGTCCATTAATTCTAGTGACGGTGATGTACATGGATGGTAATCGTTTCAAGAGCCGATGTGTTAATGACTTAATGTTTACTTGTTAATGATCATGAGATCATCAATTATTTAAGTTTAAACTCCAAGAGCATGCACTTAGATCATTGTTTATGCAATGGAATATTCATATCATATGGGTTCTTCAAGTTATTCACTGGTAGTTACTGTTGAACCTAAGACCTTGATAGATCTTTGAGCGCTCGTGGATCGTTAGTAATGTTTATGTAATCACAAACACACTAATAGAAAGTCTCTATTACTTGTATTCTAAAGCGGAAATCAAACACAAGTAAGAACACAGATTACTAAGAATACTTTGATCCTCTATGGATCTTTAAATAAAACTAAAACTTGTTTTCACCCGTGTGTACCACCCAGTGTGGGGAGTTGCCCACATGTTGTGTATATATAAGATGTTTCCAAAAAAAAAAAAAAAAAAAAAAAAAAAATCCTTGCTAAATAATGGCCTTAGTATTTCCCTTTTCGTTCTATGTTTGGCATAACCGCGGTACTTTGGATATTGAGGCAATATTCATTTCTAAGTGTGGGGAATTCTCACGAATTTTATCATGTAATTATCGCCTAATTCCCCATTTTGGCCAAATTTTTTTGGAGTAAGTGTTTTGCACTTACTCATCCAGTTATCGATCCGCCTTGTCTAATAAACAAAAGGATTGGCTAATCCAGAGCAAACGGCTCTTGGTAAAGATATCTCAAACCATGACGCTTGCAATTTGCCCAAAATTGTATGGTATTCATTTCACCATATCCTTAAAAGTGAAGAGTTGGCTAGCCCGCAAGATTATGGCTTGTGGTAAAGGCGGTGGAAAAACCATAATTGGTAATCAACTCACCAAAGATATTTTATCTAAGAGTTATTAGTCCGTATAAACGGCTCGTAAAGACAAATCAAATCAGTTGAAGTCGGTGATTTGCTCAAAATCATTTGGTTATCGTGTACCATGGTTCTTACTTGAACTGAAACATTTGGCTACTCCAAGTGATGGCTTTTGGTAAAGAGATGAAATCCATTAATTTTTCTTAAAACATTGCTAGGGACTAGCAATATCTTAGTATGGGGATTGATGAGTGTCTAAATACTCATCATTTTGTCTTGTTTAAAGCGCAAAAACATCCGAAAACACCGAAATGCATCAAAATGATAAAAATATCACAAACAAGTGTTTTATGTGTTTTAAATGCAAAATATCAAAATCGGTGAAAAGCGTATAAAATTTGCATAATTGGCGCTTTAGTCCCCAAGTTTCAAAAATTGTCAAAAAGCAGGTCCTGGTAAATCCAAATAAAGAAAAATATCATTTTAAGTCCCTAGGGATTCAAAAGTTGTCAAAATTGGTCCTTGAGATTCAAATTTACAAAATTACAACTTTAGTCCACGAACTTTGAAATTGGCAAAATAGTCCTTTGAAAATGTGAAAATGTCAAAAATAGTCCTTGCACTATTAAAGTTTGTCAAATTCAGTCCTTATGGTAACTTTGCTTAATTGGCGGAATGGTCCTTGAGATTTGATTTGCAACATTAAGTCCTTGTCAAAATAACCTAAACAAGCCTTGTCAAATCTAATTTGACCCCTGCCATTATCTCTTTGGACCCTGTCACTTTCATTTTGGACCCTTGGTCAAAATAAGTCAAAATCCGAAAAAGGCGCCCAACTGTCCTGTACACCTTCTTCCACCTCTCCTAGTTGCCTGCTCCCCCCTCCAGTCACCTCACCTTTCCACCCCTCATCATCACCCTCACCTACTTTTACCACCACAATTAATGCCACCCCCCCTACTTGCCTGTTACAGTGCCCTATAAGTCAAATAGGTCTTCCCGCCAAAAATATAAAAACAGGAAAAATGCTCTAAACTATTCCATTGGTTGAATTGGGAGGTGGGATTGCATCAGAAGGCCACGTGGAGCATTTCTGAAGCATAAAAGAGGAGGAAGAGTCAAGAGAGAAGCAAGTTTTTAGTTTTTTTTAATTACTGTATGTCGTATTTTTCTTAAATGTCTTAATTAGCTTTCAACTTTGTATTTTTAAGCTTCATGATACTGAAAACAAGTTATTTAGTTGATGTAATTCAGTTTGGATCTCTAAATCAAAAGTTCATTTCAGTTTTAAATTTCATGTATACTGTTTAAAATTTCAAGCTAAAATTCCTGTGTTCAAAGCTTCATTAAGCTTTATTTAAGCTCAACTCAACTTATTTAAGCTCTAAATAGCTTTTTATAAGCACGGAAATCATTTCAATCAAGTTCTATTGAAAGTCAATGAAAGTCAACTCTGAAGCACATTTGGTTAGCAGGATTGGAATTGGTTTTGGGTATTGCGAGACATGGAAATGGGGTTGTTTTGAGTTCAATGAGGTGGTTACGATAGGTTAGTGGTTACGGGTTTGAAGAATAGCAAGTTTGTGGCTAAAGTTCAATTTGTAAGTGATTTTTTTAGTCTCATCAACAGAATCTGTCCTTACCATTTTAAGTAGTTAAAATTAGTTTAATAAGTAGTAATTAGGTTATTAAAAGTCAGTTTGATTGCCTGCTTTGTTCATTGTAACAGTTAGCTTAAATTTGTTTGCAAAACAGTTGATACAGGTGTGTTTGGATTTACCCTTAAATCTTTCTCAAGGTCCATTCAGTGTTCAATAGTTGTTGGTTAATATTTGTTGAGTCCAAATAAACTTCTATCAGACTTAATTTGTGCCTGCAACATCACCAAAGTCAAATATCACTCTAAATCTCTCTAACTGCTCACTGTTGTGATAATTGGATAAGCAGACTCTTGTTTTGGGTTCAAATTCATTAAACATTGCTTGCAGTAGGTTTAGCTTAACATATTATATCCACATCAATCTTAAAATTTGATCCAAAGATCATAAAAGTCAAAGTTTCTCAATCATCAAAAGTCAACAAAACTTGGAAAAGTGGTTTTGCCCAACTAGCAAGATTTTCTTGGATTCATTCTTGGACCAAATCAAACCAAACTTTGGGATTAATAACTTGACCAGGTCTACTTTCTTATTGCTATTTTAGTAAAATTTTGTTAATTTTGTAAAGCTCTCAAACAAGCTCATTAAGAAGGGGTCATCTGCCCTGCTCCAAATACTCACTAATCTTGAGTTTTCTCGAATATTGTAGAGTTAGCAGGGGCTCATAAGAGCTTGTTAAAGTCTAATTTTGGTTTATACACTCTAATCCAGGTCTTCATTAAGTTCCAAATTGTAGTTTTCATTTTTAGCTTAAATTGTAGCTTGTGGTTGCTTCCAAAGTAGGCACTCAGGAACTGTTTTAGCTTATAAGTGCTAATCATCAAATCTGTGTTCATGATGAATCAGAGGTTATAGCTTGTTGATTCCTGTTTTATTTTAGTTCTTTTAGCATATTATAGCTTCTGTTCCAGTGTGGTGCTTGTTTGTGTTCATTTGGCTTATTAAAGAGCTTATTCATAAGCTCATTTCATAGCAGTTCCATAATCTTCCACACAACACCATGTTTTTCTATTTTTCCTAGATTCCTAGTATAATTTTAGAGTTTTCCTGAAATTTTCACATTTTTCCATAACAGTTTGCTATTTTCTTAATTAAAAGCAGTTTTAGGATTAATTAAATAGCTTTTAATAGAAAAATTAGAAAAGTCCAAAAAAATAACTTTTCATTTTTATTAAGTTTAGATAAATATAAAAAGTGAAAAAAGTAATTTTCCATATTTTTCATAGTTTATTTGGTAATTTTTAGTAATTTAATTAGTTTTTAATAGTTTAAAATTCATAAAAAATAGAAAAATAATCAGAAAAATACAAAAATAGTTTTGAAAATTCTAGTTTGTTATTTTAGACTTTTCCATTTCATAATTTTATTTTTCTAACTTAATTTCCTAATTTTTTGTATTTTAGGTAATTATTAAATAGTTAAAATAGTTTTTAATTAATAATAATTAGATAATTAGATATAAAAATAATTTTCTTTTTCTAAAAGTTTCTTTTATCATTAGGTTTATAAAATATCATTTTCATATTTTTAGGATTAATATTGTGTAAGTTTCACGTTTTTATTTGTCACGTAACGTAGTTTTAATTCGGTTTTATAAAACATAAAAACAAAAACATTAGTTTAAAAATAGTGATAGCATTTATTTAATAGATTTTAACTTTTAATTTCCTTTAATCTCCTGTAGTTTATAAAAACTCAAAATACCCACCGATCACTATCCTTAGTGGTTATTCGACATCGATTGTGTTTAACACGGTCATCCTCAGTGGGACATAACGACACGGGAATCCATTGTATTCTCTCGATCTTAATTGCATTTGTGCTTAAGCGGTTTTAAGTTTCTTCGGTTGGTCATTCACAAGTGGCCGACTGCGTGAGATAACTTGACGGTTTTGCCGAGATCAAATTTAAGCGCCATTGCGGGAGGTTGTAGCGTGTTCTAAACATTTTTCGAGACCGTACTTGCACATATACCACGGTTTGTAAAAGTTTTACGTAAAGTTATATATAAATCAAAAGTTCATTAACACTTTTCCTAAAGTGTTAAAACACCAAACAAAATATAAAACAACAAAACAATCGTAACGTTTTCTATCTTGTGTTTCTTTTAAGGTGATTCTTAAAAAAATACGATTTGGTTAAACGAGACGATACCAAAAATATTGTCCAAAAGTTTTAAACCCATCGGCAAATCAGTACCTCGTCTTTTCGGTGATACTTAATATATACATAAAATCAACCACCGCAAATCAAGGCGGTGCACTACCTAGCGGGGTGCGACCATAATAAGTTCGAACATCATATTTAAAACTTGCCTTTGTGTCCTCGTGATTTGGTGTACCTTTTCAAAAAGCCATTTCACTTGTGATTATTGGTTAAGTTCACTTGTCGTTTTGCCTCGCATTTGTTTTGAAAATTGATTTTATACTTAGTGCATGCGCACTCGTTCTTCGATTCTACAAGTCCTTTGTCGAACTTGGAAAGATTCCTCGTGAGCGTGAGGGCGTTACGCTCCTTGGTGATCGAGGCGTCTACCACCACCACCACCGCTGTAATGGCGGAAGACAAGCCGATGAATGAGCTTCTCCAAGCACCCATCGAGGGTTACGGAGATGCTATTGTTGTCCCACCATCGTGGTCGATACTTTTGAGCTCAAAACCGGGTTACTTAACTGTAACCCAAAGCCAATTCTATGGTTTTGGCGGGATGATCCTAATGCACACATTCGATGGTTTAACAAGATTGCATCTACCATCAAATACAAGAATGTCCCACATGAAGCTATCAAGCTTCTTGCATTCCCATTTTCTCTAGAGGACAAGCCCGAATTGGCTTGAGAAACAACCCCTCGTTCTATTGAGACATGGGAAGATCTTGTCACAAAGTTTGTTAGCAATTCTATCCTCCATCCCGAACTACAAGTCTTAAGAATGAGATAATGAAATTCTCTCGAGATTTGATGAATCATTCGGGAGGCATGGGATCGTTACAAAGACTTGCTCCAAGTGTCCGCATCATGGTTTTACCGAGTTAATGCAAATGGATACTTTCTACAATGGTGCGAACCGAGGCTAATCAAGACTCTTTGAATGCCTCCGCTGGAGGTAATTTCTTGAGCAAGACCACAAAAGAAGCCTTGCAAATCATTGAAAACAAGTCTCGGTCCGTCCTTTCCGCACAAAGACATATCAAACTCGGTCTAATCTTTGGACCTTCTACTTCATCTCCGTGAGTACATCTAGCACCGATGCTAAGATTGACAAACTCACGGATATTGTTCGAGCTTTGGTTCTTGCTAACTAAAGAAAGTCACTTTCACACAAACACCATCATATGGTGAAGTGAAGAAAGTTGAAGTTTGTGTTACTTGTGGTGGTCCTCATGCATACTACAAGCTGATCGCCACCGATGGTAGTCCGTTTGAAGCTAATGCTATAGCGGTACTTCAAATCAAGGAGGTAATCAATACCGTCCTCAAAATGAACCAAACTACCGTGCTAACACTTATCGAGGCACCACCGGTTTCAACGAGAATCCTAACGGAATCAAAACCAACCAAGAATGAACCAAGGTTATCAAAACCAAGGTAATTTCTATTCGGACCCAATCAAGGTTTCCAACAACAAGGAAATCTTAATCAAAACACTTACAACCGAGGGAATCAATTTCGTGGGAATATGAACCCTAATCAAGGGAATTCGGCTATAACCGGAACATACGACCTCAAATTGTCCTCCTCCTCCTCCTCCTGTGTCAACATCGATGAGCTTTTAAGGCAATTCATGAAGACTCAAGAGGAGACAAGCAGTTGTTGGTCGGTCGGATCATTGAATTGAAGAAGTCTTTAAATGATCGACCCTCGGGCTCGGTACTCTACCTAGCAACACGATCGCTAATCCGAGGCGATGCAAAGGCGATCACGACCGAAGTGGTACTTCATATGATGGACCCGCTATTCCTACTACCTCTTCTTCTTCTCTCCCGAAGGTAGTGGAAAGTGAACACGAGGCGACAAAGGACAAGGAACTTCCTACTAACAACGGAAGTACCAACAATGTCCATCCTCGGGTTGTCCGAAAGCAAAATCCAATCCAGGAGTTGTTTTGAACCTCCTGTAGCTCCCATTGAAAATACAAATCTTCTATTCCTTACCCATCACGTTTACATGAGCAAAAGCTCCGAAAAAGCCGGTCATCAAATGGAAAAATTCTTTCAAATTTTCCAAGAACTACATTTGACATAAGCCGCGGATGCTATCATGTTGATGCCCAAGTTTGCATCAACTCTCAAACACATGTTAAGCAACAAGGAAAAGTTGTTTGAAATGGCTAAACTCCTCTCGAGAAGCGCTCTGCGATTATCTTGAAGAAGCTTCGAGAAGCTTGGAGATCTGGAAAGTTCCTCTTACCTTGTGTATTTCCGGAATGGTTGAATGCTTTGCCTTAGCCGATCTTGGTGCAAGCATAAACACGATGCCTCATTCAATATGGAAGAAACTTTCTCCGGATCTTACTCCTACATGCATGACTCTCGAGCTTGCGGATCGTACAATATCCGTCCTCTTGGAATTGCCGAGGGCGTATTTGAAAGTAGGAAAGTTCCATTTTCCGGTGACTTTGTAGTTGTTGATTTCGATCTTGATCCACGGGTTCCTCTCATTGTTGGAAGAGGATTCACGAGCGGGCCGTGCTCTCATTGATGTATTTGAGCAAGAAATCACATTACGTGTTGGTAATGAAGTCGTCACCTTTAGCCTTGATCAAACTTGAGGTACTGCAAACTATGATTACGAGTCGGTTAACCGAATAGATATCATTGATGTTGCTACGAAGAGTACTCTCAAGAAGTTCTTGGTTATTCTCATAATTACGTGAGTGGGAATCCCACCACATCTTCTCAACCTATCATAGCCAATTCTACTCCTTCTCTCACTCCGTTTGAGGCGACTTCATCTTGGAAGAGATTGAAGCATACTTGGCTAGTGATTACATTCCATGGGAAATTGATCACGCTCCAATTGACATCGAGGGGACATACTTCTCATTGAGAAAATGCTTAAAGATGATCATTCATCAACCCCTCACCCTAGTGATGCAATTCGGAAGAGATTAATCACCATGAGATTAATCCGGAGGAGATATTCTTACTCTTGAGAAGTTGTTAAATCGGGACACTTCTCCTCCCTCCCTCCCGTCAACCTTCATAACAAGGAAGTCAAGTCGGTTGAGAAAGCGAAGAATTTCTGAAGTCGAACTTAAGGACTTACCACCTCATCTTGAGTATGCATTTCTTGAGGGTGATGATAAATTACCCGTCATTATTGCTCGAGATTTGAGTAAAGATGAAAAGATGCTCTCATAAAGGTCTTGAAGTCACACAAGCAAGCAATTGCTTGGAAACTCTCCGACATCAAGGGTATTAACCCGAGTTTTGTACTCACAAAATCTTGATGGAGGATGACTTCAACCAGCAGTTCAACATCGAGAAGGGTGAATCAAAATCCATGATGTTATCAAACAAGAGGTTATCAAACTTCTTGATGCGAGGATTGATTTACCCTATCTCAAATAGTCCTTGGGTTAGCCCGATTCAACGTGTTCCAAAAAGGGTGGCATAATTGTTGTCACGAATGAAGAAAGCGAGTTAATTCCAACTCGATTGGTTACGGGATGGCGTGTATGTATTGACTATCGTAAGTTGAATGGCGCCACCCGTAAAGACCATTTTCCTCTACCCTTCATGGATCGGATGCTTGAGAGATTAGCGGGAATGAGTACTATTGTTTCCTTGATGGTTTCTCGAGTTACTTTGATCCCCATTGATCCACGGGATCAAGAGAAGACCACATTCACCGCCCATACGGAACTTTTGCCTACAAGCGTATGCCTTTTGGCTTATGTAATGCTCACAGCACGTTCCAACGATGTATGATGGCCATATTCCACGACATGATCGGGAAACAATGGAGGTGTTTATGGATGACTTCTCGGTCATCGATTCATTTCAGACTTGTCTCTCCCATTTAGACAGAATGCTTAAAGGTGTGAAGACACCAATCTCTGTCTAAATTGGGAGAAGAGTCACTTTATGGTCAAAGAAGGCATAGTCCTTGGCCATAAGATTTCCAAAAATGGGATTGAGGTCGATAGAGCAAAAGTTGATATTATTGCTAAACTGCCTCATCCTACTACCGTCAAAGGTATTAGGAGTTTCCTTGGTCATGCCGGGTTTTATCGTAGATTCATACAGGATTTTTCTAAAATCGCTCGGCCTATGACCCATCTTCTTGAAAAAGAAGCTCCTTTTATCTTCTCCCCTGAGTGCGTCGAAGCTTTTGAAACACTAAAGAAAAGCTACGGAAGCACCCATTCTAGTTGCCCCGATGGGATCTACCCTTTGAACTCATGTGCGATGCAAGTGATTTTGCTATCGGTGCGGTCTTGGGCAGCATAAAACAAAGCATTTTCAGCCTATACACTACGCAAGTAAGACTATGATCAAGCTCAAACCCATTACACCACTACGAAAAAGAACTATTAGTGTGGTGTATGCGTTTGAAAAGTTTCGACCATACCTCATCTTGACCAAATGCGTGGTGTATACGGACCACTCGGCTCTCAAATATCTCTTTGCAAAACAAGATGCAAAGCGAGATTGCTCCGTTGGGTTCTCCTCCTCCGAGAATTTGATATCATTATCGTGATAAAAAGGAGCCGAGAACCTAGTGCGATCATCTATCCCGATTAGAGAACCCTCACCAAGATGTGTTCGAGAAAAAGGAAATAAATGAAACATTTCCTCTCGAAACACTCAATGCGGTTTCTTTTCGTGGAGACTCTACTACCCCATGGTTTCTCGACTTCGCAAATTACCATGCGGGTAACTTCATAGTGAAAGGGATGTCGTCCCAGCGGAAGAACAAGTTCTTCAAGGATGTTAAACATTACTACGGGACGACCTTTCTTGTTTAAAATCTGCTGCGGATCAAGTCATCGAGCGATGTGTATATGGTCGGGAAGCTATTAACATTCTCAAAGCTTGCCATCTTTGGACCTCTTGGGGACATCATAGCCCCAACTACACCGCCAAGAAGGTGTTTGATTCCGGATTCTATTGGCCCACTATCTATAAGGATGCCCATGAATTCGTCAAAGCACGTGACGCTTGTCAACGTCACGGAATATCTCACAAAGGAATGAAATGCCACAAAGCGCCATTCAGTGTGTGAGATCTTTGACATCCGGGGCATTGACTTTATGGGGCCATTCCCTTCTTCTCGCGGAAATAAGTACATACTCGTGGCCGTTGACTACTTGTCAAAATGGGTTGAAGCTAAGGCTTTGCATACCAATGATGCCCGAGTTGTTGTGAAATTCTTGAAATCTCTCTTTGCTAGGTTTGGAACTCCACGAGCCATAATCGGTGATCGTGGTACGCATTTTGCAATGACCGGTTTGAAAGAGTCATGCGAAGTATGGTGTAACTCACCGTCTTTCTCTGCGTACCACCCCAAACTAGTGGGCAAGTGGAAGTTTCAAACCGGGATTAAAGAATTCGGAGAGGACGGTTGGCGAAAACCGTGCCTCTTGGTCGGATAAGCTAGATGGCGCACTGGGCCTTCCGGACGACTTACAAAACACCCATCGGGTGTACTCCATACAAGTGGTATACGGGAAGGCATGTCATCTCGCCTATTGAGTTAGAGCACAAGGCATCTTGGGCCTTGAAACATGCCAACCGATATTCAGACATTTGGTGATCACGGGAAAGTTCAAATGAATGAATTAAATGAACTCCGTGATCAAGCATACGAGAACTCTTTGATCTATAAAGAAAAGACAAAGAAGATTCATGACTCAAAGATCAAAACCGCGTTTTCAACGTTGGTGATCGAGTCCTTCTTTTCAACTCAAGATTGAAGATTTTCTCGGGAAAGCTTAAATCCGTTGGTGCGGTCCATTCACTATCACTAAGGTTTATCCTTATGGCACCATTGAGTTATCTCAACCCGATGGTCGACTTTAAAGTGAATGGTCATCGGTTGAAGCATTACTTTGGAGAGGACATTCCCCGTGGTTGTCCCGGATCTTCAAACTTTCCCCATGAACCAATGAATGCGGGATCGAGTCAAGCTAGCGACTCGGGTATCAAAAACGATAGCATGTTACATGGGTTTCACCGTGTGTACCACCCTAGTGTGGGGAGTTGCCCGCATGTTGTGTATATATAAGATGTTTCAAAAAAAAAAAAAAAAAAAAAAAAAAAATCCTTGCTAAATAATGGCCTTAGTATTTCCCTTTTACGTTCTATGTTTGGCATAACCGCGGTACTTTGGATATTGAGGCAATATTCATTTCTAAGTGTGGGGGAATTCTCACGAATTTTATCATGTAATTATACCGCCTAATTCCCCATTTTTGGCCAAATTTTTTTTGGAGTAAGTGTTTTGCACTTACTCATTTGTTATCGATCCGCCTTGTCTAATAAACAAAAGGATTGGCTAATCCAGAGCAAACGGCTCTTGGTAAAGATATCTCAAATCAGTTGACGACTTGCAATTTGCCCAAAATTGTATGGTATTCACTCACCATATCCTTAAAAGTGAAGAGTTGGCTAGCCCAAGATTATGGCTTGTGGTAAAGGCGAGTGGAAAAACCATAATTGGTAATCAACTCACCAAAGATATTTTATCTAAGAGTTGGCTAGTCCGAAGCAAACGGCACGGTAAAGACAAATCAAATCCGTTGGAAGTCGGTGATTTGCTCAAAATCATTTGGTTATCGGTGTACCATGGTTCTTACTTGAGCTGAAACATTTGGCTACTCCGAAGTGATGGCTTTTGGTAAAGAGATGAAATCCATTAATTTTTCTTAAAACATTGCTAGGGACTAGCAATATCTTAGTGTGGGGATTGATGAGTGTCTAAATACTCATCATTTTGTCTTGTTTAAGCTGCAAAACATCCGAAAACACTCGAAATGCATCAAAATGATAAAAATATCACAAACAAGTGTTTTATGTGTTTTAAATGCAAAAATATCAAAATCTGGTGAAAAACGTATAAAATTTGCATAATTGGCAGTTTTAGTCCCCCAAGTTTCAAAAATTGTCAAAAACAGTCCCTGGTAAATCCAAATAAAGAAAAATATCATTTTAAGTCCCTAGGGATTCAAAAGTTGTCAAAATTGGTCCTTGAGATTCAAATTTACAAAATTACAACTTTAGTCCCTGAACTTTGGAAATTGGCAAAAATAGTCCTTTGAAAATGTGAAAATGTCAAAAATAGTCCTTGCACTATTAAAGTTTGTCAAATTCAGTCCTTATGGTAACTTTGCTTAATTGGCAGGAGTGGTCCCTTGAGATTTCAGATTTGCAACATTAAGTCCTTGTCAAAATAACCTAAACAAGCCTTGTCAAATCTAATTTTGACCCCCTGCCATTATCTCTTTGGACCCCTGTCACTTTCTGTTTTGGACCCCTTGGTCAAAATAAGTCAAAATCCAGAAAAGGGCGCCCAACACCTGTCCTGTACACCTTCTTCCACCTCTCCTAGTTGCCTGCTCCCCCCTCCAGTCACCTCACCTTTCCACCCCCCTCATCATCACCCTCACCTACTTTTACCACCACAATTAATGCCACCCCCCCTACTTGCCTGTTACAGTGCCCTATAAGTCAAATAGGTCTTCCCGCCAAAAATATAAAAACAGGAAAAATGCTCTAAACTATTCCATTGGTTGAATTGGGAGGTGGGATTGCATCGAAGGCCACGTGGAGCATTTGAAGCATAAAGAGGAGGAAGAGTCAAGAGAGAAGCAAGTTTTTAGTTTTTTTAATTACTGTATGTCGTATTTTTCTTAAATGTCTTAATTAGCTTTCAACTTTGTATTTTTAAGCTTCATGATACTGAAAACAAGTTATTTAGTTGATGTAATTCAATTTGGATCTCTAAATCAAAAGTTCATTTCAGTTTTAAATTTCATGTATACTGTTTAAAATTTCAAGCTAAAATTCCTGTGTTCAAAGCTTCATTAAGCTTTATTTAAGCTCAACTCAACTTATTTAAGCTCTAAATAGCTTTTATAAGCACGGAAATCATTTCAATCAAGTTCTATTGAAAGTCAATGAAAGTCAACTACAGAAGCACATTTGGTTAAGCAGGATTGGAATTGGTTTTTGGGTATTGCAGACATGGAAATGGGGTTGTTTTGAGTTCAATGAGGTGGTTCTGATAGGTTAGTGGTTCTGGGTTTCAGTAATAGCAAGCCACTGTGGCTAAAGTTCAATTTGTAAGTGATTTTTTTAGTCTCATCAACAGAATCTGTCCTTACCATTTTAAGTAGTTAAAATTAGTTTAATAAGTAGTAATTAGGTTATTAAAAGTCAGTTTGATTGCCTGCTTTGTTCATTGTAACAGTTAGCTTAAATTTGTTTGCAAAACAGTTGATACAGGTGTGTTTGGATTTACCCTTAATCATCTCAAGGTCCATTCGGTGTTCAATAGTTGTTGGTTAATATTTGTTGAGTCCAAATAAACTTCTATCGGACTTAATTTGTGCTGCAACATCACCAAAGTCAAATATCACTCTAAATCTCTAAGCGCTCCTTTGTTGTGATAATTGGATAAGCGACTCTTGTTTTGGGTTCAAATTCATTAAACATTGCTTGCGATGAGGTTTAGCTTAACATATTACATCCACATCAATCTTAAAATTTGATCCAAAGATCATAAAAGTCAAAGTTTCTCAATCATCAAAAGTCAACAAAACTTGGAAAAGTGGTTTTGCCCAACTAGCAAGATTTTTCTTGGATTCATTCTTGGACCAAATCAAACCAAACTTTGGGATTAATAACTTGACCAGGTCTACTTTCTTATTGCTATTTTAGTTAAATTTTGTTAATTTTGTAAAGCTCTCAAACAAGCTCATTAAGAAGGGGTCATCTGCCCTGCTCCAAAGACTCAGCTAATGCTGAGTTTTTCTCAGATATTGTAGAGTTAGCACAGGCTCATAAGAGCTTGTTAAAGTCTAATTTTGGTTTATACACTCTAATCCAGGTCTTCATTAAGTTCCAAATTGTAGTTTTCATTTTAGCTTAAATTGTAGCTTGTGGTTGCTTCAAGTAGGCACTCGAGGCTGTTTTAGCTTATAAGTGCTAATCATCAAATCTGTGTTCATGATGAATCAGAGGTTATAGCTTGTTGATTCTGTTTTATTTTAGTTCTTTTAGCATATTATAGCTTCATTCCGGTGTGGTGCTTGTTTGTGTTCATTTGGCTTATTAAAGAGCTTATTCATAAGCTCATTTCATAGCATTCCATAATCTTCCACACAACACCATGTTTTCTATTTTCCTAGATTCCTAGTATAATTTTAGAGTTTTCCTGAAATTTTCACATTTTTCCATAACAGTTTGCTATTTTTCTTAATTAAAAGCAGTTTTTAGGATGAATTAAATAGCTTTTAATAGAAAAATTGAGAAAAGTCCAAAAAATAACTTTTCATTTTTATTAAGTTTAGATAAATATAAAAAGTGAAAAAGTAATTTTCCATATTTTTCATAGTTTATTTGGTAATTTTAGTAATTTAATTAGTTTTTAATAGTTTAAAATTCATAAAAATAGAAAATAATCGAAAAATACAAAAATAGTTTTGAAAATTCTAGTTTGTTATTTTAGACTTTTCCATTTCATAATTTTATTTTTCTAACTTAATTTCCTAATTTTTTGTATTTTAGGTAATTATTAAATAGTTAAAATAGTTTTTAATTAATAATAATTAGATAATTAGATATAAAAATAATTTTCTTTTTCTAAAAAGTTTCTTTTATCATTAGGTTTATAAAAATATCATTTTCATATTTTTAGGATTAATATTGTGTAAGTTTCACGTTTTTATTTGTACGTAACGTAGTTTTTAATTCAGTTTTATAAAAACATAAAAAACAAAAACATTAGTTTAAAAATAGTGATAGCATTTATTTAATAGATTTTAACTTTTAATTTCCTTTAATCTCCACGTAGTTTATAAAAACTCAAAATACCTCTCGATCACTATCCTTAGTGGTTATTCGACATCGATTGTGTTTAACACGGTCATCCTCAGTGGGACATAACGACCGGGAATCCACTGTATTCTCTCGATCTTAATTGCATTTGTGCTTAGCGGTTTTAAGTTTCTTCTGGTTGGTCATTCACAAGTGGCGGCTGCGTGAGATAACTTGACGGTTTTGCAGATCAATATGCATTATCATTTCCTAATAAAACTTATGCATATCCTAACTAACTATATAATACGCAGAATATCTATATCCGCATAAACAAGCTACACGGTTTTACTACTTCAGTAGAATCACTTCTTTAGCGTAATCCAAAGACTTCTTGAGAATCCGTCGGCCAGATTATTCATTGAAATTCTTATTCGGTAGAATTCCAACAATCCTCCCTAATCTTGAATTTGACATGGTTAAGTTCAAGATTCTTGATAGATCTTTAACACTTTAGAACAAGAGGATTGAATTCGAACATCAGAAGCAAATAATCAAAACAACCTCATCTCTATGATGGCAAAACTGTGAAACTTCAGATCTTTGCAGCAACAAATGACAAAGTGTACATCAAAACATATTAGTTTCATACTATTCTCGTCACATCCAGGTGTGTTAACTCCTGTGAGAGGTGAATCATTGAAAATAATGGATTTGATGTCTCTTTACCAATAGCCATTACTATTGGAGTAGCCAAATGTTTAAGTTCGAAAACTATGGTACACTGATAACCATCTAATTTTTAGCAAATCAGTAGCTATAAACGGATTTGAAATGTCTTTACCTGTAGCCGTTGACTCAGGACTAGTCAATTCTTAGGTGGAAAGAATCACCTTTGGTGAATTGATTACCAAATATGGTATTCCACTGCCTTTACCACAAGCCATATACTTGTGGGCTAGCCAATTCTTTGGATACCTAAAAGGAATAATCCATGGTGAATTGATGACCTTACAACCCTCAGTAATTAAGCATGGGTGAGTTGCATACCCTATGGTTTTTAGCAAACCATTACAGCTATCAACAGATTTGATGTGTCTTTACCAAAGTTGTACCCTTTGGACTAGCCAACTCTTTGATGGACACAAGTCACATCTAGTGAGTTGATAACCATCAATAGAGTTATATACAACAAACCTGAATATACAAAGATTTTTTTTTATTAAGGATTAAACAAAGAAAGAAATGATACAAGATACCAGGATCAAGTAGAAGCTTTGTGTTGCAGAAGCTTGGACTTGATCAACCCAATCAATTGTTCAGCTTGGGTCATATCATTCGCCACTGGATCAGGAGGAACTTCCAATTTCCTTCTAAGCATACGTTTCATCAGCTGAATGGACAAAGGATAATGCTGATCAGAAAACATACATACACAAATTCCACACTTTGTCTCCACAACATGCACATTTGGGATAGGGTAAAATCTCCAGGTATCAACCTTCCACTTATATGAATTCTACCAAATTGAATACCCTTGACCATTTGGAGACCGAGAATCAAAAGAACTTGAAGATCTCCCAATAAGTACAAACCGAACCACATGGTGTATGAGTGGCATAATCTTGTGTGACAAGGCCATGGAGAGTAATCAAATCTTGCTTATCCACCAAATGAAGTATGTCTTTCAAGAAATTAAACTGCATAGAGGAGTTATCTATCCTATATATGGTGTTAAGCTGTCCATCAGTCAATGTCCATTTTGTCAACACACTATAAGAACCCTCAGGAAAAGTTACAGAAGAACCCACTTTGATAAATGTTGTATCAGCAGCCTATAGATCCAAATGCTTAGAAGAACCACCCTTGTGAGATTTATAAACTCCAGAGGCCTGTGTCCCAGCTAATGTCACAGATCTCCTGATGGCAATGTGTCTCCTTTTGGACATCCTTTTTCCCCTCCTACCATGTACATAAATTCCCATAGAAAAAGAAGAAGGTACCTTCTTAGATGCACCAGAGGCATCTTCAGTAGGAATAAAAGAGGTAGAAACAGAGGGAATTGGAATAGAACCACCCACTTCATACAATTTATCAAGCTCTTCTCTGGCCTGTTTAGCTCTAGAAACTTCTTGTTCAGCTCTCCTAACCATGTCTGCATTATAGTTAGAAAGATGTGATCCTTCTTGTTCAGCAGATGCAGAAGAAGGAATAGTATCAGGCTCAATAGTGCTAGTAGTTCCCTTTGGATCCATAGATGTATTAGCAGCACTGGGTGAAGCTTCAGGAGAAACACCAATAGAAGGAGTAGCAGCAAACATGGATGGTTGTCTCTCAAATGCCCCCTCAGTGGGAATGGAAGGTGCAACGACAGGTTCAGCAGATTGTACTCTCTTACTATAATGTACACCTTCAGTAGGTACCTTAGTAGAAACAACATGAGTGCTTAGCTGTGCTCTATCATCAGCAAAAGAAGGCAAAATCAACGATCTTGGGTCTTTTGGCTTTTGGAGCATCCATACCACCAGCAATCCTTTTCAATTGAGAAGCTGGTGTAATATGCTTCATAATCTTATGATACATACTGATCAAGTCAGATTCAGATAAAGCCTAGACTTGCTTCCTTGTCAAACCAGAGTGATAGAGAGCAGTACTCTGATTGTACACCACATTTCTCATATAAGTTTTCTTCTGTGTTGCAGTCTGTGGTTTCTCCCTCTTAGCTTTAGCCTTTTGTGCAGCAATAACTTTTCTCTTTGCAGCTGCAGCTTTCTTCTTTTGTTGTCCAATAGCCATCATTTGTGCATCAAAGTTTTCACTATCAAAATCAGCTCCTAAAATGATTTGAGCAAGAGTAGGATTTGAAGCAGCTTGAAGAGTGTAAGAATCCCATTGCTCATCAATAAAATGAATGGATTGTGCATCCAATTCTCGTTGTCTTTCAGGAGGAAAATTTGTAGTAAACTGATCTGTAAGCTTTTGTGCCAATGCTTGACTCTTCATCAAATCCTGATACTCTGTCAGCATTTTGGCTTGCTCTAGCCTTTCCTTTTCAGTTACAAGATCTGGACCAAGAGCTTCATCAACCATAACTCCTTTCCCTTTGTCAGAAATAGGCATAGAAGGAACATTGGTAGCAGACTCATTAGAAGAATCAGCATGAGAAATATCAACAATTGGAACTGTGTCAATAATCTCAGAAGGAACACCAATTGAAGCATCAGGAGTAACATGTTGAGAAGGATCTTCAACATGTGTAGGAGAGACAACAGCATCAAGATCCAGAACAAAAGTTCTCTCAGCAACAAATATTTCATGAGGATCTTCTGAATGTATATTAGTCCTAAGATGATCACCAGCAGTTGTAACATTATCAACACTTGGCACCTTAGAAGATTCAGTGGAATCCTTTCTCAAATCCTTCTTCTTCTAAACTGAATAGGTTCCTTTTGTTTTGAGGATTCAGCAGCAATGGGAGAAGAATCATGAGTCTGTTGAGCAACTTCAGCCAATAACTCAAGAGGATCCAAATGTATATCCTCCTGCTCTTCATCAGAGGTAACCACAAACTTCCTTTTTTTGTTCTGCCCAAGTTGTGCTTCTAACTCCTGAACCTTCTTATTCAACCCCACAATCTCACCACCAAGTGAGGATTTGGTATCTGCAAGCTCCTTTCTGAGATCATCAACCTCTTTCACATACATTGCTTGAAAGCATATCTGAGTAGGTGTAATAGGGTCCTCACTCCACCGCCAGATTGCTCGGTGGTAATGGGAGCTTCGTTGGGCCTTTCGGAGAAACATGTACATGCTCAAAAATAGGAGAGCTTTCATCAATTAGCTCTCTAACTGGACTAGGTGTGGTCAGTCTAGTAGGTGATGGACTAGGACTGGGACTAGGTAAAGGTGTAGGTGGAGGTTGGTCAGGAGAAAATTTTGATGCTTCAGCAGTTATGGAGGGACCCTCATCAATGGCAGTTGATGGATTACCATCAGCAGCAACACTAGGAGAGGATGGATTACCAGCAGCATTACCCTCACCAGCAGCATCATTGCCATGTGGCAACATAGCTTCTAGCAAAGGGTGATGTGCCCAACATAATGAGTTTTCATGGAAGCAAACAATTTAGCACTAAGAGCTCTATGGGGCAAAAGACTACGTCTTGGGTTGTTATGCCTAATATTATTTGTAAAAACCTAGGGTACATTAGAAACTTATGCTTTTCCTTTGAATATTTTCAACCATATTATTAAAAATAAACTTAGAGAAATTATAAGTTAAACCCTTTGAAAGACATACAATACCACAACCCAATTGGGTAGAGAATTGATCCCATCCTCGACTTGTTGCTTATGCCTTTCAAGTAATGTATGCACCAAAACCTCCACATGGGGCAAAACTTATTCGTGTGCCACATATCATGTTAGTACTTTGGTATCCAACACTCTTAACCCGAAGCAAGTATCTCTTCAGTGTTGGTGTGATAAATTCCACCTTCATCATCCAAACGAAGTTGTGTCCTAATCAAATCCTCAGTCACCACATACTCAGTCCCATCAATCGTTGCTACAATTTATGTGTCACTTCGTTTGGCAGCAGATGCCCAAAATTGTTCAACCAACGATTCAAATATCACATTTGGAGAATGTGTTAGAGCATAATGAATCTTGGAACGCTTCAAGAAATCCACCATAGGTTCATACAGTTCATGTCCCTTTTCTTTTCCTAGAAAAGCAACCTTGTTGTGATCTTTCTTAAGTGGAAGTGCCGTCATTAGAAGAAATTGTGAGAATAGGTTATGAATCAAGCAAATGGAAATGTGTTTAAATTGATTTAAGAGGTAATCAGTTGATTTTGGGCGAAGATTATGCGAAGTAGGTTATAAATAGAAGCTACCCAATCATGGTCAAAAATATCGGAACAAATCGGTGACCAGATCTGACGTGTATAGTAACTCCAACTAATTTCAAAATTAACGCTTCAGCAGAAGGAATGATCAATCTGCTGATAGAAGTCAATCAGCAGAATCAACTCAAGTGTAAAAGTATCTTCAGTAAATATCTTGAGTTTTACTGTGCCACCCAACTCGCATTAATTACCATCAACCCTTGACTCCGCCAATAAGATAATCCCAATTCACAATTAACACATATCAATTACCCCCAATTTACATCAAAACCCTAATTTCTCAATAATTCCACAATCATCAACAACAAACATGTCTTCCAAACCAGAAATCATCGATCTAACTTCCTCCTCCTCATCATCATCATCCAGTGATGATTCACGCCCATTGTCTCGATACCCTCATCAAGATGAACCTCTACCTTTGAAGTCCCTCTTTCTCCCTTTATCTGAAGATGATAGTGTAGTGAATCCAGGTGATTCATCTAGAGGTTCTGATGACTCCACAGAGCTTCTAGAGCCAATCTTCAATAGATTGGTGAGAGAGGAAGAGGAGAGGACATCAGCAAGTGGAGAGAAGCCCCAACCTTCATAACCTCAACCCCAACCAAGCCCACGTGCCAGAAATCCACCACTCCCAAAGACAAGAGAGGTGGTGATTGGTCTTCCTGCTCCAGGATCTGGTGCTTCATACCATGGAAGCAGGGGAAAGGGCAAGGAGGCAGAGGTGAATGGAAAGGGAAAAGGGAAGGTGGAGTAGAAGGTGGTGTGATGTTGCCAGGGACCAAAGATATAAAACTAGGTTCTTGAGCATCATCATCATCGTTTTCATCAATCCATCCTTTCCATTTTCATCTTCAGCTTCTTCATCGTACTAGTCATGCATATCCACCAGCTTTTGTAATAGATGATAGGAGCTAGAATATGTTTGGTAGATTTTGTATAGGGATGGTCGTTTATATCATTTGAAGGTGATTGTAAGCTGTAAATTGTTTCTGGAATGAATGAACAACATTTCTTTTATATCTCAATGATTATCACTTGATCTTTACTTCAGTACTTCTCTTCAGTAGAAACAATGAGTATCACTTTGCTTCTCTTCAGTAGAAACAAGCTTTAAGCTTACATGACCATATTCCCATTTAATCAAACTTGGTGAACTTCAACTTAAGATTAGTAACTACTCATAAAGGCATTCTGCAAAACAGACACAAAGTAGCAAACAAACCAAACCAAAACATACAAAACTTAAAGATCATTAGTTGGTTAGTGTTAGCAGACAAAAACATAAACAATAATCTACAAATTTTACAAGTTTGACAACTACAATCCTCCCTTGAGGCATATGCCTCCCCTCAAACTTTGCAAATCGGATTTTCGGCCAAACCGGTTCGGTTTGATCGGATCGAGTCAAAAAGTCAACAAACCGGTTTGACCTAAAACCTGATCGGTTTATAACAGGTTTTGGGATTGAAAATGCCGAACCGGTACAAACCTGTCTAAACCGGTTTATGTCAAACCGGTTTTAATGTGTGGAACAAAACTAGTAAAAAGGATGATTTTGGTCGCTATTTGGATGACTTGCTAGTAAAAAGGCAAGATGTGTATAAATTTTGGGCCTAATTTTATTACTACTACACTATATTTTACAAATTTCGGCTCAAATATAGGCCCAAAAACAAGAAATATCATAAATACTGAAATATTGGCCCACCTGTGGGGTGTAAAAGAGGCTTATAATGTTTAAAAAAACCGATTTAAATCGATTTCTAAAACCGGCTTTCAAAATTGGTCCGGTTTAAACTGGTCGACTTTTGAAACATGCAAACCGAAACTTGGTGGTTTGGTTCTTGGGAAACCAATTTTCCCTAACCCGGTGTTTAGGGAAACCGGATTTCAGTTTTTTTATTCGGATTTGATCGGTTTTCGGTTTTTTTTACACACCTACATATAACTATAATATCAATAGTCACTTGAAGGGCTTTTGACCACTTCAAAATGAAAAATGATTTGCACACTTTACCTTCTGATTAAGACACTAAATTATGTGAAACTGTTGTATTTTGATTTGTGAATATATACCGCTTTAACCGCTCGTATCTTCCCTTTAAAATACTGTCTTGGATGGGTTGATGTTATTTCAGTTCAAAGTACACACATATTATAATCATTCTGCACTCCTACTTTTGATCACTTTAAATATCTTGGTGTCGTGGGGAGCCAATATCTAAAAATGCTGTGTCAAAGACTTCCCATTCGTTATCGTAATAATAAAGCCAATTCCTTTCTTCTGTTTCCGCATAATCCAATCTACCCTTTGTATGTAAGATCCTTCTCTGTCAAACAACTGGCTTCTAATGGTGTTCCAAAATTCACCAATCTCAACGATGCGCTCCAACTGTTTGATGAAATGCTTCACAGAAAACCTCCACCTTCCATCATTGAATTCAACAAGCTCATTACTTCTGTTGTTAAGATGAAACATTATTCTACCGCGCTTTCGCTTTTTAAGCAAATTAACTTGATCGGTATTCCTTCTAATATCTATACAATCAACATCTCTATCAACTGCTATTCCCGCCTTAAGCAAGTCAATTATAGTTTCGCCTTATTAGCCACCATCTTCAAGCTGGGTCATCCTCCTGATTTAACTACCTATAACACTCTCATTAATGGCCTTGTTCTTGCTGATCGGGTTTTCGAAGCTGTTGAGTTATTTAAGAAACTCATTAGACAGAAAATTCGTGAGCCTGATCAATATATGTATGGAATCATCATTAATGGGCTTTGTAAAGTAGGTCAAACCAGCAAGGCACTTGAATTACTCAGGTTCGTGGAAAAAGGTTCCTGTAAACCTAGTGTCGAACAATATAGTACAATCATCGATAGCCTCTGCAAAGACAGAATGGTTGATGATGCACTACGACTCTTCAATGAAATGACTGCAAAAGGCGTCCATGCTAATGTTATCACTTATACCTCTTTGATTCATGGTCTATGTAACTTTGGTAGAGAGTGAAGCTGCAAGAATGTTTATACATATGGAGGAGAAAGGGTCCTCCCAATATACATACCTACGACCTTGGTGAATGCCTTTTGCAAGCAAGGATATGTAAAGATGCAGAGCTTGCTGTTCAAGCAATGGTGCGAAGAGGTCTACATCCAGATGTAATCACTTATAGTGCACTAATTGATGGATATTGTTTACGTGGTGAATTAGATGAGGCAAAGAAAGTTGTTGATCGCATGGTGGAGAAGGAGCTTAGGCCAAACATCTTCACCTATAACAGCTTGATAAATGGATACCGCAAGAAGAAGAAAATTGATGAGGCCATCAATCTGTTTCGAGAAATTCGGACAAGGGTTTGATTCTAATGGTGTTACCTACAATAGCATGTTGCAAGGTTTGTTTGAATTGGGGAATCCCGCAGCTGCTAGCAAACTCTTCAAAGAGATGCAAGCCAATGGCGTGACCCAAGATATAGTTACTTATCGTATCTTGCTCCATGGAATGTGTAAAAACTCACAGCTTTCTGATGCGTTGGTTCTCTTCCGAAAGCTAGAAAACAATGAATTGAAGAAAGATATAAGCTTGTATAATATCCTGATTGATGGTTTTAGTAAATGTGGGAAGCTAAATATGGCAACGGAGCTGTTTGATGAACTCTTATTGAAAGGATTGAAACCGGATGTTAGGACGTACACGGTGATGATACAGGTGTATTGTCAAAACGGGTCATTTAATAAAGCTATGGAATTGCTTAAAAAGATGGAAGAGAATGGTTGCTTGCCAACTAGTGTCACATACAACGTTATTGTTCAAGAGTTCTTGAAAAAGAACGAGTGTCAAGAGGCAGAGATTCTTCTGGAAGAAATGATCAACCGAGGTTTTGTGCCTGATTATGCTACCTTTTCAATGTTGCTACCCTAATCCCAAACGTAGGACAAGATTCTCGTTTGGAATATCATTCAGAAGCTAAAAGATGTAGAAAGAAAGAGGGTGGAATCGTGATTTAAAATCTCAGATCGGTTCTTGAACTTGTTAAATTATATCAAGGTTCATTATGTATGGGAGTCTTATTCTAGTTTTTTATATGTGTTGGTTGAACATTAAAGTCCCTGCTTCGGACTTTAAATTGTGAAATATCACACTTTTCATGTAGACCTTAGTGATATGAAATGTAAGAAGGACCTTGTTGAACATAATGTCAACAGTTTTCGAATTGGTTGAATTATATAAGAGATATAGCTTAGAGCAAAAAATTATACTATACCTGCCCATATATTAAAGGGAAAAAGATTGGTTGTAATCACCCACGAGTCTGATGTCTCTAGACTCGAAATATGTTTGCTTCAAGCATTAAGTATTATTATGAAATTTTATAAAGCTTCAACTTAAGTATTAGCTAGAGTTAAACAATGTCCTTAAGGCATCCACTTTGGTTAATATTTATAAGGCTTTAAGAATCAAATATTTCATGCCACATCCATATTTTATAAACTTTTTGGGTTAATAAACTTATCACGAGCAAAAAGTAAAGTAAAGTAACTCCCAATACCGTCTTCCACAGGTTATGGGTCCCAATACCGTCTTCCATGATATATGGGGAGGTTAAGACGTAGACAACTATAACCCTACCTAAGGTAGAGAGGCTGCTTCCGGTTCTACCACAGGTAGAAGAGGACCTCCGGCCTTGCAAGGGGTCCAAGGTTTAAGACCTCGGTTGATCATTTAAAGCTTTGTAATAACACATGTATTAAATATCTTGGGACTATGAAGAGGTCCAAGGTTTAAGACCTTTTGCATGTCATATAGACATGAAATGAAGATCCACTATGGTTGAAATTAACATAAATATTTTCAACAATTATAAACCTATTCTTGAACTCACGATAGTAGATGCTCTTAAAGGCTTAAAGTGTCAAAGGAATGGGATGTTGATTTGTTAGCTCAAATGGTAAAGTGAAAAAGTTGATGTGATCTAAATGTGATGTGGTTTGTGGAAGGCTTCTCTATCTTTAGAGAGGTTTAGAGTAGTGTTTGTTTAACCGACCTTTCCGATTTTTGTAAATCGTTCAAACAATTCGGTCAACCATGGTCAACGACGGTTAACGATGGTCAAACTTGCGAAAACATGGAAATCTTACGGATATACCATAAACTCGCGTAAATCACTTATAATAACTGTTATATCTATTACAAGATGTTTTTCAAAGAAAATCTTGCCGAAAATACCAACACTTGCCTAAAATACCTAAAACATGCCAAAAATGCCAATACAATCAATCACCAATTCGCTATTTTTGCCACTCTGAACAAATGTAATCACATATAGTCGTTGTTTAAATTTGTTACAAGATGTTTTTAAGAAAAATCTTTTCGGGAATACCCAAAACTACCCAGAAATACCCAAACTTGTCAAAATGTCAATCCGATTAATCACTGATTAATCCCGCCTAGAACGATTACAAGCTACAGGGGGTCGACCGCCTCACTACCGATTCGCGGTTTTTGCAACCTTGGTTGTTATATTCCCATAGCTCGTTTGTTTAGTAATCAGTTGAACACAAGTTTCAAGGTTGGGCCATGTTCTTGCACCCATTAATTCAGTAGTTGCAGCATTTGTATCATTGCAATACAGTATATATTGCCTTAAGTCTCATGAACGCAAACCTTAACACGAACGCGTCATAATAATGACGTAAGTTACAAACGTCATAATAATGATGTGAGCAACAATGCCCTCTGGTAGGAGTTTTCCATTCTCCTAGTATTCTCAAATAAAGTGCATTTGGTTACCTATCCGGCTAACACAAATGGGGCGTCAACTGCCAATAGATCTATTCACTACATTCGCGTTCACTCGCAAGTGATTAATGGCTCATGATAGAGAGACATTTAGTGGCAATAGTGTCACAATTCTCAAATTCCGGTCATTTCTTAAATTATATATGCATCATATTAGTTCATTCATGGCATTTCGTTTCACATTTAACGCGTAATTTTTATATTTAATAAACGTTATCATGTGAGTTATTATTTTAAATATTTAATCCGTTACTTTCAAAAATGATCCGACATATTTTATACTTACATTTAGTTATAAAAACTATATTTTGAGTTTAACTAGTGTTTTGGATTTATTTCGTATATAAATCGTTAAAGTTATATTATTACGACACTTTTCTTAAAAATTACTCGATAATTATTTTATCACTCAAATTTTTCAAGGAATGTATTTTTACAATTTTTATTATCTCATTACATTCTATTTTGATCTATTAAAAATTTACTTGTACCAAAACGTTACCATTTACTTTACAAGTTATTATTGCTACATGTACACTTTACTTACATTTTCTAATAATTATACAAGTATATTCATTATGTATAAAAAAAAATATATATATTTTTGGAGATGCATCCCCCCCAAAACCGGCCATGGGGGGGGAATGGTTAGCATTTATGGTTTGGTCTCATTTTTCTTTGAAAGTTAGATATATACTCCAAATATTTCAATCTCATTCATTCACTTCTTCACTCAAATAATTCACAAGTTCATAAAAGTCTTCTTCCTCTTTGTTTCTTCTCCACAAACCGGCCATAGAAGGAGCTCAAAGGGATCACAAAATTTTGCTAACTCAAGTGTCTTAAACAATCTAGAATCACACTCTTTATTAGGTTTTGAAATAAAAACCAAGAGTGTTTAGGATTAACCTTGGTTCTTTGCACCTCATCATAGTACTTGTAAGCATGTTTCTTTCATTTTTTCATGTTTCCTTATCATCTCATATCCATCTCTTCATTTTTGGAGCAAGCATACATGATTTGTGTTGTTTATACCATTTTACATGATTTTTAGATATATATATATATATAAAGTCATCCTATAATTATCCCCTTGGTATACTTTGGTCTTGATGATGTCTAGGAACCCATGACACCCTAAGAAGGTGTATGGTAGGATTAGATTAGTTTTGGAGTTGATTTGAAGGGATTAGAATAGGTTTTGTCCGAGAAAAACTATTTTCGATAACTATAAAAAGTGGTCTGTCCTTGTTTTGATTTTCTGGAAAATCCGCATGATAGGCACGACATTTTGGCCTTGATATTTAGAAAATATACTTTAAAACGAATCCGTGGCGCTGAAGCGGATTAAAACGGAGTTATAACGAAGAAGTTATGGATTTTACAAGTTTGACGATTTAAAATATATTTTTCGAAAATTCAGCAACCTATTTTTAAATTGTCCGGGTCAAAACGAGTCTTAAGCTTCACAAATTATTTCGACTTGTCAAAATATATTAGTATACTTTGATACGAAGCTAAGGGCGTATTATACGTGAAAAGCGGTTTGAAGCGACAAAGATATGCACGTTTTCATAAAATTGCCGTAACTATTATTTTACGAAAACTATATTACTTTACGATACAAGTGTTACGGTAGTCTGAAGCGACCATGTTTGAGGTTGTTTTTAACCACGATGTGGAACTTTTGGAGCGAAATGTCTTCTAATAAAATCAAGATCACCGAGCATATTTTTCAAAACGACAAGCTGTTTGTAAAGCGGAGTAGTAATAAATTATTTATGGTTGTCTAAACTTGGCCGAAACTCACTTTTTGAACAACAATTAGACAAAATCACCATCTTTAACCCTTATTATCTTTATGTTCGAGACCTTTATGACGAAAACTCCTGAACTGAAACTTCTAGATTTCGATACAAACTTTCCAAAACCGTCGAGTTCGTTCTCTAACGATCGACATACACTATTTTACGACTAGTTTTTCGGAGCCATTTTTGTTAATTTCATGAAAATTCCGACGACATTGTTTTGCGACGAAAAGTGATAATTTCACCATAAATCATTACAAAACCATTGTAGGATGACATTTTGACTTAAAACTTGTATAGTCATTTTGAATGGTCAAGGCGTCAAAGAGTATTTTTCGACGATAAGTATTATTTTCAAAACTCGCAAATGGTATAAATAACATACAAAATGCATGCATAACATTACATTGCAACTCATTGCATATCATATCATGGGTATAGGTCCAGATTAAAGTTTCACATTATACCTCGGTGTACTCACTTTTGTCATCGCCTCAGTTTACCAAGTGAGTAATCACATCCCCCTTTTTCCGTTTTACTATATTTTGGGGCGAAATGCATGAACCTTTCTTGAGCTAAATTGTTTACTACTTTTATTAACTAGTTTGACTAGAACTTGTGAACTCGAATCAAATCCTTGAACTTAAATTACGAATTTATGACTTGTTGGAATTTATTGAACCGTACATGTTATGACCTTGTCCCAAAGTCTCCCATGTTCGGAGCATCACTATAAAGTCTCGCCTTATTGGTGGAGCGTTCTCAATAAATCTCGCCTTATCGGTGGAGTGTGCAAAGTCTCGCCTTATTGGTGGAGCGTTCTCAATAAATCTCGCCTTATCGGTGGAGTGTGCAAAGTCTCGCCTTATTGGTGGGCGTTCTCAATAATTCTCGCCTAGGGGTCGGTGACAAAGGAGTCTCCACTTGTTGGAGCAAATGCAAAGTCTCCCATGTTCGGAGCATCCCCGAATTATTATATTCGTGGTACTATATTGTGAACTATTATGACCGTTTATACTTGACTTTTAGACATACTACTTTTGGCGGTGGATTGTGAACACACGAGTTGCAAGTTTTGTATGGCGGAACTTGGAACCGAGTGGATTTACAATGCCTTTGCTTTATGGACCATTTTCGTCGACCGAAAGCTTTGAATATTTCTTACGAGTTTTCTTATTTTTGCTAAGCGTGTTTACTCACCAACTATTTTCATAGTTGACCCGTTTTCTCTCATGCATTTGGTGATCGTTAGTAAGCTTTTTCTACCGTGTCTTGCATAATGAAGTTTTCACTTGTTACTACAAATCATTATGTAATAGAGCGCAATATTTTGGGAACTAAACTTGTAATATATTTGCCGATGATGGCTAAACTAGTATTGTAATGGTGTACTCTTTCCTTTAAATATAAATGTTGGTATGTTCTATTATCTTGTGCTTATGTTCCTTAGTTACACCTCGTGTTTCAGCCTCCGGAGGGTGTGACAGATTGGTACCAGAGCCAAGGTTATAGAGAATGCCGATTTTTCAAAATAAAATCACACTATAACCGAAATTTTTTATTAAACATTGAACATCATCCGAGTCATCTAGTCCTATCGTTGCATCGTTAATCATAAATTATACATAGCCCGATCAACTATGTCTAATTTATGAAGAACCATGCAATGATAAAGTGGTAGTTTTAAATCATGTTTAGTCGAGTCTTTAGAGTCTGGTCACTGAAGTTGCATTGGTCGGGTGGGTATGCATGGCATGTTTTACGTTCACGTCTACATTACCGTACCTTGTTCATATCTTCTCTTTTCCATCTTCGACTTGTTAGACATAGCATGTCTCTGTTCTGTCATGTTTCGATCACTATAACACATTACCACCGTTCGCACCTCATCGACTTCATTCGAATGTCGTTTACTCAACCCGATGTTTTGGTCCTTTGCAAGATCATGGTGCAAGAAACACACGCTTAGGAGGTAGCAACAACGGCAACCCAAACAACAATGACGATCCAAACAACAACGCTGGCGGAATAGCGGATCTACTAACTCAAATTATAACACATCTCGATGCTAGGATTTAACCAACAACGGAGAAGGTACTTCAAACGGTGGTCAAGGATGCGGCGAGACGAATCAGAAAACAAGAGGCAACGAATAACTCGAACTATGGGCGACTACCCAGAGCGCAAAGGATATGCAGTCCACATCCTTTGTGTACTCGATGTAATTATCATCACTCAGAGGCTGCAGAAGGTGCGACAAATGTGGACAGACGGGCCACTTGGCGAAAGTGCTCAAGCAGGCTGAAATCAAGGATGAGAAAGGCATGTTACAGTGTGGAAGTCTAGATCACCTTCGCAATACCGTCCAAAGTCGAAAGAACTCCCAACCAAGGAGGTAATCGTCCAAACTCGGCGTTGGCAATAGAGGCCCACAAGATCGAACATTGAAATTCCTCCCCATGCGTGGTCGAGCATTCTATCTCGGGTACCGAGGAAGCCCGCAACGCTAACGGTACATTCTTTCGAACAACTACCTTATTTACATGCGACATAATTTTGAGTGCATAACTTCCTTCCAATCTTTACCACGTTCACGACCTTGCTTAACTTGAGACCTATCGATATCGACCTTAGTTGTTATATATTTTGTTGATTTGATTTGATTTGTAAGCAAATCAATATCGAGCGAATCTTTCAAAGACTTCATTCAAGGATGTTGAATCCTATCATTCTAACAACTTGTTTCTAGCTTGATCTAGTGACGTTCTTGTTTGATGAGTTGCGAAAATCAAGCTAAGAGACAAGTTTACTCAAGTCGGTTTAGTTTAATCTCATGACAGTTCTTGTTTGATGAGTTGTGAGATTAAATTAGAATCGACTACCTAAAGGTCTTTGAGAGCTACGTTCGATATTGGGCAAGTTTACCTATCCAATCTAATCACGGGCACGTACTTAGTTGAATGGGGAACACATGTACGCATGGGCATTGATATGATCATTTAGACTATTCATACAAGCATGAACTTTTAGAACTCTTGTTGAGGTTCGGACCATAGTATCGTTAATCGAATCACGGGGCGTGATTCCACGACATGGGAAGAATGTCACAATTCTCAAATTCGGTCATTTCTTAAATTATATATGCATCATATTAGTTCATTCATGGCATTTGTTTCACATTTAACGCGTAATTTTATATTTAATAAACGTTATCGCGTGAGTTATTATTTTAAATATTTAATCCGTTACTTTCAAAAATGATCCCGACATATTTTTATACTTACATTTAGTTATAAAAACTATATTTTGAGTTTAACTAGTGTTTTGGATTTATTTCGTATATAAATCGTTAAAGTTATATTATTACGACACTTTTCTTAAAAATTACTCGATAATTATTTTATCACTCAAATTTTTCAAGGAATGTATTTTACAATTTTATTATCTCATTACATTCTATTTTGATCTATTAAAATTTACTTGTACCAAAACGTTACCATTTACTTTACAAGTTATTATTGCTACATGTACACTTTACTTACATTTTCTAATAATTATACAAGTATATTCATTATGTATAAAAAAAATATATATATTTTGAGATGCATCCCCAAAACCGCCATGGGGGAATGGTTAACATTTATGGTTTGGTCTCATTTTCTTTGAAAGTTAGATATATACTCCAAATATTTCAATCTCATTCATTCACTTTTCACTCAAATAATTCACAAGTTCATAAAAGTCTTCTTCCTCTTTGTTTCTTCTCCACAAACCGGCCATAGAAGGAGCTCAAGGGATCACAAAATTTTGCTAACTCAAGTGTCTTAAACAATCTAGAATCACACTCTTTATTAGGTTTTGAAATAAAACCAAGAGTGTTTAGGATTAACCTTGGTTCTTTGCACCTCATCATAGTACTTGTAAGCATGTTTCTTTCATTTTTCATGTTTCCTTATCATCTCATATCCATCTCTTCATTTTGGAGCAAGCATACATGATTTGTGTTGTTTATACCATTTACATGATTTTAGATATATATATATAAAGTCATCCTATAATTATCCCTTGGTATACTTTGGTCTTGATGATGTCTAGGAACCCATGACACCCTAAGAAGGTGTATGGTAGGATTAGATTAGTTTTGGAGTTGATTTGAAGGGATTAGAATAGGTTTTGTCCGAGAAAACTATTTTCGATAACTATAAAAAGTGGTCTGTCCTTGTTTTGATTTTCTGGAAAATCCGACAGTAGGGCACGACATTTTGGCCTTGATATTTAGAAAATATACTTTAAAACGAATCCGTGGCGCTTGAACGGATTAAACGGAGTTATAACGAAGAAGTTATGGATTTTACAAGTTTGACGAAAAATATATTTTTCGAGAAAATTCAGCAACCTATTTTTAAATTGTCCGGTCAAAACGAGTCTTAAGCTTCACAAATTATTTCGACTTGTCAAAATATATTAGTATACTTTGATACGAAGCTAAGGGCGTATTATCGTGAAAGCGGTTTGAAACGACAAAGATATGCGTTTTCATAAAATTGCCGTAACTATTATTTTACGAAAACTATATTACTTTACGATACAAGTGTTACGGTGGTGAAACGACCATGTTTGAGGCTGTTTTTAACCACGATGTGGAACTTTTGGAGCGAAATGTCTTCTAATAAAATCAAGATCACCGAGCATATTTTCAAACGACAAATGTCGTTTGTAAAGCGGAGTAGTAATAAATTATTTATGGTTGTCTAAACTTGGCGAAACTCACTTTTGAACAACAATTAGACAAAATCACCATCTTTAACCCTTATTATCTTTATGTTCGAGACCTTTATGACGAAAACTCTGAACCTGAAACTTCTAGATTTCGATACAAACTTTCCAAAACCGTCGAGTTCGTTCTCTAACGATCGACATACACTATTTTACGACTAGTTTTTCGGAGCCATTTTTGTTAATTTCATGAAAATTCCGACGACATTGTTTTGCGACGAAAAGTGATAATTTCACCATAAATCATTACAAAACCATTGTAGGATGACATTTTGACTTAAAAACTTGTATAGTCATTTTTGAATGGTCAAGACGTCAAAAGAGTATTTTTCGACGATAAGTATTATTTTCAAAACTCGCAAATGGTATAAATAACATACAAAATGCATGCATAACATTACATTGCAACTCATTGCATATCATATCATGGGTATAGGTCCAGATTAAAGTTTCACATTATACCTCGGTGTACTCACTTTGTCATCGCCTCGGTTTACCAAGTGAGTAATCACATCCCCTTTTTCCGCTTTTACTATATTTTGGGCGAAATGCATGAACCTTTCTTGAGCTAAATTGTTTACTACTTTTATTAACTAGTTTGACTAGAACTTGTGAACTCGAATCAAATCCTTGAACTTAAATTACAATTTATGACTTGTTGGAATTTATTGAACCGTACATGTTATGACCTTGTCCCAAAGTCTCCCATGTTCGAGCATCACTATAAAGTCTCGCCTTATTGGTGGGCGTTCTCGATAAATCTCGCCTTATCGGTGGAGTGTGCAAAGTCTCGCCTTATTGGTGGAGCGTTCTCAATAAATCTCGCCTTATCGGTGGAGTGTGCAAAGTCTCGCCTTATTGGTGGGCGTTCTCAATAATTCTCGCCTAGGGGTCGGTGACAAAAGAGTCTCCCTTGTTGGAGCGGTGCAAAGTCTCCCATGTTCGGAGCATCCTGAATTATTATATTCGTGGTACTATATTGTGAACTATTATGACCGTTTATACTTGACTTTTAGACATACTACTTTTGGCAGTGGGTTGTGAACACACAGGTTGCAAGTTTTGTATGGGCGGAACTTGGAACTGAGTGGATTTACAATGCCTTTGCTTTATGGACCATTTTAAATCGACCGAAAGCTTTGAATATTTCTTACGAGTTTTCTTATTTTGCTAAGCGTGTTTACTCACCAACTATTTTCATAGTTGACCCGTTTTCTCTCATGCATTTGGTGATCGTTAGTAAGCTTTTTCTACAGTGTCTTACATAATGAAGTTTTCACTTGTTACTACAAATCATTATGTAATAGAACGCAATATTTTGGGAACTAAACTTGTAATATATTTGCCGATGACGGCTAAACTAGTATTGTAATGGTGTACTCTTTCCTTTAAATATAAATGTTGGTATGTTCTATTATCTTGTGCTTATGTTCCCTTCCGTTACACCTCGTGTTTCCGCCTCCGGCGAGGGTGTGACAAATAGTGTATAACTTAGGCAATAACAATCAGGATCGCATACATTAGTATTTGTGTTCAGGTTTGTAGCAAATACGTATAAAGTGTGATTATGAACTCATAGTAGTATGTAAAAGCTTTAGAGTACTTGTGAAAGTAAAAAAAATGAGTAGTTAAGCACGTATCTTCCCCAAAACAGTTTAAAAGCAAGTAAAGGTAGGGGCCATGAACTCACAGTAATATGTAAAAGTTTTTAGAGTACTTATAAAAGTGAAAGCATGTAGTTGAGCATGTATCTCCCCCAAAGCATTAATAAACAAGTATAAAAATGAGTCTACGAACTCACCTCGATGTTAGAGTAGTTTGGATGAAAAAAAAATTAAGTAATGTGAATAAAATGCTCCGACTCATGACCTAAGTTAGTATGTCATGTTTTTAGTATTCGAATTCAAGTTTATGTGATGATAATGCTTTATCGGTAATTGGGTAAACATGAAGTCTCTTCAAAAATTAGTAATACTTATCATACTTATTTTTATGGTTCTGATGATTGTTAATAAGTTTTATCGAAACACAAGTTGTTAAATATGATATGTTTCCAAAATGTTATAGTTTTACAATTTTGAATATTTACGGTTTTTACCCTTGCACTTTCAAAAATGACACTTTATACCCTCAACTATGGGTTATTGATAAAATGAGCCCTTGTACAATTAACTTTGAAGAAATGACATTTTTAGCCCAAGAAAACTTTATCTTTCAAAAATTACAATTTTTATCCTTGTGGGTTTATAAGAAAAATTTACTTGTTTTAGGCCTAAATCGACAACAGTAAGGGTAAATATAGCGAGGCCTTAAGAGGTTTTATTACGTTCTTGATCCTTCAAGAGTTTGTCGGGTGTTTTTCTAATAGTTCAAACTAGAAGTCTTAAGCTCTTACGGTTTGGTCGCAAGGATTTCCCAAGTAGGGGTTAGGTGCCTTATGTGAAAAGTGTTGGTTTGGCGATAATGAGGCCCAAATGAGGACAGATTTTACATGAGGCAAGCCAATGTTTTATAACGCATAATTGATCCTTTAAACACTTTGCTGTAATCTCTTCAAAATGGTATAGGTCTCATATTCTAGTCATCCTTTGGTTAGAGAGAAACAAGCCCGTGAACATGGCCACGTCGCGGTTTAAGAAAAAATCATTTTTGACCCATTAACTTTTACGGTGTAATCTAGGGACATCATAATAGTTAATTAATTCATTTTAAGTCATTCTCTATCATCCTATAGCTCATAAGACTCAAATTTTGAAAAATGCACGCAAGAGTTATTTATGAAAATCTTTAAGAGACACCTTCTTTTTTATTTATTATAAAAGAGACCATAAGGGTTTTTAAAGAAGTTCTTGGGGTTTTAAAATCCTTCCAGAGAGCTCTTTAAAACGGTGTAACTCTCATACTTTACAACTCTTTAATTAGCGAGATATTAATTATTGAAAAGGGCTACTTAGGCTAGTTTTGACAAATTGAAAATCTTGTTTTCAAACAATAAAATTTTATAACCTTTGCATGCAACCTTGTGACATGTTGTTTAACTCATTTTCAATGTTTATAGGATAGTTCAAAATCGAATTTATCAAAAATCCAAAGTTTTTCCCAAAACACGTGTATAGGACTTTGGTTTTAAGACATATGGCCCTAAAGGTGTGTCGCTTTTATGCAAGACACTAATACCTTCAACCCAATGTAGAAAAATGGGGCAAGTAAGGCGTTTGGTTTTATAAAATCAATACATTGTTGGGATTTTATTAAAATATGACTTAGATTATCGTTTTCGGACCGTGCACCCGAGTTTTTAAAGAAAACGTCGTTCCGGACAACTTTCGTGTTTTAACTTTTTAATGAAACGGACCAGAAGTGCCTCGAATTTCGTGTCCGACCCTTCTGTCCACAGGAGGTTTTTAACAGCTTTTCAGTAACTTCGTTAGACCGTATCTTTTGACTCGTGTACTCATTTTAGATGATTCAAATTGCTACGTTTTCCTTATAAAATCCTTTTTAACACTATGAACTTGATATTAAAAGTGATAACGAAATTGAATGAGTTTATCAGACTTACAAACTATTGGTACTTGATCAAAAGGAGACACGCCAAATGGGACTTTAAAACTTTCCGAGTCTTCCTAGCTTTGAACTTAACCTTCTATTCCTATCTCCAAGGCTTGTGTAGCAGAATGTGGGAGTGTGAGAGTGTGTTGTAGGCTAACAAGTGGGGATGGAGTGAAATGAAGGAGTGGGGGGCGTATTTATAGGCAAAGGGGTTAGGGACTTGGTGAGGTGTCTACTTGGGAGTTATAAGAGTCCTTGTGGTTTGTAAGAAAAATTGCTATGTTTCATTTTCAAGCCATGTGTTTCGAATGGTTATGAGGAAAACATCATGTGTTCGATTTTATAGCCATAAGATTTAAGTTTGGTTCAAGTGGTTTGAAATGAGACTAGGTGTCGCAATTTTTGGCCAAAGGAAGAAGAGGAGGAGTTGATGTGGCTTAATTATGTTCTTATATATCATAATTATAGTTTAGTTAAATTAGAAATAAGTTAAGGTTAGTTTAGCTTAAGTAAATGACATATTTAATATACATGCATAAGATAGATGTACCACAAGCATTGGAGAGTTGTACCTTAGACTTGTAAATTATAAGAAAATCAAATTTAAAGGCTTGTGCATTATAGGTTTGTACATTGTGCTTAAAAATAGGTACATTGAGGTTTATAATATGATTTATATAAGTATTAAGCTTGTATGCATTAAAGACGTGTACATGTGCTTGAAAGACTTGTACATTAGTATTTTGAAAATATATCATGCACATAAAATCATACAGTTGTATATTAGGGCTTGTAACGGAAATTAAAGTATAGTTAGGTTCCGTGCTTTAATGACTTGTACTCTAGGTATAGAATGTTGTACTTTAATGTAGATGGGTTAGTTACGTGAAATCATAGTTATAATAAATTATGGTTTCATGAAAACTCCAATAGATAGAAGACGTTTAGTTTGAATGTTTAATAATCGTACATTTATGAAATAACGTAAAGTGGTAAATAAAAGTTGAAAACTTTTATACTTGACGTATAAGGAATGAACTTAAGACATTTTGGTGTTGGTGTGTACATTTATTAAGAATGTGAGTTACGTCATATTAGTTAGTTGTTGTGATTAGATAAAGCGATAACGTTTAAAAAATAGCCGTGAAAAATGGATAAGTATTCTTTAGTTAGAATATCATACAAGTGAAAATTTACAGGGGTGGTTACAATTATCACTGCAGAAATAATGAACAAGGTTTGCGGTTCAATTTTGTTGCAAGAATGAAACTAGCGAAAGGGTGTTTATGTGTTTCGTTTATGGGCCTATGTTGAAAGACAGTTGTGTGAATTGTGTTTAGTTGGATTGAAAAATAAGAGGTTTGATGAGATGAAGAAAGTTTGGTAGCTGTAAAATGTGAAGGAGAAGGGAGGCGTGCTTAGGATTAGGGCAAACTAAAATGAAACAATTTAGTGTATGTGTTTAATATGGGTATTATTTGATTGGGTCTTTCTATCCTAATTCTAATGGGCTAGACATTGTATATGATGGAGATTAAAATGACCAAATTACCCAATTATAGAGTAACTGTTATATGTTTCATGATTCAAAAGAACATAGTTAAGTCGGTGTATTAATCATATATATATTTATTTAGAAATATTATCTTTAACTTTTGTTTGCAATTATAAAATAGGACAATCGGACTATCATTGGTTATCCGCATTTAACTTATGGATTCACAATTTTGTTTGATAATATTTGGTACATGTGACAACTGTCAATTTAGAGAGTCTATTTTAGGTAACCGCATTACGTTAAACTACACCGAGCTTTTGCCTTTATCAATATTTTTATCAACCGTGACTTGATTTTATATATTCTATTGGTTTTATGGTTAATTTCATTATTGAACAAGTTATCGTATGAGTTTTAACTCTTTTTGGTAGGCGATTCGATTCGGCACTAGAAAAGCCCAAAGCGAGAAATAACGTAACTTTTAGACCAGTAACTCAAAATTGACAAATAAATAGTCAGAACTTGTGGAAAAACATAAATAACGATAACAGAAAATCGAATGAATGTCGTGGGACACTCGAGGGTCAATATATGAGCTCGGGAATGGGTAAACGGGATAGTTTACGAAAAATGACGCCTTCGGCCCCTCCTTTTTCCCTCCTAGCCGGCCACCCTTCCCCCTCCCCCATTTTTTTTATGAGTCCCTAGTCCCAAGTATATATACCCCATCATCTCTTCATTCCACTCTTTCATTTCTCTCTCTAAAATTCACCTACACTTCCCTTTCTCTCTCTACCAAAAATACATAAACCCTAACCCTAACCACCCATAACCACCGCCCACTTCCGGCCATATTCCGGCCAAAATCGGCGAGTGGTACTACACCTCCACCACCATCTTGTAGATCTTTTCATCCTCTTTCTATCCATATATAATACTCTCACTAAAACCCTCATTAACACCTTTAAATCTCAAGATTAAGATTCGTACTTTTAGGGTTTTCATCAAATATTGTAGATCGGGCTTGAATAAGGTAAATGGAGCATGGGTCATGCTTATTTTGGCTTTGTAAAGCCACGTATGGGTTGAATTTGGTTCGACCATATGATAATTTTTAGGGCTTTTGGTTTAAACGTGGATTAAATCTAATTAACACTTAAATAAACATGTAGCTAGTGTTTTGGAATCATGTGGTGTATCATATTGTTGGGTTTTTGCATTTTAGGTCTAGTTTTATGTTTTTGATTAGAAATAGTTGATGGGTTTGATGTTTGGTTGATGATTGGAGGTTGATTGATTGTATTTGGATGTTGTGGTATTGATTTGGTAGTGTTTGGATGGGATGGAAATGGTGTAAGAGCCACCTAGGGCACGTACGTGACCTTGGGTTGTGTACGTGACCCACTTGGACCTTGGGTCCGGGTCGGGTCGTTTGGTAGCTTAAGTTGATGTTGTTGGTGTTTGGATGAGACGCGTGGAGCCGAAGAGCTTCTAGAGCTTGTTTGGTTCACGTGGTCTTAACCGTGACCGTGTCATGACCATTAGGGTCATAACATTGGTTTCGGGTATATTTGGTTGGTTGATTGGTTGGCGAGATTGATTGGATTTGATTTGGGATTTAATTGCGCTATTATGATTTTTAATTTGGACTTGATATATAAATTGTCAACTTTGAGCAACGTCGGTGTTACTTTGACTTTTTAGTCAATAGTTGACCTCGACAATGCCGTAACATGGACTTTAGTATAGTTTGGACTATTCATTGATTAAAAGCCGAGAAGTCATGACTCGTGCTTGTGGACTCGAAACGAATAACGATATGAAACTAATATTGGAATTTGATGAAACATATATATGAAAATGCTAATAGACTATGAAACATAAATAATAAAAAGGGCTTTTATACTAAAAATATCGATAACAAGACTTATCTTGTTATTTACTATTTTAAATGGAAACTAATGACTAAAAATGGAAATGTTTTGTAATAAATAAGTAATTAATGTTTCGAGTACATGTTTATCGAAATATGCCAATTATGGGAATTTAATACTAGTTTCAAGTATTTATTTACTTACGTTGTGTGCATGAGTTACGGATAACCTAACATTAATAGTGTTGATCCACGTGGGTAGCAGACTTATTAGGTTGACGAATCTAATAAGAGCCCGCTAGGTACGTTGGGTAACCTTATTAATGAGTGAATTATCCTTATGACTCTTTAGGATGCGACCAGTTTATGGAATAATAAGCGACACGAATTAATAATTGAGTTTATCGAGTTGACGAACTCGATGAGGTCTACTATTATTCCAAAACTTATTGGACTATGGAGCTTATCACTTAGATGTCTTATTGTGTTGCATTGAGTCACATATTGGTTGTTTGAGTGCATTCATGGCATCATATTGAGTCGATACACCCACATGAGGATACCAAACACTAGGACTAAATGGTGAAACAAGACATTTTTTGGAAATAACGAAATGGAATACATTGGGGTAGATAACGTTGATTTTGGGGAAATATATATTAAAATTGGTTTACATTATTAGGTTGTGCCGAGTCGATAGTTGTTGTGCCGTGATTACCTGTTATCTTCTGCTAGTGTTTATTCTTACGTTGCTTGCTTGAGGTGAGTTTCATAGCCCCACTTTTATCTACATTTTTAACAAATTTGGGGTGAGAATCATGCTACTGTTTTTGGACCTTTAAAACTATTTGGATTTGCTTATGTGCTTGATTGTTTAGATAGATGTGCGGTAGTTGTTGCCTTAGACTAGGGTACCGTTACCTAGCTAAGAATAGACCTCTACCTCGACCTAGTCCGGGATGGAAGCTATTTTAGATGTTGTCACGACGGTCTTTGGACTAGAGTCGCAGGGCCGGTAATCCTCGGATGCGGGATATGGTTGGTGATCCGGTAGGATCTATTTGTGAACGGTGTTTATCTATCTTAGGTCTTGCATAGCAAATCAACTCCTCTGAGTCAACTATGATTTTATTGAATTTAAACCTATGAACTCACCGGCAGAAGTGACCTTTTAACATGTTTTCTCGGTATTTGAATGATGTTTGGAATACGTGATCGGTAGAAGCTTGGCAAGAAGGCATGGTTCAAGGATCATATTTGACTCGATAAATTATGGGGACCTATTTTATTAAATCATGTTTTGGGCCTAATATTTACACTTTTGGATTAATGTTTTGAATATTTATATTTGGGATTGGTTTTGAATGTTAAATGACTATCTTGTTTGCTATACTTGTGTGAGATACCAATCCAATCGTAGCATCGAAAACTTGATTAAGTCTTCACTGCATCGAGATTTGGGGTGTTCTGATTACATAATGAATGGTATTTTGGACTTACCAATTTTACGAGGTTAATTATTTCACGGCTAGAGTTGGTATTATTTTAACAAAATGACAATGTAAAGTCAGTGATCAAGCTTTAATTATCCTATTTAATGGGGGTGGGGCGCCTTGTATTATATTTTTGGTTATTTCGAGGTTCTCAATAATATGTTGTCTTTCAAAAGAAAAGTTAGTGATCAAGCCTCAACATCTAAACAAGTTACAAATTGATAACATCAAATATATACTATATTTATGCATCATTTATCCCATATATATTACCCATTTATTATATGTTTATAAGCGAATTGATACTTAATAACTTACTTTAGTGATTTGACATTTATGGAGCAATATTGGAGAGAGAAGACCTGAAAAGCACATGATTTAGAGCTTTATTGATGATTCTGTATGCAAACTGTGAGGAGCATACGACGTATGTAAATTTGGTCATATGTCGTACTGAAGATATGAAGAATTCACTATGTATTTGGTGAATATTGAAGGCATACGGCGTATTTAATTCTGGCAATACGCCGTATCTGAAAGCTCTACAGTCAAAGCGCAAGTTAACGTATGAAGACATACTATGTATGAAACTCATGCCATATGTCGTATTGAAGATCTTATCCCTAGTCCAAGTATATTGGAGATTTGAAGGTATACGACGTATGCAACTCTGACCATACGCCGTATTTAAAAGATACGCGAAATATGCTTGGGAATATTCTTTCTTCTTCAGCACTCAAGATATCTGGAATATGGCGTATTGAGCATTTCAATATGCTGTATCCTGCCCTAAGCTGCAAATATAAATACAAGCCCTACCCGAGCTTGTAACATATCATTCACTCACCACTCATCACCACAGCTGAGTTCCACAATTCCAAGGCCCCAAGATCAGTTATAAAAGCAAGAAGAGAAGGTTTTATATTATCACGTTAGGTTTAATCGTTTGATTACTTATTGATTCCACTATGATTTGTTTTCGTTTGATTACTCTTCTTGTGCTTTTACATACATTATGGGCTAACACCCTTGAATGTTAGCCATGTTATGAATACTTTGTTAATGTTATTTCGGGTTTATTTAAGATTTCTTATTCCGTATTGCTTAGTTTATGTATTTGTCTATTGTATCGCTCGTTTATATGATTGTGTGATTTAAGCATAATATTGTATGGACCAAGTGGGTATTAGATATATATTGCATGAGCACTTATGTTAGCATCACTCTTCTTGCATGGACCAAAGTGGGAGGAGTAGGTATCACATGGATCAAGTGGGTACCTTGACAAATCACATAGATTACATGATACCTCTTAATGCATGCTTGTAGTTGAATAAGTACATGGACTAAATCACCTAGGAGATTACACGTGTAGTGGCTAGATGCATGGACCAAGTGGTCTAGCATAGGTTAGATAAAGTGCGGAGGGTATTATGCGGACCAAGAAGATATTCACTATGCATCTTGATGTCACCGATATGTTACATGTAAATCATTGCACTAATAAATGGAATAACTAAAACATGGTAGGATTAATATGGCTAACACTTACCTCTCTTTCTTGATTTCCACATTAGTATAGCTGATTTATTTTATTGTTTTATTAGTTTAATTAATTAATCAATCAAAACCCGTGATGAACTTGTAAAATACATAAGATTATGACCTAGGTGTACTATTCCCGAGATCGAACTCGTACTTACCCCACTAGCTACATCCGACCGGATACACTGTCCGTGAAAGTATGTGTCTATTAGATAGAGTCCGACTAAATATAAATTTTAAACTTGAATCTTAAAAGAGCACTTAACGACACGCTCATTACAAATGCATCTCAAAGTAAAGGAATGTAGATGTTGTAATTCATAGTAGTTTGATTGTTAATTAATAGTTAGTCTTCGAGTATTTGTAGTTTTAAATAGTTTGACTTTGACTTGTTTTGTATAAATACTCACTTTGTACTCATTTCTCATTTTAAGTGAAATACAACAATTTTTCTCGCCATAATAATCTTCTCTCAAATTCTCAATACACTTGGGTTGTGATTTTGATCTAGGAAGTTATTTAAGAAAGTATTATACTCGAATGATTGGAATTGTTTTTTTTAACCTTGACTATAATCTAAAATTGGAATGTAATAGCTCAAGTCCATAGTGGCATTAGTATTTTATGTCCATAGTGGTATATGTAGTTAGAAAGTGACTCGCTATGATATGTGTTTGACCAAAGAAGTGATATTTTGTGTGACATTAAGCATACATAAGAAAGTTCTTTGTTGTATATATCTTTGAAAGTTTAAATTGTATTCTAAAATTGGAATGCAATAGCTTAACGGATACTGTAACATGCGAATTCATGTGATTGCGCTAACCATCCGAAAAAGGGAGTGTTTTACCCGGGTTCATGCATGTATAACGGTCGAGTCAAAACCTGTGCATTAGACTATGTTTATCGTCAACCCAAATTTAAAAAATATCATACAAAATAATAATGTTTTAATCTTCTCATCCAATCGTTCCTTTCAATCTAAATCGTATGGCAACCTAAGAGCAAACGGTATCGTAACCATTAACACATTATTCAACTTGATTCTTGCCCAATGGCGCCATCTCCATATCAGCCAGCACGCCAATCGTGAGCCATTAGTCTTTGAGCGGTGAAATAGCTTATGCCAACCGTTTACTTGTCTTGTTTTTTGTTTAGACGACCTTGGGCTTAAGGCGAAAGAAGAAAGGAAAAAAAAAGAGAAAGAAAAAGAAATCAGAATAGCAGGTGGATGGCATGTTACTACCGGAATAAATGAGAAAGATGAAGTGAGTAGGTGTGCATTTTTATTCTTGATATTGCAACAAAAGTAGTTCTTTTATTATTGAAAATAGCAATCTGGGTGTTTGGTGCCACTTATTTATTTTACATTTAATTTTAATAAAAATGTGTTTGTTTATTTATTGTAATTTTATTTTATGTTTTGTAATTTTATATTATGTTTAATAAAATGTGTTAGTTTAAAAAAAAATTAAAAAAAAAAATGATTGAGACGCAATAATATGTTAGTGATGTGTTATGAGAGAGGAGTGTTTGAGTTATTGGTGTGTTATTTGAAAGTGTATGATGTGGCGTTGAGATGACATACCAATAACGTGCTATTAGTATTTTGCATACCTTGTGCTCTAAGAGCCCAATCTACAATATGCCACAGTTCAATGTTTTAATGACTATTTCTTTTTTTCCTTTTAATACTTATTGTTTTATACAAGAATATATTGATTGATTGTATTGTTTGTTGGTTTGTTAATAAATAGTAAAAAATTATATATATAAATTGATTGTATATGTTGATCGGGCACGTGCAGAAAAGATAAAATAATATTTTAATAAGAAATTGAGTTGTAATAAATATAAAGTGATTGGCGTATACAACACGTACACAATTTTATCTTTAACAGAGATCAAACACACGTATCATAATCAAGGTTATATCAAAAAAAATAAAAAAAAATCATCCTCCATCATCGTATTTTGTATGAATTAGACTCATTATTAAGCATCTAGTCAGTAACCCTTATCATTTTCCATAAATACATATGGTCTTGAAAAAGTTAAACAAATACCTCAAACACTAGTACTGACATTTATTCTCAAAATGATCTGCTCAATACATCCCCTTCATTTTCGTAATAATAAAGCCAATTCCTTTCTTCTGTTTCCGCATTCTTCTTCTAATTCGATCTACCCTTTTAATCCTAGATTTTTCTCCGTCAAACATACTTCTAAAAATAATGTTCCAAAGTTAGAAGATGCCCTCAAACTGTTTGATGAAATGCTTCACAGAAAACGTCCACCTTCTGTCATTGAATTTAACAAGCTCATTATGAATATTGTTAAGATGAAACATTATACAACTGCTCTTTCCCTTTTTAACCAAATTCATTTAATAGGTATTCCTCGTGATATCTATACAATTAGCACCTCTATTAACTGCTATTGTCGCCTTAATCAACTCAATTATGGTTTTGCCTTATTAGCCACCATCTTCAAGTTGGGTCATCCTCCCAATGTGGCCACCTATAACACTCTCATTAATGGCCTTGTTCTTGCTGATCGGGTTTTTGAAGCCGTTGAGTTATTCAAGAAGTTGCGTAGAGATAAAGTATGCCAGCCTGATCAATATATGTACGGAATCATCATTAATGGGCTTTGTAAAGTAGGTTATACTAGCAAGGCCCTTGAGTTGCTCAGGTTTATGGAAAAGGAATCATGTAAGCCTTGTGTACAACACTACTCTACAATCATTGACAGCCTTTGCAAAGACAGAATGGTTGATGTGCACTACAGCTCTTCAATGAAATGACTGCAAAAGGCGTTCATGCTAATGTTATCACTTATACCTCTTTGATCCATGGTCTATGTAACTTTGGCAGAGAAAGTGAAGCTGCAAGAATGTTAGTACATATGGAGGAGAAAGGTATCCCTCCAGATTTGCATACCTACACGACCTTGGTGGATGCCTTTTGCAAGCAAGGATCTGTAAAAGATGCAGAGCTTGCTGTTCAAGCAATGGTACGAAGAGGTCTACATCCAGATGTAATCACTTATAATGCACTAATTGATGGATATTGTTTACGTGGTGAATTAGATAAGGCAAAGAAAGTTGTTGATCGCATGGTGGAGAAGGAGCTTAGGCCAGACATCTTCACCTATAACAGCTTGTTAAATGGATACTGCAAGAAGAAGAAAATTGATGAGGCCATCAATCTGTTTCGAGAAATTCGGAGCAAGGGTTTGATTCCTAATGGTGTTACCTACAATAGCATGTTGCAAGGTTTGTTTGAATCGGGGAATCCCGCAGCTGCTAGCAAACTCTTCAAAGAGATGCAAGCCAATGGCGTGACTCAAGATATAGTTACTTACCGTATCTTGCTCCATGGAATGTGTAAAAACTCACAGCTGCTTTCTGATGCATTGGTTCTCTTCCGAAAGCTAGAAAACAATGAATTGAAGAAAGATGTTGCTTTGTATAATATCCTGATTGATGGTTTTAGTAAATTTGGGAAGCTAATTATGGCAACGGAGCTGTTTAATGAACTCTTATTGAAAGGATTGAAACCGGATGTTAGGACGTACACGGTGATGGTGAGTGTCCATTGCCAACAAGGATTATTTGGTAAAGCTAAAGATTTGCTTACAAAGATGGAGGAAAATGGTTGTTTGGCGGATAGCGTCATTTACAATGTTATTGTTCGAGAGTTGTTGAAGAAAAACGAGTGTGAAGAGGCAGAGATTCATTTGGAAGAAATGATTAACCGAGGTTTTTTGCCTGATGCTTCTACCATTGCAATGTTGCTACCCTTAATCCCTAGTGTAGGACAAGATTCTCGTATACGGACTATTATTCAAAAGATAACCTGATATGAGATCCCACATCATTTCCTAAACTTCTAAAGTATATATAAACTGTGCTCGTTAAGCTGCCTAGAGTATGAGCCAATTTATGTTGCTTGTTTTAACATGTATGGCCCATTCGGCATTGTCTATTTTATTTATTAGATGATGACCTGTAACTAGAGGTGTGCAAATCGGATTTTCGGCCAAACCGGTTCGGTTTAAAAACCGGATCGGATCGAGTCAAAAAGTCAACAAACCGGTTTGACCTAAAACCGGATCGGTTTGAAACCGGTTCTGGGATTGAAAATGCCGAACCGGTACGAACCGGTCTAAACTAATTTACGTCAAACCGGTTTTAATGCGTGGAACAAAACTAGCAAAAAGGATGATTCTGGTCGCTATTTGGATGACTTTCTAGTAAAAAGGCAAGATGTGTACAAATTTTGGGCCTAATTTTATTACTGCTACACTATATTTTACAAATTTGGGCTCAAATATAGGCCCAAAAACAAGAAATATCATAAATACTAAAATATAGGCCCAAATGTGGGGTGTAAAAGAGGCTATATAATGTTTTAAAAACTTGTATATTTGCATATTTTCTCAAAACATGCTTAAATACTATTGTACATTATGCAATAAAAACTTGTGTCTTGAGAAAATATGCGAATATGCAAGTTTAAGTGAGTATATATGCAATTTCCTATTTAAAAAAGCGGGTTTAAATTGATTTCATAAACCGGTCTAGTTTAAACTGGTCGACTTTTGAAACATGCAAACCGAAACTTGGTGGTTCGGTTCTTGGGAAACCAGTTGTCCCTAAACTTATATTTAGGGAAACTGGTTTTTAGTTTTTTGTTCGGATCTAATCGTTTTTGGTTTTTTTTTACACGCCTACATGTCACTGTAATACTATTACTAGTCACTTGAAGAGCTTTTGACCACTTTAAAATAAGAAATAATTTGCACACTTTACCTTTGATTGAGACATTGGGTCGATGTTATTTCAGTCCAAAGTACAAGCATGTAATAATCAGTCTGCACGGCTACTTTTGTGTCGTGGGGAGCCAATATCTAAAAATGTTGTGTCAAAGACTTCCCATTCGTTATCGTAATAATAAATACATCACCTTTCTTCTGTTTCCGCATTATTCTCCCACTGATTATTCTTCTTACTCTAACCCAATCTACCCTTTGATGAATGGAAGATTCTTCTCTGTCAAACAGGCTTCTAACATTGTTCCGACAGTTACCAAGCTCAACGATGCCCTCCAATGTTTGATGAAATGCTTCACAGAAAACCTCCACCTTCCATCATTGAATTAAACAAACTCATTATGAATATTGTCAAGATGAAACATTATTCGACCGCTCTTTCCCTTTTGAACCAAATTAAATTGACGGGGTATTCGTGCTAATATCTATACAATCAACATCTCTATCAACGCTATTGCCACCTTAATCAACTCAATTATGGTTTTGCCTTATTAGCCACCATCTTCAAGCTATGTCATCCTCCCAATGTCGCCACCTATACCACTCTCATTAATTGCCTTGTTCTTGCTGATTGAGTTTTTGAAGCTGTTGAGTTATTTAAGAAACTCATTAGACACAAACTTTGTCTGCCTGATCAGGTTACATACGGAACCATTATTAATGGGCTTTGTAAAGTAGGTCAAACCAGAAAGGCACTTGAATTACTCAGGTTCATGGAAAAAGGTTCCTGTAAACCTAGAGTGGAACAATATAGTACAATCATCGATAGCCTCTGCAAAGACAGAATGATTGATGATGCAGTACGGCTCTTCAATGAGATGCCTGAGAAAGGCGTCAATGCTAATGTTATCACTTATACCTCTTTGATTCATGGTCTATGTAACTTTGGTAGAGAGAGTGAAGTTGCAAGAATGTTAATACTTATGGAGGAGAAAGGGGTCCCTCCCAATATACATACCTACACGACCTTGGTGAATGCCTTTTGCAAGCAAGGATCTGTAAAAGATGCAGAGCTTGCTGTTCAAGCAATGGTACGAAGAGGTCTACATCCAGATGTAATCACTTATAGTGCACTAATTGATGGGTATTTTTTGCGCGGTGAATTAGATAAGGCAAAGAAAGTTGTTGATCGCATGGTGGAGAAGGAGCTTAGGCCAAACATCTTCACCTATAACAGCTTGATAAATGGATACTGCAAAAAAAAAAAAAAAAAAATTGATGAGGCCACCAATCTGTTTCGAGAAATTCGGAGCAAGGGTTTGATTCCTAATGGCGTTACCTACAGTAGCATGTTGCAAGGTTTATTTGAATCGGGGAATCCCGCAGCTGCTAGCAAACTCTTCAAAGAGATGCAAGCCAATAGCGTGACTCAAGATATAGTTACTTACCGTATCTTGCTCCATGGAAAGTGTAAAAGCTCACAGCTTTCTGATGCATTGGTTCTCTTCCGTTCTCTGGAAACAATGAATCGATGAAAGATATAAGCTTGTATAATATCCTGATTGATGGTTTTAGTAAATGTGGGAAGCTAAATATGGCAATGGATCTGTTTGATGAACTCTTATTGAAAGGATTGAAACCGAATGTTAGGACGTACACTATGATGATACAGGTGTATTGTCAAAACGGGTTATTTAATAAAGCTATGGAATTGCTTAAAAAGATGGAAGAGAATGGTTGCTTGCCAACTAGTTGTAAAAATTAATAGACAGTAACTCAGTTGAATCCAACTGATCAATACTTTATTCAAAACTATATGAGATATAGAGATAATACAACTTATCACCGATATGTGTTCTCAACACCACAGATGCTCTCTATTTAAATACAAGCTCAGCGTCTCAAGAAGACATAAACATAATAACGGCACTATACAGGAATGGAGAAAACTATAAACAATTAAGTATGGAGAGGACTCTAGACAAAGAAGTATGGAGAGGACCCATATCCCTTTTGTCTGCCACGCCTATTATCAGCAATACATAAACAAATGAAGAATGTGGAGAAGCACCGAATGACCCCTGCACAAATAAGACATAGACAACAAAGAACCAAAGTAGAGATTAGAGTTAGATAAGTTTCAGAATGGGCAGAAACAGCCCCTGAACTTGAGAGCAAAGGTTTGAGCTTATAATTCAACACTAGTGTCACATACAACGTTATTGTTCAAGAGTTCTTGAAAAAGAACGAGTGTCAAGAGGCAGAGATTCTTCTGGAAAAAATGATCGTCCGAGGCTTCATGCCTGATTATGCTACCTTTTCAATGTTGCTACCCCTAATCCCAAACGTAGGACAAGATTCTCGTTTTCGGAACATCATTCTGAAGCTCAAAGATGTAGAAAGAAAAGAGGGTGGAATACGTGATTTAAAATCTCGTATCGTTTCTTGAACTTGTTAAATTAAATCAAGGTTCATTATGTATGGGAGTCTTATTCTAGTTTCTTTTATGTGTTGGTTGAACATTAAAGTCTCCACTCCGGACTTTAACTGTGAAATATCACACTTTTCATGTAGACCTTAGTGATATGAAATGTAAGAAGGACCTTGTTGAACATAATTTCAACACTTTTCGAATTGGTTGAATTATATAAGAGATATAGCTTAGAGCAAAAAAATATACTATACCTGCCCATATATTAAAGGGAAAAAGATTGGTTATAATCACCTACGAGTCTGATGTCGCAAGACTCAAAATGTGTTTTCTTCAAGTATCAAATTAAGTATTATTATGGAATGTATAAAGCTTCAACTTAAGTATTAGCTAGAGTTAAACAATATCCATTTTGGTTAATATTTATAAGGCTTTAAAAATTAAATATCTCATGCCACATCCATATTTTATAAACATTTTGGGTTTAATAAAGTTATCTCCATTATGATACAAATATTTTAAAGCTTTGTGATTGTTTCACATAACACATGCATTAAATATCTTGATTCTTGAGACTATGAAGAGGTTCAAGGTTTAGGACCTTTTGCATGACACATAGGCATGATATGAAGATCCAACAATTATAAACTTATTCTTGAACTTCGGATAGTAGATGCTCTTTAAGGCTTAAAGTGTCAAAGGAATGGGATGTTGATTTGTTAGCTCAAATGGTAAAGTGAAGAAGCTGATGAGATATGAATGTGATGTGGTTTGTGGAAGGCTTCTCTGTCTTTAGAGCGGTTTAGAGTAGTGTTTGGCTGTTTGCTTAACCAATCAAATGACAGTTTAGCGAACAACAACATATGGAAATGATAGTTTAGTGAGAAATAACTATATTTAAGCTCGGGTATATTAATGAGACCCCAAGACCACATTTAATACCGTCGCCTTGCTTTATCTCTCTACAATCAACTTCATTGCCAGTTTAGTATAATAAGACAACCAACTTCACTATCAAAATATATCCCACTTAAACACATATGCATCCAACCAAAATCAAAATCACACACAAACACAAAACCAAGATTGGTCGCCTGCATGACCGAGTTGTGCATTTTTTATGTTGAAGACGCATGCTCATGGGCACCCTAATAGGGATGAACGCATCATGCAATCGCCACTTGGACAAAGAACACGTCTTCTTTTTGCAATTACACATGGTCTAATTGGTTGAGGAGTGTAGTGAGTTCATGTTCTTAAAATATGTGTTTTTTCTCGAGATAATAATTTTAGCTTACTTTCGGATGAAAATATAAAAAACTAAAAATTATGACATATTTTAGCTTAATTTTTTTTCTCGAGACAAAATGAAGTGTGTTTGGGAAGAGCTTAATAATGTAAATGTGTTACCAACTATTGTTGTGACTCTGTAAATTACCATGTTCTTTAATGCATTGAATCAACAAAAAGAGGAACAAATAATTTTTCAGTTTCTTAATGGTCTTGATGATCATTACAGCAACTTGAGAACCCAGTTATTGTTGATGGTTCCATGACCTATTGTGGAGAACGTATATTCTATGTTGCAGCAAGAGGATTCTTAGAGGGTGTTGTTTAGATCAAGTTCTTTTGAGTCTACTACTTTATATATCAAAAGAGTTGTTAAAGACAAGTGTACTATTTGTGGTTTTAAATGGCATCCTCCTAAAAAGTGTTGGGAAAAGGCTGGATATCCTGCATGGCACCCTAAGTCAAGATTGAATGCTAACAAGTTGTTGAAGCCAAATGGTCAAAAAAAAAGAATCAAGTTGCTCCAAAGACAGTTTCACATGTGTAAAGTGGCAATATCAGTTTCACATCTCAGCAGTTTGAACAACTTTTGAGTAGTGTGAGAAGTGATGTTGATGCAGATGATGTATTTGGTCATCAGTTTGCAGCAAGTATACCATGTCTTGATAGTCAAATAGATATGCTAGATTTGATTGAGGACTGGATATATGATATTGGTGCTAGTGATCATACGACACCTGAAAATGACCAAATTTTTTATCCATATTTGCTAAAAATTAAGCCACAAATTAAACTTCCAAAATGGAAATAATCCTGTTATCTCACATGTGGGCAAAGTTAAACTGAAAAATGGATTGATGCTTAAAGATGTTCTGGTAGTTCCATCTTTCAAGTTTCATTCGTTATCTAGTCCCAAAATTGACAGAAGATGCCCAGTGTGTAGTGTCATTTTATCCTCATTTTTGTGTTGTTTAGGAAATACCAACCAAGAAGGTGAGGGGACTAGGTAAAAAGAGAGATGGCTTGTATCATCTAGTGAATGTGACTCTTGAGGAAGTTGATAGTGTTTTTACTTCATTAATTACTGCTACTCTTGGTAAACTAGTTATGTCTATTGTAAGTCATTCAGTTTCTGTTAATAGAGACTCATTTAGATTGTGGCATCATAGACTTCGGCATGTTTCTAATTCAAAGTTGTAGTATATGAAAGATTTTCCAGTGTCAGTGTCAAAGTCTAATGTGGATACTTGTTTGTCTTGTCCAATGGTTGAATTTCTAAGTTACCATATCCTTTCAGTACTTCTCATAAGTCTAATGTATTTGAACTGATTTACATTGATGTTTGGGGGCCATATAGAGTACCTACTTGTGGCAAATTTAGGTATTTTTTGACTATTGTAGATGATTGCACTAGAGTAACTTGGAATTATTTGTTGGTTAATAAGTCAGATAGTTTTATGGCTTTAAAATCCTTTCCGGACTATGTGTCTAACCAGTTTGAAAAAAGTGTCAAAACGGCAAGGTCTAATAATGCTTTGGAGTTTGTAAAAGGAGATGTGGAACTTAACTGTCTAAACTAGGCATTGTTCATCAAACCTCATGTGCTGACAGGCCACAACAAAATTTTAGAGTAGAAAGGAAACACAATTATATTCTTGACAGTGCTAGAGCTTCAAGACTACACTCCCATTTGCCTTTGAAATTTTGGAGAGATTTTGTTACAACTTCAACCTATCGGATTAATATGCTTCTTTTTCTATACTTGATGATAAAACTCCATATGAGGTGTTAAAAAAAAGCCAACATATGATCATTTGAGGATGTTAGGATGTTTTGCAGTAGTGAGTAATCCTTCTAGAAACACTGATAAATTTGAGCCTAGAGGAGTTTCATGTGTTTTTCTTGTTATCCTAGTCAGCAAAAGGGTTATAAGTTCTACAACTTGAATACTCATACATCATTTGTTTCTAGAGATGTGTTTTATGAGCATATTTTTCCTTATTCTGCACAAAGTATTCAGCAGTTCTTGTCACCACTTCCTACTACTCTACCTTGTCATTTTGGTTCTGCTGTTGTTTTGGATGATGAAGTGTTGTATAATATGCAACCCAAAAAAGCTAATTCTATCCCTGCACAGTCTGCAACCAAACCTGCATAGTATGCAACCTCTATTTCTAATACAACACCACAACCAAATATACCATCCTCTTCCACTCCAACTCATGAAATGCCTATTAGGAGGTCTACTAGAACTTCTGCCTTGCCTACTAAGCTGAAGGATTATGTTTTACCCCATATTCCCAGAGCTAAACACCTTTTAATGCCAAATTTTCAAGATTTTGTAAAAGCTTTGATAGCACAGAAGGATCCAGTTTCAGTTCATGAAGCAGTGAAAGATCTTGGTTGGTGTCAAGCCATGGATTCTGAGTTGAATGCTTTGGATGGAAATGGTACTTGGGAAGTAACTAAACTACCACCAGGAAAGAAGGCTATTGGCAGTCATTGGATTTTTGAAACCAAACTCAAAGCAGATGGTACTGTGGAAAGAAAAAAGGCAATATTAGTAGTTCAAGGGAATAGACAAAGGTACGGTGTAGATTATCAAGAGACCTTTGCTCCTATTGCTAAAATGGTTACAGTGAGATCTTTTTTAGCTGTTGTAGCTTTAAAGGATTGGTATACATGTCAAATGGATGTGTCCAATGTCTTTTTACATGGAGATTTGGAAGGATAAGTCTACATGGAAGTTCCTTCGGGATATTCAGGTAAGGGGGAGTCTGTGCAGAAAAGTATTGTTCAATTGCTTAGTCAATTTATGTAGTCTCCAACCTCAGTACATATGCAGGTTGTCAAACATCTTCTAAGATACATTAATTTGTCACCAAATCAAGGAATTCTACTAGCTAAGGATTCTGCAGTTCAACTCAAAGCTTATTCTGACTCAGATTGGGCAAGCTGTCCCTTTTCCAGAAGATCAACTACTGGTTATTGTGTGTTGCTGGGAGATTCACCACTATCTTGGAAGTCTAAGAAACAAGCAGTATTAGCAAGATCCTTTGTAGAAGCAGAGTATAAAGCCATGGCTCTTACCTGCTATGAAGTTAGTTGGCTAGTTTGCTTGCTTAAAGATTTGGGGATAAAAGATTTGCAGCCAGTAGACTTGTATTGTGACAACCAAGCAACTCTTTACATAGCTGCAAACCCTGTTTTCCATGCTAGAACAAAACATATTGAGGTGGATTGTCATTATGTTAGAGATTAGTTGAAGGAAGGATTGATTAACCCCACATATGTTAATACCAAAGCTCAGTTGGCAGATGTTTTCACAAAGTAGTGATTGTAGATCAGCAAAATCAGTTGTTGTCCAAGTTGGGAGTGTGTGTTCCACCTCACTCTCCACTTGAGGGGTAGTGTAAAAGGATGAGGGAATCATATTAGAGTAGTATTAAAGTAGAGGGACTCGTATTGTAAATAGTTTGTAGCCGATTACCATTTGACCACTGTTGACCGTTTTGCAAAAATCAAAAAGGTTGGTAGCCGATTACCGTTTAGACGGTGATAATCGGCCTTGTAAACCTTTTTTGCAACAATGCATCTAATAAATGTTTATCATGCTTAAAACTTAGGCTGTGTTTGGCGTAGGGGGCTTATGGAGCTTAAATTTCAAAAGCCCCCTATAAGCCTCGTTTGGTGTAGAGGCTTATAGAGGGGCTTTTGAAATTATAAGCCCAAGTCTCAGCCATAAGCCCCAGCCCCAAAAATGAGGCTAAAATTTTTATAAGCCCCAAATATAAGCCCTGTTGCTATCAAATTACTTAGTTACCCATAAAAATATCTAATATATACATATATTAATTTAATTATATGTCATTTTTAGTAATTTTACAATAATAAGCTTTAACTTAAACTAATTTGCCAAACAATTTACGAAATAAAAATTCTAGTTTTGGCTTTTAATATAAGCTCCGCTCCGGTCTTTACGCCAAAGATACCCTTGTACCTAAAGATAAATCCAACAATATAAATGACACGCGTGGCAATATTAAAATTGAATCCGTGAAAAAGTAAAATGCATACGACACATGAAGTGATAGAATGAAATAGTCATGTTTTCAGATATAGGTTTCTTGGCCATTAGATGTATCACATTAAACATGTTGACATTCTATTTTAGGACTTATTTAAAGGTGTTTCTCTGAGTTTATTTTGAAGTGGGTATTGCATATGTACAATCCTTGTAAATGGTGTTTGCGCTGGCAATGATGTTCAAAATGCATTTCTTGTCCTTTCGCGTCGTCATTCACCACGTGATTACTCTACAACTTCAACCCGCCCTTTGATTCTCAAAACATTACTGATGCACTCAAAGTGTTTGATGAAATGCTTCACAGAAAACCTCCACCTTCCGTCATTGAATTTCATCAGCTTATTACTTCTGTTGTTAAGATGAAACATTATTCTACCGCGCTTTCGCTTTTTAAGCAAATTAACTTGATCGGTATTCCTTCTAATATCTATACAATTAACACCTCAATTAACTGCTATTGTCGCCTTAATCAAGTCACTTATGCTTTTGCCTTATTAGCCACCATCTTCAAGCTAGGCCATCCTCCCGATTTAGCTACCTATAACACTCTCATTCATGGCCTTGTTCTTGCTGATCGGGTTTTTGAATCTGTTGAGTTATTTAAGAAACTCATAAGACAGAAAATTTGTGAGCCTGATCAGTATATGTATGGAATCATCATTAATGGGCTTTGTAAAGTAGGTCAAACCAGCAAGGCACTTGAATTACTCAGGTTCATGGAAAAAGGTTCCTGTAAACCTAGTGTCGAACAATATAGTACAATCATCGATAGCCTCTGCAAAGACAGAATGGTTGATGATGCACTACGGCTCTTCAATGAAATGACTGCAAAAGGCGTCCATGCTAATGTTATCACTTATACCTCTTTGATTCATGGTCTATGTAACTTTGGTAGAGAGAGTGAAGCTGCAAGAATGTTTATACATATGGAGGAGAAAGGGGTCCCTCCCAATATACATACCTACACGACCTTGGTGAATGCCTTTTGCAAGCAAGGATATGTAAAAGATGCAGAGCTTGCTGTTCAAGCAATGGTACGAAGAGGTCTACATCCAGATGTAATCACTTATAGTGCACTAATTGATGGATATTGTTTACGCGGTGAATTAGATGAGGCAAAGAAAGTTGTTGATCGCATGGTGGAGAAGGAGCTTAGGCCAAACATCTTCACCTATAACAGCTTGATAAATGGATACTGCAAGAAGAAGAAAATTGATGAGGCCATCAATCTGTTTCGAGAAATTCGGAGCAAGGGTTTGATTCCTAATGGTGTTACCTACAATAGCATGTTGCAAGGTTTGTTTGAATTGGGGAATCCCGCAGCTGCTAGCAAACTCTTCAAAGAGATGCAAGCCAATGGCGTGACCCAAGATATAGTTACTTATCGTATCTTGCTCCATGGAATGTGTAAAAACTCACAGCTTTCTGATGCGTTGGTTCTCTTCCGAAAGCTAGAAAACAATGAATTGAAGAAAGATATAAGCTTGTATAATATCCTGATTGATGGTTTTAGTAAATGTGGGAAGCTAAATATGGCAACGGAGCTGTTTGATGAACTCTTATTGAAAGGTTGAAACCGGATGTTAGGACGTACGGTGATGATACAGGTGTATTGTCAAACGGGTCATTTAATAAAGCTATGGAATTGCTTAAAAGATGGAAGAGAATGGTTGCTTGCCAACTAGTGTCACATACAACGTTATTGTTCAAGAGTTCTTGAAAAAGAACGAGTGTCAAGAGGCAGAGATTCTTCTGGAAGAAATGATCAACCGAGGTTTTGTGCCTGATTATGCTACCTTTTCAATGTTGCTACCCCTAATCCCAAACGTAGGACAAGATTCTCGTTTTCGGAATATCATTCAGAAGCTAAAAGATGTAGAAAGAAAAGAGGGTGGAATACGTGATTTAAAATCTCGTATCGGTTCTTGAACTTGTTAAATTATATCAAGGTTCATTATGTATGGGAGTCTTATTCTAGTTTTTTATATGTGTTGGTTGAACATTAAAGTCCCCGCTTCGGACTTTAAATTGTGAAATATCACACTTTTCATGTAGACCTTAGTGATATGAAATGTAAGAAGGACCTTGTTGAACATAATGTCAACAGTTTTCGAATTGGTTGAATTATATAAGAGATATAGCTTAAAGCAAAAAATTATACAATACCTGCCCATATATTAAAGGGAAAAAGATTGGTTGTAATCACCCACGAGTCTGATGTCTCTAGACTCGAAATATGTTTGCTTCAAGCGTTAAGTATTATTATGAAATTTTATAAAGCTTCAACTTAAGTATTAGCTAGAGTTAAACAATGTCCTTAAGGCATCCACTTTGGTTAATATTTATAAGGCTTTAAGAATCAAATATTTCATGCCACATCCATATTTTATAAACTTTTTGGGTTAATAAACTTATCACGAGCAAAAAGTAAAGTAAATTAACTCCCAATACCGTCTTCCACAGGTTATGGGTCCCAATACCGTCTTCCATAATATATGGGGAGGTTAAGACGTAGACAACTATACCCCTACCTAAGGTAGAGAGGCTGCTTCCGGTTCTACCACAGGTAGAAAAGGACCTCCGGCCTTGCAAGGGGTCCAAGGTTTAAGACCTCGGTTGATCATTTAAAGCTTTGTAATAACACATGTATTAAATATCTTGGGACTATGAAGAGGTCCAAGGTTTAAGACCTTTTGCATGTCATATAGACATGAAATGAAGATCCACTATGGTTGAAATTAACATAAACATTTTCAACAATTATAAACCTATTCTTGAACTCACGATAGTAGATGCTCTTAAAGGCTTAAAGTGTCAAAGGAATGGGATGTTGATTTGTTAGCTCAAATGGTAAAGTGAAAAAGTTGATGTGATCTAAATGTGATGTGGTTTGTGGAAGGCTTCTCTATCTTTAGAGAGGTTTAGAGTAGTGTTTGTTTAACCAATCAATAGATAGTTTAGTGAACAACATACCCAATCCCGCCGTGGTGAGATATGGAAATGATAGTTTAGTGAGAAATAATCTATACTACTTAAAGCTTAAGCCCCTTAATTTAATGTGAAAGATGATTTGTGCACAAAGGAAAGTACGGTACAAACATGACATTGCACACCAAATAACTACAATTTTTCTGTGTAAGTACATTGGTTTAATATTCATGCTTAAAGGTAAGTACATAGGGCTTGCAATTAGCGCTGCAACAATTGAATGTAAGTTACAGAGTGCGAAGTGTTGTTGCATTGAAAACCACATGATTAATTGCAGGTATACAAACAATCATGAACTTACACCATTTTCCGAAATAATTGCAGGTATACAAACAATCTCTATTCATGCTCATGCACCTATAAAAAGGCACAAAAATGAAGCATTTGGTGCTCCCATTCAATACCGACTCCTCGGATTGAAACAAATAAGCGACTAGATGTTCAAGCGGTTTTGTTCTATGCTCATAGGTTGGGATCACGCAATGCTAGGCGGTGCGTTGCTCACGCAATGCCGGGGCAAAACGGATAAAAAAGGAACGAAAAGAAAAAATCGACAAAACATTTTTAAAAAAAAAAAAAAAGACAACAACGGATAAAATGGACAAAATATATAAAAGCATTTAAAACGTATAAAATGGACGAAAACGTAAAAGGGGAAGCGAATAAAAAGCGAAGAAACGGATAAAACGGACAAAAACGTAAAAAAAGGGCGAAAACTATTATTAACGGAGGGACTAACTGGCGAAAACTATTATTTGAAAAAATAGGACTAACGCTGCATAATTATTAACGGAGGGACTAACGGTGCAAACATTTAACGGAAAAACTAACGGCCCATCCAAAATAAGGACTAAATGAGTGTAAGGTTTCAAAAATATGTATCTCTGATGTAATTAAAACGATTTAGAGACTAAACATAAAATTTGAGCAAACCACATAGACTAAACGTGCAATTGTTTCTATTTATAATGATGTGGACAAGTGTGGGGCATATGAATACGTAACTTATCCATAATCATGCTTAAGATTGTTACCTCTTCCATTATATATGTCACACGCAATTAGATACTGTAGTACCAAATGATATTAACGTGCACATCTATATGTATTGTTGACGAGAGTAGTTAAATGGTACCATATATTACCATTATTTCATTTAAAGAAATCAACTTTTTTGTTCAGATAAGAGAGTAATCAATTTAGAAAGAGATGATTTTTATTCTCTCATATAATTGTTATATTATGTTTAGCTTAAAGAAGATGTGTATGCATGATTCCATTAGTAATACATAAGGGTCATTTGGTCACTTGGCCGCACCATCTTACTAAAACTTCAACAATTTATACAAATATACGCAATCAACAATTAGATATCCTTAAACATTATTATAAATAACCAACAATCACCATATTCACCACCGTCATTTTTGAACCATTCTTCACTAGAGAAGTTAGTCATCCTCGGTCCAATATCAAAAATGAAAAAAAAAAAAAAAAAAAACCCCACAACCTCACCTGTCTTAATCTATCTCCGTACAACAACCATAACCCTCTCACAACATTAACACACACAAAAAAATATAAGAGATCTCGAAAGGCTCAACTTTGTTCCAATCTTTAAAGAATTTTCTAGTTGAACCATTATCATCATAGATCTAAAACAAAACATAACATACAACATAAACCTACCCGAGACCATTTAAATGATCGTGAATCCATGAAGAGTGAAAATCGAGCAAAACTAAGGTGTGTGCTTCGTTATTGTAACACCCCCAAATTTCGTGATACGCAGCGGAATTTCAAGCTGGTGTTACTTCATGGCACAACAGTTATAACAATAGAAAACGAACCCTAATTGAGTCGTTTTAAAAGATTTATCATTCGATTTATATAAATATCGAGTTTACAAAATGAGGTCCCAGTGGTTTTAGTTTATTAAATAAGTTTTGAATGATAATATAGCCTTCACGAGTATCCGTGCCCTTCCGTGCCATCCTCGTAAATTATGAACCTGAGATAAACATGCTAAAAGTGTCAACACAAAGGTTGGTGAGTTCATAGAGTTTATGATTAAAACAGTTGAGTTCAATAGTTTCGAGTTTGAGCGATTATTTTAATAAATACTAATATCGATGAAATAAGTAGTGGGTTACGTTGTTATCAGTGTTGCAAAAAAAGGTCTACAAGGCTGATTAATCACCGATTAGGTGCTACTGGGCCACCGACCTTTCCGATTTTTGTAAATCGTTCAAACAATTCGGTCAACCATGGTCAACGACGGTTAACGATGGTCAAACTTGCCGAAAACATGGAAATCTTACCGGATATACCATAAACTCGCCGTAAATCACTTATAATAACTGTTTATATCTATTACAAGATGTTTTTCAAAGAAAATCTTGCCGAAAATACCAACACTTGCCTAAAATACCTAAAACATGCCAAAAATGCCAATACAATCAATCACCAATTCGCTATTTTTGCCACTCTGAACAAATGTAATCACATATAGTCGTTGTTTAAATTTGTTACAAGATGTTTTTAAGAAAAATCTTTTCGGGAATACCCAAAACTACCCAGAAATACCCAAAACTTGTCAAAAATGTCAATCCGATTAATCACTGATTAATCCCGCCTAGAACGATTACAAGCTACAGGGGGTCGACCGCCTCACTACCGATTCGCGGTTTTTGCAACCTTGGTTGTTTTATACCCACAGCTCGTTTGTTTAGTAATCAGTTGAACACAAGTTTCAAGGTTGGGCCATGTTCTTGCACCCATTAATTCGATGAGTTGCGACATTTGTATCATTGCAATACAATATATATTGCCTTAAGTCTCATGAACGTAAACCTTAACACGAAGCGTCATAATAATGACGTAAGTTACAAACGTCATAATAATGATGTGAGCAACAATGCCCTCGGTAGGAGTTTTCCATTCTCCTAGTATTCTCGAATAAAGTGCATTTGGTTACCTATCCGGCTAACACAAATGGGGCGTCAACTGCCAATAGATCTATTCACTACATTCGCGTTCACTCGCAAGTGATTAATGGCTCATGATAGAGAGACATTTAGTGGCAATAGTGTATAACTTAGGCAATAACAATCAGGATCGCATACACTTAGTGTTCAGGTTTGTAGCAAATACGTATAAAGTGTGATTATGAACTCATAGTAGTATGTAAAAGCTTTAGAGTACTTGTGAAAGTAAAAAAAAATGAGTAGTTAAGCATGTATCTTCCCAAAGCAGGTTTAAAAGCAAGTAAAGGTAGGGGCCATGAACTCACAAGAATATGTAAAAGTTTTAGAGTACTTATAAAAGTGAAAGCATGTAGTTGAGCATGTATCTCCCCAAAGCATTAATAAACAAGTATAAAATGAGTCTCTGAACTCACCTCGATGTTAGAGTAGTTTGGATGAAAAAAAATTAAGTAATGTGAATAAAATGCTCCGACTCATGACCTAAGTTAGTATGTCATATTTTTAGTATTCGAATTCAAGTTTATGTGATGATAATGCTTTATCGGTAATTGGGTAAACATGAAGTCTCTTCAAAAATTAGTAATACTTATCATACTTATTTTTATGGTTCTGATGATTGTTAATAAGTTTTATCGAAACACAAGTTGTTAAATATGATATGTTTCCAAAATGTTATAGTTTTACAATTTTGAATATTTACGGTTTTTACCCTTGCACTTTCAAAAATGACACTTTATACCCTCAACTATGGGTTATTGAAAAAATGAGCCCTTGTACAATTAACTTTGAAGAAATGACATTTTTAGCCCAAGAAAACTTTATCTTTCAAAAATTACAATTTTTATCCTTGTAGGTTTATAAGAAAAATTTACTTGTTTTAGGCCTAAATCGACAACAGTAAGGGTAAATATAAGCGAAGCCTTAAGAGGTTTTTATTACGTTCTTGATCCCTTCAAGAGTTTGTCGGGTGTTTTTTCTAATAGTTCAAACTAGAAGTCTTAAGCTCTTACGGTTTGGTCGCAAGGATTTCCCAAAGTAGGGGGTTAGGTGCCGTATGTGAAAAGTCTTGGTTTTGGCGATAACAGGCCCAAATGAGGACAGATTTTACATGAGGCAAGCCAATGTTTTTATAACGCAATTGATCCTTTAAACACTTTGCTGTAATCTCTTCAAAATGGTATAGGTCTCATATTCTAGTCATCCTTTGGTTAGAGAGAAACAAGCCCGTGAACATGGCCATGTCGCGGTTTAAGAAAAAAACATTTTTGACCCATTAACTTTTACGGTGTAATCTAGGGACATCATAATAGTTAATTAATTCATTTTAAGTCATTCTCTATCATCCTATAGCTCATAAGACTCAAATTTTGAAAAAATGCACGCAAGAGTTATTTATGAAAATCTTTACGAGACACCTTCTTTTTTATTTATTATAAAAGAGACCATAAGGGTTTTTAAAGAAGTTCTTGGGGTTTTAAAATCCTTCCAGAGAGCTCTTTAAAACGGTGTAACTCTCATACTTTACAACTCTTTAATTAGCGAGATATTAATTATTGAAAAGGGCTACTTAGGCTAGTTTTGACAAATTGAAAATCTTGTTTTCAAACAATAAAATTTTATAACCTTTGCATACAACCTTGTGACATGTTGTCTAACTCATTTTCAATGTTTATAGGATAGTTCAAAATCGAATTTATCAAAAATCCAAAGTTTTTCCCAAAAACCTGGTCTATAGGACTTTTGGTTTTTAAGACATATGGCCCTAAAGGAGTGTCGTTTTTATGCAAGACACTAAGGCTTTTCAACCAGATTATGGGGGCGTTTTAGAGTGTCCTAGGTGGTGATTACAAAGGTCCTTTGGTTGGCCCTAATACCTTCAACCCAATGTAGAAAAATGGGGCGCAAGTAGGGGTGTTTGGTTTTTATAAAATCAATACAGCTGTTGGGATTTTTATTAAAATATGACTTCGTTATGCGTTTTCTGGACCCGTGCACCCGAGTTTTTAAAGAAAACGTCGTTCCGGACAACGTTCGTGTTTTAACTTTTTGATGAAACGGACCAGAAGTGCCTCGAATTTCGTGCCCAACCCTTCTGTCCACAGGAGGTTTTTAACAGCTTTTCAGTAACTTCGTTAGACCGTATCTTTTGACTCGTGTACTCATTTTAGATGATTCAAATTGCTACGTTTTCCTTATAAAATCCTTTTTAACACTATGAACTTGATATTAAAAGTGATAACGAAATTGAATGAGTTTATTAGACTTACAAACTATTGGTACTTGATCAAAGGAGACACGCCAAATGGGACTTTAAAACTTTCCGAGTCTTCCTAGCTTTGAACTTAACCTTCTATTCCTATCTCCAAGGCTTGTGTAGCGAATGTGGGAGTGTGAGAGTGTGTTGTAGGCTAACAAGTGGGGATGGAGTGAAATGAAGGAGTGGGGCGTATTTATAGGCAAAGGGGTTAGGGACTTGGTGAGGTGTCTACTGGGAGTTATAAGAGTCCTTGTGGTTTGTAAGAAAAATTGCTATGTTTCATTTTCAATCCATGTGTTTCGAATGGTTATGAGGAAAACACCATGTGTTCGATTTTATAGCCATAAGATTTAAGTTTGGTTCAAGTGGTTTGAAATGAGGCTAGGTGTCGCAATTTTTGGCCAAAGGAAGAAGAGGAGGAGTTGATGTGGCTTAATTATGTTCTTATATATCATAATTATAGTTTAGTTAAATTAGAAATAAGTTAAGGTTAGTTTAGCTTAAGTAAATGACATATTTAATATACATGCATAAGATAGATGTACCACAAGCATTGGAGAGTTGTACCTTAGACTTGTAAGTTATAAGAAAATCAAATTTAAAGGCTTGTGCATTATAGGTTTGTACATTGTGCTTAAAAATAGGTACATTGAGGTTTATAATATGATTTATATAAGTATTAAGCTTGTATGCATTAAAGACGTGTACATGTGCTTGAAAGACTTGTACATTAGTATTTTGAAAATATATCATGCACATAAAATCATAGAGTTGTATATTAGGGCTTGTAACGGAAATTAAAGTATAGTTAGGTTCCGTGCTTTAATGACTTGTACTCTAGGTATAGAATGTTGTACTTTAATGTAGATGGGTTAGTTACGTGAAATCATAGTTATAATAAATTATGGTTTCATGAAAACTCAATAGATAGAAGACGTTTAGTTTGAATGTTTAATAATCGTACATTTATGAAATAACGTAAAGTGGTAAATAAAAGTTGAAAACTTTTATACTTGACGTATAAGGAATGAACTTAAGACATTTTGGTGTTGGTGTGTACATTTATTAAGAATGTGAGTTACGTCATATTAGTTAGTTGTTGTGATTAGATAAACTGATAACGTTTAAAAAAATAGCCGTGAAAAATGGATAAGTATTCTTTAGTTAGAATATCATACAAGTGAAAATTTACCGGTGGTTACAATTATCACTGCAGAAATAATGAACAAGGTTTGCGGTTCAATTTTGTTGCAAGAATGAAACTAGCGAAAGGGTGTTTATGTGTTTCGTTTATGGGCCTATGTTGAAAGACAGTTGTGTGAATTGTGTTTAGTTGGATTGAAAAAATAAGAGGTTTGATGAGATGAAGAAAGTTTGGTAGCTGTAAAATGTGAAGGAGAAGGGAGGCGTGCTTAGGATTAGGGCAAACTAAAATGAAACAATTTAGTGTATGTGTTTAATATGGGTATTATTTGATTGGGTCTTTCTATCCTAATTCTAATGGGCTAGACATTGTATATGATGGAGATTAAAATGACCAAATTACCCAATTATAGAGTAATCATTATACATTTCATGATTCAAAAGAACATAGTTAAGTCGGTGTATTAATCATATATATATTTATTTAGAAATATTATCTTTAACTTTTCTTTGCAATTTTAAAATAGGACAATCGGACTATCATTGGTTATCCGCATTTAACTTATGGATTCACAATTTTGTTTGATAATATTTGGTACATGTGACAACTGTCAATTTAGAGAGTCTATTTTAGGTAACCGCATTACGTTAAACTACACCGAGCTTTTGCCTTTATCAATATTTTTATCAACCGTGACTTGATTTTATATATTCTATTGGTTTTTATGGTTAATTTCATTATTGAACAAGTTATCGTATGAGTTTTAACTCTTTTTGGTAGGCACTATTCGATTCGGCACTAGAAAAGCCCAAAACGAGAAATAACGTAACTTTTAGACCGTAACTCAAAAATTGACAAATAAATAGTCAGAACTTGTGGAAAAACATAAATAACGATAACAGAAAATCGAATGAATGTCGTGGGACACTCGAGGGTCAATATATGAGCTCGGGAATGGGTAAGCAGGATAGTTCTGAAAATGACGCCTTGCCCTCCTTTTCCCTCCTAGCGGCCACCCTTCCCCTCCCCATTTTTTATGAGTCCCTAGTCCCAAGTATATATACCCCATCATCTCTTCATTCCACTCTTTCATTTCTCTCTCTAAAATTCACCTACACTTCCCTTTCTCTCTCTACCAAAAATACATAAACCCTAACCCTAACCACCCATAACCGCCGCCCACTTCCGGCCATATTCCGGCCAAAATCCGGCGAGTGGTACTACACCTCCACCACCATCTTGTAGATCTTTTCATCCTCTTTCTATCCATATATAATACTCTCACTAAAACCCTCATTAACACCTTTAAATCTCAAGATTAAGATTCGTACTTTTAGGGTTTTCATCAAATATTGTAGATCGGGCTTGAATAAGGTAAATGGAACATGGGTCATGCTTACTTTGGCTTTGTAAAGCCACGTATGGGTTGAATTTGGTTCGACCATATGATAATTTTTAGGGCTTTTGGTTTAAGCGTGATTAAATCTAATTAACACTTAAATAAACATGTAGCTAGTGTTTTGGAATCATGTGGTGTATCATATTGTTGGGTTTTTGCATTTTAGGTCTAGTTTATGTTTTGACTAGAAATAGTTGATGGGTTTGATGTTTGGTTGATGATTGGAGGTTGATTGATTGTATTTGGATGTTGTGGTATTGATTTGGTAGTGTTTGGATGGGATGGAAATGGTGTAAGAGCCACCTAGGGCACGTACGTGACCTTGGGTTGTGTACGTGACCCACTTGGACCTTGGGTCCGGGTCGGTCGTTGGTAGCAAGTTGATGTTGTTGGTGTTTGGATGAGACGCGTGGAGCCGAAGAGCTTCAGAGCTTGTTTGGTTCACGTGGTCTTAATGACCGTGTCATGACCATTAGGGTCATAACATTGGTTTCGGGTATATTTGGTTGGTTGATTGGTTGGCGAGATTGATTGGAGTTGATTTGGGATTTAATTGCGCTATTATGATTTTTAATTTGGACTTGATATATAAATTGTCAACTTTGAGCAACGTCGGTGTTACTTTGACTTTTTAGTCAATAGTTGACCTCGACAATGCCGTAACATGGACTTTAGTATAGTTTGGACTATTCATTGAATAAAAGCCGAGAAGTCATGACTCGTGCTTGTGGACTCGAAACGAATAACGATATGAAACTAATATTGGAATTTGATGAAACATATATATGAAAATGCTAATAGACTATGAAACATAAATAATAAAAAGGGCTTTTATACTAAAAATATCGATAACAAGACTTATCTTGTTATTTACTATTTTAAATGGAAACTAACGACTAAAAATGGAAATGTTTTGGAATAAATAAGTAATTAATGTTTCGAGTACATGTTTATCGAAATATGCCAATTATGAGAATTTAATACTAGTTTCAAGTATTTATTTACTTACGTTGTGTGCATGAGTTACGGATAACCTAACATTAATAGTGTTGATCACGTGGGTAGCGAGACTTATTAGGTTGACGAATCTAATAAGAGCCCGCTAGATACGTTGGGTAACCTTATTAATGAGTGAATTATCCTTATGACTCTTTAGGATGCGACCGGTTTATGGAATAATAAGCGACACGAATTAATAATTGAGTTTATCGAGTTGACGAACTCGATGAGGTCTACTATTATTCCGAAACTTATTGGACTATGGAGCTTATCACTTAGATGTCTTATTGTGTTGCATTGAGTCACATATTGGTTGTTTGAGTGCATTCATGGCATCATATTGAGTCGATACACCCACATGAGGATACCAAACACTAGGACTAAATGGTGAAACAAGACATTTTTTGGAAATAACGAAATGGAATACATTGGGGTAGATAACGTTGATTTTGGGGAAATATATATTAAAATTGGTTTACATTATTAGGTTGTGCCGAGTCGATAGTTGTTGTGCCGTGATTACCTGTTATCTTCTGCTAGTGTTTATTCGTCGTTGCTTGCTTGAGGTGAGTTTCATAGCCCCACTTTTATCTACGTTTTAACAAATTTGGGGTGAGAATCATACTCTTGTTTTGGACCTTTAAAACTATTTGGATTTGCTTATGTGCTTGACTGTTTAGATAGATGTGCGGTAGTTGTTGCCTTAGACTAGGGTACCGTTACCTAGCTAAGAATAGACCTCTACCTCGACCTAGTCCGGGGTTGGAAACTGTTTTAGATGTTGTCACGACAGTGCTGGACTAGAGTCGCAGGGCCCGAGTAATCCCTGGATGCGGGATATGGTTGGTGACCCGGGTAGGATCTATTTGTGAACGGTGTTTATCTATCTTAGGTCTTGCATAGCAAATCAACTCCTACAGGTCAACTATGATTTTATTGAATTTAAACCTATGAACTCACCAACGTAAGCTGACCTTTTAGCATGTTTTCTCAGGTATTTGAATGATGTTTGGAATACGTGATCGGTAGAAGCTTGGCAAGAAGGCATGGTTCAAGGATCATATTTGACTCTGATAAATTATGGGGACCTATTTTATTAAATCATGTTTTGGGCCTAATATTTACACTTTTGGATTAATGTTTTGAATATTTATATTTGGGATTGGTTTTGAATGTTAAATGACTATCTTGTTTGCTATACTTGTGTGAGATACCAATCCAATCGTAACGCCCTGAAAACTTGATTAAGTCTTCCGCTGTACCGAGATTTGGGGGTGTTACAGTACATAATGAATGGTATTTTGGACTTACCAATTTTTACGAGGTTAATTATTTCACGGCTAGAGTTGGTATTATTTTAACAAAATGACAATGTAAAGTCAGTGATCAAGCTTTAATTATCCTATTTAATGGGGGTGGGGCGCCTTGTATTATATTTTTGGTTATTTCGAGGTTCTCAATAATATGTTGCCTTTCAAAAGAAAAGTTAGTGATCAAGCCTCAACATCCAAACAAGTTACGAATTGATAACATCAAATATATACTATATTTATGCATCATTTATCCCATATATATTACCCATTTATTATATGTTTATAACTGAATTGATACTTAATAACTTACTTTAGTGATTTCAGCATTTATGGAGCAATATTGGAGAAGAGAAGACACAGAAAAGCACATGATTTAGAGCTTTATTGATGATTCTGTATGCAAACTGTGAGGAGCATACGACGTATGTAAATCTGGTCATATGTCGTACTGAAGATATGAAGAATTCACTATGTATTTGGTGAATATTGAAGGCATACGGCGTATTTAATTCTGGCAATACGCCGTATCTGAAAGCTCTACAGTCAAAGCGCAAGTTAACGTATGAAGACATACTGTGTATGAAACTCATGCCATATGTCGTATTGAAGATCTTATCCCTAGTCCAAGTATATTGGAGATTTGAAGGTATACGACGTATGCAACTCTGACCATACGCCGTATTTAAAAGATACGTGAAATATGCTTGGAATATTCTTCTTCAAAGACTCAAGATATCCGGAATATGGCGTATTGAGCATTTCAATATGCTGTATCCTGCCCTAAGCTGCAAATATAAATACAAGCCCTACCCGAGCTTGTAGCATCATTCACTCACCACTCATCACCACAGATGAGTTCCACAATTCAAGGCCCCAAGATCGCTTATAAAAGCAAGAAGAAGGTTTTATATTATTACGTTAGGTTTAATCGTTCGATTACTTATTGATTCCACTATGATTTGTTTTCGTTTGATTACTCTTCTTGTGCTTTTACATACATTATGGGCTAACACCCTTGAATGTTAGCCATGTTATGAATACTTTGTTAATGTTATTTCGGGGTTTATTTAAGATTTCTTATTCCGTATTGCTTAGTTTATGTATTTGTCTATTGTATACGCTTGTTTATATGATTGTGTGATTTAAGCATAATATTGTATGGACCAAGTGGGTATTAGATATATATTGCATGAGCACTTATGTTAGCATCACTCTTCTTGCATGGACCAAAGTGGGGAGGAGTAGGTATCACATGGATCAAGTGGGTACCTTGACAAATCACATAGATTACATGATACCTCTTAATGCTTGCTTGTAGTTGAATAAGTACATGGACTAAATCACCTAGGAGATTACACGTGTAGTGGCTAGATGCATGGACCAAGTGGTCTAGCATAGGTTAGATAAGGGTACGGAGGGTATTGTCTGGACCAAGAAGATATTCACTATGCATCTTGATGTCACCGATATGTTACATGTAAATCATTGCACTAATAAATGGAATAACTAAAACATGGTAGGATTAATATGGCTAACACTTACCTCTCTTTCTTGATTTCCACATTAGTATAGCTGGTTTATTTTATTGTTTTATTAGTTTAATTAATTAATCAATCAAAACCCGTGATGAACTTGTAAAATACATAATATGATGACCTAGGTGTACTATTCCCGAGATCGAACTCGTACTTACCCCACTAGCTACATCCGACCGGATACACTGTCCGTGAAGGTGTGTGTCTATTAGATAGAGTCCGACTAAATATAAAATTTAAACTTGAATCTTAAAAGAGCACTTAACGACACGCTCATTACAAATGCATCTCAAAGTAAAGGAATGTAGATGTTGTAATTCATAGTAGTTTGATTGTTAATTAATAGTTAGTCTTCGAGTATTTGTAGTTTTAAATAGTTTGACTTTGACTTGTTTTGTATAAATACTCAGTTTGTACTCATTTCTCATTTTAAGTGAAATACAACAATTATTCTCGCCATAATAATCTTCTCTCAAATTCTCAATACACTTGGGTTGTGATTTTGATCTAGGAAGTTATTTAAGAAAGTATTATACTCGAATGATTGGAATTGTTTTTTTTAACCTTGACTATAATCTAAAATTGGAATGTAATAGCTCAAGTCCATAGTGGCATTAGTATTTTATGTCCATAGTGGTATATGTAGTTAGAAAGTGACTCGCTATGATATGTGTTTGACCAAAGAAGTGATATTTTGTGTGACATTAAGCATACATAAGAAAGTTCTTTGTTGTATATATCTTTGAAAGTTTAAATTGTATTCTAAAATTGGAATGCATTGCGCTAACCATCCGAAAAAGGGAGTGTTTTACCCGGGTTCATGCATGTATAACGGTCGAGTCAAAACCTGTGCATTAGACTATGTTTATCGTCAACCCAAATTTAAAAAATATCATACAAAATAATAATGTTTTAATCTTCTCATCCAATCGTTCCTTTCAATCTAAATCGTATGGCAACCTAAGAGCAAACGGTATCGTAACCATTAACACATTATTCAACTTGATTCTTGCCCAATGGCGCGCCATCTCCATATCAGCCCAGGCGCCAATCGTGAGCCATTCGTCTTTGAGCCAGTGAAATAGCTTATGCCAACCGTTTACTTGTGCTGTTTTTTTGTTTAGGACGACCTTGGGCTTAAGCTGAAAGAAGAAAGGAAAAAAAAAGAGAAAGAAAAAGAAATCAGAATAGCAGGTGGATGGCATGTTACTACCGGAATAAATGAGAAAGATGAAGTGAGTAGGTGTGCATTTTTATTCTTGATATTGCAGCAAAAGTAGTACTTTTATTATTGAAAATAGCAATCTGGGTGTTTGGTGCCACTTATTTATTTTACATTTAATTTTAATAAAAATGTGTTTGTTTATTTATTGTAATTTTATTTTATGTTTTGTAATTTTATATTATGTTTAATAAAATGTGTTAGTTGTAAAAATAAAATTAAAAAAAAAAATGATTGAGACCCAATAATATGTTAGTGATGTGTTATGAGAGAGGAGTGTTTGAGTTATTGGTGTGTTATTTGAAAGTGTATGATGTGGCGTTGAGATGACATACCAATAACGTGCTATTAGTATTTTGCATACCTTGTGCTCTAAGAGCCCAATCTACAATATGCCACAGTTCAATGTTTTAAGGGAAAATGACAAAAAAATGCATCGAACTTGACACTTGTTGTCATTGTGTGTAGCCAACTATTTATTTTTTCATTGTAACACAAACCTTTTGAATTTTTGTCATTGTATGTAGCCGATTAGGTGAATTTGTGTTATTTTATGTACCAGTCAAAGCTTAGCGTTACATCGTTAGTCCTTTTATATTAACGGTCGTTAGTAAATAACTTAAAATTTCGTTCTCTTACGTTTTATTCGTTTACATCCGTTATTATACGTTTTTGTCCGTTTTATACTTTTCGTCGTTGCTTTTCCCGTTTTACGTTTTCGATACATTTTCTTACATTCTCGTCCATTTCTTACGTTTTAGTCCGCTTTATCGTTTTCATTCGCTTTTATACGTTTTAGTCCGTTTTATAAGTTTTCATACGTTTCATCTGCTTTTTATCGTTTCAATCGTTTTTCATCCGTTTTATATTTTTCATCCGTTTTCTTAAGTTTTTCCGTATTCTTAAGTTTTATACATTTTCATCCGAAAAAGTAAGAAAATGAGCGAAAAGTAAGAAAACTAACTAAAAGCGTATAAAAAGATGAAAATGTTAGAAAACGACAAAACTTTAAAAAGCAGGCGAAAATGTATAAAAGCATTGAAAACGAAGAAAACGGATGAAAACGATAAATACGAATGAAAACGTAAAAAGCGGACAAAACGCATAAAAGCGGATGAAAACGTAAGAAAATGTACGAAAAACGATAAAAGCGGACGAAAACATATAATAACGGACTAAAACGTAAGAAAACGTAAGTAAACAAACGAAAATGAAAAACGGATGAAAGCATTGGACCAAAATGTATAAAACGGACGAAAAAGTATAAAAGCGATTAAAACGATAATAACGGACTAAACGCATTTAAAGCGTAAGTAAACAAACGAAAATGTAAAAAGCGGATGAAAGCATTGGACCAAAATGTATAAAAGCGGACGAAAAAGTATAAAAGCGGATGAAAGCGTATAATAACGGATGAAAGCGAATAAAAACGTAAGAGAACGAAATTTTAAGTTATTTACTAACGACCGTTAGTAAATAAGGACTAACGATGTAACGCTAAGCTGGTGGTACATACAATAACACAAATTCACCTAACTGGCTACATACAATGACAAAATTCAAAAGGTTTGTTACAATGAAAAAAAAAAATAGTTGTTATATAACACAACGACAAATGATGTCGAGTTCGATCGATTTTTTATTATTTTCCCATATTTTAATGACTATTTCTTTTTTCCTTTTAATACTTATTGTTTTATACAAGAATATATTGATTGATTGTATTGTTTGTTGGTTTGTTAATAAATAGTAAAAAATTATATATATAAATTGATTGTATATGTTGATCGGGCACGTGCAGAAAAGATAAAATAATATTTTAATAAGAGATTGAGTTGTAATAAATATAGAGAAGTGATTGGCATGTCTAAACGACATGCCTAATTTTATGCCTAACAAAGAGATCAAAACACATGTCATAATCAAAGGTTATCATCAAAAAAAAAAAAAAAAATGCATCCTCCACTTGTCATATTTTGTATGAATTAAACTCATTATTAAGCATACAAGTCGGTAACCCTTATCATTTTCCATAAATACATATGGTCTTGAAAAAAGTTAAACAAATACCTCAAACACTAGTACTGACATTTATTCTCAAAATGATCTGCTCAATACATCCCCTTCATTTTCGTAATAATAAAGCCAATTCCTTTCTTCTGTTTCCGCATTCTTCTTCTAATTCGATCTACCCTTTTAATCCTAGATTTTTCTCCGTCAAACATACTTCTAAAAATAATGTTCCAAAGTTAGAAGATGCCCTCAAACAGTTTGATGAAATGCTTCACAGAAAACGTCCACCTTCTGTCATTGAATTTAACAAGCTCATTATGAATATTGTTAAGATGAAACATTATACAACTGCTCTTTCCCTTTTTAACCAAATTCATTTAATAGGTATTCCTCGTGATATCTATACAATTAGCACCTCTATTAACTGCTATTGTCGCCTTAATCAACTCAATTATGGTTTTGCCTTATTAGCCACCATCTTCAAGTTGGGTCATCCTCCCAATGTGGCCACCTATAACACTCTCATTAATGGCCTTGTTCTTGCTGATCGGGTTTTTGAAGCCGTTGAGTTATTCAAGAAGTTGCGAGAGATAAAGTATGCCAGCCTGATCAATATATGCACGGAATCATCATTAATGGGCTTTGTAAAGTAGGTTATACTAGCAAGGCCCTTGAGTTGCTCAGGTTTATGGAAAAGGGATCATGTAAGCCTTGTGTACAACACTACTCTACAATCATTGACAGCCTTTGCAAAGACAGAATGGTTGATGATGCACTACGGCTCTTCAATGAAATGACTGCAAAAGGCGTCCATGCTAATGTTATCACTTATTCCTCTTTGATTCATGGTCTATGTAACTTTGGTAGAGAGAGTGAGGCAGCAAAAATGTTGATAGAGATGGAGGAGAAAGGTATCCCTCCCAATACACGTACCTATAATATATTGGTTAATGTTTTTTGCAAGCACGGATCAGTAAAAGATGCAGAGCTTACTATTCAAGCAATGGAACGTAGAGGTCTACATCCAAATGTAGTCACTTATAGTGCACTAATAGATGGATATTGTTTACGTGGTGAATTAGATGAGGCAAAGAAAGTTGTTGATCGCATGGTGGAGAAGGAGCTTAGGCCAGACATCATCACCTATAACAGCTTTAAATGGATACTGCAAGAATAAACAAATCGATAAGGCCATGAATATATTTCGAGAAATCTCAGACAAAGGTTTGATTCCTAATGTTTGTACTTACAACACAGTGTTGCAAGGTTTGTTTCAATTGGAGAATCCTACAGCTGCAAGAGATCTCTTCAATGAGATGCAAGCCAAGGGTGTGACTCCAGATGTATTTACTTATAGTATAGTGTTAAACGGAATGTGCAAAAACTCCGAGTGTTCTGACGCATTGGCTCTCTTCCGTTCTCTGGAAAACAATGAATTGATGAAAAATATATGCTTGTATACTACCCTGATTGATGGTTTTAGCAAATGTGAGAAGCATAACATGGCAATGGATTTGTTTGATGAATTCTTGTTAAAAGGATTGAAACCACATATGAAGACATATAGCGTGGTGATACGTGTGCTTTTCCGAGAAGGGTTATTTAGTAAAGCTAAAGAATTACTTCAGAATATGGAAGAAAATGGTTGTTTGCCGAATAGTTTCACATACAATGTTATTGTTAAAGAGTTGTTGAAGAAAAACGAGTGTCAAGAGGCAGAAATTTTTCTTGAAGAAATGATCAACCGAGGTTTTGTGCCTGATTATGCTACTTTTTCAATGTTGCTGCCTCTCATCCCAAATGAAGGACAAGATTCTCGTTTGCGAAATATCATTCAGAAGCTAAAAGATGTAGAAAGAAAAGAGGGTGGAATACGTGATTTAAAATCTCGTATCGTTTCTTGAACTTGTTAAATTAGTATCAAGGTTCATTATGTATGGGAGTCTTATTCTAGTTTTTTATATGTGTTGGTTGAACATTAAAGTCCCCGCTTCGGACTTTAAATTGTGAAATATCACACTTTTCATGTAGACCTTAGTGATATGAAATGTAAAAGGACCTTGTTGAACATAATTTAACTTTTCGAATTGGTTGAATTATATAAGAGATATAGCTTAGAGCAAAAAATTATACTATATCTGCCCATATATTAAAGGGAAAATGATTGGTTATAATCACCCACGTGTCTGATGTCTCAAGATTCGAAATATGTTTGCTTCAAGTATCAAATTAAGTATTATTATGGGAATGTATAAAGCTTCAACTTAAGTATTAGCTAGAGTTAAATGATGTCTTTAGGGCATCCACTTTGATTAATATTTATAAGGTTTTAAAAATTAAATATTTCATGTCTCATTCATATTTTATAAACTTTTTGGGTTAATAAACTTATCTCTATTATGATACAAAAATTTTAAAGCTTTGTAATTGTTTCACATAATACATGCAGTAAATATCGGGCAGGTCTAAAAGCTATGAAAAAGTTTATCTTTTGTTTCAACCATAGTGAACTTGTTGTTTATATCTATATGGCATGAAAAAGTCCAAGATCCTAAACATTTTCATAATTTAATGCATGTGTTATGTTTGAACATTTGATATAATTATAAAAGGTTTATACATAGTGGTAATAAGTTTATAGTTTATGAATGGGATAATGACAAAAAAATGCATCGAACTTGACCACTTCTGCGATTGTGTGTAGCCAACTTTTTTTTTTTCATTGTAACACAAACCTATTGAGTTTTTGTTATTGTATGTACGCTTTCCAGCGTGTCGCAACACTTGGACTCCCAGCGTGTTTGGATGTTACACATGTACTGCCACCGTATCAATACTACTTTTTTTTTAACTACACATATAAGATAACCCTAAGTCAACCCAACACTTTTTTTTCACACACATACTTTAATCTATCATCTGTCTCTTTCTTTTCCTTTTACCCCACAAACCCTAATTTAATATGGTTTTTTGTAGTGCTTTTGTTAAATTGATGTAGGAAAAAGGTAATATATATTATATTCTATTGGCCCCCTACACTTATTTGTTGTTTTATTTTTGTTTTCATGTGCATGGTGTTTAGGGTTTCAGTTATTGAATATATAAATATAATTTTTTTTACATGATGGCTCCTTAAGATGCCTACCTCTTTGATGGAGTGTTCTATTTCTCACCATTAAGGTATGAAAACGGAATTGTTTATAAGATGAAGATTGGAAAAGATAAGTTGTTTGACTATCAAAGTTTGCGTAAGTTTTTAGAAGAGAAGCTTGAAATAACTTTTTATGCCATGTTTTTTAAGTTACCAGAGTGTGAGTTAGATGTTGGGATGAAAATAATTGGAGGTGATGTCGAATTGGAAGCAATGTATGGATTTGCTTAAACTTATGGGATATTAAACATGTATTTGGCACACATTCCTCAAAAGTTGGATGAATATTACATTCCAAACTTGTGTTTTGAGGATTCTTGTGATGAGGCCACATCTAAACTTAGGATTAATGGGATTAGGAAAAAGGATGATGGGAATATGTCATGGGATGAACTAGTTGAATGGGCTGAGGAAGAAGCACGACACCTACATTCACCACTTAAGCCTAGAACTGTTAGGAGACAACTTACCACTGAAACACAAATTAATGATGAAGTGGTTGTTGATCATTCTGATGCACCACTAAAACCTAGAACAGTTAGGAGACAACTTACCACTGAAACACATGTTAATGATGAAGTGGCTGGTGATCATTTTGATGCACCACTTATGAATGATGAAGTGGTTGTTGATCCTTCTGATGCACCACTTATGACTGATGAAGTGGTTGTTGATCATGTTGATGAAGTGGTTGCTGACCATTCTGATGAAATGGTCGTTGATCATTCTGATGCACAAGGTAAAAAGCCAGTAGATAAGGGTAAGGGTATTATGAAAGATAAAGGTAAAGTACGGAAAAGAAAGCACGTGGTTAGAAAGGGTAATGGTATTGTGATTCAAGAAAATGTAACCCAAGTGTTATGGATCATGATTCTAGTGACAGTGATAGTGAATTAGAAGTAGGAGGGAAATACTCAATGTATAGTGATACTGAGAGTGAATACTATGATAAGTCTGTAGACTACTTGTCAAAAGGTGAAGATGAATTAATTGAACTTAGGAATAGAAAATCCAAGGAAAAGAGGGCCCCCAAGACATCTAAGCAGAGATCATGTTCTGATAAAGATGGATGTAAGAGCAGTTCTAGACTATATATAAGTTATAATGATGGTGACAGTGCAATAGTAATGGAACATGAGGAATTCATGGATGATTTGATGAGGAACTTGAGGCAAGATGATGCTGATCTTACATATCCATTTACATTAGTTTGAAACAAAGCTGGACAAGTATCCTATTCATGATGTGGATACACATTGGAAAATGAGGAAACCAAAGGTAATGTGTTTAATTATATAGATTTGTATGCATTGTTTCATTGATTCCAATTAACAGAGCTTTTTGATTTCAGGTTGGTGAAAAGTATGTTGATGTTGCTCAATTTAGGGATTGCTTGACTTATTATGCTTTGGCAAATGGATTTTCTCTATGACTTTACAGAAGCTCAAAAACCCAGGTAATATCTAAGTGTGGGTTAAGCCAGAGAGGCTCAAGGATCCAGAAAAGGGGAAGAGAAATAAGTGGAAAAGATATCCAAGTGAGAAGAAAGGTGAAGGATCTGAATGCCCATGGAGGTGTTACGGAAAAGAACTGAAAGGTGAGAAATCATTTCAAGTAATGTCTCTTGAGGATAACCATACTTGTACTAGAGATTTTAAGCATGAAACTTTAGTGAGCTACAAGTGGATTGGTAAACATTTTGGCAGTAAGATTTGGATGAATCCAGATATTAAGTTACATGAAATTGCAGATTTAGTGATGAAAAAATATAAGTGCGGTGTAAGTCTATCACAGTGTAGGTATGCAAAAGGCTAGGAATTGAATGAAGCAGAAACAGCTGTTGAAGATCATTATGCTTATATAAGGTCATATGCTAAGGCTATATTAGATTCTAATGAGGGTTCAACGTTAGGGTTGGGATTACGGTGAATCCGGATGATAAAACCTATTTTGATAGATTTTATATACGCTTTAATGGACCGAAGAGGGATGGAAGAGGGATGTAGACCGATGAATTGCTTTAGATGGATGTTTCTTAAAATTCCAAATGTTGGGGAAATCCTTACGGCAATTACTATAGATGGAAATAACCACATATTTCAGTAGCATGGGTTGTGTTTAATGTGAGAGCAAGGATAATTGGACATGGTTTTGGAGTTACTTGAGAAGATATTGGTTACCCAATGGAAATGGGTTAACACCGATCTCGAGACAACACAAGGTAACTATGTTTTGACTATATTTTTCCTAACAAAATGAAATTATGTGATATGTTTTTATAATGAATTCATTTTTAACTATGTAATATGTAAATGCAGGGATTGATTGAGGCTGTAAAGGACGTGATGCCACATGCGGAACATAGACAATGTGCTAGACACATTTATGAGGGGTATAGAAAACAATATGGTGGTGTTGAGTTTAGAAACTTATTCTGGGCTGCCTCTAAAGCTAGTTACCCTGGACTCTTCAACAAGATAATGGGCAAGATGAAAAGGGCCAATCCAAATGCATATCAGTATCTACTAGATAAGGATCCCAAAACTTGGTCAAGAGCCTATTTTCACATAGGTAACAACTGCGAGGCTATAGAAGATGGTTTTAGTGAGTTTTTTTAACTCTGTGCTATTAAGAGTAAGAAATGAACCATTAATTACAATGCTGGAAGCAATGAGGGTTATAGTTATGGAGAGAATGAATACGATGAGGAAGATGTTGGAAAAATGGAAAGAAGACACTGACATTTGTCCGAACATTCAGAAAAGGTTGGAATACCTTAAAGATCAACAAAGGTAATTTACATTTACAGTTGCATCTACATTTACATATAAATTTACATCATTAAAGATCAAAAAAGACTAATTACATTTACACTTATATCCTTTTGAGGTTTTGGCATGTTATCCCGGCTGGTGGAGCTGTTTTTGAAGTGAGAAATGGATCAGAAGCTTATGGAGTGGATGAAGAACATAGAACATGTAGCTGTAGGATATGGCAACTATCAGGTTTGCCATGTAGTCATGCCATTGTAGTTATCTTCAAATTGAATAGGAGGGTAGAAGCCTATGTCCCAGATTGTTTTAGAAAACATATGTTTTATGCTACTTATCATCAATACCTACATCCGAAGAGATGGAGTAAACTTTTGGTCGGGATCGTGGTGAGATGTCTAGGGTATTGCTTCCAAAACCAAAAAAGATGCAGGTAGGCCACAAAAAGAGAATTAGAGCCCTCATGAAAATTAAAACCCAAACAAAGTTCCTAAGACTGGAATTCAAATGACTTGTCAGAATTGTTTGCAAAAAGGTTATAACAAACCAGGTTGCAAGAATCCAACTGTTGTTATACCACCTAAACCCCCAGCTAAGAAAGTTAACTCAGTAGTTGATAAGGATCCCATGGTACCACCATATATTCCAATTCCATGTTTTCATCTAATTCCACCAGTTGTTGATGAACCAGTAGTACCACCATGTGTTTCAACTGATGATGGACCTAGTCAGACATCATAGACAACAGTTGTGTTACCACCTAAACCCCCTTCAAAGATAAGTAGGAAAAAGGTAAGTTTTGTTGACAGTATGAGGCAAAGAGGGATAGTGCAAAGGGATCAAGTAAAGGGAAAGGGTATGTTTTTACGGTTCAAGGTTGGGAAGATGGTTTGGTATTGGTGAAAGCAGATAGTATGTCGACTCCAATTGATGAACCTTCTCGGACTCAAAATGATGATGCACCTCTCGGACATCTACTTTTACACTCATGATGCACTACTCGGGCATCATAGACAAGCAACTCCAATGGCATAACCATCAGCTCAAATGGCACACCATCTGCTCCAATGGCAGAACAAGCAACTCCAAGAACAAGGAGGAACTTTGTGATGCCAATACCAAGAGAAAAAAGTGAAAGAATCCTCAAGAAGAAACTTTCAAAGAATAACCCAGGAATTGGTAGCTCAAATTCCAGACCTCCCACACTCTGGATTGAAATGAAATATCAGTATGTCCACATCTTTTGTATCTATATGTTTTGGACTTGAACAATTAGAAGTTGTGTATGTAACTAATGGTTTAACTTTGTGCACTTCTTTTGTACCTATACATTGTGCACTTAGATGTAATTTAGAATTTGGGTAACTGTCATGTAAGTATGCAACTTAAAACTACTAAGTGATGCAGTTTGATGTCACTTTAATGCCCAATTTTGTACATTATGGGCATTAGGATGTATTGACAGTTTACCATTTGGAAATGATGAATATCAAGTGTAGTTATCTTATGTTAAATGTTTTTTTTTCTGCATCAGTATACGGTATGATATTAAAATGTTTAAAGAGTGATTATAAACACAAAATAAAGAGTGAAGACTACAATGCTACATAATATAGCTGTAGGATGATACATTGATTCTAGATGTCACACACTACCAAAACACATCCTACCAAAATAACACAAACTAACCACAAGTGTCAATGCACAAAACTAAGTTGCAACAACAGAACATATCAAAAGAACAAAGAAACTAAACACAACTATAAGTTTGTCATACACTCCAACTTTTGACTTTATTAAAGTCAATTCTTCCTTCAAGTGACCATTTTCCTTCAATTGACCCATTTCCAAACTTGAAGCTTGAGTGGATTTTCTTCTCTTAAGCATGTTATTCAACCTTTTGTTTTCTTCATGTAACTCGAAAAACAAAAATTTGTAGTAGTCACTTGGTAGCTCGGGATCTAAGAACCCGTAAAACTTACACTTTTCGTCTTCATCCTATCACACATACAAGAAAACTCAACAGGTATCCAAACTAAAACAAATCCAATCTACTAAAACCAAAAAACGAAAAGTACAAAATTCTTACATAAATAGGACAAGCCTTAAATCTTCTTGGGGTTATCAATGGTCCATGAAACTTTTTCTTCGATAGGCAAAGGACACCAACAATGAGTTGCATTGATGAGTTGTTGCAAGGTCATACGATTGGATCTTGAAGAATATGATGAAGATCTCATACTTCGTTTTGTGTGGTTGAGGTGAAATTGGAATAAGGGTTTGTGTTAATAAATGTGTGGTTGGCATATGTGGGGTATAAAATGACGGAAAAAAGGGGTAAAAAATAGTGTTGGCATGGTGGCAGTACATGTGTAACACCTAAACACGCTGGCAGTCCAAGTGTTGTGACACGCAGGAAAGCGTACATACAATAACAAAAAATCAACAGGTTTGTGTTACAATGAAGAAAAAATAGTTGGCTACAAACAATTGCAGAAGTGGTAAAGTTCGATGCATTTTTTTGTCATTATCCCTTTATGAATTAATGATTTGACATGTTATAAACCTATTTAAAATGTCAATCATTGTGGATGCTCTGAAGAGGTACAAGGTTTAGGACCTTTTGCATGCCACATAGACATGAAATGAAGATCCACTATGGTTGAAATAAATAAGAACATTTTCAACAATTATAAACTTATTTTTGAACTTCCGATAGTAGATGCTCTTAAAGGCTTAAAGTATCAAAGGAATGGGATGTTGATTTGTTAGCTCAAATGGTAGAGTGAAGAAGTTGATGTGATGTGAATGCGATGTGGTTTGTGAAAGGCTTCTCTGTCTTTAGAGCGGTTTAGAGTGGTGTTTGTTTAACCAATCAAATGATAGTTTAGTGAACAGCATACCCAATCCCGCCGTGGTGAGATATGGAAATGATAGTTTCGTGAAAAATAATTATATTTAAGGCCGGGTATATTAATGGGCAAATCACCCAAAAATGTAGTTAACTTGCCACTTTTTCCCATTGTATGTACCATTCTTTTTTTTTCTCATTCTGTTAATAAACCTCTATCGTTAGTCCTTTCTGTGTACCCGTTACCAAAAAAACCTGCATCGTTAGTCCTTTATGCTAACGACCGTTAATAAATAACTTAAAATTTGGTTATCTTACGCTAAACTTGCATCATTGGTCCTTTATACTAACGATCGTTTAAAAACAACTTAAAATTTGGTTTCCTTACGTTTCCGTCCATTTTTTCACGTTAGCGTCCGTTTTTACACGTTTTCGTTCGTTTTAACACGTTTTTGTCCGTTTTTTCACGTTTTTACACGCTTTCATCCGCTTTTCAAGTTTTCGTCCGTTTTTTCATGTTTTCATCTGTTTTACGTTTCATTCGTTTTACACATTTCATCCGTTTTGCGTTTCATCCCTTCTTTACGTTTCGTCCGTTCTAACACTTTTCGTCCGTTTTCACGTTTCATTCATTTTAACATGTTTCGAATCCGTTTGTTACGCCGCCCGTCTTTACATTACGGTCCATTTAACACGCTTTCATCGGTTTTCACGTTTTCATCCATTTTGCGGGTTTCGATTGTTTTGGACGATTTCGTCTTTTACACATTTTGTCTATTTAACACGTTTTCATCCGTTTTACGTTTTCATCCGTCTCTACGTTTTCGTCCGTTTTTCACTATTTCATCCGTTTTACACATTTCATCCGTTTTACATGTTTTAAATACGCTTTTCCGTTTCATCCATTTTTCTTGTTTTCGTCCGTTTTCACGTTTTCACCGGTTTTTCATGTGTAAACACGACGGCGTGTATAAAATGGATGAAATGTAAAACGGATGTAAACGTGTAGAGACGGCCAAAAACATTTGAAAACGTATTAATATGCGAAAAAATAGACAAAATGTGCAAACACGAACGAAAACGTGAAACAACGGATGAAAACGTGTAAAAACGGATGAAGACGTGAAACAACGGACGAAAACGTGCAAAAACGGACGAAAACGTGTAAAACGGATGAAAACATGTAGAAACGTATGAAAACGTGAAAAAATGGATGAAAATGTGAATAACGGAAAACGTGTTAAAATGGACGAAACGTGTTAAAACATATGAAATGTGAAAACATACGAAACCCGCAAAAGACGAAACATGCAAAAGCGGATGAAAACGTAAAAAAGCAGATGAAAACGTGAAAAAGCGACGAAACCGTTTTAAAGCGGACGAAACCGTGTTAAAGCGGATGAAAACGTAAAGCAGATGAAAACACGAAATAACAGACGAAACCGTGTTAAAATGGACGAAACCGTGTTAAAACGGATGAAAACGTGTAAAAACAAACAAAAACGTGCAAAAATTGATGAAAATGTGTACAAATGGAAGAAAACGTGTAAAAATGGATGAAAACGTGAAAAAACGAACTAAACGGGGAAAAACAGACAAAATGTGAAAAAACGGACGAAAACGTGTAAAATGAATGAAAACATGTAAAATGAATGAAGACGTGTAAAAGCGGATAAAAGCGTGAAAAAAAGACGAAAGCGTGTTAAACGAATCTAAAGCGTGTAAACGCGTAAAACGTGAAAAAAGCGGACGAAACATAAGAAAACCAAATTTTAAGTTATTTTTAATGATCGTTACTATAAAGGACCAACGACGCAAGTTTAGCGTAAGATAACCAAATTTTAAGTTATTTATTAACGGTCATTAGCATAAAGGACTAACGATGCAAGTTTTTTTGGTAACGGGTACACATAAAGGACTAACGATAGAGGTTTATTGACAGAATGAGAAAGAAAAAAAAAAGAATTCTACATACAATGGAAAAAAGTGGAAAGTTAACAACATTTTTAGGTGATTTGCCCTATATTAATAAGACACCAAGACCGCATTTAATATCGCCACTTCGCTATATCTCTCTATAATCAACTTCATCACCAACTTAGTATAATAAGACAACCAACTTCACTACTAAAAATACCCCACTTAAACACATATGCATCCTACCAAAATGAAAATCACACACAAACACAAAACCAAGATTGGACGCCTGCATGACCGAGTTATGCATTTTTTATATTGAAGATGCGTGCTCATGGGCACCCTAATAGGGATGAACGCGTCATGCAATCGCTACTTTGACAAAGAACGCGTCTTCTTTGTGCAATTACGCATGGTCTAATTGGTTGATGAGTGTAGTGAATTCATGTTGTTAAAATGTGTGTTTTTTTCTCGAGACAATAATCTGTTAGAGAAAGTAACTGTTGGGATATAAAGTCAAAGTGTTGCTGAAAGTCAAAGTGCTGAAGAAAGTCAAAGTACTGCTTAATGAAAGTCAAAGTACTGCTCGTGTCAAAGTAATGTTATACCTAAAGGACTGTTATGAAAATCGCTAAGGATTATTATGTAATTTTAGAATATTCTTAGATTAGAATTAGTTTACTTGTCGTACAAGAATTGTAAACCGACTAGGGTATTCCTTATGCCTATAAAAGGACCCCTAGATTGGCATTAGAGGTACGCAATATTAGAGAATATTAGAGATACGAATTACATGCAAGTACGATATTAGAGTTATTAGGGTTGTTAGTGAATCTGTATAACAAGCAGGTTCAAAGTTTTAATAAAATTGTTGAAGTTTAAAGTTATTCTTATTAGCTTTATTGAAGTAGTTTCCGCATACTTAATAGAGTTATATCAGTGTTTCATTGTTAGTAATTTAGGATTTATCCAAGGTTGCTAAACCCTTACAAGTTACATAGTTAGTTTGATCAGAGTATACCGATCCAACAAGTGGTATCAGAGCTTGTGTGGAAACTCTGATTAAGAAGAAACCCTTAAAACCGATTTAACTACAAACCCTAAAAGATGTCTACTGAAGCTGCACCACCCCCATCCATCCTCTTTAGTGTATCCTTGAGCCACAAGCCTAGCTTTGTTTCTGATAACAATTCCTCTTTCATCCTTCTTGTTTCTGAACACCCATTTAGTACCTATTACCTACTTTCCAGAAGGCAAATCACAAAGCACCCAAACCTTTTGAAGCTTGAATTGGAGCAGCTCTTCTTGCATTGCTTCCACCCAACTTTCATCTTCAAGTGCCTTGTAAACATTCTTTGGCTCCATTTGTGACAGAAAACACATAAAGAGACATTCATTCTTGCCTTCATGAATCTTAGATTCATATATTTTACTAATGAATCCATGAACATCGTGCTGACTTTGTTTGTCTTCTAGTCTTCACAGATGAATAGACATCCCCAATCACATTTTCAAAAGGATGTGATTTATGAATAGAAGTGTGGGAGTCCGAGGAACGCAATCTCACTTGGCATATTTGAGATTTCAACATCATTGGCTTGAGCTTCCTCAAGAATCGGATTTGTAATTTCCACATCCGGTGTTGCGGTGGAAACATTTTGCCTAACATTGGAATCAATTTCCACCGCTTTCAAAATTTTCAAGATTCAAGTTACTATTTCCTTCCTTTCCCAAATCACTAGAAGGATGAGCATCTCCGGTTTTGGTATATCATCATTATCTCGCATAGTCCCAAAGAGGTAGATCAATTCATCTTGATCATCTGCATGATCTTTGCTTGGTTCATCATCATCAAGAAACTCTTCGAACTCGCAAAATCAAAGAAGATGTTCTGTAGAAACGGGCACATAATTCATAGTATTTGTTAGAGTATCAAGATCAAACGACCTTTCCGGACCGGTTCCTTTGACATTCACTTTGTTTTCTAGGAACTCAACATGCATTTTCTTCAATCTTTGGGTTCTTAAGTTGAATACTCAAAGCTTTACTAACCATGGAATACCCAATAAAATACCCTTAAATCGACTTTTCCATCAAACTTGCCCGGATAATCTATGGTATTGAGAATAGATACATGACATCCAAATGGTCTCATGAAGTCAAGGATGGGTGGTCTACCCTAAATAATTCATAAGGTGTCTTGTTCTTTGTCTTTACCACTAAAACCCTGTTTTGCACATAACATGCGGTGTTAATCTGCTTCACCCCAAAAGTGCAATTTAGAATCGGCCAACATGGTTCTAGCAACCTCTATTAGTGTCATGTTCCTCCTCTCAAGCAACACCATTTGTTGAGGAGTTCTAGCTACACTAAATTCTCTTTAATACCTTTATCTCGCAAAATCATCCATAACTCTATTCTTGAATTATGTCCCATTGTCACACCTAATGATTTTAACTTTCATATCATATTGGTTTTCTACGTGATAAAGATCTTGAGGATGCTGTTGTTTCATCCTTGGTTCCAAGAAAGAAAACCCATGTAAACATGCTAAAATCATCGATTACCACTAGATAATATTTCTTTAGATTCAAGCTGCACCGATGTAGGACCAAATAAGTCCATATGTAACATTTGAAGTGGGTGAGCAATAGAGTTAACCAACTTTGGTGCAAGAAGCTACGTGTTGTTTGCCTTTAAGACAAGCCCACAGGTTTGATCATTTTCAAATCTTTTCTGAGGTAAACCTCTCACCAAACCATCTTTGACAATCTTGTTAATGGTTTTGAAGTTAACATGACCAAATATTCTATGCCATAACATGGATTCATCCACTGTGGCCTTTGCACGCAAGCAAGCATAATCATCTTTAGCTACAATATTGTTCATATCAAAGCTATAGAGATTGCCTTTTCTAGGAATTTTAAGAAGAATCTGACTTTCATCAGGCATCTTAAAATCCTTAGAGAACAAAGCACATATCTTTGGTAAAAAGAACATTGTTCATCTTGTCACATTTGTGACACACTAAAAGATTGTACTTTAGCTCTTTTACATAGTACACGTGTTCAAAGTCCAAGTTACTAGTTTTGATAACTCCTTTACCAAAGAACTTTTCCATTTACTCCACCTTCAAAACTGACATACTGTCCATCATAATGCTCAAAATCTGAAAGATAGGACTTGTTTCCAGTCATGTGCCTTGAACACCCACTATATGTATATCCTTGATCTGATCTTTTTGTCATTGGATGTTCATGCACATAAGAGTAAAGAGTTAGTTTCTTTTGGGGACCCAAGCCATGATTGACTTGGATATGCCCCGTGTATCAATATAGTTAAATCTATCAAAGGTCATTGATACACCATTGGGATTGGTTGTAGAGGTATTTCCTTTAGGTTTCCATTCCCAACGTGCTGAGGCCTTCACAACATTGCCCATGTCCCCTTTTCTTGTTTACAACCCTTGCGGTGGTAACTTTTGAATGAGCGGTGGAAGCTTCTTGGTTTCTTTTAGGCACCCACTGTTGGTTATAATGAACCTTTTTAGTTAGAAAAGTTCCTTTCCCTGTTTGTGCAGATTTTGCAAAAGTTGTTTTGGACTTTGCACTTTTAACAGGTGACTTAGGGTGAGCATTGTTAACAGTTTTTGCAGTGGCAAAAGTTTTGAGGCCACTTCTTAGTTGAACTGCTCTTGGGACCATTTTGCAATGTGAATTAGGGTGTACATTATGTTGAAACCTGTTAGTCTCCACCCTTTTATTCCCATGGACTTCCCTTCTCCCATTATGATAGTCACAATAAGCATGTAAATGATCAAAACTACCACAGATATAGCATGCCTTATTGTACATTACAAAATCACTACCTAGTTGTTGAGATTTAACATGATTCCAACTCCTCTGGTTACCCCTAGGAGTCAAGGCTTGTTCTATACATCTCAAAGATACCTACGAGTTGGTCTAGGTTTATTAACCGGTTTCCTAGGTTCCTCTGTAATGATGTTAACAACTTTTGGGATAGAAGCCTCTACATTATTTTTAGCATTCTCATCAACAACGGATGAGTCACTAGCACTCTCAAAACATCATTATCATGCTTAATCTCTTCCTCACTTTTCACCATTGTGTCCTTTAAGGACCATATTCTCTTTCAAGTTCACGAAAATCTTCTAAGCTGTATGAGCTAAATCTATACCGGAGGTGATGGAACACCTCTTAGTGGTGGAGGCAATCGTATTATAACCCATACCGGACTTAACTTTACTATATATTTGAGCATTCCAAATTTTATCAATTGACTTAGACCGATGATAACATGTGTCTAAAGTTAAATTGACATTTTCATTTTCTTTTGAATTTTTCAAACTCCTTTTGTATGCTTCATTCACGGTGTTGTATGTTCTACCTCTCTTCTAAGAAGAATCATATCATCATTATATTTTGACTCATTTTCATGATAGTGCTCTATTTGCTTTTCTAATATTGTTATGGCTCTCTAAGATTAGACACAGTATAATTAGTAGTATATAACTCTTGTCTTTCATTAGAATATAAATCATTAAGCCTTTCAACTTCTTTAGCGACCTACATGTTTTAGAACAACTTTCAAAGTTTTGTACCTCGAGTCGAGAAAGCCATTAGAGCAAATTCAATAGCAACAAAGCGACATCGAATGTTCTTCTTCTTGTTCATCGACCATGAAACTCCAATCATAGCTCACACCATCAATAGCCAACATTGCCTTTGGTTCTTCCACGTTGGTCCCTTCTTTTGCTTGTACCAAGTAGACTGTTGTCCTTGGTCTTTGGTCTTCGCATTCTCTAGCAAAGTGTCCAAACTTGTGGCGCTTAAAGCACTCCACTTTCTTCTTATCAAAGCCTGCAGTTTCATCACCATTGATGTGAATAGGCTTGCCAGTCTTCTTGTAGAATTTCCTAGCCCTCATGCTAAGAAGAGCTATTTGCCATTTTATATCCATCTCCTCCAAGTCATCTTCATCAATTTGCTCTTTGTCTTCATGAGTTAAGACAGAGCCATCAACTTGTGTGGATATTAAAGCATAAAAGGTAGGATCTCCAATACTAGAAACCTTCTTCTTTGAACCTGCAGTGGTAACATTAACATTACCAGTGGAAACTTTAGAGCCAGCAATGGCAAAGTCATCATCACTATCATCTTCAAAATCATCACTTTGTCATGAGAGGTTGACAACAATGCCAACTACTAGAGCTTGTACCAAGTTTCCGCCTTCTTCAACCTTTGCTCAATAAGTTTGAAGTTGTTGTAAAGGTCATTGAGCTTCATTGTTTCTATGTCCGATTTTTTTCCCGACGGTAACATTGGTTTGAAACTACAAGGCAAACTTCTTAGAAACTTCAAATTCGGTCTTCCTTTTCTACCTCAATGCCAAACACAATCGGTTGTGTAACAATCTTACGGAGTTTGGTGAAGATGCTATCAAGTGAGTCATTGCTTGAAGCGGAGAAGTTTTCATAACTTTGCTTCAACAATGTCTTTTGTGTCTTCTTTGTAGCATCATTACCACCAAACACCGAGCAAATATCTTCAAACAGTTCTTTAGCGTCATGTGCTTGTCAATGCAATGATCGATCTCTAGGAAGAGTCATTAGCAACAAACTTCTAGCCTTAAGATCATTCTTCCCGCAAGCTTTTCAACACTAGATTCGTGCACAAAACTTTCACAACATCCGTGTCACCAACCTTCACATTACTAGTCTGAGACTTGAAAGAATCACCGGCTTGAATGATCTCCATAGAGCATAGTCCACGAATGAGAAAGTATTGCTCAATCGGTATCCTCCACATCTCAAACTCATTTAGTTTGAGCTTAGGTAGCCTTAGTGTAGAAGAGTTTGTTGGTTGTTTTCCATCTCCATTGAATTGAGTGAGTAGGTTAAGCTTATTCCTTGGATCTTCTAAAACAAAATATCAGAACCTTCACTCTGATACCACTTGATGGATCTAGACACACACCTTGTGTCAATGATATTTTGTATAATATTATTAAGCACGCGGAATTTACTTAGTAATATTTAGAAGATGGATTGTATGATGTATTGTAAGTAAACACATATTAAACAAAAAACTTAAGCTCCAATATTATTAATGAATAATACGAGTGATCTTGCTTATCACTAGGGTTACACCTTGAAGCCTTTGTGAGTAATACGTAGGTAATTAGAAAAGTACCTAAGACAATGACCTAGGACCTCCTTTTATACAACAAGGAGTCCTTTACAAGATAAGTATAAAGCTAACATTATAGAATATACATGAAATCTATTCTATACTTATCTAGCGCGTTCATCTAAACATTATCTAATAGCGATGGTAATAATGTACCGGCGGTGGTATCGTTTCCACCGCTAGTATTATCTGAGCGATGTAAACCACAATTATCCGTGGTAACGGATTATTCCCAACAAACTTCACCTAGTGCTAAGGATGACCTTGATTTTGAGGATATAACAACTAGTGATGATGAACTCATTAACTATGTAGATAATTCAACTAGTGATGTGGAATCTAGTCCAACACCTCCTGAATTTAAGAAAGACAAGGGTTATCATGCAGTCCCTCATCCCACTGGTAGTTTTCAACCTCCTAGGACAGATGTTTCTTGTTTTGGAGTAGACAACCTAGAGTTTAGGAAGAAGCTTACTGGCAAATCTAGTTCTGAAACCCCAAAAGAAACAGTTGAGAAACCTAATGATAATGTTAAGAGTCAAGCAGTACCTTCAACACAAAGTACTGCTAAACCTTCAGCAGTACCTTCAAGAAAACCTTTTCAAAATACTACTAAACCTTTTTGGGATAATTTTGGTCAAAACAGTTTTAATCACTCACCTAGAAGACAGAATAGTTTTGGTCATAGACATAGACGAAGCAATTTTGGGAGTTTGGGTCAAAAATTGTGTTTTGTTTGTTACAGTCCTGATCATTTGATTAAGCACTGTAACTTTCACTCAGAATACCTAAGCAAATTTCCAAAGAACAGATCTGCCAACCAAAAACCAAGAGAGAATAAACCAGTCTGGAATCACTCACATAGGGTTAACCATAGCAACTTCTCACAAGACTATAGGTACCCTCACCAGAGAAGATCTTTTTCAAAACCACCTATTTCACAAGCAGTACTTTCTCAAAGTACTGCTCAGTTTTCACCTAAACAAGGTACTGCTCACACTTTTTGGAACAAAAGCCCTAGGATATCTCGTTACTATCAACTTAGAAGGAATTATACTTCACATAGAGTATCTAGATCACAGGAACCAACACCAAGTGTTAAAACCAAATGGGTTAAGAAAGAAAATACTGCTGAGGGACAAACAGTACTTTCAACAAAAAGTGAATCAGATGTTTTTGTTGTACAAGAAAAAGAGAATTTAATGGAAAAAGAGAGTTTTGTTGAAAATCCAGCAAATTTTGAAAATCCACAAGCTAAGAATCAAAAGATAATTCGGGATCATGTTTTAAAAAATAGTGGAAATTACATACTCAAAGAATTTGAGTATGTGACTCCACAAGGGGAACACAAGTCAGTAATGGCTTGGGTTCCTAAAAGAAACTAACTCTCTCATTTTTGTGCAGGGAAACCCAGAAGAGGAGCTTAAAGATCATTTAATTATGGATAGTGGTTGCTCTGGAAGCATGACAGGAGACAAGGAGATTCTGTCAGATTTTAAGTCATATTGTGGAGGAAGAGTTGCATTTGGGAATGATCCTAGTGGAGGTAGAATTAGTGGGAAAGGAACCATCAAGGCAGGGAGCATAGATTTTGAGAATGTTCGCTATGTAAAGGAGCTCAAGTTCAACCTGTTGTCAGTATCTCAGATCTGTGACAAGAAGTACCCTGTGCTATTCACTGACAAGGAATGTCTTATTCTTTCCCCTGAGTTCAAGCTTGTTTATGATAACTTGGTAATTCTGAGAGTACCAAGAACCGATGATGTGTACAGTCTTGATATGAAGACTCTTAGCTCTTCTGAAAGAGCAACATGTTTAGTAGAAAAGGCAACACTTGAAGAAGCACATCAGTGGCATAGAAGACCGGGCCATGTAAATTTCAAGAATATCAACAAATTGGTCAAAAGAAATTTAGTTAGAGGTTTACCCACCAAAACCTACAAGAATGATCACTCCTGTTTGGCGTGCAAGAAGGGTAAACAACACAAAGCTTCATGCAAAAAGCTTGAGGATAGAACCATTAGAGAACCTTTGGAGCTGCTGCACATGGATTTGTTTGGACCTGTTTTTGTTGCTAGTCTAAACAAGAAAAAGTACTGTCTGGTTGTGATAGATGATTGCAGTAGATTTAGTTGGGTATTTTTCTTGGGATTTAAAGATGATACTTTTGATGCAATTCATGATCTAATCATAGCCCTTAAAAACCAATTGAGACTCAAGGTAAGAGGTATTAGATGTGACAATGGGACTGAATTCAAGAATAAGCTTATGGATGAGTTTTGTGCCAACAAAGGAATCAAGAGGGAGTTTAGTATTGCTAGAACTCCACAGCAGAAAGGTGTTGCAGAAAGAAAGAACAAAACTTTGATTGAAGCAGCCAGAACAATGCTTGCAGATTCACAATTACCTATTCAGTTTTTGGCTGAAGCTGTAAGTACTGCTTGCTATGTGTTGAATAGAGTTTCAATCACCAAACCTCAAATGAAGACACCTTATGAGTTGCTGATGGGCAACAAACCCAACATTCATTTTATGAAACCTTTTGGATGCCCTCTGACTATTCTCAATACAATTGATAATCTGGGAAAATTTGATGGCAAGTCGGAAGAAGGATATTTATTGGGATATCGCACCAACAACAAAGGATTTAGAGTATACAATGTAGTCACCAAGAAGGTTCAAGATTGTCTTCATGTTGAATTTTAGAAGATCAAGAAAATCAGAAGGGTAAAGGTCCTGATTGGATGTTTGATCTTGAGGTTTTGACTCCTTCTATGAATTATGTACCTGTTAGAGAAGAAAATCAAGCTGTCCACACGGAAGAAGATTTGCAGTACATTGTTCATGGAGTCAATATTAGTCCTGGTGCTGTTGAGACAGAGAAAAGTACTGATGAACCTATAACTATTGAAACAGAGAAAAGTACTGATGAACCAAAGTCTACATTATTTGCTGCAGATCAAGCTATTCAAGATGAGCTTAATAGGATGCTTTTTCAAGATGTAGTAGCACAATCTTATGATGATGATCAAAGAAGAGCTTATGAAGAAGCAAAGAAAAAAAACAAGAATGCAGAATTCTCTCACAGTACTTTAGTTGACGGTACTTTCGATCAAAGTACTGCTGCAACCGTTGACAGTATTTTGGATGATTTGGATGATCCTACCATGCCTGATTTAGAAGATACTGATGATGAGTTTGAAGATGAAGGCATTTTCTCAGATTCTTATGAAGATGCTGATTTTACAAACTTGGGTGATAATCTTGAAGTTCTACAGACTCCTACATTAAGAGTTCATAAGAATCATCCTACTGATCAAATCTTTGGACCTTCTACATCAGGGGTGCTAACAAGGACAAAGGCTAAAGGATTTTCTCAGCCACATAATGATTTACTTAGCTTTGTGTATAAACAAAACAGGCTGAATCATAAGGATCACCAAACATGCTTGTTTACTTGCTTTATCTCTCAAGAAGAACCCAAGAATATAGCTCAAGCATTAACTAAAGAAAGTTGGGTTGAAGCTATGCAAGAAGAACTTCTTCAATTCAAACTTCAAGAAGTTTGGGTACTATGTGATCTACCAGATGGAAAGAAAGTCATTGGTACAAGATGGGTTTTCAGAGTGAAGAGAGATGAAAGAGGGAATGTCATCAAGAACAAGGCAAGGTTAGTTGCACAAGGATATAGATAAGAAGAAGGAGTAGATTATCATGAAGTATTTGCTCCTGTAGCAAGGATTGAAGCTATTCGAATATTTCTTGCTTTTGCATCATATATGGGATTTCAGGTTTATCAAATGGATGTCAAGAGTGCCTTTCTCTATGGCAAGATCACGGAGGAGGTATATGTTAAACAACCTCCTGGTTTTGAGGATCTTGTACATCCAAACAAAGTCTACAAAGTTGTTAAGGCTCTTTATGGCCTACATCAAGCACCTAGAGCTTGGTATGAAAGGCTCTCTACTTTCTTATTGCAACATGGTTACAGAAGAGGAGCTATTGACAAGACTTTGTTCATCAAGAGAGACAAGAAGGATATCATGCTGGTACAAGTTTATGTAGATGATATCATCTTTGGAGCTACAAGACAGTCCATGGTAAAGGAATTTGAGCAGCTGATGCAACATGAATTTCAAATGAGTTCAATGGGTGAGTTAACTTTATTTTTGGGACTTCAAGTCAAATAGTCAAAGGAGGGAATCTTTATAAGTCAAGACAAGTATGTATCTGACATACTTAAGAAGTTCAACCTTGATGCTATGAAGCCGGTCACTACACCTATCAAGTCTATCAACTCATTGGGCAAGGATGAAGATGGTCAACTGTTGAAGTCAAGCTTCTGAGATCTATGATTGGTCATCTTATGTATTTAAGCGCATCTAGGCACGATATCATGTTTGTTGTTTGTTTATGTGCAAGATATCAAGTCTCACCTAAGGTCTCCCATATGAATGCGGTGAAAAGAATTTTAGTTATTTGAACCAACAACCTAAGTTGGGGTTGTGGTATCCAAAGGATTCACCTTTTCACTTGGAAGCTTTTCGACGGTGATTATGCGGTGATAACTATGATAGAAGATTAACCACTGGTGGATGCCAATATCTTGGAAGAAGATTAGTCTCCGGCAATGTAAGAAGCAAACTATTGCAAAGAACATCCTCACTTGAAGTTGAATATGTAGGCTGCGCAAGTCGTTGTGGACAAGTTTTGTGGATGCGAATCAACTCTTGGATTATGGGTTCAACTTCAAGAATACTCCTATCAACATTGATAATGAGAGTACAATTTGCATTGTGAAGAATCCAATTTATCACTCCAAGACCAAGCACATTCAGATTAGGCATCACTTCATCAGAGATTGTTATGAGCACAGGCTCATTAATGTTGTCAAGGTTCACACGGATGATAATGTAGCTGATTTACTCACCAAAGGATTTGATGTTTCTAGATTCAATCACTTGGTGGTAAGCATTGGAATGATTAATTACTAAGCTACGTTTAAGGGGAGGACTGATTAGTGTGTTAGACAGTCTTGTGCTTTGCTTGAGGGGAGGCAATTCAATGCTTATTTGAAGTTTCTGTCATTATGAAGAAGAGAATGGGAAAGTACTGCGTTTTGGTTATATGAAAGTACTGCTTTGGAAAATACTGCACACGTGGAAAGAACTGCTTGTCTTATCAACGTATTGTTCCAACGGTAATATTGAGGGGTAAAACACACTAACGGTAACTTTTTTATTATGGGCTGTGATTTTTCAAATCTCACCTATAAATAACTACCTTTTGATTTTCCCTCTCATATTCACTCTTATCAATCTTTTCTGTGAAAACGTAGAGGGGGGGTGAATACGTTTCCGTTTCAAACTTAAAACTTTTGTATCAAATATAGTATAAACCATTGCATATGCTAATCTCGACGCGAGGATGCATTTAACGCATTACGGCATGTAAGGCCAACCGCTTGACATCACATAAGATTCCGCAAGATTAATGGTTCATTATAAATCAAGTTTCACCATTATTAGTCCGGTTGCTTTTTCTTGATCAAGCGTGTCATAATACGTAAAGTGTTGAATATAGTTTGTGACTATATGAAAGACCAAGTATGCATCACAAACATAGACATCAACCACATAGAGAATAAACAAAGTAATACAAGAATAAAAGTAAAGCAATAAGTAAAAGGATAGACAAACCAACACGAGGATTTATAGTGGTTCATTTACAAGGACACCTTCATTGCCCTACTCCACTCCCCGAGTCACCTACTCGAGAGTTCGTAAGCACTACACCAATCTCCTTATGGCGGAGAAGCCTTCACAACGCCGCGGCAACCTTTTTCCGGTACAAAGCTAAATACCGAGTTCTTTCACCAAGGCGAACCACACCTAACACAACGTTGCCTACCCTTTATACGGTGCTAGGCTAACCACCGGGTTCTTTCACTCCAAGGTGAACCACACCTACACAACGTCGCCTACCCTTTATTAGGTACTAGGCTAAGCACCTAGTTCCATTACTATGGAGGAACTACTACCCATCACAACACAACACCTAATCTCAAAGAGATCCACTCCTTGTTACAACACCATCAAAGATATCACCATCCTTGGATCTAAACAAATACTATATGTATAACGATGCACCTCATCGATTATACGACCTAGGCATTCTTCACTAATGCCATTTACACGATCCTTCAGCACCTTTCACTAATGCCTTCAACACGGATCTTCGGCACTCTTCACTAATGAGTTTGACACATCTATGACACCCGTTATGTTTTATGGCCCAACATAACAAACCTTGTGTTCTATGGCACAAACACATAAACCATCTAGTCTAGTCATAGATACAAGAATATGATACTAGACAATATCCAAGACAATGTGTCTAATGGATATAAACTCCTAGACTAAACATCAAGAACCCAAAGCATGATGTAGTTAGTCTTCTATGAATGAAGATGACAAGTTTCCCAAGCTTGTTGTATGAGATCTTCATGTGCTTGTATCTTGTGATGGGTGATCACTTCAAGAGGGTAAGGAAGCAAGATCTCTAAGCTTGCTTTGGAGGATCACCGGAGTATGCTTACAACAAATGAGAGTTAGAAGCATTATGATCATATGAGATGAGGGTGGTTTACATGTTTCCTAATGATCTAACTATCCTAGATTTGGTGGAGAGAAACTATGTGAAGGTGTGAAGAAATGGTAAGAAGTGGTTTGCTATTTATAGGCAAAAGACCAAAACCATGTTACGCCCCAAGGATCCCTTCGGAGGATCCGCCCTTGTAATTCCAAGGATCCGTGGGTCATTTAAGGGATCCGCACGCTCCTCTTTACCCATAGTTTATGGGTTGAAACCATGGGCTATGGGTCATGGTTTTGAGTACCCACCAAGGTACAATGTATCTAGACATTGGGTATGGGTCTTGGGTCATGAGTCATGGGTTTTACCCAACACATTTACTTATGTTTATGTATTTTACAAAGTGTTTAACTAAACATGTTTAATGGTTTGTTAGGGGTTTGATCATAACACAACATAACAAACATATACGAACCTGTGTTGTAGCATACAAGGACTTGAGTCGTCGAGAGGTGTTGAGAGTATGTTGAGACAAAATATAATTACAAGTAACTTATACATTTTCGTTATGTATTACAAGTTACATGTTTGTCATCAACAAAACAAATGAGAATGTATAGATTAAATATCGTAATATTTGCACTAACAATCTCCCCTTTTGATGATGACAAAATATATGTAAACGTAATAGATAGGTAAATTGTCAAAGTTACTTGTGTCCGCATTCCTATACATTACCTTCTTCGTTTACACTCTTCTCCCCTTTGTCGAAACAAAAGGGTGTATCCTTTCTCCCAAGAATGGTGAGTTTGCATCATCCCTAGTGAAGTTAAAATAAAACACCTTATTGCTCCAATTGGCACACCACGCCAATACCTTCAACACGAAGCACTAATGACGAAGCTTAGCAACTCATGACTTTGAGCTTGCATGTCTTCAAAAGGTGGTGATCTTGCCTTTAAAAGGAACCTAGAGAATCGCACAAAAAATAGAAAGATCCTTTGAATTATGACCATTATTGCCAACTACTCAATGGATCAAATTTTGAGGCTTAACCTACATCAAGGTTAGTGTTAAGAAGAAAAGAAAAGGAAAATATATGATGAGAAAGAAATCTCCTTTGTTGAAACACAAAGGAATTTTGAAGAATGAATGTGCATGCTCCCCTTGACGGTTGCTCCCCTTGTTAAAGGCGTCAAGTATTTTAGGAAGGCTAAGACGAAATTATTGCAAAATTTGCAATGTTTTAGCTTTGACGAAAAACTCCCCTTTATTGAGAGCGTCAAGTACTCCTAGTGTGTTTTGAAAATCTACAAAACAAAAAGTTAGTGCAAAATTATATTCGTCCTTGGACGAGTAAGTCATATGATGCACTTTATAAATGCTCGACGGAGGCTCCCCCTAGCTCGAGGGCGTCAAGAAGAACCTACAAAAAAAATGTAAAAGTTCGTCCATAAATAGACGAGAATCCCATACACATCAAAGTGTATATATATGAACCTACAAAGAAAGGATTAGTGTCAAAAGGAGAATAATCCTACTACTTGCATCATCATGGTTGGTTTAGAGGTTGTAAGGTTTGTTCAAGGTAAGAAAAAATATGCTTAGGGATGAGACGCATTTCATTACGAAATTCACTTGGCTTTTGACAACATGGATGTTTGTGGAGGATGGTTGAGCGACCATGAATTGTAGTGGTAGTGAGACACTTGTAGGATGTGGTTGACATAAGTAGCTTGTGGTTTGAGGTTGTGGTTGACACAAGTAGGATGTGGTAGAACATGAGACATACTTTAACACGTAGTTCATGAACTATACCTTGGACACGGTGATAATGATAGAAATCATCATTATGACTTAGAGGTATGGAATTTGTGGTAGAGGTGATGAAAGGTATCAAGGTGAATCTTTGACTTGGTTGATGACTCACTATAGGTGGTAGACATGATGACTTTGTGAGTAGTGATAAAAGTGGAGTAAGATGGTTAGGATGATGCAAGATTAGAAATAACAAAAATGTGCGAATGAGCACAACTTGACTTGATGATGAAATCGACTATTGTCATCCTACAAGAATCCAAAGAGTTAGTACAAAAGGAAAACATTTATACCAATGGATAAATTGTTCACATAAAATCATGAAACAAAAAAAGAATAACACGTAAAGACTCATATAAAAGCAACTCATTTATAAACATATAGGAAACATATAATCCTAAGTGTTGAACAAGTGCTTGTGTGGGAAAAAGGAAATTTGAAATGATTATCTAAAGAGATAAAGTTCCTACTGTTCCACGGTTCCTCCGGTTCCCTCACTAGAGGGATCCGGCTAGCTTAAGTCTAGGGATCCGGCTAACAGATGAAGTGAAAAAGAGGTGATTGGGTTCTAGCAAGGTCTAGCACCTACATATCCTAAGTTACTCAATCTATTAAGTGCCTTATATGAAGATGGACTTGAATGATCAAGAGAGAATGATTGATGGTAGCTAATAATTGCCTTTTATGGAAAATGGGGCTTTATGAGCACTAGTGGATGATTAAAGATGACACTAAGACATTTGAGAGTGTCAAATGGTGTTAAATGATCCTAGAGATCGATGATGACTTAAGAGATTTGGAGAATTCCTTAAAAATCATAAGAAATTAAAACCTAGTTTTGGCCTATTTTGAGGTAAGGATGACTAAAACAATTTGCTAAAATTGAGAGAAATATCAAACTAGGTGTTTTGAGATGAAAGGAACAATGTGTAAACATTAGGCGGAAAGATGGTGAGTTTTGAAATAATAAAAAAATACTTCGAATGTGATCCTAAGTCATCCATGAGTGAATGTGAGATCAACTGAGCCTAAGGAAAGTTTAAGTGATCCTAATGTAGTATGTTTAACTAGTCCAATAAGGTCTAGAATGTTGGATTGATGCAAGGAGGCTACAAAGGAACTTCTGTCCACCCGGATCCTACGGATCCTTCACTTGAGGGATCCGTCTAGTTACATCTAAGGGATCCGGCATCTGAGACATATTTTCTTAACAGAATAGTTGCAGAATTTTGCTCTATGTTTCGAATTATGAAACAAATTGTTTCTACAGCAAGCATACATGTATACACGTTAAGCAAAGCAAGGAGAGCATGTAGAGATCACATATAGGCAATCAAATGAGATCGAGCTCACAAATAACATAAAGGTTTAGCAAACTTTAAAGCACTATTCAAGAAGTCCAAAAGCAGTTCTGGTCTAGATTAGTAAATCATTTAAACTAACAATGACATGAAAGGTATGTGTCTAGAAACAAAAGAGCACATGATGGTGTTCAAGACAAAAGAGTTGTGAGGTGCTAGTTTAGGACAATATAGTCATTACGGATGGTGGTTAGCATACAATGAGCTTCGTCCATGAAGTCATGTAGCTCTTCTCGATCAAAGCGAGATAATCGCTGATGAGGCAAGTGGTTGTGATTAGCTAAAAGAAAAATTAATTTTACAACTTGTTTGATTAGTAATCCTAAGACAATGCAAAGTATTTCCATTGTAAACTTACTTTAGGAAAACATAGGAGTATAAATTTCTCAAGTGAGAGAATGAATATGAGACTATTACTAGCGGTGCTCAATTACGGCTAAACACGACCATTTTACAGGCGATTCCACATACCCAAATTCTCTCAAGGAAGCAATTCAACCGTTAGGTCAAATTCATTTCTAGTGCAATAAGTTCTCCAAGATTCATTCTCAAGTTAGGAAAATTGATATTCCTACAATGGCCTATCGAACAGTAGCAATGATGATACTTTGCTTCGTTTATATTAATATTATACTTGAAACAACTAAGGTGAAGAAGGTGTCAAAAAATTAAACGTTGTCTATATAGTGAACAAAAAAAATGGTTGCATGAGCTAGTTCAACATATGTTGTTGGAAAGCTCGACTTTGGACTTTCGGATATGAACAATTATATTTGCGTTGCAAAATAATTTACTTGAGTATATCGGATGAAATAATCAAGTTGTCAATCCTACTATGAAGCTTGGAGAGCAATCATGAAAAGGAAAACGGGAGAGTACATGTTAGGAATTAGAAATTCCAGGTATTAAAGAGTCGGTCACCTCAAGTATATGTAATCGTTAGAAAGCTCGTAGTCGTAGTTCTTTTAAGTTAAGTAGTATTTAGTTAAGTAACACCGTGGAGGACTGGACGGGTCTTTACCCACTGTATGCCACGATCCACACCCGATGTGTGGCGATTTATGTAAGACTATAAATACTCTACCTCCCAAGGTAGAGAGTTGGAGCTCATAATAATATCTTTCACTTTCTATCACTAAGTTCCCTAAACCTCTAACTTTCTCTCTAGAATTCCACTTATACGCCTACTTAAGTTAATGGTTTGATGTATGTGAAAACTAATATCTAACAATTGGTATCAAGAGCCATGGTTAGATCATATCTTACACATCTTTGGATTTCTAGTGGTTTTAGGTGGTTTTGAGTTTGAAAAGTTTAGTGGTTTTGCATCATTTGGTTGATTTCTTGTGTTAAAGTTTGGATTTTGATAGTACTTTTATGTTTAGAATCATCACAAGTGTTTAGGTTTTGATTTGGTAAGCTTGAATCATCGTGGTTGGGTTGTTTTGGATTGAAAAGTGATGTTTATGTGGTTTTCTTGCTAGCGACTTGATATACGGATATCTTTCTTCGTAGCAACTTGCTTCACAATTTTGTAGCGAGTTACAGTTTGGAGCTAGCGACTTAGACCTAGCGATTTCTGAGACAAGTAGTGGACTCTCCACCACGGGTGGCGACAGTGGTAGCGACTTGGTCTCAGAGCGAGTTGCTCTTTAGCGACTTGAATCTTTAGCGACTTGAGTCCGCCAAAATTTTGCTAGCGACTTGAGGCTTAGCGAGTTACTACTTAGCGACTTGCCTTACATTTAGCGACTTGGGACTTTAGCGACTTGGTGGTATAGCGAATTAGTTGTTAGCGACTTGGTTCAAGAATTCGTAGCGACTTGGTTGATTTTTCCGTCAAAACTTCAAACGGCCATAACTCTTGAACCGTAACTCCGTTTCGTTCTACCCATCAAAGCGACCGTGAGAACGAGGAGAATGGCACGCCGAGCGGGTCAATCTTCGAGGTCTAAATCCGCTCGAATGAAGTTATTGAGGTTTTAAGTTTTAGACCTTAATTTCGTGAAAAGCGGGCATAAACCAATCCGAATCACAACCAAACAACATCTCGCTAATCCTACAAACAATCATATGTCCTAACACACAATTGTCTATCATTCCATTGGTCATTGCTTAACGGTTTGGTCTTGATTTTAGTAAAATCCGTGAAAGATTCTATTTCTCGGTTTGAATCATAGACTTGTAAAATCCGTGCATTCTACCACATCATGTCTTACTCTCTTGACCCGGTGATTTCGGATGTGCTTAAATTGTATGATGATGTAGACAACCACGAGAATATTAGCTACACCGAACGATTAAAATGATTGAATCAATCAATGAGGATGTGATATCTCCGGGTTCGAGACATTGAAAAGATGAAATGCACCAATCAATGCTACAAAATGCCATGCTAAAGGAATGTAACATTGAGCCCTTTCAACTACTTTATCAAGACCTCAAACTACTTTTATCTACAACTATGGATCGAACAAGCGGTGCTCTCCTTCGTCGATTTTCCCATCTTGACAAGAAGCTGTACTACTCAACTTAGAACAAGCGAGGTTTCAAATTACTAAAGAGAAGTTCTCAATTGATGTATCTAATGCAGCTCTTCAAGTAATCTTGATCAATTTCGGTCATTTATCCGGGGAATATTCCTCGATTTTGATGATGACATGACTGGAATTTCATTCAAGAAACACTTTGGAATGGAAATTCATGAGTTCGAAACACCTTTATTCAACTTATTGGTAATATGGAAATATACATTAAGGAAGTCGTCAAGAGAATGACAAGATGAATGAATTGAATGGGTGTCAAGTTATGTTATGTGAAGATTGTGATAGGTCGAGCAATGGATCGGTCGAACTAATGAATGACGCCGAAAGCGTAAGCTCAATTGCAATGAAGGAGGATGAAGACAAGCGATCGATCTCAAAGACTCGAGTCGAAAAGGGTGAAACGATCTACATGACAACTCCTAGTATTCATGTGGTGAATATCGATGACATATCTTCGAGATGATCGATGTCATGTGATGAGGTACCCTTAACTGCTCAACATAGTGCATCTACTAATGTTCAAACATACGATCTTAATCTTGAACATGATTACGATAAATGTTCCTTGGTTGAGGTTGAGTCTAATAATTTCAAAACATATGATATGGTTGTTAAAAGGATTTTGATGAACTTTCAAACAAATTCTCAAAACTTGAAAACATTGCATTTCACTTGAAATTGCAATACGTAGTAAAGAAGAAAGTTTTCAACTTAACAAACCATGTAAAAATCCGGAACTTCACAATTCGTGAACTTTTGAAATTAACACTTTGAAAGCTCGACTTCAAGACAAAGAGTCAACTATCAACAATTTGAAGAAACACATTTCTAATACGCATGTGAAAAGTAATTTGGTTACAAGTAATTACGATGTTAATACTATTGATGATATTCAAATGAGAAATGATGAATTAGCGGTTTGTGTGGCCAAATTACTAAAGGAAAATGAGTCTTTGAGAAAGCATCACATAGAACTAAGTGACTCATCAAAGAAGCTAGAACCGAGTCAATGGAACAAAACTCTTTGATAGCAAAAATTGATGAACTCAAAGCTCAACTTCGTGAAAAGAGTTTCTATTGTTGCCTTAAAAATGAGCTTAGGAAAAGCGTAGGGAAAAGTGTGAACACTAAGTTTACAAAACCATCAACCTTGGGAAACCGGCTTCTCATCCCATTAGAAACCGGTCCATTGTTAGGCGACCCTCTGCGTTTATATCCGAAAGACCAAAATTTTCAAAACACGGTTTGCCTCCCGAGTTGATGAGAAACAAGTTTTGTCAAAACCGGTCACTTCACCGAGTTGCCTAAGAATTATGCTTCTAGTTCCTCTAAACCTCAACAAGCATCTACTTCTACTCCAAGACCTCTAGGATTAGTTCAAAAAAGTGTCAAAATCAAGCATTAAAACCCGAATTCATATGATATGAATGACTTGTGGAAGAACTATTATCTAGAAAAGCTAGAAAAAGGCACGATTCGAAAAGACGGAATTTTAGGTGCAAGACCTAGGGTGATGAATTCTACGAGATTTCAAGGCATGCTAGTAGTTGTAAACCACTACCTAGGAACACTCAAAAGACTAGGATTGGCGTGCACTAAGAGTAGTTATTTGCATAAGAATGCTAAGCATGTAGAAAACAAAACTAGAAATTCGAGTCTTTTCCACATAAGAAAGTTTCCTAATTCACATGCCAAGGTACTATCCACTAAGACCACTAACGCGACTAAGGTTCAACATGTTGTGAAACAATACAAACCAAAAACTTCGCCTAGATGGATACCAACTGCTAAATCTTTGGAAACTAGGAACAAGGATAAGTCTTCCACTATGTATAAGAAGCCTTACAATCCTAGTCCTTGCCATAAGTGGATACCGTCGGTAGAATGTTTAAGGATCTTGGACTTAGGTGGATTCCTACCGGAAAGTTGTTTTCGATGAAAAATCAAGGTTGACCGTGAAACCCCAAAGAGTTTGGATACTAATGTCACTAACCCATATATATGCAATCAAGCTTGTAATGTTAGTGCGGTACTCCTTACTCGATTCAGAGATACTTGATTCTTCAATACATGGACCGCTTAAAGTATGGATTACAAATGGATTGATATCTCATAACTCACGGGTTCAAGTTTCTCAACATTGATATTCAACCGGCTATGACGTCTGTTCACTTTAGTTCGGGCCTCAGACTTCATCATAATGGCGTCTGCAGATAACACTTGAGCCCCGTTCTTCAAAGAAAAGAAAAGTGTACACTCTTACGTGCGCTTAATCTTCAAACTAAAGAGAAATTCTCGTGAATGGTCATACTCATCTTCATTCTTCATCAACAAGCTTCATGTTTTCCATGCTCATTCGGTCATCAAGTGGATCTACGTTCATTGGTGTATACTCCTATTCACTTGTTAAATCAAAATGGCAACCGAATGCAATTTTTGAGGGGAGAAGAGTGAATATACTACATGATGATGGATGTTTGAATAATGGTTATACGACTTAATTTTTGATGATGATGAGTGTATATTCTATTTGATGAAGAAGTGAATATACTAAGGATAAGCTGGATTCATTGTTTTGATTTTGATGACTCTCCTCCAACGCCTAATGCTTCACTTACTAAGGATAATTGGAATCAATGTTTGGGATTCATTGTTTTCAAAGATATGTTTGATGAGTACTTTCAACCTTCGACGAATGTTGATCATCCGAATCAAGCTCATGCTCCAGTTTCTATTGATTCAACTGGTTCACCATCTAAGAAGTACTTCTTGGAATTCTCAAGCCCAAATCTCCGATTATTCCTCAAGGCGTTTATAATGACTATCATAATATTGCAGTTGCACTCATGAATAATGATCCGCTCTTTGGTATTCCTTACCAAATCTTCACGGATTATTGTTCATGAATAGTGATCCGCTCTTTGGTATTCCTTTGCCAAATATTTACGGATTATTGTTTCTCTCAATGTGCACGCTATAAATCAACCACATGAACTTAAAGAAAATGACTTCCTCATCCGCTCGAAGACATTATTGGTGAATCTTCCGGATCGTCTCTACATGTTTACTTTAAGGAAGAATGCATTGATGTTGAGGAATCATTTGTTCCGGTTCATTCGATGGGTCAATGTACATCCGATTGTATGTTGTTTTCACGTGTTGGGCATTTGACACAAGTTGATGACTTGAGTTAATCATTTATCACTTATTTGAGATTGAAGTTGACTTTCACAAAGGCGTGTTCTTATTTGATAACTTGCTCGGGCTTAAGAATTTGAGTTGAAGACTTGGTTTATCTAGTTACCAAGATCGGGTGGATGGTTGAAGACACCGTAAACTATCACTATTAGGAGTTACGTTGTTTTACTCAAGGTCACATGCGAGATGATGATGTGGATAATCTCAAGAGGTGTTAATGTCTCATACTTTGTTTGAGTAGTGAGTACTTAGAGATTTGCTTGAAGCATAGATTCTACACGTTCTTCCATCTTTAAGTGCAAGCTTAAGACACAAATGCGGGAATTCGACTTCGGTTTCAAGTTTGGTATATCGGTTTTTCTTCAACAAATGGTCACTTCAAATTGTCTACATATGGGTTGATAAAGATAGTCGAGAGAGTTTGTGTAGCAGTTGATTCTCACAGATTCATTTGGGCTATTTGAGTTATTCTCACAAGATTTCAAGTTTATTGATTTATTATGTTTTCTTGATTCGAGGTATCAAAACCAAGAAGGGGAAGGATGTATTATTCCAACTATTTGGGGAAATGGTCTCGGAGCCTTTTGGTATGTGTTACTTGATTCGAGTTGAAAGAAATGTGAGGAGAATATATGGTACGTGAGATGATATTGCTTATCGACATCTTCGATATGTTTAATGGTAAAGTGCATCCGGCTATTGCTTCATGTACACATTGGTATGATGATTCCAATGAGAGTGCAAACGATTAATGGGAAGAGATACATTTTAGTCGTTGTTGATGACTACTCTAGATTTACTTGGGTAAAGTTTTTGAGGACTAAGGATGAAACTCCATCTATCATCATCAAACTTATCAAGCAACTACTGTGTTCGCCTTAACAACACGGTTAGAATTGTTCGAACCGACAATGGCACAAAGTTCGTTAATCACGACTTAAGTCATTTTAAGAAAGTATTGAAATCGGTCATCAAAGAAGTGTTCCACGAACTCCTCAACGAGCGGTGTAGTTGAAAGACTAAATCGAACTCTTGTGGAAGCCGCTAGAACAATGCTAATTTATTCAAGGTTCCAATGTTTCTATGGGTGAAGCCATTCTTTCTTTTCTACACCCAAAATCGCTCTCTCATTCACACCTCTCATGGAAAACTCCATATGAACTTGTTCATAAACGAAAACCCGATTTATCCTATCTTCGTGTGTTTGGTGCTTTGTGCTATCCAACAAATGACGGTCAAGATATTAGGTAAATTAAGAGCTAAAGCGATTATTGGAGCTTTTGTAGGTTATGCACCAATCAAGAAGGGTTACCGAATCTACAACAAAAGAACTCGAGATATTATGGAAACTATTCACGCACGCTCGATGAGTCGTCCGGAAAATGGCCTCGGACACCCAACTCAGACCCGCACTTCAAAACAATCTCATTGGTTCATCCTTGTTCCAAACTCTTCTCAAGAAACTCCATATGTACCTCCATCCGAAGATGATTTAAAGAAAGTGTTTGATCCTATGTTTGATGAACTGTATGATTCAATTACTAATGAGGTGTTGATCCACACAGAGGATGCTCATATTCACGTGAATGAAGTCAATCCTCGCCTCAATATCGTTAAGTCAGAAGCACCTGCGATCCTTCGCCTCATCAACAAATCATCATTCTTCAAATGTACATCATGGAAATGTTTTTGGCATCAATGATGAAGTTAATCCCTTTGCTACCCCGAAGATGCTCCATTTGAAAACATATTTGCTCACGAATCATCATCGAACCATCTTCTTCGGAGACATCGACTCACCTACCTCGGTTCCTCAATAACCGCCACATGAACACCTCAAAAATGGACTCACGATCACCCCTTAGACAACATCATTGAAATCCTCTCGTCTGTATCAACCCGGAAACAACTCGTAACCGATGCCTTATGGTGCTTCTTCAACTCCGCACTATCTAAGATCGAACCAAAAGATGTTAAAGCGCCATGAATGAAGATAGATGGTTCAATGCCATGCAAGATGAAATTCATGAGTTTGATCGTCTTGATGTATGGGAGTTAGTACCGCTCCAGATCGTGCTATGATTATAGCTCTCAAATGGATCTTCAAAGTAAAACTTGATGAGTATGGTGATGTGTTGAAGAACAAGGCTCGATTAGTTGCTAAAGGATATCGTCAAGAGGAGGGTATAGACTTTGAAGAATCTTTTGCTCCGGTTGCTCGAATCGAGGCAATCGTAATCTTCGGCTAACGTCGCTAGTAAGAACATGGTAGTATATCGATGGATGTAAAGACGGCATTTACGAACGGAGATCTTAAAGAAGTCGTCACGCCGCCCAACCGAAGGATTTGTGAATCAAGAGCATCCTACTCACGTTTATCGTTTGAAGAAGGCTCTTTACGGTTTAAAGCAAGCTCCAAGGGCATGGTATGATACATCGTCAAAGTTTCTTCTATCAACCGGATTCATCAAAGGAGCGATTGATCCTACATTGTTCACCGTGAAGTCGATGCGAGATCATGCGGTGTCAAGATACTCGTCAAGCACGTGGGGAGGTGCTCGGTTTTGGGTGATAAGCTTGTGAGTGGTCTTCAAAGAAGCAAATGAGTACTTCTATTTCCTCTACTGAGTTGAATCTGAGCCATGTCATCTTGTTGTGCTCAAATCTTATGGATGAGATCTCAATTATCGACTATGGCTTTGTATTCAACAAAATCCTGTCTTGTGATAATAAAGTGCTATTGCTCTCTCATGCAACAACGCTCAACACTCAAGAGCAAAGCATATCAACATTCGACATCATTTCATCGGGAACAAGTGGAAAAGGTGTGGTGGAACTATATTTTGTGAGGTCCGAATATCGGTTAGCGACATCTTCACCAAAGCTCTTCCAAGAGAACGTTTTGAGTTTATTCTTCCACGACTTGGTTTGAAAAGCCTTCAACCGAAACTCTCAAACGCCTTCGTGAGGAAGACGAGGAGTAAAGGTCTATCTTCATCTATCTCTTGTATATATATTTATTTGAAAACAAAATACAAAATTATAAAACTTTCAAAATCCATAAAAATTTGAAAATTCGAAAAATCTTCAAAAAATATTGTCATTTTGTCATGTTTTTTTCCTTCTCGGTTCGATAATATCTACGGTCTTTGTCTTGTCATTCAAAGAATGACACGGGACTTTAGATGTTGTTCGAATTCTTAAAAAAAAATAAAAAAAAAAAAAAATAAAAAATTGGGAGAAAGAGAAATGGTTTATTGTCATTTTCGTGCAATAACCTGGTTTTAAAAGAAAGAACGAGCCATGTTTCACCATGTTTTCAAATTCCATGCTCGATTCTATTAACATTTATCTCTTTGAAAACCAAATGCTTTGAAAAATAACTCGGTTTCTATTTTTGATAATCATCGACTTATATGTCAAATCTCTATCTCAATCAACAACCTATGTCATTGATTGAGGAGAATGATTTCAATTAAATTAAAAGTTGTTTGGCATTAAATTGTTTTCAAAAGATATACATGCATGTTTTATCAATGGAGTTTAAAGTCTTAAAATCCGATCCTTATCGGCTCAAACGCTTTCACAATCAAGTCACAATTCTCCTTAAAGCTTTCAAAATCAATTTAAATCTATACGAGATCACAAATCTCAAATGTTTTGATAATTGTGATCGGGAGAATGTGTGATTTAAATTGGATTTAAACCGATAATTCGGTAAATGGTTTTATTAGAATGTACATGCCATCCTTCCCACATGTGACAAACGATTTCAAATTTTCAATGCACATGTTGAGGGGAGCATCTATCCTAAACCTTTGATTTGAAACGTGATCATTCATCCCAATGTGCATGTTCCTCTAGTATGTGCAAAACTCTTTTCAAACCTCGAGGCACATATTGAGAGGGAGCAAATTCATGGAAACCTCATCCTTCCGGAAATGCTATACCTACTTGATTTGATGTGGGAAGTGATGTTGATATCTTTAGAAATTGGTAATCAAAGTTAATTCTTTCTCTTGCCTCCATGTGCAAAACTTTTCAAATACTTGATGCACATGTTGAGGGGAGTTCTCGTTTAAAAATATCAAAAACAATTCAGTACAAAATGCTTTGATAATATATCACAAGTATCCGAATTGATTTTCAAATGGTTTTCAATTGGTTCCAATGGCGTATTTAACAATACCAAATAGACCGACCAACTTTACTTTATATGCGGTGATATAAGGATGATAAGGTTAGGTATGTGTTCCCATGATCCGCTGTAACGGAGGGATCTACCCAGGGACAATCCACTAGTTAGTGTAGATGTCCTTAGGTATGATGATAAAAGGAGAAAAATGAGATATGGGAAGAGTGCGGACTAAGACCGAGCTAGTATGGAATAAACCCAACAAGGTTCTAGCTATGAAGTCTCGGTAAGCTTGAAGGGGTTGAAGAATTAAAAGAATTGAATGAGGAAAGGGTGAAAACAAATAGCCCCCATTTATTCAACCTTAGGCGGATACGGGTTCAATTCATATACTCGATGGTAACATCGGTATTGAAGACAAGACGTCATGGACCCAGTGACGACCGCACTTCAACTTTCCAAACCACTCAAGTTCCTCTTAAAGGGCTTGTTTCATTCTCACTGGGAACCGATATTATCTATCGACTTTCTCTTAGAGATGGTTGATATTGAAGAAGGAGACCTCTCCCTAGTCTCCCACGGGATCCAAATATGCACAAATTGAGTCTAGAGCCACGAGATCATCAATAAATCTCATTAGGACACTTTCAATAAAGACTCTCTGTTTCACACAATGTGGAAAGAGATTATATCTTGAGTCCCACGCATTATCCTTGTGGTATTGCCGAACATCCGAGTGATGTGTTTACATATTCACAATGAAGATGGAAAGCCTCGAGCCAACATCAAACAAGCTCTGGTAGGTGGCATGTGAGATCTATTATATAGATCAACCATGTGACAACCTGAATGTAAACAATGGGGCGATTCAATCTCTTGAATCAATCACAGTTCAGTTATGGATTGACGGATACCTTTGAAAACCGGTCGTTGTGTTTAAAAACTCTTTTCTTTAGCACATCGACCGTGTACTCATTTTTCAAACCAAAAGGTGTTTTATGATTGATAATTGATTTTCAATAAAACCTTCGTTGTATTGCAAAACAATTTCTATTGAGCAATACACGATTGTTTTTCAAATCTCTTTCCATCAATCGATGGACTTAACATTCATTGATTCACTCACTCCGTGTTATCTTCTTTGAGATGTTCGGTTTGAGAACAACTAGAGCATGCGAAACCACATCAAGGAAATTCTTGAATTATACCGATCACAGGCAAGACATGTATCGCTTCAACGGGAACCGTGGGCGTGTACCTCAATTCAACGAAAGTGATCAAAGACACTTTCGTGCGATTTATTGCTGCTGTTGTATGCGGTACACCGACGCTTGCGGTGATCGAATGAAGCGACCAATCCATAGCCGCATGCTCACTTAACACATTCAACTCAAAGAAATCATGATTAGTGCATCAATGACTCGATATTTTCACTCCAAGCTTCGCTATCACGCCAATATCATGAATCAACTAAAGCTTCCGCTACTCGATGAGAAGATTTCATGATCTAGAATGTGAGCATGTCGGTCCTAAAGTCACAACACCACGAAGGATGTCTTAGAGATTTTGATAGTCGATGATCTCAAAAGATGGCTCAAATTATTATCACGTGGATCGGAAAAGACCTCCACTTGGAGTAATCAAACATGCAATGTGAAGAATCAATGACTACGAGCTTAGGAGCAAAGGACTACATCAAGAATGCAAGATCAAGTGTTAATGTATTATCTAGTTGTATTCTATGTAATTTTGGTACATGATTGAGGTGACCTCCCTTGGGGAGATTGTTAGGAATTAGAAATTCGGTATTAAAGAGTCGGTCACCTCAAGTATATGTAATCGTTAGAAAGCTCGTAGTCGTAGTTCTTTTAAGTTAAGTAGTATTTAGTTAAGTAACACCGTGGAGGACGGACGGGTCTTTACCCACTGTATGCCCGATCCACACCCGATGTGTGGCGATTTATGTAAGACTATAAATACTCTACCTCCCAAGGTAGAGTTGGAGCTCATAATAATATCTTTCACTTTCTCTCACTAAGTTCCCTAAACCTCTAACTTTCTCTCTCTAGAATTCCACTTATACGCCTACTTAAGTTAATGGTTTGATGTGTATGTGAAAACTAATATCTAACAGTACATCATCAACACAAGTGTAGGTTATGATCCGATGTACATTCTTGTTGTTTTTAGAAAATGATACAAGAAAATATGAAATCAATAAATCATATAAGAACATAAAACATTTATGTTGCACACATGACAAACTCAATCAAAAGGCCATTTAGTGTGTTTATATGTTTTAAACATTTTTCAACTTATAAAACTAACATTTTCGACACAACTAGATGTTATCCCAAACACTCCTTCAAATAGCACATTGATTAGTAGACTATTACTAAATCGACAAACAAGAGAATGAATAGCAAGGTAAGGAAACCACATATGCTATTCAATCAAACAAGTACAAAAGCTATTTGAGATAAGCAATAATCAAATAACGCAAAGAAGACAATTTATCATTTAGCATAGCATACGAAAGTTCTTTTCATCGCTTTGTGTTAAATATAAACATGTATACCAAGCTTGATTAGTTTATTTTATATTTATAAATATGATCAAAACCTTAATTTCAATAGAGGACACATTGTTATTCAAAAGCGAAAACATCCGTCTCAATTAGATCAAAAGTTTGTGCAAAAGTTATGATCGAAAATGACTTTCTATTATTAATCAATGATTCTGTAAATTATTGTTTTGAATCAGTTTATGAAATCATTTTTAAATGAAAGTAGACTCAAATACCTTTAAAACGATAGGTGGCACGACTTCTAACGACTTACGGTTAAAAGTTATGAATTTTTGAAATTGACAAAACTGCCTCTTGTACCTCACGGATCCCACGGATCCCTTGCTTGAGGATCCGTCCATGTAACCCGAGGATCCGCGGATCGATACGTAATTACACAAATGCACGTTTTGACCCGACGAAAAGGTTTAACCTTTGTAGACTTTTAGTGAAGTTATATTAACCATTTTCACCTTTATTCAAGCTTGATTAACAAGATATCTAAAACAAAACTTCAAAGAAAAAAAATAAGAACACTTTTCATATTATGCTTCACTTCACCAAAAATTTGATACGAGGACCTTACTCGCTTTGAAAACCATTTGTTTTAAAAACTAGAGCCAACCCGCTCGATACCAATTGTGAAAGCGTAGGGGGGTGAATACGTTTCCGTTTCAAACTTAAAACTTTTGTATCAAATATAGTATAAACCATTGCATATGCTAATCTCGACGCGAGGATGCATTTAACGCATTACGGCATGTAAGGCCAACCCCTTGACATCACATAAGATTCCGCAAGAGTAATGGTTCATTATAAATCAAGTTTCACCATTATTAGTCCGGTTGCTTTTTCTTGATCAAGCGTGTCATAATACGTAAAGTGTTGAACATAGTTTGTGACTATATGAAAGACCAAGTATGCATCACAAACATAGACATCAACCACATAGAGAATAAACAAAGTAATGCAAGAATAAAAGTAAAGCAATAAGTAAAAGGATAGACAAACCAACACTAGGATTTATAGTGGTTCGCCACAAGGACACCTTCCTTGCCCTACTCCACTCCCCGAGTCACCTACGAGAGTTCGTAAGCACTACACCAATCTCCTTATGGCGGAGAAGCTTCACAACGTCGCTTAACCTTTTTCCGTACAAAGCTAAATACCGAGTTCTTTCACACCAAGGCGAACCACACCTAACACAACGTTGCCTACCCTTTATACGGTGCTAGGCTAACCACGGGTTCTTTCACTCCAAGGTGAACCACACCTACACAACGTCGCCTACCTTTTATTAGGTACTAGGCTAAGCACCTAGTTCCATTACTATGGAGGAACTACTACCCATCACAACACAACACCTAATCTCAAGGAGATCCACCTTGTTACAACACCATCAAGGATATCACCATCCTTGGATCTAAACAAATACTATATGTATAACGATGCACCTCATCGATCATACGACCTAGGCATTCTTCACTAATGCCATTTACACGATCCTTCAAACACCTTTCACTAATGCCTTCAACACGGATCTTCTAAGACTCTTCACTAATGAGTTTGACACATCTATGACACCCGTTATGTTTTGTGGCCCAACATAACAAACCTTGTGTTCTATGGCACAAACACATAAACCATCTAGTCTAGTCATAGATACAAGAATATGATACTAGACAATATCCAAGACAATGTGTCTAACGGATATAAACTCCTAGACTAAAAATCAAGAACCCAAAGCATGATGTAGTTAGTCTTCTATGAATGAAGATGACAAGTTTCCCAAGCTTGTTGTATAAGATCTTCATGTGCTTGTATCTTGTGATGGGTGATCACTTCAGTAGGTAAGGAAGCAAGATCTCTAAGCTTGCTTTGGAGGATCACTGGGAGTATGCTTACAACAAATGAGAGTTAGAAGCATTATGATCATATGAGATGAGGGTGGTTTACATGTTTCTAATGATCTAACTATCCTAGATTTGGTGGAGAGAAACTATGTGAAGGTGTGAAGAAATGGTAAGAAGTGGTTTGCTATTTATAGGCAAAAGACCAAAACCATGTTACGCCCCAAGGATCCCTTTCGGAGGATCCGCCCTTGTAATTCCAAGGGATCCGTGGGTCATTTAAGGGATCCGCACGCTCCTCTTTACCCATAGTTTATGGGTTGAAACCATGGGCTATGGGTCATGGTTTTGAGTACCCACCAAGGTACAATGTATTTTACCCAACACATTTACTTATGTTTATGTATTTTACAAAGTGTTTAACTAAACATGTTTAATGGTTTGTTAGGGTTTGATCATAACGCAACATAACAAACGATATCTGAACCCGTGTTGTAGCATACAAGGACTTGAGTCGTCGAGAGGTGTCGAGAGTATGTTGAGACAAAATATAATTACAAGTAACTTATACATTTTACGTTATGTATTACAAGTTACATGTTTGCCATCAACAAAACAAATGAGAATGTATAGATTAAATATCGTAATATTTGCACTAACATTTTCCATATTTCTCTCTCTCTCACATTTACTATTCATCAAATCACTTTCTTTGTAAACAAATCATCAATGGCGAATTGTAATACAGTTTCTAAACACAACATGGTGGTGAATTTGGATAAAACTGAAGCTAATGTCATCTTACATGACATCATTGATTTTCTCACTGGATCTCCGATTAGTTATGCCCTTTTAGTGGAACCAGATATTATTGAGCCTTGGATTCAACAGTTTTGGGCAACTGCTAGGTCTCACATGGAGAATGATGATTCATATATTCAAGCTAAAGTTGCTGGAAGGATAGTGAAAGTTTCTGAAGCTTCAATTCGAGAAGATCTATTGTTTGATGATGAGAAGGAGCCCTTCGTTTTGATAAACAATTGATTTGGGATACATTCAGAGATATTGGGTATGAAGGGTCTTTAACTGAACAAACTTTCAAGAAACCCTTGTTTAGTCCACACTGGAAGTACTTGGCTCATGTATTACTTCATTGCATCAGTGCTAAGAGTACTTCATGGGAACAATTTGGTTCGAATATAGCATCTGCTGTAGTGGGATTGGCTACAAATTAAATTTTTAATTTTTCAAGGCTAATTTTGGATGGAATGCTATCTCATATTTCTCATGGATCACGCTGGTTGATGTATCCAAGATTTATTCAGGTGTTCTTGAATAAACAACTGCTAGATGTACCAAAGCCTTCAAGCCTATTACCTGTTGTGGTACAACCTGCCAAGATTTTCACTTTCATGGCTAGGAAGAGTGATTTGTTCACTGGAAGGAACACTCCAATGACTACTTCAATGATGGAGATTGTTCAGGCTATTAGAGATGAGGCTGTAGATAGTGATGAAGAGAAGATACTGCATCTCAAGGTACTGCTTCTCAAGGTACTGCATCTCAAGAAACTGCTTCTCAAGGTACTGATGTACAAGAAGGTACTGCAGTTTCACCTATCTCATCTCATCATGATACTCCACCTGTTGAGTCAGAACCAAATATTGCTATTTCATCACCATCCTCTGGAGAAGAAGCTGATATACCACCTGAAGGATTAGTGCTGGATAATTATGTTCTGACAAGGGAGCTCATAAGATTGAAGAAAAAAACTGAGGCTCAAGCTGCACAGATAGCACAGTTGAAGTACAAGTTCAGACGTTTTAAGAAATCTGTCTGGCCTTTAGTGAAACATCATAGACTATGGGCCAAGGCTGAAAAGATGAAAAGAAAGCAGTTTAAGAAGACTTCTACAGGCAAAAAGGTTCACCAGCCATCTTCTATCCAATTGGGGAGGAATTTAGAGCAAGAGAATTTGAAAGAAGATGCTGACTTTTATGAAGAAAAACAAGATGAACCTCAAAGTACTGAAGCACAGGTCAATTTTCAAAGTATTGAGCCTAAAAGAACTGGAGTTCAAAGAGCTGGTGTTCAAAGTACTGATGATCAAGGTGCTGCTGATCAAAGTACTCGTCTTCAAGAAACTCAGAGACAAATGCTGATTACACCAAGGACTCTTAATTTTAATGAAGAAGCTGGACCTTCAACTATCATACATGAAGAAGTTGGTCCTTCAACAATTATACAAGAAGAGGAAGCTGATACACCTAAACCAGTGCACACTACAAGTGATGATGAGACAGTTGCTGAAATCTTGCAAAATCTATCAAGACCAAGAGGTGTTAGCATTCCAGGAGTTACTGAAGAACAACCACAAGCTTCTCAACCTGTCTTAGATCCTAAAGACAAAGGAAAATGTATCTTGGTAGAAACAAAGAAAAATAAGAAAAAGCTGACTTTAGCAGAACTTAGAGCAATTGAAGTGGCTAAAAATGAAGAAGCTGCTAAAAAGGTACAAGTTGAATTAAATGCTGAAGTTGATATTGAAGTAGGTAGGAATGAAGAAGCAGCTAAGAAATTACAAGATGAATTGAATGTTGAAGCTGCTATATCAAAAAAAACAGTTTTACCTAGAAGACCAATGAGTAAGGCTAAAGAAAGAAATGCCATGATGGCATATTTAAAGGGTCAAGGGTATACTGGATTATAGAAGCTGAATTATATCGAGATGAAAGATTTGTATGAGAATGTTAGAAGAGCTTATCAGAAGCAAGTTGAAAGTATTGTTTCTTTTAAGGATGAGAAGCAAAAGGAGGTTGATACTAAAAGAAGCTTAAAAAGAAAAAGAACAACTGAAGCTGAACAGAAATCAAAGATGGTTGAGCTAAGATCAGATACAGTTGATGAACTGAGGAATTACATTAGAGTTGTTGATTTTGAGAATCCTAAATCCAAATATGATGCAGTAACGAAGTCTAAGATAACTACTTTTGAAGTAGTAGAGTCAAAAGATGGAGATTATTTGATGTTCCATAGAGAGGATGAAAGCTTTAGAGTATTTAATTTACTATAGGATATACTGCATATTATAGATAGAGCAGATCTGTTTCAACTATACCAACTAGTGCAAGAATACTTTGAACATATTCCATCAAGTGGAGTTGGGTTAGTGTTACTAGGAGATCTGATAACTATCTTTGAAACTGAGGAAACAAGCAATGATTAACTCTGGCAAAATCAAGAGAATTGGGAAATTACAAGCTGGAGATTTTTTGAAGAATCAGGAGTTCATGCTTTGGAATTGGAAGAAGGTACTATGATTCATATGTTAGCTGAAAGAAGATATCCTCTGACTGAAGATCTTATGAGAAGAATGATGGATCATGGAATGGAAGTAAAGCATGAAATTGAAACAGCCCTGGTATTAATTGAGTTGTTTATCAGATGGACAACAATGGCTGATGATGAAGAATAAATACTGGTATGATTTATAATTGTTTAAAATCTTTTGAAATATAAGTGCTTTTATTCAAAGTATTGTTGAACAAATAGTACTTTATCCAAAGTACTGCTTACAGAATAAAACCAGTATTGTTTTTAAAAGAAAATTTTTGTGAAGTGCAAAATACTTTTTGAAGCACAAAATATCAGCAACAAATGGTTTTTGAGATGGTTACAACAAAGGTTATCAATTCACCATGTCTAACAAAAGGATTGGCTAATCCATGAGCAAACGGCTCTAGTAAAGATATCTCAAATCCGTTATATAGTTGAAAACTTGCTAATAAGTTGTATGGTAATCAACTCACCATATCAGCAAATGTAAAGAGTTGGCTAGCCCATAAGAAAATGGCTCGTGGTTAAGGCTGTGGAAAAACCATTCATATGGTAATTAGTTCACCATGGTAGTAAGAACTAACTAGTCCAAAAGGGTACAATTTTTGGTAAAGACAAATCAAATCTGTTGATAGCTGATGATTTGCTAAAAATCATATGGTTATCAATGTACCATGGTCTTACACACCTAAACATTTGGCTACTCCAGAGCTAATGGCTTTGGTAAAGAGACATCAAAATCCATTAAAATTTCAATGATTCACCTCTCTGTGAGTTTACGCGAAGTGATGAGAATAGTGAAGCTAAATAAATTAATGTACAAATTGCCATATATTCTTGAGTTCTTTGAAAAGATAGAGGATCTTTGAATGTTTCGAAAAGAGATTCTCGATAAAGGTTGTTGTAAAGAATGTTATTGAAAGAATAAAGGTTACTTAGATGATGACAATCCAAGCACAATAAATTCAAAGATAAATATGAAGATAAAGAAAATTGATAAAGACACAATCTTTCCAAGAGGCTAACAAGTTAATGATAAAGATACAAAGGAAACTTGAAGTCAACAAGTAGAATTCAAGTTAGGGAGGATTGTTGGGATCTGAGAAAGTCAAAGTGTCAAGAACTAAAGTCTTGAAGAGTCAAAGTGTGAAGAAGTCAGCACTTATTAAAGTTTAAAGTCAAAATCTTCGCTCGATTCATCAAAGTACTGCATGTTTAAAGGACTGATATGCAAAATCGTTAAGGATTATATTGTAATTCTAGAATGTTCTAAACTTAGTATAGTATTACTTGTCGTACAAGGTTAGAATTGTAAACCGACTAGGGTTATCCTTAAGCCTATAAAAGGACCCCTAGGTTGGCATTAGAGAATACGTGTTTTAGAGAGTTTTTAGAGTTTACAAGAAGTACGATATTAGAGTTTTAGAGTTGTTGAAGAATCTGTATAACAATCAGATTCTTAGTATTAATATAATCGTTAAAGTTTAAGTGAATTCTTCTTAGCTTTATTGAAGTAAATTTCGCGTACTTAATAGAGTTTATTCAGTGTTTCATTGTTAGTGACTTAGGATTTATCCGAGGTTATTAAGCCCTTAAAAGCTATTAAAGTTAGTTTGGTTAGAGTACATCGATCCAACATATACATCTCGATGTAATCACTTATAGTGCACTAATAGATGGATATTGTTTGTGTGGTGAATTAGATGAGGCAAAGAAAGTTGTTGATCGCATGGTGAAGAAGGAGCTTAGGCCAAACATCTTCACCTATAATGACTTGATAAATGGATCGCAAAAAAACAAATCGATGAGGCCATGAATATATTTCGAGAAATCTCGGATAAAGGTTTGATTCCTAATGTTTGTACTTACAACACAATGTTGCAAGGTTTTTTCAATTGGAGAATCCTACGGTGCAAAAGATCTCTTCAATGAGATGCAAGCCAAGGGTGTGACTCCAGATGTATTTACTTATAGTATAATGTTAAACGGAATGTGCAAAAACTCCGAGTGTTCTGACGCATTGGCTCTCTTCCGTTCTTTGGAAAACAATGAATTGATGAAAAATATATGCTTGTATACTAACCTGATTGATGGTTTTAGCAAATGTGGGAAGCATAACATGGCAATGGATTTGTTTGATGAACTCTTGTTAAATAGATTGAAACCACATATGAAGACATATAGCGTGGTGATACGTGTGCTTTACTGAGAAGGGTTATTTAGTAAAGCTAAAGAATTAGTTCAGAAAATGGAAGAAAATGGTTGTTTGCCGAATAGTTTCACATACAATGTTATTGTTAGAGAGTTGTTGAAGAAAAATGAGTGTTAAGAGGCAGAAAATTTTCTTGAAGAAATGATCAACCGAGGTTTTGTGCCTGATTATGCTACTTGTTCAATGTTGCTACCTCTCATCCCAAATGAAGGACAAGATTCTCGTTTTCGAAATATCATTCAGAAGCTAAAAGATGTAGAAAGAAAAGAGGGTGGAATACGTGATTTAAAGTCTTGTATCATTTCTTGAACTTGTTAAATTATATCACGGTTCATTATGTATGGGAGTCTTATTCTAGTTTCTTTTATGTGTTGGTTGAACATTAAAGTCTCTGCTCCAGACTTTAATTGTGAAATATTACACTTTTCATGTAGACATTAGTGATATGAAATGTAAAAGGACCTTGTTGAACATAATTTCAACACTTTTTGAATTGGTTGAATTATATAAGAGATATAGCTTAGAGCAAATAAATTATACTATACCTGCCCATATATTAAAGGGAAAAAGATTGGTTCTAATCACCCATGAGTCTGATGTCGCAAGACTCAAATTGTGTTTTCTTCAAGTATCAAATTAAGTATTATTATGGAATGTATAAAGCTTCAACTTAAGTATTAGCTAGAGTTAAACAATATCCTTAGGGCATCCATTTTGGTTAATATTTATAAGGCTTTAAAAATTAAATATCTCATGCCACATCCATATTTTATAAACATTTTGGGTTTAATAAAGTTTTCTCCATTATGATACAAATATTTTAAAGCTTTGTGATTGTTTCACATAACACATGCATTAAATATCTTGATTCTTGAGACTATGAAGAGGTTCAAGGTTTAGGACCTTTTGCATGACACATAGGCATGATATGAAGATCCACTATGGTTGAAATAAACATAAACATTTTCAACAATTATAGACTTATTATTGAACTTCCGATAGTAGATGCTCTTAAAGGCGTAATGTGTCAAAGGAATGGGATGTTGATTTGTTAACTCAAATGGTAAAGTGAAGAAGCTAATGTGATATGAATGTGATGTGGTTAGTGGAAGGCTTCTCTGTCTTTAGAGCGGTTTAGAGTAGTGTTTGCTTAACCAATCAAATGATAGTTTAGCGAACAACAACATATGGAAATGATAGTTTAGTGAGAAATAACTATATTTAAGGTCGGGTATATTAATGAGACCCCAAGACCGCATTTAATACCACTGCCTCGCTTTATCTCTCTACAATCAACTTTATTGCCAGCTTAGTATAATAAGACAACCAACTTCACTATCAAAATATACCCCACTTAAACACATATGCATCCAACCAAAATCAAAATCACACACAAACACAAAACCAAGATTGGTCGCCTGCATGACCGAGTTGTGCATTTTTTATGTTGAAGACGCGTGCTCATGGGCACCCTAATAGGGATGAACGCATCATGCAATCGCCACTTGGACAAAGAACGCGTCTTCTTTGTGCAATTACACATGGTCTAATTGGTTGAGGAGTGTACTGAATTCATGTTCTTAAAATATGTGTTTTTTCTCGAGATAATAACTTTAGCTTACTTTCGGAGGAAAATATAAAAAACTAAAAATTATGACATATTTTAGCTTAATTTTTTTTCTCGAGACAAAATGAAGTGTGTTTGGGAAGAGCTTGTTAATGTGAATGTGTTACCAACTATTGTTGTGACTCTGTAAATTACCATGTTCTTTAATGCATTGAATCAACAAAAGGAACAAAGACTTTTTCAGTTTCTTAATGGTTTTGATGATCATTACAGCAACTTGAGAACCCAGTTGTTGTTGATGGTTCCATGGCCTATTGTGGAGAACGTATATTCTATCTTGCAGCAAGAGGATTCTTAGAGGGTGTTGTTTAGATCAAGTTCTTTTGAGTCTACTACTTTATATATCAAAAGAGTTGTTAAAGACAAGTGTACTATTTGTGGTTTTAAATGGCATCCTCCTGAAAAGTGTTGGGAGAAGGCTGGATATCCTGCATGGCACCCTAAGTTAAGATTGAATGCTAACAAGTTGTTGAAGCCAAATGGTCAAAAAAAGAATCAAGTTGCTCCAAAGAAAATTTTACATGTGGAAAGTGGCAATATCAGTTTCACATCTCAATAGTTTGAACAACTTTTGAGGAGTGTGAGAAGTGATGTTGATGCAGATGATGTATTTGGTCATCAGTTTGCAGCAGGTATAGCATGTCTTAATAGTCAAATAGATATGCTAGATTTGCTTGAGGACTGGATATATGATATTGGTGCTAGTGACCATACGACACCTGAAAATGACCAAATTTTTTATCCATATTTGCTAAAAGTTAAGCCACAAATTAAACTTCCAAAATGGAAATACTTCTGTTATCTCACATGTGGGAAAAGTTAGACTGAAAAATGAATTGATGCTTAAAGATCTTCTGGTAGTTCCATCTTTCAAGTTTCAAAGTCTAATGTGGACACTTGTTTGTCTTGTCCAATGGCTGAATTTCTAAGTTACCATACCCTTTCAGTGCTTCTCATAAGTCTAATGTATTTGAACTGATTTACATTGATGTTTGGGGGCCATATAGAGTACCTACTTGTGGCAAATTAAGGTATTTCTTGACTATTTTAGATGATTGTAGTAGAGTAACTTGGACTTATTTGTTGGTTAATAAGTCAGATAGTTTTATGGCTTTAAAATCCTTTCTGGACTATGTGTCTAACCAGTTTGAAAAAAGCGTCAAAACGGCAAGGTCTAATAATCCTTTGGAGTTTGTAAAGGGAGATGTGGAACTTAACTGTCTAAACTAGGCATTGTTCATCAAACCTCATGTGTCGACAGGCCACAACAAAATTGTATAGTAGAAAGGAAACACAATTATATTCTTGACAGTGCTAGAGCTTCAAGACTACACTCCCATTTGCCTTTGAAATTTTGGAGAGATTTTGTTAAAACTTCAACCTATCTTATTAATATGCTTCTTTTTCTATACTTGATGATAAAACTCCATATGAGGTGTTGTTAAAAAAAGAAGCCAACATATGATCATTTGAGGATGTTAGGTTGTTTTGCAGTAGTGAGTAATCCTTCTAGAAACACTGATAAATTTGAGCCTAGAGGAGTTTCATCTGTTTTTCTTGTTATCCTAGTCAGCAAAAGGGTTATAAGTTCTACAACTTGATTACTCATACATCATTTGTTTCTAAAGATGTGTTTTATGAGCATATTTTTCCTTATTCTGCACAAAGTATTCGGCAGTTCTTGTCACCACTTCCTACTACTCTACATTGTCATTTTGGTCCTGCTGTTGTTTTGGATGATGAAGTGTTGTATAATATGCAACCCAAAAAAGCTAATTCTATCCCTGCACACCTCAAGAACCAACCCTGCATAGTCAGCAACCTCTATTTCTAATACAACACCACAACCAAATATACTATCCTCTTCCACTCCAACTCATGACATGCCTATTAGGAGGTCTACTAGGACTTCTACCTTGCCTACTAAGCTGAAGGATTATGTTTTACACCATATTCCAAGAGCTAAACAGGTGAGCTAAACACCTTTTTTTGCAAAATTTTCAAGATTTTGTAAAAGCTTTGATAGCACAGAAGGATCCAATTTCAGTTCATGAAGAAGTGAAAGATCTTGGTTGGTGTCAAGCCATGGATTCTAAGTTGAATGTTTTGGATGGAAATGGTACTTGGGAAGTAACTGAACTACCACCAGGAAAGAACGCTATTGGCAGTCATTGGATTTTTGAAACCAAACTCAAAGCAGATGGTACTGTGGAAAGAAAAAATGCAATATTAGTAGTTCAAGGGAATAGACAAAGGTACGGTGTAGATTATCAAGAGACCTTTGCTCCTATTGCTAAAATGGTTACAGTGAGATCTTTTTTAGCTGTTGTAGCTTTAAAGGATTGGTACACATGTCAAATGGATGTGTCCAATGTCTTTCTACATGGAGATTTGGAAGGATAAGTCTACATGAAAGTTCCTTTGGGATATTCAGGTAAGGGGGAGTCTGTGTAGAAAAGTATTGTTCAATTACTTAGTCAATTTATGTAGTCTCCTAACTCAGTACATATGCAGGTTGTCAAACATCTTCTAAGATACATTAATTTGTCAACAAATCAAGGAATTCTCTTAGCTAAGGATTCTGCAGTTCAACTCAAAGCCTATTCTGACTCAGATTGGGCAAGCTATCCCTTTTCCAGAAGATCAACTACCGGTTATTGTGTGTTGCTGGGAGATTCACCACTATCTTGGAAGTCTAAGAAACAAGCAGTATTAGCAAGATCCTTTGCAGAAGCAGAGTATAAAGCCATGGCTCTTACCTGTTATGAAGTTAGTTGGCTAGTTTGCTTGCTTAAAGATTTAAGGATAAAAGATTTGCAGCCAGTAGACTTGTATTGTGACAACCAAGCAACTCTTTACATAGCTGCAAACCCTGTTTTCCATGCTAGAACAAAACATATTGAGGTGGATTGTCATTATGTTAGAGATCAATTGAAGGAAGGATTGATTAACCCCACATATGTTAATACCAAAGCTCAGTTGGCAGGTGTTTTCACAAAGTAGTGATTGTAGATCAGCAAAATCAGTTGTTGTCCAAGTTGGGAGTGTGTCACTCTCCACTTGAGGGGTAGTGTAAAAGGATGAGGGACTCATATTAGAATAGTACTAACGTAGAGGGACTCATATTGTAAATAGTTTGTAGCCGATTACCATTTGACCACTGTTGACCGATTTGCACAAATCAAAAAGGTTGGTAGCCAATTACCGTTTAGACGGTGATAATCGGCCTTGTAAACCTTTTTTGCAACACTGCATTTAATAAATGTTTATCATGCTCAAAACTTAGGCTGTGTTTGGCGTAGGGAGCTTATGGGGCTTATGAAGCTTAAATTTCAAAAGCCCCCTATAAACCTCGTTTGGTGTAGAGGCTTATAGAGAGGCTTTTGAAAATATAAGCCCAAGTCCCAGCCATAAGCCCTAACCCCAAAAATGAGGCTAAAATTTTTATAAGCCCCAAATATAAGCCATGTTGCTATCAAATTACTTAGTTACCCACAAAAATATCTAATATATACATATATTAATTTAATTATATGTCATTTTTAGTAATTTTACAATAATAAGCTCCAATTTAAACTAATTTGCCAAACAATTTATGAAATAAAAATTCTAGTTTTGGCTTATAATATAAGCCCCAGCTCCAGCTCCAGCTCCAGCTCCAGCTCCAGCTAGGGGTGTTATCGGGTCGGGTTGTCGGGTTATCGGGTTTATCGGGTCGGTTGATTCGGGTTTTGGTGTCTCAAAATGTGACCCTAACCCGACCCTATAAGCTATCGGGTTATCAGGTTTCGGGTCCAAACGGGTAGGGTTGATTCGGGTTGGGTTGTCGGGTTGTGGCGAGTTTCCTATCCTAATGATTCACAAAACACAATCTTGGATTGGTGAAATTAGTATTACAAGATCACTTTAATATACCATCCTTAAAACTAATCAATCTTTCTTTTTCCTTAAAATAAGCCCACGTTAGAAACAAACAAAACTTTTTTTCAAGTTTAGGTAAATAATTAAGGTAGTGTAGTTAAAATTTATATCATCTACAGTCTACGCAATATATATGTGATATCAACAAAAAATGTGGATTACAGTTAGAGTGTTGAATATAAGAGAAAGTTGATATTTGCATATCTAATTTAGTCATGAGAGTGCATTAGGCATAGAAAACAAATATGTAATATTTGACATTATACCTACACATGGGGTGTTATCGGGTCGGGTTGTCGGGTTATCGGGTTTATCGGGTCGGGTTGATTCGGGTTTTGGTGTCTCAAAATGTGACCTAACCCGACCCTATAAGCTATCGGGTTATCGTGTTTCGGTCCAAACGGGTAGGGTTGATTCGGGTTGGGTTGTTGGGTTGTTATCGGGTTGTGGCGAGTTGCTATCCTAATGATTCACAAAACACAATCTTGGATTGGTGAAATTAGTATTACAAGATCACTTTAATATACCATCCTTAAAACTAATCAATCTTTCTTTTTCCTTAAAATAAGCCCACGTTAGAAACAAACAAAACTTTTTTCAAGTTTAGGTAAATAATTAAGGTAGTGTAGTTAAAATTTATATCATCTACAGTCTACGCAATATATATGTGATATCAACAAAAAATGTGGATTACAGTTAGAGTGTTGAATATAAGAGAAAGTTGATATTTGCATATCTAATTTAGTCATGAGAGTGCATTAGGCATAGAAAACAAATATGTAATATTTTGACATTATACCTACACATAGGGGTGTTATCGGGTCGGGTTGTCGGGTTATCGGGTCGGGTTGATTCGGGTTTTGGTGTCTCAAAATGTGACCCTAACCCGACCCTATAAGCTATCGGGTTATCAGGTTTCGGGTCCAAACGGGTAGGGTTGATTCGGGTTGGGTTGTTGGGTTGTTATCGGGTTGTGGCGAGTTGCCTATCCTAATGATTCACAAAACACAATCTTGGATTGGTGAAATTAGTATTACAAGATCACTTTAATATACCATCCTTAAAACTAATCAATCTTTCTTTTTCCTTAAAATAAGCCCACGTTAGAAACAAACAAAACTTTTTTTCAAGTTTAGGTAAATAATTAAGGTAGTGTAGTTAAAATTTATACGGAGTATCATCTACAGTCTACGCAATATATATGTGATATCAACAAAAAAATGTGGATTAAAGTTAGTATTACAAGATCACTTTAAAGTTAGTATTCACAAAACACAATCTTGGATTGGTGAAATTAGTATTACAAGATCACTTTAATATACCATCCTTAAAACTAATCAATCTTTCTTTTTCCTTAAAATAAGCCCACGTTAGAAACAAACAAAACTTTTTTTCAAGTTTAGGTAAATAATTAAGGTAGTGTAGTTAAAATTTATATCATCTACAGTCTACGCAATATATATGTGATATCAACAAAAAAATGTGGATTACAGTTAGAGTGTTGAATATAAGAGAAAGTTGATATTTGCATATCTAATTTAGTCATGAGAGTGCATTAGGCATAGAAAACAAATATGTAATATTTTGACATTATACCTACACAAGCAGTGGACTTAGAAAAAATAACATTAACATATGTAATGTACATGAGCATTAGAGTGCAGTAGGCGTAGAGTAAAAAAAAACATTAACATATGTACATATTGAGCTAACACTATATCAGGTAGGCTTTAAAGTGTTATTGGGCTTAAAATGGAAAAAATTACGAGGAAGGCTTATACATTTATCGGGTTATCAGGTTGAACCCGAACCCGATAAGTATGAAAAATATAACCCTAACCCGACCCTATAAGGCTATCGGGTTCGTCGGGTTGACCCGATAAGCCGAGTTGAACCCGACCCTATAAGGTTTTATCGGGTTCGGATCGGGTTCGGGTCGGGTCGGGTCAACCCATTTGACACCCCTAGCTCCAGCCCAGCCCTTACGCCAAACATACCCTTGTACGTAAAGATAAATCCAACAATATAAATGACACGCGTGGCAATATTAAAATTGATTCCGTGAAAAAGTAAAATGCATACGACACATGTGATAAAATGAAATAGTCATGTTTTCAGGTATAGGTTTCTTGGCCATTAGATGTATCACATTAAACATGTTGACATTCTATTTTAGGACTTATTTAAAGGTGTTTCTCTGAGTTTATTTTGAAGTGGGTATTGCATATGTACAATCCTTATTTAGTTCAAAATGATGAGCTCAAGACGTTATCATAACTACAACACCTTTCTTCTCATTTCGCATCGTCATTCTCCACGTGATTACTCTACAACTTCAACCCACCCTTTTATTCGAACAAGTCGTTCTGATTCTCAAAAAATCACTCATGCACTCAAAGGGTTTGATGAAATGCTTCACAGAAAACCTCCACCTTCCATCATTGAATTTCATCAGCTCATTACTTCTGTTGTTAAGATGAAACATTATTCTACCGCGCTTTCGCTTTTTAAGCAAATTAACTTTATTGGTATTCCTTCTAATATCTATACAATTACTACATCTATTAACTGCTATTGTCGCCTTAATCAACTCAATTATGGTTTTGCCTTATTAGCCACCATCTTCAAGCTAGGTCATCCTCCCAATGTCGCCACCTATAGCACTCTCATTAATGGCCTTGTTCTTGCTGATCGGGTTTTCGAAGCTGTTGAGTTATTTAAGAAACTCATTAGACAGAAAATTTGTGAGCCTAATCAGGTTATGTATGGAACTGTCATTAATGGCCTGTGTAAAGTTGGTTACACTAGCAAGGCCCATGAATTACTCAGGTTCATGGAAAAAGGTTCCTGTAAACCTAGAGTTGAACAATATAGTACAATCATCGATAACCTCTGCAAAGACAGAATGGTCGATGATGCGCTACGGCTCTTTAATGAGATGACTGAAAAAGGCGTCCATGCTAATGTTATCACTTATACCTCTTTGATTCATGGTCTATGTAACTTTGGTAGAGAGAGCGAGGCTGCTAGAATGTTGATAGATATGGAGGAGAAAGGTATCCCTGCAGATTTACATACATATACGATCTTGGTGGATGCATTTTGCAAGAAAGGATCTGTAAAAGATGCCGAGCTTGCTGTTCAAACAATGGATTGTAGAGGTCTACATCCGAATGTATTCACTTATAATGCACTAATTGATGGATACTGTTTGCGTGGTGAAATAGATGAAGCAAAGAAAGTTGTTGATCGCATGGCTGAGAAGGGGCTTATGCCCGACATAGTCACCTATAGCATCTTGATAAATGGATATTGCAAAAAGAGGAGAATCAAGGAGGCCATGAAACTATTTCGAGAAATCTCAAACAAGGGTTTGTTTCCTGATGTTTTTACTTACAGCAGTATGATGCAAGGTTTGTTTGAAACGAAGAATCCCGTAGCCGCTACACAACTTTTCAATGAGATGCTAGCCAAGGGTTTGAATCCAAATATACTTACTTATGGTATTTTATTAAACGGAATGTGCAACAACTCCGAGTGTTCTGACGCATTGGCTCTCTTCCGTTCTCTGGAAAACAATGAATCGATGAAAGATGTAAGCTTGTATACTACCCTGATTGATGGCGTTAGTAAATGTGGGAAGCTAAATTTGGCAATGGATCTGTTTGATGAACTCTTATTGAAAGGATTGAAACCGAATGTTAGGACGTACACTGTGATGATACAGGTGTATTGTCAAAACGAGTTATTTAATAAAGCTATGGAATTGCTTAAAAAGATGGAAGAGAATGGTTGCTTGCCAACTAGTGTCACATACAACGTTATTGTTCAAGAGTTCTTAAAAAAGAACGAGTGTCTAGAGGCAGAGATTCTTCTGGAAGAAATGATCGGTCGAGGCTTCATGCCTGATTATGCTACCTTTTCAATGTTGCTACCCCTAATCCCAAACGTAGGACAAGATTCTCGTTTTCGGAATATCATTCAGAAGCTAAAAGATGTAGAAAGAAAAGAGGGTGGAATACGTGATTTAAAATCTCTTATCGTTTCTTGAACTTGTTAAATTATATCAAGATTCATTATGTATGGGAGTCTTATTCTAGTTTCTTTTATCAGTTTATGTGTTGGTTGAACATTAATCTGCTCCGGACTTTAAATTGTGAAAATATCACACTTTTCATGTAGACCTTGGTGACATGTATTGTAAAAGGACCTTGTTGAACATAAATTCTAACACTTTTCGAATTGATAGCTTAGAGCAAAAAAGTATACTATACCTGCCCCATATATTACGGAAAATGATTGGTTATAATCACCCACGCGTCTGATGTCTCAAGACTCGAAATATGTTTGCTTCAAGTATCAAATTAAGTAGAGTAAACTACACTGTTCGTCCTTGTGGTTTGCGTTAATCGACGAGAATGCGTCCTTCGACCGAAAAAATCGTTGGTCCTTCATCCATCCTCTAAACGCGAACGTCACGTATCGTTGGTCCCTTCCTCTAACGATCTTCTCACTAACACTCGTTAAGTTTACACAAACAAAGGTATTTTGGTCCTTTTACTATTTCTCCCTCTACTTCATCTTCTCCCCTTATCCTCACCAACACCACCTCCACATTCATACTAATTTTCCAACCACTTATCATCAAATTAAACAACAAAATATTTTCATCAAAACAAATTTCTCAATAAATATTTTCACTAAAACAAGACATCATCAAACAAAATATTTTCATCACCATCTTCCTTACTTCTTTTATTCTCCAAACCATCAATGATAAAAGCAAAGGAACTTAATATTTTCACCAAACTTAACACATAACTAAATAAAAGGAGACTTAATACATCAAACTTTTTTTTATTAGGTGATGAAAATGTTAAGTTCCTTCTTGGTACGTTTCAACACCCACAAGAACCACCCACTTCATCTTTCCCAAATAAACACAAACCCTTAAATCAATTTCATATTTCAATAACAAATAAACACTTACCTAAAACTTGTAAGATTTTTTTTTCATCACATTGATTCATAATCATCAATTGGATGAGTTAACGATGTAATTTGGCTTAATAAGTGTTCATGAACAAGTAATAGTATTGTTACTATTTTTTGTACTTTGACTTTTGTGGTCCGATGGGGTAATTATAAAGTTGAGATTGTGTTATTGATGTTGTGTGAGATTGGTAGTGAGTGGTTGCTTTAACATAATGTATTTGATTTTGAGTATTTTAGCATATTGTCAATTTTTCATAGATTTTTGTTGGTTTGGTGTATTTGTTATTAAAATGGATTTTGTTCAAGATGAATATGTGTGATCGTTAATGATTATAGCTTTTGGTGAATTTCTTGTATGGTGCTTTTAGAAATAAGATGATTGTGGTAGGTAGTGATAAAGATGAATGGAAGATTTGGTGGTGGGTGGTGATAGTTGGAAAGAAAGAAAAATAAAGGAAGAAGATAAGGAAGTTAAAAATGATGGGGAAAAGACTAAAATACCATCATATGGATTGACTTAACTAGCGTTATTTACAGTCGTTAAAATGAATGACTAACGATACATAACGTTTCTCATTTAGAGATGGATGGTGCATTTTTTGGGTTAAAGGACGAAATTCGTCGGTCAATGCATACCACAAGGACGAACGATATAGTTTACTCAATTAAGTATTATTATGGAATGTGTAAAGCTTCAACTTAAGTATTAGCTAGAGTTAAACAATGTCCTTAAGGCATCCACTTTCGTTAATATTTGTAAGGCTTTAAAAATTAAACATTTCATGCCACATCCATATTTTATGAGGGAGATGATTTGCACACATTTGATTTTGATTTGCACACTCTAATGTACAATTAGTTAAAACATAATCTATAAACAGTACAACTATTTTATGCACAGCTTGGAGTGTACCAATCAAAAATTAGAGTGTGCAAATCATTACCCATTTTATAAACCTTATGGGTTAATAAACTTATCTCCATTATGATACAAAAATTTTAAAGCTTTGTAATTGTTTCACATAACATATGCATTAAATATCTTGAGACTATAAAGAGGTCCAAGGTTTAAGACCTTTTTCATACCACATAGACATGAAATAAAAATTCACTAGGTTGAAATGAACATAAACATTTTCAACAATTATAAACCTATTCTTGAACTTCCGATAGTAGATGCTCTTAAAGGCTTAAAGTGTCAATGGAATGGGATGATTGATTTGTTAGCTCAAATGGTAAAGTGAAGAAGCTGATGTGATCTGAATGTGATTTGGTTTGTGGAAGGTTTCTTTGTTTTTAGAGCGGTTTAAAGTAGTGTTTGTTTAACCAGTCAAATGATAGTTTAGCGAACAACAACATATGGAAATGATAGTTTAGTGAGAAATAATTATATTTAATGTCGGGTATATTAATGAGACCCCAAGACCGCATTTAATACCGCCACATCGCTTTATCTCTCTACAATCAACTTTATCATCAGCTTGGTATAATAAGACAACCAACTTCACTACCAAAAATACCCCACTTAAACACATATGCATCCAACCAAAATCAAAATCACACACAAACACAAAACCAAGATTGTTCGCCTGCATGACCGAGTTGTGCATTTTTTATGTTGAAGACGTGTGCTCATGGGCACCCTAACAGGGATGAACGCGTCATGCAATTGCCACTTGAACAAAGAACTCGTCTTCATTGGTTTTTGTCTCGAGATAATAATTTTATAGAAAATGTTCTTTTTGTTTATTTTTTTTGTTTGGACAATTATTTTAGCTTACTGAAAATATAAAAAACTAAAAATTATGACATATTTGAACGTTATTTAAAACATGTTTTTCGTGTCTTCTGGTTGATTTTGAAACATACCAATTAACACAGTGATAGCAATCTCTGAAAATGTTGTGCCTCAGAACTTCCATTCGTTCTCGTAATAATTCAATCTACCCTTTGATGAATGTCATAAGATTCTTCTCTGTCAAACAACATGCTTCTAACTGTGTTCCGAAAGTCGCCAAGCTCAACGATGCCCTCCAACTGTTTAGTGAAATGCTTCACAGAAAACCTCCACCTTCTATCATTGAATTTAACAAGCTCATTATGAATATTGTTAAGATGAAGCATTATTCCACCGCCCTCTCACTTTTTAAACAGATTAACTTAATGGGTATTCCTCGTGATATCTATGCAATGAGCATCTCCATTAACTGTTATTGCCACCTTAATCAAGTCAATTATGGTTTTGCTTTATTAGCCACCATCTTCAAGCTAGGCCATCCACCCAATTTAACTACCTATAACACTCTCATTAATGGCCTTGTTCTTGCTGATCGGGTGTTTGAAGCCGTTGAGTTATTTAAGAAAATCATTAGAAAGAAAATTTGTGAGCCTGATCAAGTTACATACGGAATCATTATTAATGGGCTTTGTAAAGTAGGTCAAACCAGCAAGGCACTTGAATTACTCAGGTTCGTGGAAAAAGGTTCCTGTAAACCTAGTGTCGAACAATATAGTACAATCATCGATAGCCTCTGCAAAGACAGAATGGTTGATGATGCACTACGGCTCTTCAATGAAATGACTGCAAAAGGCGTCCATGCTAATGTTATCACTTATACCTCTTTGATTCATGGTTTATGTAACTTTGGTAGAGAGAGTGAAGCTGCAAGAATGTTTATACATATGGAGGAGAAAGGGGTCCCTCCCAATATACATACCTACACGACCTTGGTGAATGCCTTTTGCAAGCAAGGATATGTAAAAGATGCAGAGCTTGCTGTTCAAGCAATGGAACTAAGAGGTCTACATCCAGATGTAATCACTTATAGCGCACTAATTGATGGATATTGTTTACGTGGTGAATTAGATGAGGCAAAGAAAGTTGTTGATCGCATGGTGGAGAAGGAGCTTAGGCCAAACATCTTCACATATAACAGCTTGATAAATGGATACTGCAAGAAAAAACAAATCGATGAGGCCATGAATATATTTCGAGAAATCTCAGACAAAGGTTTGATTCCTAATGTTTGTACTTACAACACAGTGTTGCAAGGTTTGTTTCAATTGGAGAATCCTACAGCTGCAAGAGATCTCTTCAATGAGATGCAAGCCAAGGGTGTGACTCCAGATGTATGTACTTATAGTATATTGTTAAACGGAATGTGCAAAAACTCCGAGTGTTCTGACGCATTGGCTCTCTTCCGCTCTCTGGAAAACAATGAATCGATGAAAGATATACGCTTGTATACTACCCTGATTGATGGTTTTAGCAAATGTGGGAAGCATAACATGGCAATGGATTTGTTTGATGAACTCTTGTTAAAAGGATTGAAACCACATATGAAGACATATAACATGGTGATTCGTGTGCTTTTCCGAGAAGGGTTATTTAGTAAAGCTAAAGAATTACTTCAGAATATGGAAGACAATGGTTGTTTGCCGAATAGTTTCACATACAATGTTATTGTTAGAGAGTTGTTGAAGAAAAACGAGTGTCAAGAGGCAGAAAATTTTCTTGAAGAAATGATCAACCGAGGTTTTGTGCCTGATTATGCTACTTTTTCAATCTTGCTACCTCTCATCCCAAATGAAGGACAAGATTCTCGTTTGCGAAATATCATTCAGAAGGTAAAGGATGTTGAAAGAAAAGATGGCGGAATACGTGAGTTAACCTCTCTTATCATTTCCTGAACTTCTCAAGGTATGTCAAGGGGTGATGTTAATTAGTTGTTGATATATGTTAATTGAACAACAAGACCTTTTCTCCAGACTTTCGAATGTGAAAATCTGACTTTAATTTAAACCTTTGTGATAACTGATAAGGAATCTAAAAGAACCTTTTTAATCATAAATTTTAAAAGCTATGTTAGGTTTGACATCCCACGTTGATAAGGTCAAAAGAGAGAAACTTATAGATGCCTGCCGGTTTAAGAATAAGCCTGAAATCTGATAGCCATTTCACATTCTTTTCAATTGTTCATTGATGTATATTCTGATGTGATTTTATTGTAAAATACATGAGATAAATGCTCCAGGCTCTGTATTGTGCTTGAATGCTAGCCACTTGAACAATTTAAAACAATACCAGCAAAGTTTTCGTTTGCGGAAAATCATTCAGAAGGTGATAGATTTTGAAAGAGAAGGAGGTGGAATACGTGATTTAACATCTCGTATCTTCTCTTGGCTTGATCACCTTGGTATGGGTCTAAATTTGACGCTTTGTCCGTATTGTAGAGACGAAAGAGAAACAGTCGAGCATTGCTTTTTAAAGTGTTTAAAGGTTGTGAAGGGTTTGAATAAAGTTTTTAAATGGTGAAATATGGAAAGTTATTAGGTCTATTCAAGATATTATTAGTCGATGATAATAATAGTGTCAGCTTGAAACAAATTTCAATCAAGATATTATTAGTCAATGATAATAATAGTGTCGACTTGAAACAAAATCAATTTGGCTAGTGGTGTGTTGGTCGACATCTTACTTTTTAGGTTAATTTTGATATTTAGGTTAGGTAAATATGAAATTAACCCTACTTTATATACGTCATGCTTTAACTGTTTGTACACTGATTTGTGCAAATCACTCCCTTAACCGGTTTTGAAATAGTCTTGAATTATTTAAGGAACATCTTAGATTGAATTTGAAAAATGGAGGATTCGTTGGCTCTAAGCTCCCAAAAAGACATAGTTTCCCACGGATCTGTTGTCTCAAGAGGCAATTCTCTATATGCCTCGGTCACTCAAAGTTTATATCTCTTTAGATAAAAAAAAATGAAAAAAAAAAATGCTCTAGGAGATTTAGATGATTTGGGTGACTTATCCTCACCTTTAAATATTTACAAATATTCCGTACAAGTGCAATAATGTTGACAAGTGTTTCCAAGCAACTTGAGCAGCTTGTACTTGCATGATACATTTGTTAACATTTAAAGGGATGTGGATAAGTCGCCCTAGTCTCATGAAATATTTTAAGAAGTCACTTTTTTTGTCTAAAAAAATATAGACTTTGAACGAATGGGACACATAAATAATTTACCTCTTGTCTCGAAAGGTGTTATATTCGAGTATCGAATTAAGATTTTGTTATATTGGCATAGTAGTTGGAAGATTAAAAATGGCGGCGGATCTATCCAATTTGGTTTTTTCCAGCAACAAGACTAACATCCACAACATGACAACATATTCATCTTCCTCTTCAAAACGTGTCCAAAATCTTCTAGTCTAGATGTCTCTCAACACTTCCTGCCACGACTCTACATTTCCCATTCTCTGTCACGTGTCACTTCAACCCATACCACCCCATGCCTTTATAAACCCATCCCCAAACTGACCCATACATAAACATATTCTGTTAAAGACAATGGAAGCTTCACATGCCCTTTATACACCACAGATATTTGGTTTCATATGTCAGCCGGGACACGATAATCCTTCCGTTTGCCGAAGCTTGAAAGTACGGCAAACGTTGAGGTGGCAGAAGGGTCAAGGGTTGGCCATGAAGTGTTGCAATGGAGATCGGTTAATGAGACCGGATAGTATACGAAAAGTTCAAGTGGGTGAAGAATGTGATGGAATTGTGGATGAAAGTAAAGATGATGTAAACGAAAAAGTGGAATTAATGGAGATGGAGGCGATAATGGGGAAAGATGATGGAAGAGAACCTTTGGACTATAAAAGAAGAGCTTGTATATTTTATAAAAGCTCAGAAGTGTTTCAGGCAATCAAGGATGAACATCATACTCAACAATGTGCCTAAAAGAAATCAAGGATTTACAGCCTAGATAATTCTGTATAATTATTATTTATATATACTTGGTATTTGCTTAACTTGTATACCATTCAATAAAATTGTGTGTTTCAACTTGGTATCTAACTCGACCGATGCATCTATTTTGTCACCTCTTGCTACAACGTGTTCCTATACTTTTCTACATTATAGAAACCTTTACAACATTAAAATATCAAACTAGCTATTAGCCACTCAATGCGCATACTAGAGAGAAACACCAGGAAGCAAAATACATGTATAAACATAGCAAACAACAAGATGAGTCAACTAAGACAGCAATTCATGGGACGCCAAGAGAAAGGGATCACAAATAGAATGGATGTTTAAGGAGGAGGTACGAACATATAACTAAATGTTTCAAGTTTACAGAGGAGGTACGAACATATAACTAAATGTTTCAAATACTATCACAACGGCCTCAAATGACATAAAGGCACAGACAAACACTTATCTAACTATAACTGACTGACAAACAAATGTGTCTAAAACTCATTCAAATATAACAGTTTGGAAGTTGAACTCACCTGAAAAAGGTTTCTCGAAAGAGATTAATCAGATACGTTCAACATTATGTGTCAGTTCCTTAACAGAACTTCCAATGATTATCACAGTTTACACATGTTACAAAAGTCGTCATGGGTTCATCAGCACTCCGAGTCTGCAGCTGGTAATAAGTGCATTTCCTTTTCCCACAACGACCGCATTTGAATTCATCAGTGGTGGCCTTTGGTGGCAAACCACGTTCACAGTCGAACAAAGCTTTCTCTTTTATTTTCCCATTCTCCATTTGTCTTTCAGTGCTCGCCATCTCTTCAGGGGTCAACTCCAGAATCCTTTGTGGCTTCACATGTCCAAGCAACACTTTCCTTCTGAAATCTGGGTTTCGCGTCCTTGATATTGAACATTACTGATCTGTATTTTAACTTTTGTGCACCATTGGATCTACCCCACTTTTCAAACATTGCAGACTCAACCGAAACAGCAACTCTGTACGGGTCAGCAGCATTCGCTTCATCCCTCAGTTCATCCTCAATCTCCCCATGAACCTTGCATAATGCTTCTGCAAGAAGTTCACAATTTTGTCTCTTACGGGATCCTTACAAGAAACAAGGGAAGTCAGTTTAGGTGGGACCACACTATTTGCTGCGGTTTTATTTGTTTGCTTATTTTCTTCTTTATTACTATCTCGCCGACCTTCACAACATTAACTTTTTCTCAGAGGATGATGAGGTGCCACTATGACTAGGTTTCTCAACCTTAATTGAGTTTACTCTCTGGACTTTTTTGTCAGATGTATTTGCTCCATGCTCAGATTTTACGGATTCTTTCGTTTCTGAGCTCCCATTTTTCTTATTCTTTAATGTTTCTTCAACAATTATGTTTTTCCAAATTTCTACCAGCTCGACAGCTAGGGATTGAATCTTCTTTCTAGGGTGTTTTGTCAGTTGACGCAGACGCTTCCCCACCTGAAATGACGGTATGTATATAACTATCAATATTATAAGAAATTAGTTATATGCCTAATTTTAACACACAGTATGTATTAAGAGAAAGATTACTTTGTTAATCAACTGTGACTAGATAGGTGTCAATGTGTCATATTCTATATCTATTACGAATTATGCATGAAAAAGATACTACTTAAGGTATATCGAAAGAAGGATAATACTTGAGGTATATCAATCAAATTCAAATATGCTTTGCATTTCAAGCCCCCTTCATATTCTACTTGTCTAATCAGGTGACCTAGTGACTAAATAGATAGACAAAAGGGATTTGAACGTTTCATACATACATCAAGGATATCTACATCCATTATAAATTTATAAGTTCGTGAGGATGATATATGGAAATATTGCATCCCATTATATTTGACATCCCAGATTTATTTGATATGACCAAAACATATTATATATAACACAACTCATGTACAGATATGGATGCAGATACAGGTCTCAAATTCTGGATACATATGTAAATAGCGCAAGTTCGCAAAATACATTCCGCATGGTCCTGTACACCCCAAGTTACAGCCCTCAAACTAGAAGAAAAAAAGGAAAGAAAACGGAAACGAAGTGTGTCTGAGGACTTAGCAAACCACCATGAAAAAAGTAAGGGAGTCACTAAATTCATCAAGTCCTAATGATTCAAACTGATAGAGAACACATCATAAATTTCATAAACATATTTAAAAGCCAAAACCTGCACAAACACGCACCACATATCTACTAGACAAGCAAAGAAAGAGAGAAACTGATAGGCAACGCAAACACTTATGCTCCAACTATTCGCCTCATGTCTATAAAACTAAACCCGAAACAATATCATCCGAATAATCAAGCACAAGCATATCAACTAATCCAAATCTTATAACGTCCACAACCTAACAACCAACTAGTCAAACCACAAAAAAATATATATATATAATAATAATAATAATTAAATAAATAAACCTAGTGACTATCACACTAAAATGTGTGAGGTCTCAAGTTCAATTCGTGCTAGGTGCAAATAACAATGAAATGGTTATGCCAACCTCCTGGAAAGGGAGGGTTTTATCTGGTTTGACCTATTAGACGGTGGGTTCAGACCCCGTGGATTAGTCGGCCAAAGGTTGGAAACCATGGTTACCCAAAAAAGATCAAATATACAAAAACTCTCTATTCCGCTACTAAAACAATGGCATTTGCCTAAATCACAATATCATAAAATTTAAATAGAAAAATATACATATATGCCTATATTACCATGTCGAATAAACAAAAACTCCAAAACAATTCTAAAAAACACATCCAATTAACACTTTAGAAAATTAGTATAAAATTTACACAAAAATTAAGGGTGTGTTTAGTTGATGAAAATTACTCCATTTTTCCAGAAATTATTCATTGGGAACTAAAAACCGAAACCCTTGGTCACACATTTTTAAGAAATTTTTCTAAAAGAATGAAAATCTCATTTTTCAAAGTATAACTAGAATTTAGGAAAAAGCTCTTTACTCTTTCCTATATTTTCCCTTCCATTTTTTTTACATCCCCTTGCATTTTTCAATTTTTTAAAAATATCATCAAAACACGTTTCCAAATTTATAGCACATTTCTAGGGATAAAAACCTTTCCTTTTTTTTCTAAAGAAATTGAAATAGAAGGTTAAAGAATTTTTTTTTAGGATGCATGGGACCAGGGTGATCCCACCGTTCTTCACCTTTTTTGGAGAAAGTTAAAGAAATTTTTCTACAACTAAATGCACCCTAACACTTTTGAAAACTAGTATTAAAATTAACACAAAAGTAAAGAATTGCTATATATATAAAAACCTAACCTTTTCAATATATGACAATCACAAATATTATAAATGTTTCAAGTTTAAGGAGGAGGTACGAACGTATAACTAAATGTTTCAAATATCTGGCGAGGATAAGATATAAATATAATCATACTCATACAACATATCTTGGTGTTAGAATTAAATATTATTGTATATAATAGTAAAATCATTTTACAAAGTATCTAACCTGCTTAAAATCGAGTCATTCTTTTAGTGTTTTATTAGTGTCTTAACTATCGCCTATTGTAATCACATCATTCTGCAATCCTTTCTAAACTGGTTTATTTTTTATGCTGCTTATGGTAATCATGCCCAGTTGTTTAAGTTAAAAATACCATGAACTTCCACAATTCAACAAGAAGATTGCTTGTACATATTTTAATACCATGGATGTCTAGATGCCGATGCAGGTACGGCTATGGTACACATATAGTTGCAGATGCTGGTCTCAAATTCTGGATACATATGTGAACAGTGATAGTTCGCAAAATACATTCAGTATGGTCCCTGTACACCCCTAGTCACAGCCCTCAAACTAGAAGAAAAAAGGGAAAGAAAACGGAAACAAAGCATGTCTAAGGACTTAGCAAACCACCATGAAAAAAGTAAGGGAGTCACTAAATTCATCAAGTCTTAAAATCTTAATGATTCAAAACCTACACAAACACGCACCGCACATCTACTAGACGAGCAAAGAAAGAGATAAACTAATAGGCAAGACAAACACCTAAGCTTCAACTATTCGCCCCATGTCTATAAAACTAAACTCGCAACAATATCATCCGAATAATCAAGCACAAGCATATCAACTAATCCAATCCTTATTACGTCCACAACCTAACAACCAGCTACTCGAACCACAAAAAAGATCAAAATATACAAAAACTCTCTATTCCGCTACTAAAACAATGGCATTTGCCTAAATCACAAATATATCATAAAATTTAAACAGAAAAATATACATATATGCCTATATTACCACGTCGAATAAACAATAACTCCAAAACAAGTCTAAAAAACACATCCAATTAACACTTTAGAAAATTAGTATAAAATTAACCAAAAAAAAATAATAATAAGGGTGTGTTTAGTTGATGAAAATTACTCTATTTTTCCAGGAAATTATTCATTGGGAATTGAAAAAACTGAAAACCCTTAGTACTAAAATTAACACAAAAAAGTAAAGAATTGCTAAAAAAAAAGAACAAAAAAAACCTAACCTTTTCAATATATAACAAAAAAGTAAAGAATTGCCATAATAAAACCACTTACTTACAAAACTCATAAACAAAAAGATGAAAAAAAAATTTATAAAAACCTGAGTGGAGACAAGAATCTGGTAATTAACAGGAAACTTCTTCAACGTTTTCAAAGCATCAACACACCGATCTTCCTCCGCCGCCCCGCCGTCAGCAGCGGCGGCGTCCGCCGCTTTCTTAGCCGCCTCGAAAAGCTCCTTCAGCTCAGTCTCCATTAACCCAGATCGATTTTCAATGGAATAAAAAAGAAAGAATGACTCAAACGGTTTGGTGACTGTTTTGATGAGAATGTAGGAAATGTGGGAACGATCTTGGCCGTTGATTGGTTTGTGTGAGGAGGTGATCGTGTGGTGGGTAAGATAGGGTTGAAGATAAAGTGGTGTCTGGGTTTTGACCTTTTACAAGTACTAGAAGAGTAAAGTACATCAAAGACTTGTGGTTAAGTTCCACCTCATTATTTACGTTGTATTCTTACAGTATGTTTGAAGCAAAGTAAAATGAAACGAGTTGTAAGAGAAATTTGAGACAACATGGTCTTGGAAGGTGGTCTTGGTGAGAAAAAGTGACGCTTATATCATCAACTTTTTTCTACTACATGGCCATTGACGACACCAAAATACCCTCCCCAAGATGATACCACTTTTACACGCTATGTACCCTTAAACCTTACATATATATATATTTTTATTTTTCTTCATTTATTTAGATAAATGAATTATTAGCACACAATTAGTTGAATAAAATGTTGAAAAAAAAAATTGTTACAAAAAATATGTAGCAGGATATTCGCAATTCACAAATGCAAGCCCAACACCAACTTGTACATCATATGCTCAGCCCGATATCAAATTTAAAACCGCCCAATTTAGAAAATGACTAGACCTAATTTTTTCTTCCTTTCGCCACAACAAACACATTGTCTTCTTCCTTCTTCACGCCAAACCCGCAAACACAAAAACCGCAAACACAAAACACAAAGACAAATACAAACACATCACAATAAAACACACAAACACAAACGAAAACACAACAAACCCAAAAAAAAAAAAAAAAAAAAAAAAAAAAAAAAAAATCGGCGTGAAATTTCAGTAGCGTACCAAGCCAAGTTACCACCCAACATTGTGGTATGTCACACATAGGCTCGTCTTAAGACAACGGCATTGAAGCCAACCACTGCATCAAACTCTCTAAAGAGGAAAAAAATGAAATGTAAAGGAATAGTTTTTTTTTTTTTTTCTTTTTTTTGCTAAATTTAAAACCGAACCGAAAATGAAATGTTTGATTTTTGTTTTTTAGTAACCATTCGGTTTTGGTTTATTCTAAGTTGGGTATTCAGTTTTTAGTTTATTTTCGGTTTGATTTTCCGGTTTTTATTTCGTTTATCGTGGTTTGGTCTTTCAATTGTCGGATTTCAATGTAACGTATAATAACTTTTTCAAGTTTCATGAATAAAGAAACACAAAATAATGACAATAAAAAACTATTGATCATAAAAATTTATATAAGAGAATTGTTTATGCGTCGTAAAGTGATACAATAATGATAATAAAAAACTAACAACCTCAAAAAATTTAGATGATAACCGTCTATGTGTTATAAATGACACATTCAAGAAACAATTGTAAGTTTTAGGATTATATGTGTTTTCTTGGTTCGGTTTTTATCGATTTAGAGTTTTTCTAAAACCAAACCGAATCAAAAACTTCGGTTTTTATAAATTACAAAAACCGAACCATCGGTTTTCGATCGGTTTGGGTTTTTTGGTTTTGGTTTCTCGATTTTTTCGGTTTAGGTTCTGTTTTTTGGTTTTCTGCACACCTCTAGTAATCATAAATCATTTTTTTAAGTTGGAGGAAAAGAAAAATAACTTGTTCAACATGTATGTAATTTAGTTCTTAATAACAAATGTTTTAAAAGGGTCATATTAGTCTTTACATATATAATATGTTAAAGTTCTCTTCCATTTTCTTTTAAAAATGGGATGAAGATATTTTAACAAAATTCCTTTCATCTTCCTCTTCATTTCTTTTTCAAAAAAAAAAAAAAAAAACATTATTTTTCTTTTCTTTTCCATAAAATTTTAACTTAAGAATACATTGTTATAGTTTTTGCCTTGTAAGCTACTAAGTAGTCATGGTGATGATAACCGAATCAGTCACACAAACATATCAAGCTTAAATTCAAGAATATCTATGCTTACACACACAAAACAAGGAAATAAGTTTCGGTCAAGCTGGTGAACAAAACATTTCAAAATTGGTTGATCACGCGTGAAAAGGGGAGGACGTAATAGGGTTTCGTGTGTTACTTGTCAACCTATTATGAATGGTCTTACTTAGTTAGGTCAGTGGCATATTGGTTTGTAGTAGTATCTATTCATTTCACGAGAAAACATTCGCTAAGGTCGTTCTTTTTATAACTGTAAATCGTAAATTGGTGTAGAATTAAACTTTAGTGTTAAACGTGTTTTTTGTTAATGTTTAAACAAAATCAATATATTTTAGATGTAAAAGGCTAAACGCGTCTAAAAACTTATTGTTAGCAAAGTTTAAGTTTGTTAATGGGAACCATGCTGATAACTCAACCAAGCATTCAGTTAACTCAACATATGTGGCCAACAAAGGATCCAATGCTATCAAGTTCACTCCACACAAGATGAAGTTAACAATGCAGAGAAGTTTGTACAAATGCCAACTGATGTAATTCATATGTAGAGCAGCTTAGTTGAAGTAGCTTCTAGAAGCTTAGTTTAGTTAGTTAGTTCTGCCTTTCATAATGTAGTGTATAAATACATGTTGTATCTCATTTTTGTAACTAACAATTTCATTAATACAATTCACCTTTTCCATATTCTCTGTTTCTCAAGATGGTATCAGAGACAGCACCACCACAATGGTGGTGAATAACTGCTCTTGACCACAATAACTAATTTTTCCGATCAAATAACTACTTTTCACCACCATAACTACTTTTCCCGCCAAAATTACTGACTTTAAACCACCATAAACAATCACAAAATCACTCTAAAACCATCATAATTCACCAGAATCATCAAGAATTATCACAAAATCATTAAGAAACTGTTATATCATCATTAATCAACCCAATTCAGCTTTATTCCACAACTAATCATCATGCCAGCATCTGATTCAACTTCTCAGAACACATCTGCATCACAAGATGATGATATCACTTCACCATTTCATCCATTATATTTTCACCCAAATGATCACCCTGGAATGTTGCTTATCTCAAAGAAACTCAGTGGCTCAGAGAATTATAGTTCTTGGAAAAGATCAATGCTTATTGCTCTTAGTGCAAAGAATAAGGTGAAATTGGTTAATGGCAGTTATGAGGAACCACTTCTTTCATCCAATCTGAGGGTTCACTGGGAAAGAGCAAATGACATGCTTATTTCATGGATACTCAATACTGTTTCAGAAGAATCATCTAACATTTGTCAATTCAGCATCTGCTTTATGGAATGAACTGCATGAGCACTATTCTCAACTAGATGGTCACAGAATTTACCAGATTTCTAATGAAATTGTTGAGCTTAAGCAATCCAATTGTACCATAGAAGTGTATTATCACAAACTTAAGGGACTTTGGGATGAAATTGATGCAATAGAAGCACCTTATGCCTGTACATGTAAATGTGTTTGTGAAAATGGAAAAGAGAATGGAGAAAGGGAACAAAGGAAGAGGTTAATTCAATTCCTCATGGGTCTTGATGATTGCTATACCAACATTAGGGGCCAAATCCTCTTAATGCAGCCCTTACCTGTTGTAGCCAAAGCTTATAGTATGTTAAGGCATGAAGAGAAGCAAAGAGACTCACTCAAACATCCCTCTCCAGTCCCTATTGCATTGAACACCTATAGGACTACTTACACACCACCTCACAGACAGAATCAATCCAACAATCCACCACCAAACACCACATCTGATAGGAGAAGCAATTTCAAAAAGGGAGTTATCTGTGCCTATTGTAAGAAAGAGGGACATTCTAAGGAAGAATGCTACAAGCTCCTTGGTTATCCTCCTGGTCATCCACTACATAATAAGTATCAAACACCATCCCAAAGGACTGCAAACATCAGCAGAAATGGCAATGGGAAATCTGTACATATGGTGACTGGCCAAATACTCCCACCATATGGTGCTCTTCTTCAGGAACTTCAAATCATTCAGAAGATCAAGTCAATGCCAGAATGGATCAACTCCAAAACCAATTGAACCAAGTTATTCTGATGATGCAGAATGCTCAAACTGACATCTCTGGTATGACTCCACACATGGCAGGTATACTTTCCTTCTCCACCAATGCTCAGATTCCTACAACTATCACTGGTATTCACTCTTTCAACTCTATTGCTAAGATGCACTCATTCATTGCTTCAAACATTTCAAAATCATCTTTCATATGGATTGTTGACAGTGGAGCCACATATCACATTTGCATTTCATTTAGTCTCATGCATAATATCACAAAACTCACCACACCCATCACAGTTTCTTTACCAAATGGACACACATCACAGGTTCACTTTACTGGTTCAGTACACTTAACACCAACCTTAACCATCCATGATGTTCTCTACATCCCAACCTTCACCTACAATCTCCTCTCCATCAATAGATTACTACACAAGACCTTATCCTCAGTCACCTTCACTCATGATAAATTTGTATTTCAGGGCCATGATGGAAGTAGCACATCTGGCATCCTTCATGGTGGACTATACCTTCTAGACTCAAACAAACCATCAAGCTCACCTTCATCAACAGTACTATCAAGTGTTAGCAACTCTCAGCTTTGGCACTCCAGGATGGGACACACACCAATTTCAACCATCAGAAAAATCAAAAACATTTTTGTTCCTTTTCATAGCTTAGATAGCAAATGTACCATTTGTCCTTTAGCTAAACATCATGTATTACCTTTTCCTGTAAGCACACCCCAAGCAAAATCAAAATTTGAACTCATTCACCTTGATGTATGGGGACCCTACAGACATTCTACTATCAATAAATGTACTTACTTTCTCACTATTATTGATGATTTCTCAAGGGCGACCTGGACATATCCCTTACCTAGCAAACATCATGTCTTTACTACCTTTCAAATTTTTCACAAATCTGTTGAAACTCAACATCAAGTCACTGTAAAAACAATAAGGACAGACAATGGGACAGAATTCATCAACTCATCATTTACCACTTTCCTTCAAAATCATGGAATAACACATCAAACCTCATGTCCCTACACCCCTCAACAAAATGCCAGAGTTGAAAGGAAACATAGACATTTACTTGAGATGGCAAGATCCATTCATTTCCAAGCCCATTTTCCCATCCATTTCTGGGGATATAGTCTCTTAGCCTCAACTTACCTCATCAACAGAATCCCTTCCAAAACTCTTCAAGACAAGAGTCCTTATGAACTTCTTCACAACACCCCTCCCTCACTTGATCATCTGAGAATCATAGGGTGCTTGGCCTATGCATACCACCATACCACAGACAAATTTGACACTAGAGCCACCCCCACCATTCTCACAGAACACTCACAAGCAGAAATGTTCTCTTTGATGAGGACAAATTCCCTTTTTCCACCTCTAACTCAACCACTACCACTACTCCACAACCACCCTTCATACCCCAGTCAAATTACTCAAATCACATACCACCTACACCTCTCCAACACTCACATACTACTCCCACCTCCTCTGACCCAAATATCTCACCCACAACACCATCAACTCCAATCAACTCCATCAATCCATATACACTCAACCCTGAGAATTCCAATAACCAAAGTGTCACTGAACCAGCTCCTCTTCACTAAACTCCTATTTCACATACTCCATCTCCAATCTCTCAACAACCATCCACTCCACATTCCTCAACTTCATCCTCACAGACTTCATCACCTTCTTTCATTCCAGATCCAATACCACCACCACCACCACCCACAACCTCCACCAGAAACAGACAACCTCCCACTAAACTCAAAGATTATCACTATCAACTTCCACACTCCAAAATTCATACTGTGCACAAACACAAACATCATCATTCAAATTACATCTCATATTCAAACTTATGCACCAAATCACTGCATCTCATTCACTCCATTGATACTATCACTGAACCCACCACATTTAAACAAGCATCTAGAAATCCAAAATGGATTGAAGCAATGGATAAGGAAATCACAGCTTTAGAGAAGAATAAAACCTGGATCCTTACCCTTTTACCACCTGGAAAAGCAACAATTGGCAGCAAATGGGTCTATAAGATTAAGTTTAATGCTGATGGCACAATAGAAAGATACAAGGCCAGGCTTGTAGCAAAGGGTTACAATCAAAAGGAGGGAATAGACTACCATGAAACATTTGCACGAGTGGCTAAGATCACTACAGTAAGGACTTTACTGGCAGTTGACATCCATTTTGGTTGGATCATTGAACAGTTAGATGTGAACAATGCATTTCTCCATGGTGACCTTAATGAGGATGTTTATATGGAAGTTCCCCAAGGCTACTCTCAAACACTTCCTCCCAATACAGTTTGCAAGCTAACCAAATCCCTCTATGGTCTGAAACAGGCAAACAGACAATGGTTTGAAAAACTTACTCAATTTCTCCTTTCATTGGGCTTCAAGCAGAGCTATGTGGATACTTCTCTCTTCACTTTTCAGTCAGGGACCAAATTCCTCAGTTTATTGGTATATGTGGATGATATCATCATTGCTGGTAATGATAAGACCCTCATTCAACAAGTCAAACAAAACCTTGATGAGAAGTTCAACATCAAAGATCTTGGTCCCTTGCATTACTACCTAGGAATTGAATTCTTAAGAAACAAAGATGGTTTGGCTATGACTTAGAGGAAGTATGCTATTGATTTGGTAACACATGCATGCCTCCTTGACACAAAGCCCGCAACTATACCTCTCAATCCACTTGTTAAACTCACAATGGATGATGGAGACTTATTACCAGATCCTTCTTTCTACAGGACACTAGTTGGGAAACTCATCTATCTCACTATCACCAGACCAGACTTGGCCTTTGCAGCTCAAACATTGAGCCAATTTCTACCACACCCAAGAACTCCTCATATGAAAGCTCTAACAAAGGTCATCAGATATATCAAACTCACCACTGGACAAGGGTTGATCTTTCCTACTCAGAACACTCTCCATCTCAAAGAATTTTGTGACAGTGACTGGGCAAGTTGTCCTTTTCCGGAAGATCCGTAACAGGATATGGCGTTTTCCTTGGTTCCGCCTCATTTCTTGGCAATCTAAAAGCAATCGATGGTCTCGTGTCCTCAACAAAAAGTCGAGCACAGTGGCACTGCAGATACCACTTGTGAAGTAACATGGCTCCAATGTCTCTTAAAGGAGTTCAAAGTTCAAGCCCCAACTCCTATTCTCATGATGTGTGACAATGCTTCCTGCATAGCATTAGCCTCTAATCATATTCATCATGCCAGAACAAAACATATTGAGCTTGATTGCCACTTTGTGAGGGACAAGGTCAAAGCTGGACAAATCCTACCCACTTATATTCCTACCAAACATCAACTAGCAGACATTCTAACAAAGGGTTTGAGCAGTCCTTTACACTACAGTTGTTTATCCAAGTTGACAATGTGTAATCCTTACACACTGTCAACTTGTGAGGGGGATAATGGGAACCATGCTGATAACTCAACCAAGCATTCAGTTAACTCAACATATGTGGCCAACAAATGATCCAATGCTATCAAGTTCACTCCACACAAGATGAAGTTAACAATGCAAAGAAGTTTGTACAAATGTCAACTGATGTAATTCATATGTAGAGCAGCTTAGTTGAAGTAGCTTCTAGAAGCTTAGTTTAGTTAGTTAGTTATGCCTTTCATAATGTAGTGTATAAATACATGTTGTATCTCATTTTTGTAACTAACAATTTCATTAATACAATTCACCTTTTCCATATTCTCTGTTTCTCAAGATTTGTTTAAGCCCAACATTGATTAATAGAGATTGAAGACGAGATTGAATTAAATGTATTTGAAGGCAAAGATAGAAGAGTTCGTAAGACTTTGCTAAAAGAGATTATATTGAAATGTTGGAAGAATTATTCTTTTAATCGAAAAAGTTTCTTAAACCCGTTTATGATTGGAGAAGTAGTTTTCTTCAAGTCATTAAGGAAAAGTCATAAATCGAATTTGCCTGAAACAAACTAACATGAGTAATGTTATTTAGGGCGGAGGCTTTTAATGAACAACTGAAGGTCCGTTTGGTTGGGGTGTATGGATATAAATTTACGATATTGAAAGTCATTAATGTTGTTTGTTTGGTTATGGGGGCCATCATAATAGATTAAGGATACACAAATGTGAAGGTTTTCTCATATCTTATGTGTGTGGATGGTTTCATCATACCATCCATTAACATTATACCCTATACAACACCGGAATGAATAACATACTCTCTTCTTTGTCGATATCAGTGACATACATCCATTTTATGAACCAATGTTCTTTTTATGTTCTTCCCCTTCTAATTTGAGTTTGAATTTTCTTTTTATTCTAAATCATTTTTTAAAAACAATGAGGAACATAATCACCACAAGATAATTCATGACCCATCAAACAAGAATTGAATTAATAACCTAAATCATAATTTGCCTACTCATTAAAATCGACAATATCAAAATAATTATGACATAGAAAAATAATTCATAAAACTCACGCTAAAACGTCCCTCTCAATATTCTTAAACCCGAAAACCATCGCATACGTTATGTAACTATGTCGAATTAATTAATATATGTATGGATGTTATCTTCGTATGCTTACTTAATACATTATCGAGTTCATATGAAGGGTTGTTCTTTAAAATTTCAGAAATCACAAAAATCATACACCGTTGGTCCCGTCATTTGCATGCCTAGTATACATGTCACGCACAACTAAAACAATTAATGGGAAAAATAACAAAACTAGTACACCATTTTTTGGGGGTTATTGCTGATGGTCGCCGGAATATCGCTAAAAATCTGACACGGTGGCGGATGGCATCATCAAGAATTATAAATTTTTTGATGAGCAATGAGTTTGATTGTTTTGTTACTTTTAGAAAACTACTTGGGTGTTTTTGGGTTTCTGATTAAAATAGAATATAAATTTTGACAACAATTTTAGTAGTGTGTGTAAATTTTACGCATATTTGGTATATTAGGGCAGTGGTAGTGGTCTCGGTATGGCTTCGGTATGCCTCCATACCGAGCGGCAATACCGCCGCCACCGTTGTGGTATGGCATGGCATGGGAGTAAATCGGCAATCTTTACCGAATTGGCATGAGGCATTGTTTCAAATATTAGGTGAATATAATTAGGTGAGCCATGAAATCATGGTTACCACTAGAAAAATATGGTGAGGCATGAGAAAGTCATGGGATGAGATGGCAGAATATTATTGGTGAATGGTGAGTCATGAGAGAGGCATCAGATCATGACTGCCACCACCCTTAATATATATCCCTTCTACTTCTTCTTGTTGATTTTGCTGATGTTGATTTTTGTGAAAGCGGTGATAGGTTGAATTCGGTGATTGTTCAATTGTTGGTAAATTTAAGAAAAGAATTTAAAGATGTTGAATTTTGATTTAAAAGGGAAAAAATGTGTAAGAACAAATTTAAAAAAGAAGAACAAGAGGTTATTATCGTCGATTTACATTCAAAGTTACTTACGTTGGTTCAATTAACTCTAAAATGCAAGTATGTTTTTCATATTGACAAAAAAAAAAAAAAAGTACCGTTTTTTGTTCTTATTATTCTGAAAAAAGTAAGTTCTTCATTTTTAGTCTTTCACCCTCATTCCTATTAAGTTTGAAATGAAGTCTTGCAGTCACTTTTCTTGCATTGAAGGAAATTTTGATTAGTAATTCTCATTAAACAGGTTCAAACATCGTAATCGGTTCTTATAAGATAAAAAAATGTTTACGTGAAGTTACGGGTGTTCTAAACTTCTAATCACCCGTACATTAAGATGTTGAGATGAGTTGGACAAACAAATAGCCCAAGTGTACCGTACAACCAAGGCACATATAAACCTAACTAAACAAAGAAAGTGCATCTTAAGCATGTTAAATTTGTATCAAAGATGTTACAAACTTATTAAAACAATGTTATTAAAGTTAATGGAAATCATATTTTTCATAACACATTCAGCTAATAAATAAATTAAATGCACTATGGTATTGTGAATCCACATTACCACCACCAAGGGTTGTTTATGAGACGGTTTAGTTCGATTAGTCAAAAAGTAAAAATGATTTTTTACGGGGCGGGTAGTTCATTTTACCATCCTTAACCGAACCGCTCAAGGCGGTTACCCGGGCATGTGGGTACCTAAACTAAGCGGTTACTCGCAGTTCGGGTTACGGTTAGCCGTCTAAAGCATTTATTGAGTCGAACCGAGTAGAAAGTTTCATAATCCAAAACGTAAAATGCAATTAGACAAGATTGTGATTACATTTTTCTTTCAAAATTGTCGCCGTTTTGTTAGCACAAAAAACAAAAGATAGCTCTATATAAGACTCTTGCCAAGGAGTGTCAAGTAAAAACTTGCATGAAGTTCAGTGACAAATTAAGGGAAAAAATCATTAAATAGTAATGAAGTTTTATTTAGTGTTCCAATTTAGTCATTCATACTTTTTTTGGTGAGGTTTAACCGTTTAACCACTTAAGTTTTACAAGTGTTATATTTTTATGTAACTTTTATATTTGAGTGACCAAAACGGAACAGTTCTCAAACTTCGTTATTATTTGGTGACTTATATTTTTCTTAAGTGTGCATAAGTTGGTTGTACATCGAGTTAGTTTAGATTAGTGATTTTCAGGGGTGGGTGGTTATTATCAAGGTACAACCAAACAATGCACTTATTTTAAACATTTACACAACAATGAAACACTTTTTAAACTTGAATAGTTTTTGTGGTTAATATAAAGTTTGAGTGACTGAATTGAAACAGTGATGAAACTTGGTTACTATTAGGCAACATTTTTCCACAAATTAATCAAGATAGATGAGTAGATCCACTACTTCATTAGACACTATAACATTAGCACATTAATGGCCATGACATCTCTACATTAAGCAGTCAAAATAAAGATTACACATGATATGGTATTTAATTGTATGTCGGTTTCAAATCATAGAACCAAAGACTTTTATATGGCCCAATTCAACCGAAATTACCTAGCTACATCTTAAAGGCCTATGTGGTTGTTTCGATGTAGTTCATACAGCCGAAGACTTTTATACCAACGATACATACTATGATAAATATCTAAAGGATACATATATATTGTACACGGTTCGATTCCGGTAACCACGGTTACATGATAATGAAAACCGAAACCGATCCTTAATAAACGGTTTTTTCGGTTTCGGATTTTTCGGTTTCGATTTCTTCGGTAGTTTGGTTATCGGTTTTTCCCGGTTTTGGATCATACAGATCGGCTCGGTTTGTCGGTTTCTCAGATTTAAGCACCCCTACTACCACCATACCCAAGTACTTCCTCGACTCTCATTTAGTCCCTCTATTTAACTACATTGTTGCTTTGCATCTCTTTGTCGTGATATTTCGACCAATGTATCAAAAATCATCGCCCCCACTATGCTAACCGTTGTGTCATTAGAGCATCCGCAATGGGTCAAGTGGCTGAAAGCTTTTCACTATTCTAAAAAGTCTTTTAAAAAGGTTTTTCGAATTGCAACCAAAGCTTTTTGTAAAGTTTTTCAACAAAAATTGGTAAAGCACAAGTCTTTCCTCCAAGCTTTATCTCAAGGGGATTCTGAAAATGATGAATTCGTTTCTATGTATAGTCTTGGGGCTTCATTGGGCATCACTCTAGATGGAAAATTGGCTCGTTCAAAACATGACGTGTTTAGTGACTTTTTGTCTGAGGTGACCTCCCCCTTTGTGAACAACAATGGCGTTGTCAAGAACATCTGTTTATCGCCGCAAGCTCTTTATTCTTCTTTAGCAATTAATGTGCACCGGCCACTGTGTGATTGAGCTGTTTCATCAATCTCGGAATTGTCAAGTTCATCTATGGTGCTCGAAAGCTCAAGTTGAGCTTATGATCTCACTTTTAGTTAGTAGTTCTCACTTTGTCGATAACAATTAGTCTCAATTTCACGAGCTGTATTTAAGATGTTTCATCGTTTGGATCCTTTTGCGATTCATTTTCAATACATCAATTTTTGCGCCCAAAAAAAAAAATCTTATGCATTAAATGCATTAAGTTTTAAAAACTCGATGTATTGTAGATGCTCTTAGATAGAAAAACACTTTGGTTTTTTTTTCATTAAAAGATTTTGTTCCGGCAAAAAAAAATAATAGTATTATTATTTTATTTTATTTTCTGTCGTATGTTGATATAACTTTAGTCATTTGTGCAAGATGAACTTAATTGATATCTTCCTTGTTTTTCTTTATATTAGGTGGTGCTTCCTTATGTACAATGTTTTAGATCACCAGAATCCATATAAAAGTGATGCACAATCTAATATCACTAAGATATCATTGAACAATTAGTTGTTTAAGGGTTAAAGACTTAAATTACCAACGAACTTTTCAATATTTTCAAATACGGGTAATTTACCTTTTTAAATATCATTATCACCATTCAAACTTTTTGTTACCTGTAAATATCACGAATATACCCATATGATTTTCCACCTCATTTTTTTAATCCACGTGGAATTTCATTTTTCCCAACTAGATTTTTTCTCCGTTTCTTACATTGTTAGGTGTTCACTTTTTTAGACCAAATGACGAAGCCAGCTCAAAAAATGAAACGATGATTTGCCTGAATGAGATGCATACCATATGATGAAACCATAGTTGTTAAGATCCCGATCATGATCTTATAATTTTACGATTTTATGATTTTATGAAGCAAAAACGATCCGGATCCTACGTAGGATCTCAGAAAGCTTAAGATCTTATAGGATCCCGATCTTGATTATAGGATTTTAAGATCTAATCCGATCCGATCTTACTTTTCTCGAACCGCAAACTAAAAAGGTACAGAATTATATATTATATTTTTATATTAATTTAAAAAACAGCACATGATTATTTTTAAATATTTTATATTCATAATTTAAGACAATATTTTCATGAAACATTTATATAATTTTGTGTTTATGATATATAATAATATGTATATTTGAATAATACAACAAAGACTATTATAAAAGTGACATTATAATAGGATCTTAGGATCCTGATCCGATCTTACGATCACGATCTTGCAAAGAGAAAAACGATCCTAGGTAGGATCCCGATCTTAAAAACCTTGGAAGAAACCATTTTTTTGGACCAAATGATAAACTTTTGATTTATAAACATCAAACCAATTAGGAAACCAAATGGTGAAACCAGCTCAAAAAAATCATTAACAAAAAATATCAAAACCACCACCTTCTCCAATTAGTATTACGGCGACCACCTTCTTCTCCGACGAGTATTCCGGGAACCACTCTCTTCTCCGACAAGTATTCCGACAACAATCATCTTTTCGGACGAGTATTCCGGTAACCAATTGCATTTCTTCAAACAACTCCTCAGTGATGTGGAGGGATTTTGTACTTGGTAATCGGCTATAGCCGGTCACTTTTGAGAAAATTGGTGACTTTATCAAAGTTTGGTTGGTGATAAAAGCATTTTAAAGAGTACATTACCCGTATTTAAAAATTTTAAAAAGTTCTTTGGTAATTTAAGTCTTGAACCCTTTAATTAACTTTAACTAAGTCATGACTTGTCACATACTCTCATCTGAGATCAAGTTTTGATTTCATCTTGTAAAATCCCATATCAAATTACTGGACAGATCCTTCTACTTCTTTTGTTCCAATATCATCCCAAAACAATTAATGCGTCTTCACCAGTGGCGGACCTAGGAAGGAAACCAAGGTGGTTCCCTTCTTTAGTTGAGTTAACAAACGTATTTCTAGTCAAGTCGACAAAATGAATATATGAACGGATCGGGTCAGTTCAATTAACATGCAAACGTCAAATATATAAAAGCCACTTTATATATACATCGTAATTTCTAATATGTTAAACTATGCCAAATGTTAAAAATGCAATATTTTATAAATAACTTTTTACTGTTTACAAGTTATGAATAGTCTGTATAGTTAGTTACTGTATAATATTCTTAAGATGTACGCTATCAGTTGATGATAATGTTATCAAAACCTGAAAAAAATGAAAAAGGGCCAATTCTGCAAATAAATAATATTTAAAAGACCATTTTGAAAATTAATATTTTTTGTTATCTTGGAAACAACTTTGACACTCGTACAAAAAGACTTAAAAGTCAGATTCCTTTCTCCAAGACAAAACTATTCAATAATAATTAATTTTCACTTCATCTTCCTCATTTTCATTTCTGTATTTTTCCTCCATTTTCATTCATCTTCTTTAGCTTCACCAAACACTTTTTATAAATCAACATGGTTTTTTCGCTTCCTTCTAACTCAGTTTAATTTCAAGGTGGTTCCTTTGATTTTTCTAAGGTGGGTCCCGAAAAAAATCACATATGGCTCATTAAGGATCTCAGTTTCTAAGGTGGTTCCCGGGCACCACCTACAATACACATAGGTCCGCCTCTGGTCTTCACTATCCATGTTCTTAATTATTTAATATGGTTCGGGGGTTATAAGATACCGAGCTATTAATTTATGATTGCAAAAACCTTTTGTAACTCCTAATCTTCAAGCATGCTAATGACAACATGCAGACTATTAACAAGATTCATATCTTTTCGCATTTACATCAGTATCAAAAATATGAAGTTGGTTGCTTGATTTTATAGCGGATCGCGAGCAGGCAGATCGATGTATCTTTCTTGCAGGATTTGCTAAAGAATATCACTGTGTTCCACAAACGCGGTTGAGAATGGAAACTAAACCCATCGTTTTTATGGATTTCCAATATGCGATATAAAGTTCTATTAGTGGCTTGTCACATTCTATTAGATTTTCTAGTTCATATATTCCAAATATATATTGCTTTTAGATTTCTCGTTTATGAGTTCTATTCTATGGTTTAGTGCTAATTGATAAGGACAATGGTATATGCTTGAATCGGTATTCGTATTTTGTTTCAAATCTGGCTCATATGTTCATAATGAGTTTCTTTTAATTGTTTTTATTGTTTGTAAAAATATTTGAGAGCATTCGTAGTGTAGTTGTATTTATGAATTTTGTTATATGCTTCAATGGATTTAAAGATGTTCATTTAAATTGAAACGGATTTAGTTTAAAAGTTGATTTGATTTGCAAATAATTTAGTGTGGTAAGTGTTGAGTTTAAGATACATGAATACAATAAAACTATGTAGACATCACAGAAAGATACAATGAAGACTTAAGATCATATGAATAAATAATTAAGCGAATAGATGCGTAACATACCTCTTACAATTGGTAGATCTCTTCAATGAATGTGACAAAGTGGTTTAACGAGTTATCCTTACCGCTTTATAACTCAAACCAATTGGTGTAGAATAGTGTCTTACAACCACGTTCTTGTCTGTGCGAATTAACAAACGAATTAAAGATTGCTAGATCTACAAAACTTTGTTTTAGAAAAACAAACCAAACACCCTAAAGGATGTAGTTGGCCGATTTTAGCAAGAGAGAAACAAAGGAATTTTTAGGTTAATGTGTGTGCACAAAAGCTATGAAACAACATTAACCCTAGCATTTGTATATATAGTGAATGAAAACTTTGGGAACAAGTTAGGGTTTAGGGTTGTGAAACCCCCCCTTTGGCCGGCCATGGAGTGCCACAAAAGAAATCTCATATCTTTTCCATTTTCAAGATATTCACCATATATTCTCTCCATTTACATTTAACGGTCGTTAGTCATTTCCGTTAAATACTTAACGATCGTTAGTCGAGTTTTGTACAATAATTAATCGTAATCAATTAACATTAATTGTTAATTTTAATTCTCATTCGTAATGTGTGCAATCCCGTGGTCACGAGTTCGAATCCGGACATTTACGTATTTGTAAATATATACATTTTCAACAGCTCCCACTTGGATATGTTTACAAAACGTGAAATGACATTGGTTGGCGATCTAGCAACACGCCAATGCCCCAGACAACTCGTGTATGGTTTTCGGAGAAAACCAAGTTTCGATGATTCATCATCATATTCATCCTTTTGTTTCTAATACCATGTTAATAAGAATATGGATCTCACTCATTTCTTAATTAACTATTCTTTTCTCGCTTTATGTGATTGATCAAGATTACAAATCTTACGAACATATTCCGAAGACCTTGGGCATGGCCATGCAAACATCTTAACAACCCTACGAGGGCCCAACGGTATTATACTTCAAAATAAATTTGAATGAAACAAATCCGTTTGACTACAAGCGAAATCATAAATTTCAACACTTCGAAAACAACCCTTATAACTACCGCCACGTATAGCGTTAGATTGTTTCACAAAATGCACTACATCCATGACATATCTCGGTATCTCAAGTCGGAGGATAAATATCCATGATATACTTAATGACAAAGATCCATAAAGTATCATCGTGTGGGTGGGATAAGTCTTATACTCAATTCATTGAATATCATCTGAAATCAATCATGCTACGCATAAATATACTTTCAAGTATACTCTAACTAATACTCATATTTGTCTTAATTCAATATCATTCCCATGTTATTGATTGACAACGGACTATTTAGAATAACTTAAGATATTCAAGGATTTAAACATGCAAATATAGGATAACATCATAATAAATGAATAATAAACATAACAAAATACTTTATTTCATTTCAATAATAATGTTTACAATATCCTTTTATCTAAAATACTTAGTCACAGATGGGCATGAAACTACTAGCTAAACGAAGTCCAAACTTATCGACAAATGATTAAGTTTTTCACCGTAAGGCCTTCGTTAAAGGATCCGCTAGGTTATCATCTGTAAACTTTGAGCAACTCAATTTCACCTATCTCGACTTGTTCTCGAACATAGGGATATTGTCTAGGATAGTGTCTGGTGCCCTTCATGACTCTGGGTTCATGGGCAAAAGTAATTCTGCGAATTGTCACAATATACTTTAATAGGATTTTCAATCGACGGATAACACCAAGCCCGAAACAAACTTCCTTATCCAAACAGCTTCCATGGCACCTCGGGCGCCGCTATGTACTCACTTACAGAAAGAGACATCGCAAGTGTTGTGTGTTTCTTACTCTTCCAATCCACAAGACCTCCATTGATGACAAATATGTAACCCGTCGAGACTTCAGATCATCTTTGTCTCACTTCCGTGTTGCATCGCATTAACTGTAACACACATCTCGCTACGGATTTCCATACACTATGAACATATCTCTTGTATCCCTAAGGTACTTGAGAATATGTTTAACAGAGATCGATGAATTTCACCGAATTCTATTGATACCGGTGGTCAAGTTTTGAGCAAACGCCACATCGGGCCTTGTGCATCGCACCGCATACATGATAGATCCCACACCAAGCATAAGGAACTTTCTTCATACGCGCCACCTTTGCGGTGTTGAAGCACAACCTTGGTCGCTCAAACCATGATTTACTTGCATCGGCAAAATCCCTTCTTGAATTTTGCATATTGAATCTCTTCAATATTTTGTCAATGTAAGCACTTTAGCTTAAACCAATTAGCCGCCTTGATCTATCCCTGTAGATCTTGATTCCGAGTATGTATGCTGCTTCCCCTAAGTCCTTCATCGAGAAACATTTACCAAGATAGGCTTTCACCTCACTACAAGAAAAGTGGCTTTTTAGGACCCCCATAAGCGTCATAAAATGGTACTTTTTAGGACCTTTCATTTAATAGGACCAAGGATGAAAGTGTTTCATGTAAGGCGGTTGTAATAGGTCCAAAGCGTCCTAACCCTTATGAAACCAATTTTATGGTCGTATTATATGTCTATGAACAACACAAATAGCGTCCTAATAAAACCATATTAGGACACTTTTACAATGTTTTAACATGTGATTACCTACTTTTAATCTTTTGAGACACATAAAAACGTCCTTAAAAGTATTGTTAGGACGCTTATGATGTAACATCATAGCTATTTTAGCAACCAAGAAAAGGGTACTAATAACTCAAATAAGATTATGATACCAATTTTATGGTGCATTTTAGGTCTATAAACAACACAAATAACGTCCTAATAAAAACATATTAGGACACTTTTCCAATGTTCTAACATGTGGTAACCTACTTTTAATCTTTTGATACACATACAAGCGTCCTTTAATGTTAATTCTTAGGGACGGTTATCATATACCATTATAGTTACTTTAACACCAAGAAAAGGGTCCTAATATCCCAAATACGATTATGAAACCAAATTTATGGTCGCATAATATGTCTATGAACAACCAAATAACGCCCTAATAACAACATATTAGGACACTTTTACAATGTTGTAAAACGTTGTTACCTAATTTTAATCTTTTGATACACATACAAGCGTGCTTAAAAGATAATTGTTAGGACGCTTATCATATAACATTATAGCTATTTTAGCACCAAGAAAAGGGTTCTAATATCTCAAGGAAGATTATGAAACCAATTTTTTGGTCGTATAAAATGTCTATTAACAACCTAAATAACGTCCTAATAACAACATATTATGACACTTTTACAATGTTAAGTTAATTGTTAGGACGGTTAATAAGTTTAATAGGACAATTTCAAAGTCCGGACAAGTCATATGATAGGACGCTATTTTCACCATGCACACTCTATTATTACGATATGAATAAAACATCAACTAAATATTAAATGAATAAAACGAAATTGTATTTCAAATTAGCAATTGTCATAACAAAATCACTAAACATAAATAAGGTGACAGAATCTAACATAAAGTCGTTAACATTAAACAATACATTAACGCAACAAGAAGCTTAGTCCGTGGTCATCATGCATCATCTCTCTCAATCCTCACGGAACACCTACAAATAAACACCCATGTATAAGCATTAAGCTTCATGTTAGTAAAATTATTGGTATCACAAGATTAACAAAGACATACCGAGATAAAGGGACAAGGCCATGCTATGGTTGCACCAACACGGTCTTCAATTGTGGCAAATAACCCATAGGGTCTCACCAACACTTCATCTCTTTTTGTTGGTATTTGAGCGTTTACCTCACACCATCCTCGCCCAATCTCGTACCACCAACTATATCATTTGGGTTCAAGCTCCTCACCCATCCTTTTGCTACTGATCTCGGTTGAGTTTAGAATGCTTTTAAGGACAACTTCATCCCGACCTAGATTTGCTTTCAACAAACATTTATCAATTTATAGTCAAGACACATGTATTAGGTTAAACGGATGTATCTGCGGTATGGAGGTGGGGTATACAAAGGAGGTCAAAATTGATCGGTGTATATCTGCAGTGTGGAGGTGGTGTATACTAAATAAGTTACAAATAAGCTACAATAAGCTAAATAAGTTGTAACTACATGAGTTGTAACTAGATTAAGCTAAAACTACCGGATAAGCTAAAGGAATAAGCTATAGACCGAATAATCACTTGATCAAATATCACAGCCAAACAGGCCAAAACCAACAACCTTGCGGCCCTTGTGGGTCCCACTAGGGTTGACAGGATCCAAAGTGAGACTTGATATGAAAGGTGACTTATTGAGGTTTCTAAAAGCTAGGACTAAAGGTTTGGGTCCCAGATAAGCACTTGATGAGGGCTTGAACTTGGGTGGTCAACACCGATCACTCGGTGTATGGGTGGAATGGACAAACAAAAAGCTATCTGCAGACCTATCTAATAAGCTCAAAAGTTTGAAATAAGCCGAACTTTATAGATGAGCTTATTGGATTTCAAAACCAATAAGCTCACCGTGTGGCCCACTAATGAAGAAGCTAAGGCACATGGAAAGTTGGGGTTTTGGTGATGCCCAGTGCGAGGCAATGGTTAGCCCCTGCAGCCACTTTGAACTATCACCTAAGCCGGAGAAAAATCATAAAAATAAGCTAACTGTGGGATTCAAAAGCTTAGATGGGAATTTCAACATGTAAAAATCTCAAGACTTGAATCTCAACACAAAATTCACAAAAATTCTCCCAAGATCCGAGTTTCACTAACATACCATTTTGACTTTTGATTTTGAACTTAAACTTTGACTTTAATGAAACTTGTTTGATCCGTATGCACTAATTATGATTATTTAAGCTATGATAACACTAATTTAAGATACATGAACAAGATTTAGACCAAGTGGGTGAGATTTGATCCTCACATGTCCCAACAAATGGATGTGAGAGTGAAGGTAATTTGATTTTGACTTTCTAGTTCAAACATTGGTTTTATAGTTTTACTAGTTCTAATATCACCTAGAGGTCATAGTGTGCAGATAAACAAGTGAAAAGGCAACTACCACAGTTGAAACAACACAAAACCAAACACCCTTAATAACCGAAAGTTAACAAATTTAAAAGGCGAATGAGCAATCTAAATCATAATCTTGATACATAAGCTTGTAGCCTAGGTTCATTAGCTATCAAAGATAAAATAAGCTATAACAACTAGAAAGGAACGATTTATAATAGAAACATACCCGTAGCGTGGAGGTTCATTGGTTACAACAGAGAATCTTGTGATGTAAGAGGTGGAACAATGGAACTATCCGTCGACCCATTCTTCTCTCGATAACCGGGCTCGTAACTTTTCATTTTCACTAGTAAGTTCTCCACATCTAGACTTCAATTCGTTGTTTTCTCTATGACATGCTAAACGACTTGGTATTACACCCCAAACAATGAAGCACGAACACCTAGACCATACATGCCCGCATCACCATTTCGATCTTTACCCATAATCAGAGAAAAATATCATCGGTCCGGGATTATCAATCGAACCCTCGGCGATTATCACTAAGTTGTTTCATATCATCACGCATTTTATATAAACATGAACAACATATAGTAAAAGCATGTATTACAAAAAAGCATATTGTGTTTAACTTATGCTATTAATACACTTTTGCAAACACAAAAGCATATTACTTACAATCGCTTTTGCGGTGTCATCATTTTTGGTATTTCCATCTTTAGAGAAGCATGCACTAAAAGATCCAATCGAGTTGGATCTCGTCCCAAATATGTCTGTATGAATAAAAAGAAAATGAATATTAACATTGGATATCCACAGGATACATTAACAATCCCACTTTCTCCACACACTTACCTTTAACTCTTCCCTTTGCGAGCATAACTTTTTTACCGGTTCTTTGGATCATCTTCTTTTTGCCCGATTCGCCTTGTTTTTCACTTAAACTCTGCAGCAGAAAGTAAAATATCATAATAGGAAATTAAGTAATGTTATTTAAAGTGGAAGAGTATTTCACACCTTAGTGTTTTCGTATTCAAATACTTCACAAGCTTCTTCCATTATTTTTTGCACTTGCTTTGGCCTAGATCTTATTTGTTGCTTAACCGACAAAGACGGATCATGGTAGTGTTCCTTAACTCTTGCCTCCGGTTCTTCACCTTCCGCCCAAATGATTGCAATATCCATTTTCTCGACTTCGGAATATCAAATTTTGTCTAAAAATGTAATAACTCACATTAGAAAACAAATACTTTATTCATTAACATACAAATTTAACATTGTGTACCTTTAAGAGTTCAAGCAAAGCTTTTTTTTTTGGCGTCAACTTTATTCCATGGTTTATAAATCGGACAATACTTTCCACTCCTTGAAAGTGTTCCCATGAAATGAGTCGATGACTACTTTTGTCGTTAATAGGTTGTCCGTGTTCATTAACTAAAATAGGAATTCTATCCCTTTTCTTGGGCCCAAACTTTTGCCATACGTGTTGGTCTCTCTTTCTTTTGCTTACAATCCGAACTACAAAAGTGAACATGATTTACAATAGATACGTATACATTTAAAATACTAAATAATTGAAATTGAGGCAATATCTTAGCGTTGTATTTTGTCTTGTTTTAATTTAACTTTATTATATATTCTTCTTATATGACACAATATATGATATATGATTTTTAAACGATGCAATCAAGTAGACCATGTTAACTGTTTCATTTCGAGCTTGTGTAACTACATGGTTTTCTTCATTTTCGAATGCTCGACTTGAATCTCTTCTCCGAGTAGATCATCGCCGTCATTTGTTAAATCGTTCACATACTCCAAATCATCCTCATTCTCCAAATCATCCTCATTCTCCAAATCATCCATGTCTTTATCTACATCATCTTACAAGTAGCTTGTTGTTCAATATCTTCATTCATAGGTATGTCTTCGATATCATCATTTTCAACATCATAAAGGTCTTCATTGTTATCTATATTAAAATAAAATAAAAATAAATAAATAAAAAAAAAAAAAAAAAAAAAAAAAAAAACAAGTAAGCACCGAAAAGCAGTTAATCGAATATACACTTAATAGTAATTTAATATCATATATATAGTATTTGAAATTTATGTATAGTTACCATCGGATCTCAAGTCACGCTCCCCGTGGTCATGATCGTTGTCAATTGCAACTAAGTTTCTCTCGATTGCGCTTAATCTCCTCCATGACGTAATTTGGTTGATCATTTCTCTTTTGGACTTGGTCGGACTCACATACCCTACTACGTATTGCCTCCTGTATCAATCATTGTTCCTTTTGCGATTGAGATTCAAGATGTTAGCCCACCGGAGACATTCGAGCACTCATTCGTTTTTGCTAAATTTTATATCTACTCATGGATTGTGGAGCAATGTATTTTCGATTCTGTTTCATGCAAGTAGAATTGTTAGAAAACAAACATAAAGAAAATATAGTAGCCAAATTTATTATTCGTACCTTTTATTTGTTTGTGTAGCCGCTTCCGGGTTATCTTCCTCAAGATTAAGATGGAAGTCCGAACCGGACATATAATCTGCATCTTTTCACGGTATCCGTTGGTTTCTTTTCTTTTCTTTGTTTTGTCACTCTACTAGACTTGTCAAAGACTTAGCAAGATTTTTCACTCCCAAAGCTTGTAATCTCTGTTGGTTTTCTTGAATCCTTGTCCTTCGGACATTTCATAATCATTCGTATTTCGTGGTGATTTGGCGTTGCATCTCGTTATTTTCCATAAGCGGTGCACAAAACAAATAAAATTATTATGAGATTGCAAAGAACAATAGTCATTTGAGAACAACAAAAGCGAAATCAAATCACTATCTCGTTACATGTTACTGAATGAAATACATTATCTACAAACAAAAATAGACGCAAATCCTCCAGTTACATGTCACGAATGAAATACATTAGCTAGAAACCGATATCAAATCACTATCACTATCACTACCCAAATCCTTTGACCCAACTTTACGGGTATACCAACATTCATTTAAATTAAACAGAGCAACTTAAATACAACTTGTACCACATCACAAATAAAAAGACTTATGATCACATATGAGACTCATCACAAGAGGTCAACCAAACACATACCGAACCCACCATTTCCCACACTAACAATGTATAACAATAACAATGTATAACAATGATAATACCAATAATAATAACAATAACAATAACAATAATAATAATAATAATAATAATATGCCGGGCTTATCGGTGTGTCTTTGTGTTATCGTTTGGTGTTCCTCTTTCACTCGTTCGGCACCGTGTTACGCTTGCTCTAAGGTTTTTCCGGAGATATTTATGGGGATCACGCTGTTTCGTGTGCGGGTATTGTTGGCATTAAACATCGTCACAACCTTGTGCGCGATGTTCTTGTTGACATATGCTCGATCGTGATTTCCGCTCTCGAGGAGGTGGATATTGGGCTTTTGGTGATGGGGCGGATCCTTGCGACCGGTGACATATTACTCTCTTGGGATGGTGGACGTGATGTATGTGTTGATCTCACGGGTTCGTCGCCTTTGACGCAAACCGGTTGATTGATTTTATACCGTATGTGTGATCGGTGATCTTTGCTTTCGGCGTAAGCGGGTCAAGTACGAGGCAAAATGTGCGGATATTGGGTATGGGTTTCTCCCTTCTTTTCCTCTTTTGGAGAACTTGAGAAAGATGCGATTACCTTACTCAGCGTATTCGACGTTTCTCGATGACTCGGGATATTGGAGCGCGCAAAGAATTTATATCTTTAATAGGATTGGTTTTACCATTCTTAGAGGGTGGGGGCCAGTTGGTTTCGAGGCTCCCCACTAATCTTTGTAATCCTTTGAGTTTTAATAAAGTGTGATAATAATAAAAATAAAAATAAAAAAAAAAAAAAAAATAATAATAATAATAATAATAATAATAATAATAATAATAATAATAATAATAATAATAATAATAATAATAACAATAATAATAACAACAAGAGAGGTTTGCATTACCTATTGAGTCGGATGTTCATTCAAAAGTGAAAACCCACAATCCTTGTTTTCTTTGCCCACATACAACCCTAAACCAAAATTGAGATTTTAACCGTCTGTGAAAACGATTTCCATTAATAAAATCAAATCAAATACTTGATTTCGAAAAGATATGCTTGATTTTCGTAGCTAAAAGTTATTTATGAATCAATTTTTCCCAAAAATTTTAAGCGGGTTTATGTGAGCGTGGGTGTGTAAGTTTTCCCTAATTTTAGATTATAATTAGATTTATAATTAAATTAACTAATAGTAGTATATAGTATATGAAATGTATTATATTATTGTATATATATAATATATAAGTATTTTATTGTATGTGAAACTAAAAATGAAGTAGATTTGGCATTCGTTTTCCGACTTCGGGTCAAACAACAATATCAATGTGTTGAAGTAATCGGTCTCTGTTGTATCTTCTTCGCCCGAAATGGAGCGGCTCCAGATAGTTCATTTGTTTTATGCGGGCGTTATTTAAAATGTTGTTATTTTCTTACAGACGGATTTATCCACGTGGTCTCGTTTGTTAAAGCGTATCCGCATCTAGTTGACCCGAAAGATAAAGTGCGATGTAGGACGATAAACCACACTAGAGTCATATATGCCATTGGTGCATCAATGAGACGGACATGCATGGAACCCTATGAATAATGAAATGGCTCGGGTTTGGCGGGAGTCGATATCATATCATAATCAGTGTCATATCAAAGGTTCATATCCAATGTTGCAAATTAAAATCGCGAATCGAAGAGTCGGGCGGTCGACCACCTTGTAGCTTGTAATCGGTGCAGGCGGGATGAATCGGTGATAGGGTATAATTTGATGTATAAGTAAATTAATTAATACTACCTAGTATCTGATTATATGAAAAGTATTGTATTATTGTATATATATAATATATAGGTATAGGTATTTTATTGTATTTGAAACTAAAAAGAACTAGAGTATTACCCGGTCGTTGCTCGGGTTATCAACTAAGGGCCCGTTTGGTAGGTGGGTGTTGCTTTGGATTCGGGATTGATTTGGTAAAACGTAAAGTTTATGAAATAATAACTTTGAAAAGCTAATATGAATAACTCTCAACGGATGCGGTCGTTCATTTATATCGTCAAGAGTTTTTACGTAAGTCGACTTCCATGACGTCACATTCGGGATGCTTTGTAGCCTATATTCTACACATATTGAATGGAGGAATTGTCCTAGGCATTTGCGAGGCCAATATACGCGAGGTGATCATAAAGTGCCGACTATTATGATTGAATGTATTGCTTCGCATGAAGTCGAGATAGGACGATAATCCAACACGAGCCCGAAACATAACATATCATATCATATAACATATAATCCGAAGAATGAGATATGAGATATAGGATGCATCCATACTCCCTGCGAGATAACATAGTGGCCAAACATATACTTGAGCTCATAACATGTAACATATAAGGGATGGTGTGGGCGTCACTCAAACACACTAGAGTCATATATGCCATTGGTGCATCAATGACCCGGACATGGAACCCCATGACTAGTGAAATGGCTCGTGTATCAAGCGATAGTCGATATCATATCTTAATCAGTGTCATATCAAAGGTTCATATCCAAAATGTTCATAACAAGCGGGTCATATCAAATGGTTGAAAAAGCATATCAAAGGTTCATAATAAAAGTTTCATAGCAAAGATTCGTCATTAAGGTTCATAGTAAAAGAATCATATGAAGATTCGTCATTAAGGTTCATCAAGGTCGACAACAGGCAATATCACGGTTCATATGACCCAAGTGTACTATCGGGTTGTTCGGTTAGTTTGGTTTCATTCAATTTGAAAATAATAATCATGAATATTTTAAAATAATATTCAAATTATAACCATTTATAAAGATGGGCGTGATCTTTTGAAATTCACGGGTTGAAAAGGTTAAGCGGGTTTTGGTTGACACGATCAACCCTTTTTGATACAAAAGTTGCCACATTAAGAAAAAAGCTTAAGCGGGTTGTCGGTCGACCCAATTAATTTATTCACAACCCGAACCTACGATTAATAAGCGGTTAGATGGGTCGACCCAAACCCGACCGAAATATATTTATACTCAACACCGAGTTACTAGTTCCTCTCTTTTACAACCGCTCAAACTGAAACCGAATTGGTTACACTTTGAGTCATCCCAATTAAAATAATAAGCATCAATATTATGGGAAGCGTAAGTTTTTCTCGACCTTTGATTTTCTGCGGTCTCTTGATTGTCATGATTACTTGTTTTAATTATTTCATTTCTCATTAATACTCTTAATTTTTTCAGTTCATGCATCTACCCTTTATATATATGTTGGTTTTATTTTTATTTTTCGGTTCATCCATATACTTTTTTGGTTCATAACTTTTTCACTATATACAACCCTAATTGAAAATGTCGCCACGCCATACTGAATGAACTGAAAGATCTTTGTGGTGCGAAAAGCTTCACGATTGTTTTATTTTTCTCAATATTAATGAGATACCTCACGAATGAGGTCAACATGAGAAATGTTGCGGCCGTCGAGAGCGACATGAGAATGCAAGTGGATAAGAGAACAGAGCGAATAATGGAGGTGTTTTATTTGAATATTGATGAAGAAATGGCAGCTGAGGATGTTTATGATTCAATGCATGAAGTCCAGCTCATTGAGAGGCGCTTGGTTGAATCTCTTGCAAGTGTTGTCGCTGATTTTCAGAGGTTGATAACATTGAAGAAGGAGACCATTGAGATTCTGGAGAAGTATGAAAAAGAATGAAGGTAGTTGTTGGGTCTTTTTGTGGTTTTTGTGTCTGATGGTCTCATGTTGTTGGGTTATGTACTTATTTTGATGAAAACTTGTTATGTATTTATGTTGAAGGGGATGGTTTATGAACAATGGTTTCTGAACAATGGTTTATGATAACTTATTATGGTTAATAATTTAATGGTATGTGCATATTTATGTTTAATGGCCGTTTGTTTTGTTATGTGTTTTGATGATAATCCGTATGTGCTTATGTTGCTTATGTTGATAATCTGTGATTGTTAGTTGTTATTGTTAAATGTTGGTTGCTTTTGTTTATATGTGTTTAATTTAGCCTAGTACAAGCTTATGTATCGATATTATGATTTAGATTGATCATTTGCCTTTTAAATTTGTTAACTCGCTTATTAAGGGGTGTTTGGTTACGTGTTGTTTCAACTGTGGTAGTTTCCTTTTCACTTGTTTATCTGCACACTATGACCTCTAGGTGATATTAGAACTAGTAAAACTATAAAACCAATGTTTGAACTAGAAAGTAAAATCAAATTACCTTCACTCTGGGTCCTTTGTTGGGACATGTGAGGATCAAATCTCACCCACTTGGTCTAAATCTTGTTCATGTATCTTAAATTAGTGTTATCATATCTTAAATAATCATAATTAGTGCATACGGATCAAACAAGTTTCATTAAAGTCAAAGTTTAAGTTCAAAATCAAAAAGTCAAAATGGTATGTTAGTCGAAACTCGGATCTTGGGAGAATTTTGTGAATTTTGTGTTGAGATTCAAGTCTTGAGATTTTTACATGTTGAAATTCCCATCTAAGCTTTTGAATCCCAGTTAGCTTATTTTATGATTTTTCTCTGGCTTAGGTGATAGTTCAAAGTGGCTGCAGGGCTAACCATTGCCCTACACACGGGCATCACTCAAACCCCAACTTTCCATGTGCCTTAGCTTCTTCATTAGTGGGCCACACGGTGAGCTTATTGGTTTTTGAAATCCAATAAGCTCATCTATAAAGTTCAGGCTTATTTCAAACTTTTGAGCTTATTAGATAGGTCTGCGAGATAGCTTTTGTTTGTCCAATTCCACCCATACACCGAGTGATCGGTGTTGACCACCAAGTTCAAGCCTCATCAAGTGCTTATCTGTGGGACCCAAACCTTTAGTTGTTAAGAATCAATGACAATAGTCCCCTGTTTTTATGTAAAACTAGTTGTTAAGAATCAATGACAATCCTCATTCTTGCTTTTAAATTTAGGTAATTTTAACTTTTTAGCTTCTTGTTATTTATATTTTCACTTTGAGATCTCAAAACAACCACAGCAAGGGGTGTTTGGCTCAAATGGGTCAAACAGGTCAATATGGCTTATCACTTTGTTTGGCTCAAATGCCCATATTAAGAGCTTAATTTCGCTTATTCACCGTTGTTTCTCTTACATTTTTGTTTCCTTTAGTAGCTTGTACTCTTGACTAGAGAATTCGAGCTTAATTGGGATTCTAGATCTTATCTTGTTGCTTTAATTTGGTCGCTAATCACCCATTAGGATTGAGATGCCCCACACTCCATCATTTTGTTTTTAATCAAGCACGGTTTTTATTAACAAATATTATTGAATCTAAAATTATTGGTTTTGATATCTCGGTATTTAGCTACATTAAAATCTTACGTGCGAAAGCAGAATAACCCGAAGGTTCCATTGCGAAGGATATCTAGTCGAAGAGTGTGTGTCGTTTTGTTCATTGTACTTATCCGGTGATGTTCGGACCGTACATAATAGACAAGTCGAAATAATGATGGCGATGGTTATGAGGATGTTTTACCTATCTTTTCTATGGCGGGTCGACCGATTGGTGCTACAAAGGTAGAAATGATGGAACTTGACATTTTGGCTAAAGCACATTCATATGTGTTGTTCAATTGTAGTGAAGTTGATGAATTTCGAGCGTAAGTAATTATATTAGTTGTGAGTTTCATAAATTATATTATCGATTAATAGTTGTCGTTGTTATCATCATTATCATCTGTTAACAACTGCGGTGAACATCGGCGTTGGTTCATCATCAAAATCGGAGAAAGCGTAAGCGTGACATTCAACGTTTACATAGTGAGACTTTTGAGTCGTGGTTTCAAGATCATGTAAGGCATATACACGTGTTTATTACTTTTGAAAAATAATTATAATGACATAGCATTTTCGACCTACTAATAACAAAACAATTAACACATCTTGCCTTATTTCGGGTTGAGGAGCTACATGCTGAGGGATCACGTAATCACGAGAAAGTCTAAGGTGCTTGGCAAGTGGTCCATCCGAGTATGTGAAAAATATAAGGAATTTATCATAAATGGTTTCGATTTCACACAAAAGATGTAGAACATAATAGGAAAACACGAATAGTGGGGTTAATCTTGAGCCATGACAAGCAGTTACTCGAGTGCTACGAGATAACAATCCTATCGCGGAGATGTAACTTACTACGGGTTTTGAATGATATAATTGAGTTGGAGTATGGTATTGACAAGAAAGTAGTTTTGTTCGATTGTGATTGGATTTGAATGGTTCAAGGAAAAAGAAGATGACAACGGGTTTACTCTATTGAATTTTGAAGGATTGAAGGCTCATAACGAGCCTTTTATACTAACTTCTCAAGCACATCAAGTATTTTACATTGCGAGATAGTGTTGACAAAGGATGGCAAGTTGTGATCAAGGCGAAGCGCGGACATGTTTATGACATGGATGAACAAACAAGTCTTGATGACGTGGAAACACATTTGCAGGGTGACTCATTTATGTGTCCTCAACATGATGAAACAATGGATATTGAATTGGTTAGAGGTGGTTTCGATGGAACCGTTGTGGACAACAATGACTTAGTTATTGCCGATGAAGAAGATCCAGTTGAAGAAGCTTAATGATTTCAATTAGCTAAATAATAATAGTCCCTGTTTTTATGTAAAATTAGTTGTTAAGAATCAATGACAATCCTCATTCTTGTTTGTATAACTCTTTCTTATACATTTCTTATTTAAATTTAGGTAATTTTAACTTTTAGCTTCTTGTTATTTATATTTTCACTTTGAGATCTCAAAACAACCACCTCAAGGGGTGTTTGGCTCAAATGGGTCAAGCAGGTCAATATGGCTCATCCTTTGTTTGGCTCGAATGCCCATATTAAGAGCTTAATTTCGCTTATTAGCTGTTGTTTCTCTTACGCTTTTTGTTTCCTTTAGTAGCTTGTACTCTCGACTAGAGAATTCGAGCTTAATTGGGATTCTAGATCTTATCTTGTTGCTTTAATTTGGTGCGCTAATCACCCATTAGGATTTGAGATGCCCCGCACTCGGTCATTTTGTTTTTAATCAAGCCTAGTTTATTTTGTGAGTGCAATTGTGGCTTAGTATAGTGCAGCAATAATGCACCAAATTAACCATTATCATTGATAGATAAGGACAATACAAAGACAGATAACCCATACATAACTTCCAAAAGATTGAGACATATAACAATACAAAGACAGATAACAAGTGTCCTATTATGGTGTATCAAGTTTTGATACCCAAGTATCAAGTGTCATACTAACTAATGTTTAAATAAAACTTTTGTAAATAAGCGTTCTAAAAAGCGATGTTTTATGACTCAAATAAAGGAGTGTTCTATTATGGCGAGGATAATAAAACCACAACAAATAAGCGTACTATAAAGGTTAATGTTAAAAGACACAGTTGTCAAGGGTCTGTTAATTTTGTTCAAATAAAACTTTTGCAATTAAGCGTTCTATAAAAGCTGAATAAGCGTTATAAAAGCGGATGTTTTACGACTCTAAAAAGATGTGCCATATTGTGGTGTATCATAAACAAACCATTATGAATAAGCGTTATATAAAGGTTAACGTTATAAGACACTATTGTCAAGGGTCCTATTCACTTTTCTTATAAAAAACGTTTGCGAATAAGTGTTCCATAAAACCGATGTTTTATGACTCAAATATCAAGTGTCTTATGATGGTGTATCAATCTATGGGACCCAAGTGCCAACTGTCATATTAAGTTAGGTTTTAATAATACGTTTGCGAATAAGCGTTTTAAATAATTAATGTTTTATGACTTATATATCAAGTGTCCTATTATGGTGTATTGTTGATGAGTCAATTGTTATATATAAAAATATCAATTAAGAAATACTCGCGAGAGAATTACAAATCAACCGTTTTAGGAAAAAGGCTGACACGCAAAACCCGCGAATACTCGATAAGTGATACCGGGCAAGTGTTACCCGGGTCGTTTCCCAACGAGGTGTGAATTGACGGTGACGTTTGAGGTTTGTTATTAGAACTTGAATTGGTTAAACGAATTTGGGAATTGATTACGCTATTCTACAAATAAAGAACGGGAATGAAAATAAAGCACGTCAACGAAGTAAATGACTAAATTAACTACTATTAAGCATAATAAACACTAAAACGAAGCTAAACTACTTCCTAAGGTAATAAAACTAAAAAACGCGAAAACAATGAACGCACCGAGCCTAAAAAGTGAAAACATTGCAATTTAAAGCCTACGGGTGCAAAACCAATTTTCCTACATTCTAAATGACTAAAAATAATTTTAGGAAAAAGCCGGGTATTATTTCGACTTTTATTTTATTTACTACGAATTAAAAACGATTTTACACTAATTAAATAATTAAAAATACCAAACCAATTGGGAAAAATCTGGAAAAATCACTAAAAGTACTTTGAATGACGCTAATCCTAGGAAAATTAAAAGCATGATGGTTGCTTTGGAAAATAAGCTCAAAATAAGCCAAAATTGGTGATAAGCAAAACCCGACCAAATGTCTTTAAGTAATAAATGTTGCAGAACAAAACCAATAGAAGTCCCAAGGGCGCATGGCATACAGGTACTCCACTAACACTCTCATAAAGGTGGGAGGTCTCAGGTTCGAGCCTGCCTCCCCACCTTTTTGTTTATTTTTTTTTCTTGAATTTTTTATTGGAACTCGAAGTTGGGATTAAAGTGGTAACTTTTTTGTGAAAAACTTTTGTACGAGAAGCAAGGAATAAGCAGTTGAGACTGCTTATTTGTAGCAGCAGACTTGGAAAAAAAAAAGAAACATAAGGGTCTGTTTGGGACAGCGCAACCAAACACCCTTTTACTTGTTTTTTGTCTAAAAAGCACATGTAAGCAATTGAAATAAACAATGTAAGGGATAAATAAGCAATAAAAAACTACATATAAGAACCAAATAAGCTAAAATGTAAACTAGCCTAATTCTAAATACATTAAAAGCATTAAATAAATCCTAGCTAAGTTGGAACAAAAACCTGATAAGCACTAGAAACTAAATCAAGGAAACACAGATTATCTATGGACTACAATCTAACCAAATAAACAAAAATCAAGTCATAACATTGAATGAATAAGCAAGAAAGCAGATACGAAAGTGCTTACATGGGACAGAACTGATGGTGCAGGGGAGGTTATCACAAAACCACTCACTTTAAACCATCTGTAGCTTATGTAAATGAATTTTCTAATTTTTTTTCCTTTTGTGAAAACTTAAACCAACTATCTAACTTGTGATTTTTAATTTTTAAGAATTTTTATAACCACTACAATTAACACTAAAGGCTAAAGAAAAACTGGGAAAAACTGTTTTGAATACTTTTTGACAAAATAAAAAAAAAACTTGAAAACAAACTTTACTCTCCCAAAACTTAAAACTATGAATGATTTAAGTTCTAAAATAGTTGAGAAACATGATGAGACAAATTTGACTTAACCAAAACTACTAAAACTCCTATAACTTTGTAAATCCAAACATACCTTAAGAGAACTAAATGAGATTTAACACTGAAAACTTGAATAACTGTAACTAGAACTAAATGGAAATGAATCACTAATCTAAATCTCAACTTCAGAAACAAATCAAAACCAGATTTCACTCAAAACGAAATTGACTTAACAAGTTTGACTAATTTTGACTTTTTGGGAAATTGAGCAATTAGACAGAAACTCTACCAATTTGCTTAAAACACTTTTAATTAAGTTAAAGAAGCAATGAAGCATTTTAGCGACTTAAAACTTAAGAACAAGCTACAATTGATTTTGGCGGAAAACTAGAACAAGCGGAAAACTAACAGTTGATGATAAAGAACTTTGAAACTAAACTAGAATTAACTTGTACAAGACTTAGAACATGAAACCCAGAAAGATTTTTGCATTAAAATTAAAAACGATTACAAGTAAAAATAGAAAAAGGTCTAAAAACAGTGACACTTCATTTCTCTGTCTTCATTCCCATAAATAGTCATCCAGAAATCATCTCTCTTCATCCCTAGCCATTGGATGGCTTTAATTAATCCAAACCGTTGATTTCCATTTTGGCGCCAAAACTATATTTGCCAGCTGGTCTGATGACTTGTGAAGGGGAAAGGGCATTAAATGCATTTTTTGTGTGTTGTGGAGGTGGAGTGATAAGGGTGGTGAATGTGAGTGGAGGTGATGGGTGTCCGGGTTTTGAGACATTTGGTGAAAAGGCAGGTTTTGGAGGAAAAGGTGGGAGTTATTGGTTGGTTGACCGGGTGTATTATTAAAGCGGGGGTTCAAGGTCCAAGGGTCAAGTGGTATATTGGCGAGGGTTCAAGCAAGGGTCATGGTCGAGCTTTGAAATTAATACACAAGGACCAATCTTGTAATTTGGCGAACTTGAGGGACCAAAGCGTAGCTTTCCCAAACTTATCAAAAGGGCCAACCATGCCAAGTTTCATTAGTACAAGGACCATAAAGATAATTTTCCATTTTTAAACTTTCAAGGACTATTTTTGCCAATTTTGAAACTTGAAGGACCAAACTTGTAAATTCTCAAACTTTTACCCAAGGATCATTTTGATAAATTTTGATTTTGAAAGGACTTGGGTTGAATTTTATTCCAAAACAAATGCTCGTGGACTGATTTTGTCAAGATTTGAAAGTTGAGGTGAGCGCCAATTATGCAAACTTAGCTCGATTTTCATCGATTTTAAACATTTTGCATCCGAAACATATAAAATGCAATTTTGGATATTTTCAGATATTTTAATGCATTTCGAGTGTTTTAAATGTTTTGCATTCAGTTGATTAAAAATGATGAGTATTTACACACTCATCAATCCCCACACTAAACTATTGCTAGTCCCTAGCAATCTTTTGAGAAAACTTAATGGATTTGAATCTCTTTACCAAAAGCCATTACTTACGGAGTAGCCAAATGTTTCGGTTCAAGTAAGAACCTTGGTACAATGATAACCAAATGATTTTGAGCAAATCACCGACTTTCAACGGTTTTGATTTGTCTTTACGAAGCCGTTTGCTTCGGACTAATAACTCTTAGATAAAATATCTTTGGTGAGTCGATTACCAATTATTGTTTTCCATGCGCCTTTACCACAAGCCATAAACTTGCGGGCTAGCCAACTCTTCACTAATTAAAGATATGGTGAATGAACACCATACAATTTTGGGCAAATTGCAAGCCGTCAACGGATTTGAGATATCTTTACCAAGAGCCGTTTGCTCTGGATTAGCCAATCCTTTTGTTTGTTAGACATGGCGGATGATAACCGAAGTCGAGTAAGTGCAAAACACTTGCTCCAAAAAATTTTGGCCAAAATGGGGAATTGGGTGGTATAATTACATGATAAAATTCGTGAGAATTCCCCACACTAGAAATGAATATTGCCCTCAATATTCAAAGTACGCAGTTATGCGAAACAAAAACGTAAAAGGAAATACTACGGCCTTTTTTTTTTTTTTTTTTTTTTTTTTTTCTTTTTATGAAAACTTATATACAACAATGGGCAACTCCCCACTAGGTGGTACACGGTGAAAACCCATGTTTAACTCATTGTTTTTGATTACCGAGTCGCTAGCTTGACTCGACCCAATTAATTTGTTCATGGGAAGTAAGTGGAAGAGACAATCTCCATCGGACTTTCATTCAAGATGTTTGGACAAACATTTGAAGCACGTGAAAGTTCCATACCGATGAGATATATTCCGGCTCAAGATAATGGTACATGGAGATGCGGGATCAAGATAATGTCTTCATTCCGAAGGAGTGAAGAGCAGGAGAAGTGACAGAATATATGAAGAAAAGAAAGAAAATCATGATAAAAATCATGACTAACTCTTCATCCTCGATAGGAGAATTCATAGTTTCATGAATCTCATCGGTTAAGCTCGCTTGATCAAGACATATTATGGGTGTGTCTAGATCAAAGTAGAAATTATCATACTCCGGCGGAGATATGATATGAGTGAGTTCATCTCGAGAACTCCTTGAAGGTGAATGAATCATATTGAATTGATATGAGTGGGTTCACCGGTGAACTCCTCCAATGTAAATGATTCATAATCGGGAGAGAATTATGAGAATGAAAAATGGTGCGCCACTAATCTTCTCTCCCATATTATCAAAGCAGAAGGCTTTCATTTCCGGATTAGAATCATCGGAAAGAATGTCACTATCCTTAATGGGGATAGGAGATGAAATAGGCTTTTCATTAAAAGCCTCGATTCTAGGAATGAGAAGATTAACATTCAATAATGTAAGACGAAGAGCTTCGTCTTGGATTATTTCTTCATCATTCTCTTCTCCTGTCGACAAGCTCGGAAGGTAATTCCCCACATAACTTATGTCTCCACAAGATAAAGAATAGTCCTCATCGAATCGAGAGAACATCTCAATATGATCATTTTGGAAGACAAGAGGAGGAGGATATCACACACATGATCAAGAATTCCTGTGACTCTCTTGGAATTGGGACAAGGTTCTCAACACTAGACTTTATGAATTCGTCCGATTCCTTTTCGTGAACAGTGTCAAGATGCTCGTCCCCATGCTCGAGAGTGAGTGTGAACCTCGGGTGTGATAACAATGTGATCGAGGAGATGAGAAATATTATCTTTAAAAGGATAAAACTCTCCTCGTCATCATCATACATAGTCGCCTTAAGAAATTGGGAACGCCTTGTAGAGTGCATGCTCTAAGACTAATAATTCTTCCCTAGAATTGCGAGCCTCTCGTTCTTGACTAGCAATTCTCCCATGGTCTTTTCACCACTCACTTGATTCTTAAAGTCACGAATCATATCATCAAGTGTTTTCATTGCGGTTTCAAAATCTTGGGAAATTTCTTGAGACAACGGCTCGGTGGAGTTTGAACCGTATGGTCTTTGTGGAGGTTGGAAATTGTCAAAACGGAAGTATAGTAATTTTGATTCCACGGTTGACATTGAAGATTATCGTGAGGACCTCCACAATTCACAACAAGAAAGCTGAGTGCAGGTGAGTGAATTATATGGATATTGGTCATAACCAAAGTTCGAGCATCACCGAAAAGCTGTTCATAGACAAACGTGTTTCGGATTGACACTCAAATCCTTGGTGAGGACCTCCACAAAATTCACAGAAGTTATGTTGATTATATGAAGATAAGTCGGTGTGGTGGGTAATTGGAAAAGTTTGAGTGGTCGTTAAATGAGTTCGGATTAGGATCATAATCGAATGAATTCCTCGAACCACAAAACAAACAACTCCGTTCGAATATCATTACCACCTTTACACACGCACACTCAAATGACACGGTGAACCAAAAAGAGGCTCACCACAACCGACACAAGGAATAAATGATTCCATTTGAGAGTTATGAGAAGGAATCGGTTCATTCAAAGAATCAACAAAACCAACATGGTGATCCGAATGACTATCAAGTCTCGAAGAACATTTTGAAAAATCCGGAGGTGGGACAAGTGGTGTGCTCGAGAGCTAGCAATTTCCACCTCTTCCGTTATGGTCTCCGGTTACGGTTCTTGAGAAGCGTGAAGATTAGGCAAGTAATTCTTGCTAGTCACCGGTCTAAATTCGCATGATTGCTTTTAAGCGTAAATTGTGAAAGTTTAGGATCAATTTTAGGCGGCTTAGGAGCAATTGAGGGTTAGATCTTTGGATAACCGTAGGTTGGACGTGTTAGCACTTCCATTATCGGAGGAAGTACCGGTCCTTGTCACCCGGTTTCTCGTTCCATTTCCTACGCAGAATTAATGGATCATCACGAACAACACGAATTCTTGACATTTGTGATAAAGTATGAAGTTTTTCAACTTCGTTCCGAAGTCGTCGTAGTCGAGAGATTCCATGAGAATAGAAGAAGTTAGAATCAAATGGATAGAGGGTAAAGGGAAAAAGAATCAAAAGGGTAAGAGGGTAAAGATGAATATTTTGGGTTTTGGATAAACATTTTGTAAAATAAGAAAGAAAATCTTTTGGGTTTTCTAACTTTTATATTTATACAAAAGAAAAGGAAAATATTTTTGTGTTTTAAGGTTTTGGAAAGCGAATAACTTCACGAGGAAGGTTCTTCAAGTCACTAATCGTCAAACCGTAACGATATTGTCGCAACACAACCTCCCCGGCAGCGGCGCCAAAATTTGATGAGTCAATTGTTAGATATAAAAATATCAATTAAGAAATACTCGCGAGAGAATTACAAATCAACCGTTTTAGGAAAAAGGCGTCATAAAACCATGAATACTCGATAAGTGATACCGGGCAAGTGTTACCCGGGTCGTTTCCCAACGAGGTGTGAATTGACGGTGACGTTTGAGGTTTGTTATTAGAACTTGAATTGGTTAAACGAATTTGGGAATTGATTACGCTATTCTACAAATAAAGAACGGGAATGAAAATAAAGCACGTCAACGAAGTAAATGACTAAATTAACTACTATTAAGCATAATAAACACTAAAACGAAGCTAAACTACTTCCTAAGGCAATAAAACTAAAAAACGCGAAAACAATGAACGCACCGAGCCTAAAAAGTGAAAACATTGCAATTTAAAGCCTCACGGTGCAAAACCAATTTTCCTACATTCTAAATGACTAAAAATAATTTTAGGAAAAAGCCGGGTATTATTTCGACTTTTATTTTATTTACTACGAATTAAAAACGATTTTACACTAATTAAATAATTAAAAATACCAAACCAATTGGGAAAAATCTGGAAAAATCACTAAAAGTACTTTGAATGACGCTAATCCTAGGAAAATTAAAAACAGTGATGGTTGCTTTGGAAAATAAGCTCAAAATAAGCCAAAATTGGTCGATAAACAAAACCGACCAAATGTCTTTAAGTAATAAATGTTGCGAGAACAAAACCAATAGAAGTCCCAGTGGCGCATGGCATCTGGTACTCCACTAACACTCTCATAAAGGTGGGAGGTCTCGGGGTTCGAGCCTCCGCCTCCCACCTTTTGTTTATTTTTTCTTGAATTTTTATTGGAACTCAAGTTGGGATTAAAGTGGTAACTTTTTGTGAAAAACTTTTGTACGAGAAGCAAGGAATAAGCGATTGAGGCGCTTATTTGTGCAAACAGACTTGAAAAAAGAAAAGAAACATAAGGGTCTGTTTGGGACAGTAGAACCAAACACCCTTTTACTTGTTTTTGGTCTAAAAGCACATGTAAGCAATTGAAATAAACAATGTAAGGGATAAATAAGCAATAAAAAACTACATATAAGCACCAAATAAGCTAAAATGTAAACTAGCCTAATTCTAAATACATTAAAAGCATTAAATAAATCCTAGCTAAGTTGGAACAAAAACCTGATAAGCACTAGAAACTAAATCAAGGCAACACAGATTATCTATGGACTACAATCTAACCAAAGAAACAAAAATCAAGTCATAACATTGAATGAATAAGCAAGAAAGCAGATACGAAAGTGCTTACATGGGACAGAACTGATGGTGCAGGGGAGGTTATCACAAAACCACTCACTTTAAACCATCCGTAGCTTATGTAAATGAATTTTCTAATTTTTTCCTTTTGTGAAAACTTAAACCAACTATCTAACTTGTGATTTTTAATTTTTAAGAATTTTTATAACCACTACAATTAACACTAAATGCTAAAGAAAAACTGGGAAAAACTGTTTTGAATACTTTTTGACAAAATAAAAAAAAAAACTTGAAAACAAACTTTACTCTCCCAAAACTTAAAACTATGAATGATTTAAGTTCTAAAATAGTTGAGAAACATGATGAGACAAATTTGACTTAACCAAAACTACTAAAACTCCTATAACTTTGTAAATCCAAACATACCTTAAGAGAACTAAATGAGATTTAACACTGAAAACTTGAATAACTGTAACTAGAACTAAATGGAAATGAATCACTAATCTAAATCTCAACTTCAGAAACAAATCAAAACCAGATTTCACTCAAAACGAAATTGACTTTCTGGTGACACAGTGAGTTGCGGTGGTGGCAAGTTAAATCCTTCTTAGGATTCTCCTTTTCTTCGGGGTTCTTCTTGGGAGTGGTGGGATGACAACTTGTTTCCCTTTCCTTTTCATTTCCTTTCTTATCCGCTTGTGGCTTTGGCTTATTCACCCTACCACTAGGGGTGTCAATCGGGTTATCGGGTCGGGTTTGGGGCTTATCGGGTCGGGTCTATCGGGTTTTTGAAAAATAAAAACTAACCCGCAACCCGACCCTATAAGGAATCGGGTCTATCGGGTTCGGGTCTATCGGGTTACGGGTTATCGGGTTGGGTTTATCGGGTTATCGGGTTACTTGTTAAGAAAAAAAAAATACGGCCAATAATAAAAAATTCCTAATGCTATCGAACTGGAATGTTGGACTTTGGGAGCAAATGTTATACAATGCTATAGCTACCTTTTAATGGATGAATATATGGTATAATACTATAATTAAACCAAATTTATTTATACATATATATGATCTTGCAATCTTGCTGTCATACAGTTTTGCTTCATATAACTTTTATGAAACAAAGTGCAGCAATCATTTGGAATTTGGAAGTGTTGCATGCTAGCATAAGATGTGTTGTATGTTAATAAAGAAAGAAGTATAGCAGTAAACTTATTAAAGAAAGAAATGTTGTATGTTAATGGGCTTTTGTTCAAAAATCAAAGATTTGTTAATATGTCACTATATCTTATCGGGTTGACCCGATAACCCGATAAGAAACTAATTAGGACCCTAACCCGACCCTATTAGGTTATCGGGTCTATCGGGTTGACCCGATAAACCCGATAAGCTAGGTTGGACCCGAATCAACCTGACCCTATAAGGCTTTATCGGGTTCGGGTCGGGTTCGGGTCGGGTCGGGTCAACCCATTTGACACCCCTACCTACCACCCTGTATTGCTAGTACAACAGGTGTAGGAGCCTTCTTTGGCAATCTCTTCTCGAAGTCTACAAGCATTGCATGTAACTCATTCACTGTCTTCCCCGTGCAATGCATGTTAAAATTTCGAACAAAATCACCAAATTGTTCCTGATTAAGGGAGTGATTAATGAGGCCGACACATACATCATTCGAGTAACCACAGTCGAGCTTCTCCAATTGGTCCAAGTGATGTTTCATCTCAAGGACGTGGTCGGAGACAGTTGCCAACCTCCCCGCTTGCATTGTGAACCTTTTCAATTAGTTCATACGGTTCAATTTCTTGGTGGCTTCTCAAACATACGTTTGAGTTCATCTAGCATGCTCATAGGCGGATAGTGCTCAAATTGTTTTTGAAATTGAGAGACATCCCCAAAGCATTAGACACGCCACATCATTGTGCTTCATATTCAACACGATATGCCTCTTGTTCAAGAGCGGTTGCCTTGTCGAGAGGAGCATCAGCAGAGGTGTAGTCAAAATATCAAGTCTTTTGGCAACACGAAGGATGATCCTAAGTGCACGATGCCAATCATTGAAATTAGGGCGGTCGACTTGTCTCTTCCAATCATATCTTTGAAAGCGAGAACTCATTAAGCTCATAGTGTTATCGGTTTGATGAGCCATCTACAGAAAAAGTTCAAAAAACCATAATTAGTATTTTGATAATTTTCCTTTTCAATAAACAATTAAATACCCAAGGTTCATATTCATATAACCAATTAATTATTATTGAAAACTAGGATCCAAATTGTCATAATCTCATCACGTCAGTTGATCTGCTAGTAATGAACCTTATACAAAGTGGTAGAGCTTTTGGTCAATTGCCAATATCAATTGCAATTCCTAGATTTATGGGATTTACATATAGCCAATTTCAATTGCCATGTAAACATGTTTTATCCCATCTTATGCCTTGAGTTGCGTTCTCACCGCCTAACTCAATTAAGTTGTCCAACTTAAGCGCAAAATCGTCCATGCCCGTTCTCACGACACGTGGACATTTTACCCTTTGATTACGATCTAAGTCACATTCTCACGCAAATAAAGGTAATCTTAGGTGTTTCCGTTTCATTTGGATGGCATATAACTTAAATTTAAAGGGTGAAAATTTTGATGTCAAATCAAATATGTACAAAGATGTCATGCATTCATCTTCGTAGCATAGTTTTTATTAAAACATTTATATATCTTGTTTTAATGTATAAGCTTTTCATCATCAAACTTTAATTGAGGTATTGGATAACCAATTAAAGAATCACCTTAATTACTACTATATCCTACTACTGCATGAGTCATAAGACCCAAGTTATTCGAATTATTACCACAAAAGTGGCGCGTAGAGATTAAAGTAATTCACCCTTAAGATTTTATGCACACATATAGGAATACTTGGCAGCTCCATTAAGACGCACAAACGAGCGGAGAATCAGGTCAGCGCGAAGCATATTAAAAACCCTCATCTTTAGGGTGTCACAATTTAATGCGTACCCTCCTTGTACCCATCACACAGTTTGTCATTAATGGGTGAGCCGTTCTAACTATTTTGTGCAAAAAATCAATCAATTAAACGATTATGATTACTATGCTTAAAAATACATGTTTCACCATTGTTTAGGTCAGTTTATTTTTCTTGTAACAATACCCTTGTTACACATAACAAACAAGCAAGTATTTAAAAAATAAACAAATAAACAATGAATGCATAACAAATAATAAGTCATGCATATCAAATAGCCACATGCAAACCTTTTGATAAATCATATTAATAATCAATTCTAGATCTGTCAATATGTATATATTTAATTAAAACTTTCACCCGTTTTCATCTACGTACAAGGTGAGCCACATGCATCGATTCATCGATTGCGTAAGTCAAAATTAAACATATACCACATAGCACATAATTGATTAAATAATAATCATTGAGGTCTTCCCCAATATTGGATCTATCAAAATTTTTTAGTGTATATCACTTAAGCAAGAAAGACATACAATAAAAGCAGATCCATGATAAAACATGCATGTAATTATCATGGTCATAAATTACACTTAACAATTAATGCAATTAAACAGAGTTACGCAATACACATAAAATTGCATGCATCCAATTAAAACTTAAGTTTACAAAACCCTAATTAGGGCACCAAAAAAACGCCCCCCCCCCCTAAAAAATTAGGGTTTAGGTTTTGCAAACCCTAGATCTACGCATACAAATAATAACACAATCATGTTTATTTTATTTATGTGTTTCAGTAATTAATTACTTGTTATACAAGGCTCGTGATGCCACTGTTGAGTTTAAGATACATGAATACAATAAAACTATGTAGACACCACAGAGTACACAGCGGAAGACTTAAGATCATAACAAAGAAATAATTAACTGAATAGATGTGTAACATACCTCTTGCAATTGGTAGATCTCTTCAATGAATGTGACAAAGTGGTTTAACGAGTTATCCCTTACCGTTTTATAACTCAAACCAATTGGTGTAAGAATAATGTCTTACAACCACGTTCTTGTACACACGAATTAACAAACGAATTAAAAGATTGCTAGATCTACAAAACTTTGTTTTAGAAAAACAAAACCAAACACCCTAAAGGATGTAGTTGGCCGATTTTAGCAAGAGAGAAACAAAGGAATTTTTAGGTTAATGTGTGTGCACAAAAGCTATGAAAAAACATTAACCCTAGCCTTTGTATATATAGTGAATGAAAACTTTGGGAACAAGTTAGGGTTTAGGGTTGTGAAACCCCCCCTTTGGCCGGCCATGGAGTGCCACAAAAGAAATCCCATATCTTTTCTATTTTCAAGATATTCACCATATATTCTCTCCATTTACATTTAACGGTCGTTAGTCATTTCCGTTAAATACTTAACGATCGTTAGTCGAGTTTTGTACAATAATTAATCGTAATCAATTAACATTAATTATTAATTTTAATTCTCATTCGTAATGTGTGCAATCCCGTGGTCACGAGTTCGAATCCGGACATTTACGTATTTGTAAATATATACATTTCCAACAGTAAGTTATCATAAAATAAGGGGGAAAGGAGGAGGATAGAGTTGGTGAAGATTAGTGTACAAGACAAAGTTGAATGAAGAAGATGAGGGTGGGTAATGACTAAATTGCCTCAAGTTAATTAAATGACTAACGAGAGACATGTTAGTCGATTTAGTCAACGGGGACTAATGGCGATGCAAAATGGAGATGTGAGAGATGGATGGTAGACTTATTTTGAAATTGGGACCAAACATGTATTTTGAGTAAAAGGTAAGGGACGAACGGTGTATTTTACTCCTGATTATATTATATGAGGCATTCAGTCTCGTGCGATGCACACATGTTGTATCTAATTGTTTATTACGTAAACTTGGGATTTTTGTGTTTATATAGGGCACTGAGATTTAGGGTGAACTTGGGATTTAATGCGAAACTCTTTATATTCTTTTTGTATTGGTTGTATATTCTTAAAGTGTGTTGCTTTTTCATTTTATGGATATCTATATGCTTGTTTTGAATAGGCATTTCTAGGGCTGAGCATCGGTCCGGAATTGACCCGAACCGACGAAAACGTCCCGACCGGAGAACCGCTTTCACAAAAAACATGAACCAAAACCGAACTAAATCGGGTCGGTTCGGTTCAGTTTGTGTCGGTTCAGTCGGTTCGGTGGGTTTACATGCTTTATGTGTGTGTTTGGTCGGTTTTGGTTCGGACCGAACCGACCCGAAAACCGACAACCGGTAATACATAGAACTAAAACCGAACCGAAAATGGTCGGTTCGATTCAGTTCGGTCCGGTTCAGCTTGGTTTTTCGGTTCGAATCGGTTCAGTCGGTTTTGTGCTCAGCCCTAGGCATTCCCAATGTATGCATATGATTATAACTAAACGAAAACTACAGATTGAAAATGCATTTCTCTCTTCTCTACTCTTTATAAAGGATAATATTTATTATTCTTTTATATTTATTTTTTTTTGAAAAATTACTCAAACTACTTTTTTTTTGAACGGCAGAATTTTATTAAACTAGCAAGTCGCTAGAAAATTACAAAGAGTAAACCACTAAAGGGTTTTGAATCCAATTGTTCCATGAAATGAAATGCAATTTACATCTAGAGGAATGCCATCTAAAGGAGTAAATCGTCTCATTACGAAAACTCCAAAAGGACCAAAGAACAACACCACTGATGACATCCAAGATGGTAGGCGACATGTGAATACCGTCAATCCAAGAGTATAACCCATTCAAGCTCGAAATTGTGGGGGGCTGAAGATCCAACCATTTGAATACACAAGACCAAACGGTAGAGGCTAACGAGCAAGTCCAAAATGTGTGATGAAGCAGTCGATCCTTTGTCACAAATCAGGCGGTCGGAGAATTCACCTCGATCCTTTCACTTAAGTTCCATCTAGAGGAGGCGATCACGAAGAGCCCTCCAAATGAAGATGTTAATCTTTTTTAGAAGGAGCTTGTTCCATCTAGTTTCAGGACCATCTTGAGGAAGGAGACCCCTATCAATGTGGCAGCGAGCACTCTTAACCGAGAAAGAGGGAGAATCAATAAGTCCAAACCCACGCATCCTCAGGATCGTTGAGAATAATTGCAGAAAGAGAGTTTTGATGGATAGCCAGTTGAGAAGCATTGGAGCCATTTGAAACGTTGCGAACCCATTTAAGGTGCCAGCCATTATTCGAACAATCGCGAACCAAACAATCCTTATTCAAAGCCAAACGAAAAAGACGTGGAAATTGGAATTTAAAAGGAGAGTTACCATTCTAAGAATCGTGCCAGAATTTTGTGGAGGCCCCATTATTTACATTCCTCTGCATGGTAGAATGGGGAATAAAGTTTTTCTCGTGCATGCAATTAATGGATCCCACAATTCAATACCAAACGCCTTTGCTTTTAATGTGACTAAAGAAAGATGAAGAGTCATCGTTCGTGTCGTGGATAGCGACAATCAGCCGAGACCATAGAGCATGAGGATTGTTAAGAAATCTCCATCGCCATTTTTGGATGAGGGCGTGATTTAATGAGTAAAGGCTACCGATACCAAGACCTCCTTTATCTTTGGAAGCGAGGGCAACATTCCAAGAAATCCATGGGATCTTATTAGAATTTTCGACGCTTCCCCAAAAAAATTTAGATCTAAGAGATTCCAGCTTCTTGTTGACCAAACTAGGCATAGGAAAAGCGAGAAATAATACGCACTAATCGCGCTAAGACCGATGAAATAAGAGTAGTTCTACCTCCAATGGAAAGAAGCAATGCTTTCCAATTTGAAAGACGATTAGAGAACTTCTCAAGAATGGGATCGACTTTTCACTGGCGCCATATTGCGATCAATCGGTAACCCTAAGTAATTGAAATGAGTCATCAATGCATTGCAGCCAGTAGTAGAAGCAAGTAAGGAGACTTCATTAAACGGAACACCAATACCAAATAGATTGGATTTGTGATAATTAATCTTGAGACCAGAAGCTTTGTGAAAACAATCAAGGATAGCAACCAAACTTTTGATGTTATTACGCGACCAATCTCCAATGAATAAAGCATCATCTGCAAAATATAAGTGAGAGAGATTCAAAGTATTAATTTTGAATCCATTATAAAGCCCCGCACAGCCATACACTAAAATATGTGAACTATAATAATGAGAATAAGTGAAAGTGTATCACTAAAAAACAAGGTATTTATAATATTAATTAACGAGAATCTTTATTTTTATTTTGCCTATTATTAAGTATAATATAAAAGTAAATTCCGTCGATAAAGTTAACAATGGTTTATGGTCGCAACACGATATTTTCGAACCCTTTTATTATTCCGTGACATTTATTATTTTATTTGTATGTAAAATTATGCCATTGAAGCCTTGTAGCATCTAACTTTGATGATTAATAGTTTAAAGTATGTTATGCTTATGAATTAAGATCAGTTAGTTGTTCATTTATTTTGCTTTTTACATGACACTTTTTAGTATTGTGACCTTATCTTTTGAATTATTAAATTTCGACCCATTTAATTTGTATGTGCTTGTAGTTGCATGGCTTGAGATTTCTTTTAGCATGACTATATTATTATTATTATTTTTATTTTTTAAATAACTTTTCATAAAATTTCTACAATTCATCAGAATGTATATAGTTATTTATAGTGATGGGTTGCTATGTATGCATAGTATTAGAATATTGGAATAAGAAATATATTGATATAAATCTGGTTATTCAAGCTTTTGAAAAATAATCCGTAATTTTTAATCAAATGAATAAAAAACAAAAAAAAAGTAAATGAGAATAAATAGGTGGACAGGCTCCGGACCATAGAGAAAGAGGTACAAAATTTATATAGATATATTTAATTATTTATTTTTATTACTAAAGGCATTTGTTGGGAATGCTATTTAAAAGAAGCACATATGTGTTCGTGCTTTTCAAAATCAGCATAAAGTTGGAATTTACTCGAGAACGGATGATATTCATCTTCCTCTACATTTAATTGCTGTAAATAAATGTGAGCATGTAATTGTGGTTGTAACTTGAGAATGGTTCGTATTCATCTTTCTCCACATTCAATTGATGCAAATAAATGTGAGCACAATGTGAAAATGTGAGTTGTTTGTACAGTACATGATTTTTAGCACATTAAGAATTTCACATTTAATTAAAGTAATGAATTTTTAGATATAATAGATTAGATTAGAATGAATGGCAGTTAAGTAAATAAGTTGTAAATAAAATATTGTCAAATATATAAACCCAACTTGTTCATTTATCGCGCCTTCTACCTCGGTTTTCCTTTATATTTAAAAAGCTTTGCATTTTCGTTGGACTCTTTTACGAACCACTTTTTTCAGCTATCAGCCACGTTATTAATCGAAAGGACGAAAGGCTAAATATCAAGAAATTTAATATTACACATTCATTATTCATATGCATGTAGGGGTGGCGCGGTTCCGGAACCGCTAGGAACCGAACCGAACCGGAGAACCGAAAACCGAAAAATTATATTTTAGGAACCGAGAACCGGACCGAAAAGATGTTTCGGTTCGGTTCGATTCTGATTCGCCCCAGATATTCGGTTATCCCGATTGGAACCGAAATTTTCTAAAAAACACCAAAAAGTTCATTTTTTTTCATGTGTTTGCACTTATTTACGTCTAAATCATAAAGATATTGAATGATTAATCTACATGGCAAAATATTGAACAAGAACAATTAAAGTTCAATGAACTTGTGGTGTCGTTTGTGTGGTTACATTATTACACAAAAGAAACACATATATGATGTAGTTATTTTAACATGTATATATGTGTATATAGTTAAAACCTTGTTGAATCAATACAATTTGTTTGTTTATCTAAATGAATAGATTTTCTTTTCTTGTGTCGAAGGCTAGGAAGATAAATGAACCCTCTCATAAATATTTACTTGAAACGACCAAATTTTATTTGAATTACACACCTCGGATACTTGTACTGAATTCTAAAGGATATCATTCTCAAAAATACACTTCTCTAGTTCTCATTACTGTCATATATATACAAGTAATGTATTGAAATGAAAGCTTCAAAATCATTACTGTCATATATATACAAGTAATGTATTGAAATGCAAGCTTCAAAAAAAATTATGTACAAATGATTAAATGTAATCCAATAGTTCTCTGGTATTCCAGTTGTTTATCTATCACCTGCATTTTTTTTTCAATGTGTAAATTGTGGACCGAACATAAATACATATGCTAGATAAACTTTAGAATTTATATACTTTAACAAAATTAAATACTTGGCTTAAGTTCAGTGTTTCATTTAAGTTTGCAAGGCAAGAATGTACCTAGAATGAGATGATATACTGAACTCCCGCGGTTCTTCGGTTCCGGAACCGATACCCGCGGTTCCGGACCGAACCGAACCGAGAACCGAAATTTGAAATATTGAAGAACCGAGAACCGGACCGCGGTTCTAAAATTCGGTTCGGGTTGGGTCGGTTCCGGTTCGGTTCTCGGTTCCGGTTCGGTTCTCGGTCAATTTGCTCACCCCTAATGCATGTGTGATAGACATTGTGTGGTACCCAGCAAACACATCAAGTGATTGATCAATAGATATTACTTTTTAGTGTTTATGAAATTCTACTAAAATTTGTTTGGTTTTTCGCTATGAATCACAATGAGTATGAGTGTTGGTATAGAGTGGAATGATAGTGGAGGGTATAAAGAAACCACCACACACATAATATATGAGGAAACCTTCACATTTGAGTATTTTCATTCTATTGTGGTGGGCCTCATAACTAATCAAACAACGTTAATGACTTTCAAAGTTATAAACTCATACCCATACACCCCAACCAAACAAGCCCTTAAACCATTATTAATACACATAGATACCAAAGCTGATGCACAACAAATTACCCAACAGACAAAACAAAGCATGATATATCAAATATGATACACGAATGCAATTATGATATGCAATCTCAGTTCCTTACCTTCGTTTCAAAAGTTAATGACACACCAATAAAAATTCCGTAATAGTGGTGCACAAGTTTAAAACATTGACGCACAAACACTAAATTACTATACATCTCGCAGATATGTTAATGTGTGTCGGTAATCTGTTAGCAATCTGTCGGTAATCCATTGGCGACTCCGTCTGTCGGTAGTTACAGACAGATTTGGATATATCAGTAAATCCGTTATTGTTGCCCAGTTTTCTAGTAGTGTTAACAAGGGTGGTTAAATAATTTGAATAATTAGTTACCATTTTCAAACTCTGCTTTCAATCACTAGTATTGGTAATTAGTTTTTTCAAGTCATCTATAAGAAAAAATAATATATTCTAATTATAATCTTTTAGAGGGTGTTTGAATTCAATTTAATTGACTTAAAAAAAATAATAAAAATTATTATTAAGTCATGTGAAAAGTTGTTTGTTTTTCACTTAATCAAAAGAAATGACGTAGAATAAAAAGTGATAAAAGTGAGGGTCTCTACGTTAAATCATATATTAATTAACACGACTCAATGAAAAACTCAAACAAACGTCCCTTTAGTACCCTAAAAGTTAGTCACATTATTCATTCTTTATACCTATAAGATCATCTCCAATGTTGTCACTAAATGTGTTTTTTGCATTAAATGGTAGGTTATAAGGACCCTTTGTTTTAGGGCAAAAGTTCAATATAGATATCAAATTTACCATAAATTCAATGAACCAATAATAGTCATTCATTTTTCTAATAAATAAAATAAAATAAACTTTCACCATTTTTTAAAATTAAATATCTCGCAAAACCGTTAATCGTTCTGAAAAAAATATTATCGCGACGAATTAAATTATCTTTCATAGATATACGCACATATACATTTTAACATTTTTTTCAAAATTTCGCCTGTGAAAATCATATATGATTTGTGAAAATCATCCGTGATTCAATTTTACAAATCATATATGATTTTCGCAAATCATATCGATTTGAAAAAATCATGTGATTGATTTTACAAATCATGTGATTTTGAATATCATATGTGATTTTTAAGGTGAATTTTAAAAAAAAAAAGTTTGTCGAAAATATGAAGTGCGTATTTATGAAAGATAATTTAATTTCGTCAGCGATCAGTATTTTTTGTAGTTTGTAGATTCTGGTTTGCGAAGAGATACGCTTTTTAAAAAGGGTGAAAATAATCTTTTATTAATTTTGATAAAAATAGATGGTAATATTGATTTATTGGATAGAAATATGAGATCTATATTGATCTCAACTCTTGTTTTTAGAAGTTGTACCCCTTGAATTTTATTTTTTTATTTATCTATTTTTTAATTATATTAAAAAACTATAAAGTTAAAAGTATGGAACAGAAAAATATAAAATTTAACAAGTTAAAAGTATTAAACTGACAAAAAGTATAAAACATAAACATATAAAAAACTGCGTTGTATTATAAACTGAGAAACAAAAAACCTTTTGTACTTTTACCGCCTTTTCTGGTAAGCCAGAGTACCTATAACAAATCCCTAAATATAAAAGCAAAGAAATGTGTAAACACTTTCTCCATGATTGTGATCATGATAAAGTCACGGACTAGTCCAAATTCTAAGAACATTAATTCATTCTGGAATAATATATTCGGTCAAAGAAAAGTATACAGTTGAAATAATAAAAATGAGAACAAGCAGTACCAACTACCAAAGTAATGGAAAAGGAAAGTGACATTTGTTATTGACTAGAATGTGGTTTAGATTGTTCAGATTATAAGATAACAATTGTTTGGTGTTCATGAACTGATAGATTTTTAAGGTAAAACAAGTGAAGTCTTAGATTAGATTGGGGACTATCGAGTTCAAGTATGCTTTGGTCTACCATTTGTTTGACAGGACATAGTTGGGTTTAGAGAGCTAGGTGTCATAACAAGCGATAAGTCGCTGTCATCGCCACCTCGTATGCCACATCAAGATCTCATTTTCCCACAATTAACCAACAACAAACCCTCCTCACTCATACAAACCTCAACCTCTTCATTCGTTTAGGTACATACCACTTTATTTTTTATTCAATTTTCACTTCCAAATAAAACTAAATAAATTCATTTTATTCAAATTAAAATCTGATACATAACACAATAATAAAAAACAACACGACACGGAAAAAAAAAACAACACGACACGGAAAAAACAACACGATACGGAATAAAAACAACACGATTAAGAAAAAACAACACATACTCTTGGATTTAATCTTGACATCCCATTTGGGCAATTTTCAAAATCTCCAAACGTGAGCATATTGAACTCCTTTCTACCAAATTGTTCTTTGGAAGCTTAGTTTCGCATTTTCGAGATGAGATTGGTCATTTTGAGCACTTCGACAAGAACTGCTTGTAAATTCGTTGAACCTTTACGATCGACGTTAATCCTCGCCCATTTACCCGTGATTGAATTTTTTATACGATGGTCGTCGGTTGTCGATTATTGAACATATAGATAACGCCGCTCCAAAAAATATTTTCGAACGGTTATTTTCATATCCATAGCTGCGAAATTTGTATCCAAACTTGCAAGCAAGATTTCTTCGACTTGTTCCACTTCAAATTTTGAGACATTTGTGTGTGTGTTTTGGATTGATGTAGATGTGAAATAAAATGGTGGTTGATGTTATTTATAAAGGTGGTTTCAATTTCAAATTCAAATTCAAAAACCCAAATCTTGTTGGTGGGGTAATTCAAATTTAAACGTTAAATTCAATTCAAAAAGCGAATCTTGTTAGGCGGGTTAATTCAAATTTAAGCGTTAAATTGAATTCAAAAACTCTTGTTAGGGTTAAGTTCAAATTTTAAATTTTAAATTCAAACTCAAACGGTTAAGTTTTCTATATATAGATCATACCAAGATTACTTTCACACACAATAACATTCGCACACAAAAAAATGTCCTCAAAGACTTTTCTCAAGAATTCCCGGCCGGAGAAGTTTCTTGAAACCACCTTTCCGTCCCGGATCACTGTCGAAACCAACTTTCCATCCCGGATCACTTGCCGGAAACCAACTTTCCAACTCGCCAGAGTTTGAAGTTTCTCAACACCACGGAAAATGTCTTTCCGGTGGGGTTCGAAAACATCCCGCACTCCCAATTGTTCCAAGTCTACGTGAGCAGTCCACGTGGATTTTCAAAACCACCCGGGTTAAGTGAGGCTTCCCCCGGCTTGAACAAGATGAAGAAAACGCTGTGAGATCTGCAAGAAAGAGACGTGAAGAAAGTACGTCACGCGGAAGCAAGCGGGAGGCTCAGACTCCAAGACAACAATTTTGACATAATGGAGAGTCGATACATTAATGGGGAGTTTTATTCTCCGCCAACAAGTGATGATGGTTTGGACTCGGATATTCGTTTTTAAGTGTTTAGTAATTTTATTATGATTTCATGTTTTTATGTTGTTTTAGGGATCCTCCGTAGTTTTAATGTTTAAAACTTATTATGTATTTCATGTTTTAGTTAATCTTTCAAGTTTAGGTTTTTTTTGTTTAACCACGGTGTTTCAAGATCTACACGAACCTTTCCAAATCAATAACTCTTCACCTTCACCTTATTATACAAAACTTTACAAATCTTAAAACAAAAAAAGGAAAAAAAAAAAAAAAAAAAAAAAAAAAAAATTATTGCTTTGTCGGAAGTTCTACTTGTCGTCCCCACGATTTCAATCTCGCACTATGTAATACAACGAAGATCGCCGGTGCATGGCGCCACCATGGAGCTCCACGTCACTTACGGCGAAGCACACGGCCCCACACCGTCCACTCTTAGCCTTTTCTGATCCAATTATGATCAAGATTTGCTACCATGCATGATTTATTGGTTCTCAGATTTATGGTTTAATATATCTAATTAGAGTAATCTTAGTATGTGGGTTAACTTAATGAAGGTTGATCTCTCTTACGGCAGGAAAAAAAACCATCGCATCAATGCCTGGCCTCATTGTACTCAGTGATTTACAAAGACAAACTCGATTAACATTTTAGTTTTGTCTTAGTAAATAATCACAGTATCCGATGATCTTTTGACACGTATATTTTAACACTTGGTTTTATTTGTACGTCCAGATGCATAGAAATCTAACCATTATTAACAAGAGTTTACGTTCTAGAAACAAAGAAAATGCAATTTGTCACTGTCTTTGACTGTGATCATGATAAGATTATAGACTTTTTAATTGTGATTTCTATTAACTAATTCATCATCAGATTAAATAAATTTTTAGTCAAAGAGGAGTATTGTAAAACGGGTCAATTCCAATAGAAAATGTAATGTGAACAAGAAAGATACTTGCCACTGACTTGATCGAATACTTTCCATAGTTCTATTATAAGTTGATCGTATTTTTAAAGTTTAGTGTCTGTCACATATATTGGAACGCGAATTTAATGAAATTGTTTGAAAATTCAACTTAAAATTATATTGGTATTTTTTGTGGATTACATTGGTTTTTCTTGATTTTCATGTTTTAGCTCGATTGTCTACTTTTTTATCTTTAATAATTAAGTAAGCCTCATTTATACTTTGCTATTTTCTAGCTAGTAATGTGAGGGCATAAAAAGTAAAGAGTAAAATATACCGTTGGTCTTTAAACTTGTGCAAAAATATCATTTGGGTCGTACCATACCCTCGGTGTCATCGAGAGTCTATTCTTCATGTTATTTTTATCGAATGAGTCCTTTTTCCGTTATTTATTGTAGCGTTTTGTTTTTAGTTTGAGAGCATAATGGTCATTCATATATTCTCATTATTAGTCACATAAATCTTCTATGGCTTTTCTTCCCCTTTTGTTTACCCTCCCCTTTTGATGATGAAATGGCATGTGAACTTCTCGTTTTAGCTGACAAATACGAAGTGAAGCATCTAAAAACCTATTGAGAGAAATTTTTTATTTCAAACTTAACTGGGAAAGTTCACTTATGAACTATTCGTTTGCTAATCAACATAATGCAAATAATCTACTTGATGCTGCATTATCCGTAATTTTGAACAATATTGATAAGCTAAGTAAGCTGAAGAATATGTGAAGCTCGTGGAAAAAGATCATCGGCTTGTTGCGGAGATTTACGAAGCTTATCTGTCTAAACAGGTGAATACTAATGCTATTGTTGGTATCCATGATGATAAGGGAACAAAACGCTGAGATCTTGCTCTTTAGGGGTATGATAATTTTAATTTTAATTTTTTTTTAGCAACTTTATGTAAATTCTAGCTATTTTCTTGTGTTTGTTTGACCTTTGAAATCAAGAAATAGTACCTGTGCTACACTCCCATCTTTAGGAATGTCCTGTTGCAGGTATATTTCTAGTACCTTATTGTCTGTTTCATTAATAGTTTAAGTGAAATTTACAATTAAAATCAATCAAGTTTATTGCATGAAGAGATTTCGTAGGTTTTTCAAATATATACATATCCAATGTAACTTTTAACCCGTGTTTGGCCCAATTTAACCCATTCAACCCATCTTTACCATGTCCCTCTTATCTATTTTTCTCCTTTTCCATGGATATGACCTGGTAAGTAACAACGTATCACCATCAAACATGTTAAAAAATGTGCAGATTTGGAGATTATATGATTAACATGTGTCGGAACAAGGACTCACAAGCTTAGCATCTTCTGAAGCTAAAAGACCCATTAGGATCTGACCGTTTCAGTTGTATTAGGCGTATTATTGAACTAATATAATCATTTGTAATGGGCTTTACCCTTAAAACAATAAAAAAAATTGGCTAAATCTGAGTGTTAATACAAATATCGTCATTAAAGCGTTATTTATATTTTTGATCTTTACCTAAGTTTTGTTAACGACAAAAGTAAATTTAATTTTATAAAGCTTAAAGCTTGTCAAGTTTAATAGATATTAAAACAAGCTTTTTCAAACAATATCTTCATCATTTAAGCATTTACATTGTGACTAATCATATCTTAATATGAGTCTCGAGCATAATGTATGATAGTAGTTTTAGAATGCTTTAGTTTCTTAAAACTAAACATTACTTATGTATTTGCATATTTCTAAAATAGAAAAACAACACATGACATCATGTGATGCATCATGGAAATCATTGGAAGATTTCATTAGATATTTTGTGTAGATTTATACTCTTCATATCTTACACAATCTTGCATAGATATGGTTGACTTTGGCAAGATCTTGATATCTTGCTGTCAGACCCCATCAGCACCAAAATGTATAACGGACGGAACGCTTTCAAGGGGTCCGCCGTCCGTGGTGCTTGCTGATGGTTTTGGCTATAAATAGCAAAGCCAAACCAAGTAGTTTTTCATCCCTTTCTATCATACTATCATACATATCTTCTCTCTAATCTTTCTAACTCAGTTTCATATCATATTAGTGATCTCTTTTGTAGCAAAGAAGATCAAGTCACATTCAAGCTTCAACGAGAAGTTGGAAGTCTTGTTTGTTTAGTGTTGTATGATCTTGTGTTGATTCATACTTCATTGTTGTACTAAACTATCATAATCTTGTGAGTGTGAGTGGTTAGTATTGTAGTCCTCAAAATACATTGTGTGTGGGAGTGGTTGTACCCTTGGAAAGAACTCGACATTTAGCTTAGTGTCGAAAATAGTGTAAGCGAAGTGTAAAGGTTTCTCTACCGGTGAAAGGAGCTTCTTGACTAGTGAAGTTAAACTCTCGAGTGTGAGACTCGGAGAGTGGAGTAGGGCAAGGAGAAAGAGTCCTTGTAGACCGAACCACTATAAACAACTTGTTGTGGTTTGATCATTTCTTTCCTTATTTACTCTTTACATATTGCTTACATATTTCATCAACATATCTAAGATCAATATCAATTGATCTTTCAATAAGTTTCAAAACAAAGTTTTTAAGTGGTAAACTATTCAACCCCTTCTAGTTTTCTACAATTGGTACGAGCCTCGTTGCTCAAGAATTTCTAAAATAATTTGTATTTTATAAACTTGAAACGATCCATGGATTATGAAAACTTTAAAGAAGGGCAATCTATGCAAAGACCACCACTCTTTGAAACCAATGGATTTATCTATTGGAAAAACCGTTTTGAAACATATGTAAAATCAAAAGATATAGATCTTTGGTTTGTTATTGTTAAAGGGGATTTTAGTTCTACAACAAAGGATATTTCTATTGATGAACAAAAGAAATTAATTGCTAAAAATAATGAAGCTAAAATGATGCTTTATAATGCTTTGCCTAGAAAAGAATATGAAAGAATTTTTATGTGTGAAACCGCCAAAGATATTTGGGAATCTTTGATTGTTACACATCAAGGTAATTCACAAGTCAAGGATAACAAAATTGATCTTCTTGTTCAACAATATGAACAATTTGTTATCCCTGAAGATGAAACCATTGATTGTGGCTTTGCTCGCTTTAATACTATTATTACATCACTTAAAGCACTTGATGAATCTTTTCGTAGTAAGAACTTTGTCAGGAAATTTCTTAGAGCACTCCATCCGAAATGGAGAGCTAAAGTGACCGCTATTGAAGAATCAAAAGATCTCTCAAAAATGTCACTAGACGAGCTAATCGGTAACCTCAAAGTACACGAAATGGTGATGGAGAAAGATTCGGAGATCATCAAAGGAAGAAGGGAAAAGATTAAATCCGTTGCTCTAAAAGCAAAGGCGGAATCAAGTGATGATGACGAATCTTGCTCCGGTAGTGAAGATGAGGAGTATGCCATGGCCGTTAGAGACTTTAAGAAGTTCTTTAGAAGAAGAGGAAAGTTTGTAAGACAACCTCGAGAAGAAAAGAAGCCATTCCGAAAAGATCGGGATGACAAAAAGGGTAAAGGTGAAAGAAAGTGTTTTAGATGTGGTGATGCAAGTCATCTCATAGGAGAATGTCCCAAGCCACCTAAAAGCAAAACTCAACGAGCTTTTGTAAGTGGTGCTTGGAGTGATAGTGAAGATGATGAAGAGTCAAGCAAGGAAGAGATCGCTCTAATGGCACATGAGTCAAACGAGGTATGCTTGAAAGTTGGATTGGAACCTGATGAATGGATAAAAGATAGTGGATGCTCACGGCACATGACGGGCAACAAAAGTCTCTTCTCATCATACCAAGAGTATGACGGAGGTAATGTCACTTTTGGTAGCAATCTCAAAAGCAAAATCATTGGCAAAGGTACGATCGCTCATAACTCCCTAACTATTGAAAATGTTGCTCATGTAGATAGGTTAGGATTTAATCTACTTAGTATTAGCCAATTATGTGATAAAAAGTATAAAGTACTATTTGATGAAAATGGTAGTAAAATACTAAAAGATGGTATCACCATAGCTAAAGGAGTTAGGAAAAATAACATATACGTCATGAAAATAGATAAAACATCTAATGACAAACTTTGTCTAACAACGTTAGATGATAGCTCATCTCTTTGGCATAGACGCTTAGGTCACGCTAATATGAGACTTATACAAAACCTATCTTCAAAAGAGCTAGTTAGGAATTTACCAAAACTAAAATATGACCAACACTTTTGTGACGCTTGCAAAATTGGTAAACAAACCCATAGTAGTCATAAATCTAAAAATATGGTGTCCACATCTAAGTGTCTAGAATTATTGCATATGGACTTGTTTGGTCCATCCGCTATAAGAAGCTACGGAGGCAACTTATACACTTTGGTCATAGTAGATGATTACTCAAGGTTTACTTGGACGTTGTTTTTGAAAACTAAAAATGAAGCTTTTGATAAATTTGAAATTCTTAGCAAGAAAATTCAAAATCAACTAGGCGTTAAAATTGTGTCGATCCGAACGGATCATGGTCGTGAATTTGACAACGAAACTCAATTTGGAAACTTTTGTGATACAAATGGTATAACACATAACTTTTCGGCTCCACGAACACCTCAATCAAATGGAGTAGTAGAACGTAAAAATAGAACAATTCAAGAAATGAGTAGAACAATGCTTAATGAACAAAACATTCCTCAAAAGTTTTGGTGTAACGCGGTTGACACTTCTACATATATTTTAAATAGAGTCTTAATCCGTCCTTTCCTAAACAAAACACCATATGAGCTTTATAAAGGTAAAAGCCAACTTTAGGATATTTTAGAGTTTTGGATGTAAATGCTTCATTCTTAATACTAAAGATTATCTCACCAAGTTTGACCCAAAGTCTTATGAAGGTGTATTTCTTGGTTATTCTCAAACTAGTAAAGCTTACATTGTCTTAAACAAAGAAACAATGATAGTCGAGGAATCGTTGAACATAACATTCGATTTAAAGTCCACCTCCTCTAAGACATCACCTTTGGTAGATGATGACTTAGTTGAAAGTCAAATGATAGAAAGTCAAGAAATAATTAAAAATAACAAGGAAGATGAACCATTAAATAAAGAGATTATAAACATCAAAGAATCTAAAAGTCATCCTTTAGAAAAGGTCATAGGACAACTTAATCAAAGAACCTTAAGGTCACAAGCCCAAAATCAAAGTAATTATTTTTGTTTTGTATCCACCATTGAACCGAAAACATAAATGAAGCAATAAAAGATGAATCATGGGTAATTGCCATGCAAGAAGAGTTAAACCAATTCGTTAGAAATGATGTTTGGAAATTAGTTCCAAAACCCAAAGATCAAACTATAATTGGAGCGAAATGGGTTTTTCAAATAAAATGGATGAAAATGGTGTAGTATCTAGAAACAAAGCTAGGCTTGTTGCACAAGGTTATAATCAACAAGAAGGATTGATTATGATGAAACTTATGCACGGTAGCTAGACTCGAATCTATTAGAATATTACTTGCTTATGCATGTGCTTATGACTTTAAATTATTTCAAATGGATGTTAAAAGTGCATTTCTTAATGGGTTTATTAACGAAGAAGTGTATGTTGCTCAACCTCCGGTTTTACCGACTTTGAGAAACCACATCATGTCTTCAAACTCAAGAAAGCATTATACGGTCTTAAGCAAGCACCAAAAGCTTGGTACGACCGACTTAAGACTTTTCTTATTGATAACAAATACACTATGGGATTAGTAGATAATACTCTTTTACCAAGAAAAGGAGTCACATATTATCATTGTTCAAATATACGTTGATGACATCATATTCGGATCAACTTGTCAAGAGCTATGTGATGATTTCTCTAAAATCATGCACGACGAGTTTGAAATGAGTATGATGGGTGAATTAAATTTCTTTCTAGGACTTCAAATTAAACAACTAGAAGATGGCATATTTTTAACCAATCTAAATATATAAAAGACATGCTTAAGAAATTTGGTCTTGAAGATTCCAAACCAACTAAGACACCCATGTCCTTGGACACTAAACTCACCAAGGATGAGGAAGGTGAATCCGTAGATAACACTAAATATAGAGGAATGATTGGTAGCCTACTCTATCTTACGGCTAGTAGACCCGACATTATGTTTAGTGTTTGTCTATGTGCTCGCTTTTAAGAAAACCCAAAGGCATCACACTTAGAAGCCTTAAAAGGATTTTTAGATACATTAAGGGAACAACGTGTTTAGGATTATGGTATCCCAAAGGAACGGGTGTAGAAACCATAGTGTATGCCGACTCGGATCATGCCAGTGACTATGTCGATAGAAAAAGTACAAGTGGTATTTGCACTTTTGTTGGACATTGTCTCACCTCATGGTTTGCAAAGAAGCAAACGGCTTTAGCCATCTCAACCATCAAGCCGAGTACGTCTCACCGGAAAAGCATGTCAACAAGCTCTTTGGATGAAGCAAGCTCGAGAGATTGGAATTCATCTCAACGATATTGTTATACTTTGCGACAACAAAGGAGCCATCGATCTCAAGAAGAATCCCGCTCAACATGCTCGTACAAAGCATATTGAAATCATCATCACTTTCTTCGCGACAATGTTCAAAAGGAAACATCTCAATCGAGAAAGTATCCTCCAAGACAACATTGCCGACATCTTAACTAAGCCTCTTAAACGAGAACCTTTTAATCTTCTTAGACTTGGTTTAGGGTTAATGGAACCAAACATGTAGGATAAACATAGCCTAAAACATTAGAATAGTCAAAACAAAACAATTTTGTTTTGTATACACATCGTAGCCAAGACACCAAACGACAAACACGGACGGAACCAAAATTTGGTACCGTCTCGTCCGTGGTGACTCTGTACAAAATTGCTACCTACAAAACATCTTCTTCCTCAAAACCCACTTTACCAAAACGTGTAAACATTAAACCAAGCTCATTATTGACACCTTCCCACTCACTAATCACTGGAGATAACATCATTGTAAGTATTCTAACTACATTTTATCTCTTAATTATGAGTCTAGGATTCTTATTTGTGCACAAAATCATTACAAATCATTACATGGGGTTTATGTATGCTTTTGTACTAAATATGAATTCAATTGGCAAATTGCATAACTAGTCATTGAAATTAGGTACTACATTATCATATTGCATAAACAAATCATGCTTCCCACTAATCAATAGATAATGACTATAAGGCCTTATTCAAATAACCAAACACCCCATGTCAAAAATTTTGAAAAGCTTCTCACTTGTAGGAAAACAATTTTTCATTGTTAATATAAATAGAAACGTTAGATTTTCATCACTTGCATGCTCTTGAATACTAAAGGTATTGCATAACTAATATGCATTCCCGGGTATATTCAAATGAAGCCACATTGAATTAGGAGCATTTGGGTTATCTCATGGTATTTGCCAAACACCCCACTAAAACCATTTGTGCATAAAATGAGTCGAGATAACCGCAACTCCAAATCATTTTCATATAGGCACACACTAGAACCAAAATGTTAAGTTTATTCTCATTTTTAACATGTTAATCCTTTCTCCTAGGAATAACCATGGTAGCTGCAAGATTCTATGATCACAAGGACACCCTTGGCTACATTCCCAAACATCGCAAAACCAAAGGACTTTCCAAGGAACAAGTAGAAATCTTTAAGAGTATAGAATCAAGGTATTTCCATGAGGATAGAACCATTCACTCATCTTTCATTGAAAATACCAATCTCCGTGAAGAACTAGCCGCCATTCAATTCGATTGTCTTCTTGACATCGATGAACCAATTTGTCCTAGGTTTGTGTTAGAAGTTCTATGCTAGTGTGACCGACTTTAGTGATGAAGATGATGATGAGTTTAGTCTTAGGTTTAAAATCAATCAAAACGACTACACCATCTCCTTAACCAACTTTGCTCAATTGCTAGGAATTCCCAACCGAGGGACATGTGTCTACTCGGATAAGTGGTCACTCACCATTCTTGATGCAATCAATGACCGCTCTCCTCCCTACCGAACACCTCTAGCAAATAAGGATGTCATCCGTGAGCACCTATTTATCCCAAGGGAGATACAACCCAGTCACCCAAAAAGGAAAAGAAGTGAACCGAGATCCATATGGAATGGAGCTAAATGAACTTAAGCCTGAATTTAAGAAATGGGAAGAAATACTTAGAGCCAACGTCATTAGCACCATAGGAAATAGGGATCACATCAATGCTTGTCTTTGCCATATGCTCTACAACTTGTCCACCCGTCAACCATTCAATTTAGTCTACTACATCGCTAGGAGAATGATTGATATTCCAACACAAGGATCGGTTGCTCTTCCATACGGGATGCTTCTCACCCGTCTCTATAGAGCCTTTGCACCAATTCCACCAAGCCCAAAAGGGATGCACCTTCACTATGAGCTCATCCCTCACATCTTTGTACCTTTGAGTGATGCACGAGTTGCTAAGACAAAAGGCAAGAGAGCAAAACCTCCAACTCCATCATCATCATCATCATCAAATAGCTCTGATGATGGTCTTCCAAACTCTCGCCTTCCACCTCATGAGTATTATGAATCTCTTCCCGAGATTGAGAATGAATCAGCGGAGTTCAAGCAAACCAAGGGGATGTTCAAGTGCCTTGGTAGAATGATGACCAAGATCTACAAGAAGTTGGATAAGTGAGAATCGTTTTAAGGAGCGTTTGGAACAATACATTATCTCTAATGTTTGATACAATTTGGTTGTTTTTATCTTGTAGGATGATAATATAACTCAAACAATGATGTATGCTAACAATCTTATGCAGGAGATAGCACAAGTATGCTATCAATTTTACCCATTTTCACTATAATGTGAAAATCACTTGGCCTTGCTCAAAATCTATGCTCCATTATGTTTGTGCATGTGTTATTTACTTTTCCTAACTAGAAATGTTTAATGTCACATGTTTTGAGCAAAATTTCGTGTTTCGAAATGTCCCGACACTTGAAAATATACTGTGAACTTTTTGGTGTCAGACGGATCGACGGCACCAACGTTTTGGTTCCGTTGTTATAAGAAATGGTACCACCATACCACATGCAAGCGGACTGATGGCACCCTTTAAGGGTTCCGTCTGTAAAATTTTGGTGCCGTGGATCCTCCGGGTAACTTTCGAATTTCGGTTCTTTCGACATTCCAAATTACCATATATTGCTTGTAAGTCAATCTTAACTAGTTTGTACCCTTATTAGAACTAGTATAACACACTTAGGCATATAAGAAATCCACTTCCCACCAAAATTCAAAATTTGAAAAATTCACCCAAGGAGCCCTTTTGCATAAAGGAAGGAACCAAAATTTTGGTACCTTGAAATCCGGGTAATCGATTGTTAGGATCTTACAATCATTAGAACACATTTATTGCATATCTTTGCTTCTTCACTCCATCCTCTTGTATGGCTTGACTTGGGTGATATGACTAGCATTTAACCCACTTCCAAATCATTAGGAACCTCATCCCTTCTATGGTTTAACATCAAATCAAACACATTTCTCCATAATTTTTCACTTCTATAAATTAAGAGGTTTTACCATGATCATCTTCACACCTTCTTCATTCTTACCATCAACTAGCAAAAACACAAGTCAAAATGACAAAATCTTCACCTTCCACCAAGCCTTGCAAGAAAACCGCTAGGATAAGCGTAAGGCCTTGTTGTTTCGTCAACTTGAGCTCTTCATCCGAATCCTCCCACTCACCATCTCATCTCCCATAAGGGATGACACAAGCCTAACCTTGGCTACTCCTACTCAATCACCCATTATCATCACCACTCCACCACCTACAAAAACACCAACCTCACCACCACCGGCACCTCTCCAAACATCCAAAACACCATCACCACCAAAGTCTCCAACCCTTATTCCTTTGGAGTTATTCTCCACACCTCCCACTTCTCCAAATCCTTTCTTAGAGGACTTGGAAGATTTGCCTCCTAGGCCCAATCATCCACCACCATTGCCATCATTTGGCACCATTGAGCGGATCGCTCATGAGTCTCCTAGACCCTCGTTTGATCCAAATGCCCCGTTAGGGCCAAGACCTCTTCTCTTCCACCCCATTCACAAAGACATCCATGGTCCTTTGTACGGGATCAACCACTCCCACATCAATGTCCCTCACATGAGGACATTGAGGAGTCCATGGGATGATAATCCCACAAGAGAGGAGATTCAAGCGAACTCCAACATCTCCACCAATTCAAAAATATGGTGGATTCTCACCTAAGTGAGACTATGCAAATGCAAAATGCTTTGCTAGCCTCCATAATCACCAACCCAAACACCACCACCAACATCAACACATCTACCATTCCACCACCACAACCTCATCAACCATACTACCCACCTAGGCATGGTTGCTCAACTTGTGAGCAAACCGCCTAAACCATTGATCGGACCGGGTGATGGTCCATGAATTCCAAGAAGAAATGAGGTTCATCCTCAATCACATCCTCGAGCGACTCAACGCTCTTTTCTCATCCACCATCTCATTAGAATGGTCCTAGATTAGCTTTTCTAAGCATTTTTTATTTTCATTTTTTCTAATTTTCTAGGATTTTTTTTTGTTTATTGTACTAAAACACTTCATTGTGTTCTCTTTTCATGGTTTTTAAATCATGAAAATTTTAACTAATGAATGGTGTTTTCTATATTGTTGGTGCTTATTACATAGTGTTTGGAAATGCTTGTGAATGATGATTATTACTAACAAATCTTTTGTAGCTTTTTCACAATCCATGTATCTTCCCATTGGCACCCAATTTGGGGAGCTTTGATCAAGGGAGATAATGGCTCGGCTCATTATACATTCCGCGATCGCATCTTCTTTTGTTGAGACAAAAAGGAGAAATATATAGAACTTGGTTATATTTGACTTTTCCGAAAAGTCAAACCGCATACATTGACTTTCTCGAAAAGTCAAACATGATACTTCATTGGTAATACTTGACTTTTCGAAAAGTCAATCGCATACTTTGACTTTCTCGAAAAGTCAACATCATGCCTCAACTAGTGAAGACTTTGACTTTCAAAAGTCAAACATCATACACTTGCATTATCATTTCCTTTTCAAGTTCTAAAACTAATATTTTATAACTCTTGCACAATCTTTGTATCTTTTATAAAATAAAATTTATATTTTGTCCTCAACAAAAGGGAGATTGTTAATACAAATATCGTCATTAAACGTTATTTATATTTTTGATCTTTACCTAAGTTTTGTTAACGACAAAAGTAAATTTAATTTTATAAAGCTTAAAGCTTGTCAAGTTTAATAGATATTAAAACAAGCTTTTTCAAACAATATCTTCATCATTTAAGCATTTACATTGTGACTAATCATATCTTAATATGAGTCTAAGCATAATGTATGATAGTAGTTTTAGAATGCTTTAGTTTCTTAAAACTAAACATTACTTATGTATTTGCATATTTCTAAAATAGAAAACAACACATGACATCATGTGATGCATCATGGAAATCATTGGAAGATTTCATTAGATATTTTGTGTAGATTTGTACTCTTCATATCTTACACAATCTTGCATAGATATGGTTGACTTTGGCAAGATCTTGATATCTTGTCGTCGGATTCCATCGGCACCAAATGTATAACGGACGGAACCCTTTCAAGGGGTCCGCCGTCCGTGGTGCCTGCTGATGGTTTTGGCTATAAATAGCAAAGCCAAACCAAGTAGTTTTTCATCCCTTTCTATCATACTCTCATACATATCTTCTCTCTAATCTTTCTAACTCAATTTCATATCATATTAGTGATCTCTTTTGTAGCAAAGAAGATCAAGTCACATTCAAGCTTCAACGAGAAGTTGGAAGTCTTGTTTGTTTAGTGTTGTATGATCTTGTGTTGATTCATACTTCATTGTTGTACTAAACTATCATAATCTTGTGAGTGTGAGTGGTTAGTATTTTAGTCCTCAAAATACATTGTGTGTGGGAGTGGTTGTACCCTTGGAAAGAACTCGACATTTAGCTTAGTGTCGGAAATAGTGTAAGCGAAGTGTAAAGGTTTCTCCACGGTGAAAGGAGCTTGTTGACTAGTGAAGTTAAACTCTCGAGTGTGAGACTCGGGAGTGGAGTAGGCAAGGAGAAAGAGTCCTTGTAGACCGAACCACTATAAACAACTTGTTGTGGTTTGATCATTTCTTTCCTTATTTACTCTTTACATATTGCTTACATATTTCATCAACATATCTAAGATCAATATCAATTGATCTTTCAATAAGTTTCAAAACAAAGTTTTAAGTGGTAAACTATTCAACCCCCTTCTAGTTTTCTACATTTTTTTTTTTTTTTTTTCCTACCGTACAAAAGATTCTAATTTTTTATTACTGTTACACAACGGTTGAATTGAGTTAAATGTGATTTATTTTGTTCCAAACATGCTCATTATCTCGATCGTGTGGACGACCAAGATATTTGAAAAGCACTCCACGATCGATTCCCCACAGTAGGTGGATCGATCGTATATATCGATCGTTGGACATTACTGGAGCCAGCCTAAAAGATTTAGTCTTAAAATTTAGGGCTAACGTTTTTAAAAAGTATCATACTTGCCACCATTTACTTTTGTGGGCAGCGAACAAATTTTTTTGCTTTTGTGCGTAATCTTCTTTTAAATTCATCATTTTTATCATTTTTAGGATATTAAGTGACATTTTTGCCTTTCGAGAAAAAAAAATCTATTATCTAAGTGGGGCAAAAATATCCAAAAATTTTGTAAAATACCAAAAAATGATGAATTTGAAAAAAAAATACCCGCAAAAGCAAATAATTTGGTTCGCTAACCAAAAACAAATGATGACAAATATGATACATTTTAAACACATTAGCCCTAAAATTTATTGTGGAGTCTTAAAGCTTCAATTTTTTTTAAAAAGTCATGTGTAAATAAATGCTCTGATGGTTCGGTTTCAAGTCTTAATGGTTTAAAATCTTTTTATTTTTTCAGTAGCTTACAAATAATTACATCATAAGTCTTTAAATGTGACATTTTAGTTTAATTTTTAAAGATTATAAATAACAAACTATCACCATCTTCACCATCATTATTTTTTTAAATAATTCTTCACCACCATCATATGAAAATGATATCAGTTTTTTGAGTTGAATACATAACCCATCATTGATCTATTTAAAGTTTAGCTTCATAAAACACCAAATCTCAAAAAACAAAATGCCGAAACTCAAATCAAATCAAAATACTAAATCTAAAATCTTACAAGTATACATATCCCAAAATCAACTCCACAAATGATACTATCATATCCTCCTTCAAGTAATAATATAAACCCATCATATTCTAACCTAAATTTTGACTCGAATGAAAACTGACAATCAAGAACCAAAGATATCAGTTTTTTTTCTTGAAGTACTCTTTGATTCAACAAGAGTATAAAAAGATAATCATAGATCTCTAAAACGATTTAACTCATCTTTTTAATCTCCGGAAAAAAATTAAAGAATGATATATAACAAATTTATTATAACTGTTACTTTCTTTCGTTCAAAGAAAAACAAAAAATCAAAACAAACGCCTACCTTAGACCCATGCAAAGATCTTCAAGCCGAGAGTCTGAGGGTGCGTTAGTTTTTACCAAAAATGTGTGAACCGCCTCTGACTCTTACGAGTTAGACGCGTTCAGATATGTTTTTTTTCCTTGGTTCAGACGCAGAAAGATCTTACTGAGTAAGAGTCGGAAATTATGGCTTACCGACTCTTAACCCATCTTCAGCCCTCTCATACCCTTCAAACTCTAAAAACCCTTCACCGCCACCTCCCCACATCTACAAGATATGCTTTATCTTTTTATGTTTCATAATCTATTTGAATTTATGTTGTTTTTGGTGGTCGTTGTTTCAAAAGATGAGATGGAATGAAATAAAACGAAAGATGAGAAAGGCGTGTGTTATATGTTAGGGCAAAACAGGTTAAATTAGGTTTATGTTATTATAAACAATTGTTTTTGGGCGATGTATATCGTGTCTTGAGTTTTGCTGATTATTTATTAGTTTTGGGCCAGTTACTAGATATTAGTGGGTTGTGTTGTATGAATTCTAAGACATATACTAATTACTAGATATTCGTTGTATTGTGATACTTATTGTATAATTCTTGATACTAATTCCTCATATTGCTCCATTTCTTATCTAACCGTTAAATATTAAAATTTTGCGACAAAGTTAATTGTAGGTTATATAAAACAAAGTAGCAAAATAATATAATTTGTGCATTGCACGGGTCTGATGAACTAAATGGTTTGTTGAAAAATGATATAAAGTGTATTTCAAAAAAGTGAAAAACAATAATACAACTTGTGTCATTGATATAAAAAAATAGTTGAGTTTTAAATGTAAACAGAAGTTTAATTTTTTTATCGAAAACAAAACTGATACATCGCACGGGTAAGAATCCCTCATGTAAAAAATAGTTAAGATCAATAGCATTTAGATGTTGCATGGTCGTCTTTTTATTTTTAACAATATTCTTTTATTAAACTATCAAAGAACTAGAAAGAAAAAGAAATACAACATGATACTTATTACAAGAAAATTTTGGATCGATAGCATTAAAGATCGATCTATTGTTATTTACAATCCTAGAGAGTGTTTTCAAGTGAGAATATATGTTTGGCAAAATTAACTGTAGTTTATACGCTTTAGTTCGAAATCAGAAATCGAAATTTAATACGAAATACAAAGTTCGTATTTTTTTAAATAAAATTATTTGACAAGTTAGCTGTTAAATATAATTATAAGATGTAAAATAATATAAAATGACATATTTATAATTGTAAACAAATATTTGGAGGTCTATCAAGAATATAAAGTTTTAACAACCCAAGACGTTTAAAAGCTTCACGAATCTACTTTTCATTTGTGAATTATTTGTTTGAAATAAAACAAGTTAACGTATCTAAACCGAGTTACTTATTTAGAAAAGATTATTTTCAGAATAAAAATAATATTCTTCAAAAGTTCTTACCAAACATGCCCCAAGTCGGAAAAAACACAATTCTTAAATTTCTAAAAAGAACTTGAAATGTAGTTTGCGCTACCACAACATAACAGTTTCTTCTTGAGGTGCTTAGATCCACCATATCAAACCACTTGATTAAGAAATCCACATATCTAAGGACATCGCTAAACCCCACCAAGTCACAACCGAGCCCCCATGGTTCGGAGCCAACGAGCTATCAGTGAAGAGGTGATGTGTAATTTATGGTCTAGAAACCAATTTTAAGTGATTAGTGTATGTGCTATGTTATACAAACATTTTTTATATTATCACATCGCGTTTTTACCAAACCAGACAACTCGCGACGCACACAGACATGTTCGACGATGCATCTAATGATTGGATACCTCTACATGGGAGGGTGGATAACTCACCGATGCGATATAGATAACCTCCTTATATTGTCACATCATGATTTTACCAAACCGATAACCCGCAACGCACACCGCACAAGCCCGTGACGCACCCAATCATCGATACCTCCCATGAGAGGTGTGGATTAAGGCCGATCATCGCTAAAACCGGACCGACCGAAAACCGACCGGACCGAGACCGAATCCAAGCAAAAACCTAGACCGAGACCAAATGTGGTCGGTCCGGTCGGCCTTGGCTCATCTGGTCGGTCGGTCCGATCTAAACAGCTAATTTTCGGTTTGTGGTCCGGACCGACCTAACCGAAACCAAATTTACTAAAATGGTAGATCGAGATCGATCACGGCCCTTCGGTCCGATCTGCTTTGCTCGATTCATCCCATTAACCTGCTCGTTTCATACCTGGTGTGGATAACTTGTCCCTAACTCACCCTTTAGAGCATGCACAACAATAACACCGTCCACGTCAACGCCACATCAACTTTAACATTTCACCTTAACATCCCAAAAAACACCCAAAACAATAACATCCCAATAACATCAATAATATTTCCAACAATTTACAAAAACAATCCCTCATTAAGGGGCATAAAAAAAAGAAAAAAAAAAAAACGGGCGTTACCTACATAACGTGGAGAGACTAACACCAAAATAACACCGGGTCTCCAATGGCTAACACCGAAATAACGCCGAAATTTTGTTTTTAACGCCGTTGGGGCGTTATCATTCAACTTGCTCTTAAGTACAATGTTACGTAAGCCATGATGTTAATACGACAAAACCATAAAAGAAAAAAGGAAGAATGAAAACTTCAATGCATGTTACATAAATCCACTCACCAATAATTCAAGCTACTAAAAACTGCAACTCTAATAATTTTGGACACAACAATCCTCAATATTTCCAAAAAATGCCACTATAAAACTTTGGACCCAAGCAAATCCAACAACACGGGTCGGATCTTTTGCTTTAAACCCATCCGTACGACACCCCACTTACTTGGATTTTAGCAATAATTGAAGGGAAAAGAAAAAAATATAAATGACGTCATAAATATCCTTGACGCTGACGTCATGTCACGTTTTTGTTCTAGATTTTCATAGTTTTCTTTTGGAAATTTCGTGGAAATGGTTTACTTGCTTCCCACCACCTCACTTTCTCACTCTAAAATATTTCCATTTCCATATAAATATACCTATATCACTTCAACTTCACTTTACAGTACTATGCTCTATATCCATAGATAACACATCTAAAAATACAACGTTATCTAAAAAATGGAAAAAAACAACGAAAAATTAATTCAAACCCTAGTTAGAGGAAAAAGTTCTGCAAAGACTTTGCAGAACTTGATCCGCAAGAAACGAGTTAATGGTATCGAGTCGGGTTTATTTGATGATCTTTTGGTTGATATATTAGGATCTTTCTCTGGTGGTCTTTCAATGTTGGGTTCTTGTGATTCTGGTGAGATTTGTGGTGTTCAGTCTAGTCCTCCTGTTGACCCGGTACCGGAAGCTAACTCCGAGAAGAAACAGGCACCGGTTGTCAAGGAGCGTAGAGGGTGTTACAAGAGAAGGTATATACAAATTTTTACTAAACATGTACTGATAATATACATTGTGTTTGTGTTTTAGTGAATGTATATAGGAGTATTAAATGCCCGTGCTTTTGTTTGATCAGTTAAATCGTTTAAGTAATTTGGTTTTTTTCCATAAAGAATATTGCATTTGTCCGTATAATTTAATCTCACCCGTTTTGTATAACTAAATTGTATAATGTAATTCATATTATTTATGTATCTAGGATCGTTTATATCATTCAAACATTTGTATTCATTTAGATCTATTACTGAAAAATAAACAATTTCTTTATAAAAAGGATAAAGATCCTCTAATGTTCATTTAAATATTAGATGTGATGTTTGTTTTAAGTGATGATCACATAGTAATTATTGTAAAACATTTGTTTTATTTTAATTCAAATGTACAATCACTTAAAACACAACATCACCTCTAATGTTCAAATGAACATTAGAGGATCCTTATCCTTATAAAAAAGTACAAATAAAAAGTATTGCAATGTTGATTTCATTATATTAGAAGTTTTTTATTAAAAAACAAATAAGAATCTAATTTTAAAATTTTAATCACTATTTAAAAACCTTTTATTGATATACTGTACTTTTTATAAGAAAAGTAATAAACATTTATTAAATATTTCATAAATAAAGTTTGCTATATAAAAAAAAAAAAATAACAGTTTAAGATAAAGATACACATAATATACAGGTGTAAGGAAACAAAGTTAAAGGCAATTTTCATAAATTGCTAAATAATTTAAGAGTGTGTTTTGAATTAAATTTTATTTTTGCAAATAACTAATATTAAACTTCAATATTTTCTGTACACTATTGTACTAATACATTAGTAAAAAGCATTGCCATATTTTCGCAATTTAAATACTTTTTCATCGTCATACTTTTTATAAGGAAATCACTAAATATTTGATAATTAAATTTTGTTATATAAAACAGCTCTAAATAGCTAATAGTGCAGGTAATTTCTGTAACTCGTCACATAGTTCGAGGGAGTATTGTGATTTTTTTTTAAATAAAGTCAAAGGTAGTTTTTGAAAATTGTTAGATAGTTTAAGGGTTTGTTTTTATCTTTACAAAAAGTATATATTAAACTAATATATTTTTTTATAAAATCGTGCGTAAATAAAACAAATTGAAATATTTGGCTTATTTTGTTTGCAATTTATAGATCTTTTCGTTGGTATATTTTTTGATTAAGAAATAGCTAGGTATTTGTTATAAATTTGATACATAATGTTATATAAAGAAAATGTAAATAGCTAAAAGTATATGGCAGTTTTCGTAACTCGTTATATAATCTGGGAAAGTGTTGCGGATTTTTTTTTCTTTTCCGGGACGACGTCGTCCTGTATAGCTAATGTATATATAGATAATAATTTATTGTCCAGTTGTATATGAGAGTGACTCGTTAACCAAAAGTTTGTGGGTAAAGTGTCGGTTGAAACATATGTGTATATCATTATGTAACTTGTCATATAGTCCAAAAAGTGTTGCGGATTTTTTTTTTCTTTTCCGGGACGACGTCGTCCTGTCTAGCTAATGTATATATAATAAGGGAGATGATTTGCACACTTTTAAAAATGATTGGGACACTCAACTGTACAATCAGATAAAGCACACTAAGCACACTGTAAACATGGTACAACTATGTAATGCAAGAGTTTAGTGTCCAAATTATTTTTAAAAGTGTGTAAATCAATTTTTATGTAATAATCTGTTGTCCAGCTGTATATGAGAGTGACTCATCAACCAAAAGTTTGTGGGTAAAATATCTGATGAAACATGTGTAAATCGTTATGTGAGATGGTACATGCTTTAAGTGCGTGAATTATTGAATGTAGCTTGATATTGTTTAGAGTACACTGATATTAAATCACGTGGGGATAAGATGTTAACATATTATGTTTTCTTTTTATTGAACTTTTGTAGGAAGACAGGAGATTCGAGGGTCGAGATCAGTGGAACAACTGTAGATGGATATGCATGGAGAAAATATGGACAAAAGGAGATTCTTAACTCTAAGTACCCAAGGTCCTACTCAATTATTTTCTTGATTAGTAGTTTAGTACTTATTTTTTAGCTTTAATCATATGTTAGCATTCTTAGCAACATAAGCCTGTAAAAAGCTCATCTAAACTGCTTTTCCTACCTTTGACTAAAACTTTTTATGTAGTAGTACTAAATGTTTCTTTTGTTTATGATCTTGTTGTAGGTGCTACTTTAGATGTACCTACAAACCTGCTCACGGATGCAAAGCACAAAGACAAGTTCAAAAACAGGACGATGGATCAGACATGTTTCACATAACATATTTCGGTCATCATACTTGCCCTAGTCCAAATTCTTTCCCAAAACATCGAGCTGTTCTCGATTTTAAAGATTCCAAAAACCAACAGTATTTTTCAGCTAGCCCCTCAACTATTACCAATATCCCCATTAACCCCTTTGTAAAACAAGAAGTTGACTCCAAGGCTCAAAGTACTGATGTCTCTGACAATGTTTCATCAGCTAATGAAGGCCATTCAGCCCCTCCTTTAGGGTGGAATGAGGTATTGAGGGGAGAATTTGGTGCATCATTTATGGGGTTTGACCATGAAGAGTATTCAAGTGCATCAACTAGCTCACATAGCTACTTGATGGATATGGATTTTATCAACAACGGGTTTGAATTTGACTATCATGATTTATAGAAGCAAATTACGTTACCGATAAACTCGATCAACTTTTCCTTTTTGCGATATCCACATTGCTATAGTCTTACAGACACGATGTAGTGATCGTTGAACTCTTGTCTAGACATGTACATATGATGTGTTATTAAGTTTTTTTGTATTATGCAGTATGTGAATTATAATACAGCTTAGATCTCGTTGAAGCGGTTGACAATCCTAGAACTGTAGGCTTGTGATCAAAATCTCTCTTGCCATTACGTGTTGTACGCTTTAACAACCATTTATTAGTACTAGCGTGTACTGCGTTTTGAGGTGGCCGCACCCTAAAATTAAAAATTTTGTGTGCAATGTTTTACTGTTATACATATTTTTGACAATAACTTTATCGATGATAATAGTTATAAGTTGGAATAACTTTAAGCAATAACAAACTATCCAACGAGGCTTGGGTTTGGAATTGGAATAGACAAAGTATCGGTAGTCGAAATGTAGTGGCTCTTGGATTTTTGATTTCGGAGTTAGGGCATGTTTCTTTGAACAACTGTCCTGATGCTTGGCCTTAAAAAATTTGGGATGATGATAGCTTCTATGTCCGAACCACGATCTCACATTGACAATTGCTTGCTGCCATCGTTATGTCCTAGTACTAGAAGATCTAAGATTTTACCTCATAAGGTAATTGTTTCATTTAGCAGCTCACTTTAGATAGACTTCTGAATCGTTTAAATTTATCTCCACCAGGGCTTGAAATTTCTTCTATTGCATGCCCGTCTTGCAATTTCGGTTGGAATCTAATGACCATGTTTTCTTCGAATGTGATTTGGTTAGTAGCATTTGGCGTCTTGTTCGAGTGTGGACCGACATTAATATGCCCTCCTTTTCCTCATGCTCCGATTGGTTATAGTGATTCGAGAATTGGAGAGCTTCTAAAGACCTTAAAGACCGTATGTATGTCATCTTTGCAGCTTCTTTGTGGGTCTTATGGCAGTATCGAAATAGTGTTATTTTTAATGATCATCCTATGAGGAGAAGTGATCTCTTCGATGATATTTATATTTTTTCTTTTTCTTGGCTCAAGTGTGAGTTCATAAAGTAAATGGTTGGAACGCTTAGTTTGCCTTTGTAATTTCTCTTTTAGCTCCTTGCTAGAGAGTTTTTGTCTTAACTCAATTATCGTTCAAAAAAATAACAAACTATTTTATATAAAAATAGTAGTGACGAGAGTAATGCAGATACAAATCTGCAATATAAAGGCGATAGTCCCAAATATTATAGAGACGTGACCTAAGTTGTTCACTTTGCCTTATAGTAAAAATAGGTAATTGTGATAAATTTTGACGGCGAATGATTTTGTTTTGACAAATTGTATTATGACGTTCAAAAATCATTTTCAAATGGTTAGTATCACTTTTATTTGTTTATGTATATGTGTCCCGTTTTCTGTATCAAGTTTATGTTTTATCTCATATGAGTTTGGAGATGATCATTCATATCACATGGTACATTTATGGGGTTGGAGTCATTTTTACACTTGGATAAGCGAATGCATTTTAGTAACATTTTTTTTTCTTTTTTCCTTTTGTCTAGTTTTTGAAATCTCACATCATTATTTAGTTTTAAAATCTCAAAAGTAGCCATAATTCAATGCACTTAAAAATCCTTCATGTAGATGAACTACATCTCTCATTCCATATACACAATGTAAATCTATAACAAAAACACAATTTAAGCCAAAAGTGTTAATTAAAATAGAATGTTGAATCTAAAAAATATCATAATATAGCTAAAACAAGCATTATCTTATGAGAACCATCCAAATGAAACAAAAATTAGGTGACTATCCGAACAAACATAGGCTCAGAACATGTTAAGCAAGATTGTTTGTTAAAAAATAGCAATCATAACAAAGTTTGGGTTGCAATTTCCTAAAAACTACCATCCTCAAATTGTGTTAAGCCAAGCTCATTATATGGCGGTACACTAAACACGCTGATCGTTTATTTCTAGAATGTATAAATAGAGGATCGATCGCCTACTTTTAAACACACAATACCACACACAAAAGCATTTAATCGACCACACAAGACACCAAGCAGAAGGACTAATTCGAGCAATAAGAAGGTCCCGCTAGTGCATCAATTCATAGGGAGATTCGCTTAATTTTTTAGTACTCTTTTAATCGTTAGGTTAGCGTACCTTTCACTATTTGATCGCATCAAATAATTCCAACCATTTTAGAGTATATGATGTTTAATTGCTCATGCGTGTGTTTTGATTACTTTACTAGTTTTATCGTGCCTTGTCTCGCTACTTGACTCGCGCAATTACTTCATTAACATCTTTGAATGATTAACGTAAGCCTAACGGTTAATTAATAAATAAACTAGTAATCCTTAAGGTAGACTTTATGCGGATTTCGATTAGTCGCAGACTTTTCCGATGTGAAGACTTAAAACCCGAAAAATCTAGACGCCTAGCTTAGTCTAAACATTGGAATGATATATGCATACACGTGAACAACCAATGAGAAAGATCGTAATTAGTACTCATCATATTTAATTAAACTGTTAGTGAATACATCTCCTTACTATCGGCTTAACCTCTTATCTCGCTATATGTATTCTTATCTCGTACGCGTGTGTCATTCACCTCATTACTTTTACTTATAGTTTTACTTAATCTAAACATCGTGCGGCCTCCGGCTCAAAACCCCGCTATGCTAGATTAGGTTTAATTAGACTAACTTTAGGATTAAAATATTGATAGATATTTAAGTGTTAACGTTCTACTCTTAGTGATCGACACTCTACTTATCAACTAGGCTACATTGATCGGGTACACTGCCCATTAGTGTTTGTTATAGGCTAAGTTGGCTAAATATAAATTAAAACTTGAATACAATAATCTATACCTACAACGATAGACACATCAAATTTTTAGCCCCGCTGTCGGGGAGTGAATTGTTTAATACTTGTATATTTGTTAATATTTTGATTTAGGTTTTTAATTTAGTTTAATCTTTTTATTTTAATTTTTATTTGACAAACTTTGTTATATATTTGTATTGCTTATATATTTGTGTTTTTCTGCATTTTTCTCGTTTTTTGTGTTTGTTTGATTTATGCATTTTTTGTTTGTTTTCGTTTTTGTGTTTTCTGCATTGTATCTGGCTGCTGTATTTTGCTGAACTAAATGATACGACGCATCTAATCTCATAGATACGGCGTATTGCGTTTTTATTATTCATACAACGTATCTTATTTAACAATTGAGGTATGACGCATCAAATTTCTTAGATACGGCGTATTCTATTTTTAATCAGAATTAAAACCCTAAGAGTCATACGGCGCATAATATTTTGCTTATATGACGTATTTATTTATTTAAAAAAAATACATCAGAATTTTTAAATCTTAAAATACGGCGTATTGATTAACCTCGATACTGCGTATTTATTTTCTAAATTAAAAAGCTTAGATTTTAAACATAACGAGAGTACGACGTATTAGCTTTTGCGTATACGGCGTGTTTATTTCTTATAAGCAAATTAGAAAATCAACCATACGGCGATTGATTCTTGTCAAGACGACGATATTTTTATCCGACTAAAAGACTTATTTGAATTTTTATTCGAGTATAAGTGTACCCGATAATCGGATACCGCTTATCGCCTCGCAGATATTATCAACTTTTATTTTTGTATTCCGCTTTCATTCTTAGTTTTTCGTAGTTATACTTTTCAAACCTATCATACTGATGTTATTGTCTTGTTTTGAGGTAGTGCATGACCAGAATTTCGAAGCAAGAACTCGTTGAACCTTATAAAGAACCCGAACAAGTCTTTCATTCATTAAGAAACCCTTTTAAGACCATAAGCTTTGATTGCTCGAATTCATTGGAATTAGATTATTTTTCTGATCAAGAAGCTAAGTTTGAAGAAGAAATTACAAAAACAATGACAGACCCAATTATGGAGGAATACATGACTAAGACCCGAGATGACCATGGTCGGGTGTAGCTAGGCCTAAGTTTGATAAAGAGACTAAGTTCGAGTTTAAAGGCCAATTTCCCAAAGAATTACGTGAAAACACCTTCAGTGGATCAGAGCATGAAGTTGCTAATGAGCATGTGGAAAGGATCCTTGAGATTGTTGATTTATTCACAACTAAGATGTGACTATTGACCAACTAATGCTTCGTGTTTTCCCTATTTCACTTATAGGAGATGCTAATAGGTGGTTTAAAGAATGAACCTGCTGGTTCAATCACTACATGGGAAGTCCTTAAGAAAATGTTTTTGAAGAAATATTGCCCAAATACTCGTACTGCTAAGAAGATTGAGGCTACCAATAACTTTAAGCAAGATCCCGATGAAAATCTTTATCATGCTTGGGAACGATACAAGAATCTTCTATTGAAATGTCATCAACATTATTTAACTACTATGCATGAGGTGATTTTGTTTTATTAGGGTTTGGATGTGCCGACTTGATATATTTTTTATTCTAAAGAGGTTGTACCTCAGATGAGTGCAGTGAATGCTAGGAAGGCTATCCAAGAAATGGTTGATCATTCTCAAAAGTGGTAAGATGGGACCTGCTAGAACTCAAGCGGCCGATACTCGATGGATATGTCGTTATTCAAACTCAACCGAAAAAACTTAGTAGAGATCTCAAGAAGGTGAATGAGAAGGTATATGATGCTCGGGTTGGTCATGAATTGTGCAAAGGACCTCATTACACTAAATATTGTCCAACCAAGAAGGAGAGACATTTGAAGAAGCATACTACACCCAATTTGGCCAGCCATTTCAGCCATCAGGAAGGTATAGAGCAGCTGCTCTAGGATTTTACTAAAGAGACAACGGAAATTTATCATATCAAGAAAGAAGACAAACTTTGGAAGAATCTATGAAGCAACTCATGACTGATGCTGCAAAAAGACATGAAGAAAACTCTGCATTGATAAAAAAAATCCGTTCCTTAAAAGATGCTTCCATGAGAAATCAAGGAGCTTCGTTCAATGCGTTAGAACTACAAATCGGTTAAATAAGCAAGGTACTTCAAAAAGAGATTCTAGGAGTCTACCCGGCTCAACTAAACTAATCCAGAGATCATGTCAAGGCAATCACCACTCATCAAGAAGTTGCACCTAATGTACCTTTTCCTAGACGTTCGTTGGATGCTGCTGATCAAAATTCTTCTTTAACTCTTCTATAAGCTTAAGAAGGTTGCTCAATGAGAAGTCAATAATTGAAGGAGAGATCAAAGCTACCATGAAAGAAGAATGCTTTTCAATTTCTCAGAATACTTTGCCTCACAAGTGAGAAAGACCAGTGAGTTTTATTTTACCTTGTAGTATTAATGATATGTCTTTCAATAAAGCCTTAGCTGACTTAGGAGCAAGTGTTAGTTTAATGCCTTATGTGATCGTTACATCAGTAGGTTTAGGTAAATTGGCTCCTACTAAATTAATCATTGAATTGGTGATAAACTGTTAAACGTCCCAAAGGTATTGCCAAAATATCTTAGCGAGGATTGAAAAGTTTGTCTTTCTCAGACTTTGATGTTTTAGATATTCCCGAGGATATCAAAACCCATTAACTGGGAGACCGCTTTTATCTACCTCTCATGCTAAAATTGATGTTTTTAAAAGAAAATTTTTCTTTATGAGTAGGGATGACAAATTAGTTTTAAAAGTGATGATCATATTAAGAGCATAATTAAAAGTGTTTATGTAATATGATTAAGAGAACGATGGAACTTGATTTAGAAGATAGGCTAACGGGCTAAACATTGATTCTAAATAGATCACAAGACCCAACTTATGGAGATTACATTGAATTAAATGATCTTAATGTGCCATTAGAGCTTAATGATCAAGTAATGGAGGATGTAGAACCTGAGATTGAGGATGGTGAAATTGTGGACATACCAGTAGTCAATATGATTAATACTAGGAATTGTGATGCTTTTGAGGGATAACCTAGTTTGCGATGAGGGTAGAAGGATCCACATTAATTGTGCTTATAATTTAAAATTTTTGTGAATGATAGGATACAAACATGTTAACGCTAATTATTTCCCCATTCTTCCTATTAATGTGATGTCTAAGGGTTTTTATAACTCAATTATGAATAAGAAAGTTGAGTATAAAGGGAAGAATGTAGTTGAAGTTTTTATAAATGTGCCTATTTTTATTGGAGATTTTTCTATCATTACAGATTTTGCAGTGGTTGAAAATATGGATGTGTATCGCGACAAATATATAGGAGATATTATCGTAGGAAAACCATTTTGCGAAGTTTCCTGTGTTGAAGCAAGGTTTACGGGAATCATCACCTTTAGAATGATCAAGATAGTGTTACTTTCCAGATGGCCCACTCGAATCCGAGATTTGAACACCTCTCCAATGAAAAGTGTAACAAGATTTGGCCACTATTGCGAGTTAGCACACTTGACATACATGTGAATCCAACATCCATATCAAAAGCTTAAGGGGTTCTACAAAAGAGTCGTTGATTTGGAACCCGAATACATTCGGGATGAAAAGATGGCAGAAATGCTCACAAGAGGACACGCGAGCATGCACGAGATGGAGATGGAGCTGATGATGAGTCTAACTTAAGGATCGATGTGTGTTTTATCGACCGTATTTTACATTTATAGTAACTCGCCTACCTATGGCCTACCTAATGCACTAACGGGTTGCACCCGGTCGCATGTAGTGAGGAATGGTAAGACCGAGGTCGCCCCAAGAACGGTTGATTCCTAACCGCCTAATTAATTAAATTGGTCAAATAAATAAGTTTTAATGTAAGGATTGATAATATTTAAGGTGTCACGTGATCAATGGGCCGGTTCTCGGTAAACAAGCTAATGGGAACGATAGTGATGCAATTCTTAAACCGAGTTCATCCATAAGTGAATAAGTCGATAGACTCCTTTGGTCAATTCACCTACCCTATGGTTCTTAGAATCCTCACCAAGATGAACAGTCACCCGGATCATTCGACAATCTAATAGCGGTCTATTAAGAGCCTATTGCTTACTATCGCAATACATGGGTTCTAAAAGTCACTAGATTCTTGTTTCAAGTGGGGTTAAAGTCGAGGACAACATTTAGTCAATTCACCCTAACCTATCAAAGAAAGATGCCACCACAGAGAAGTCAGCGCACCGTCATAAGTCCCTGTTGTTCCCGGTCCCTAAGCCGAGTCATTAAGCACCGCTACATGCTAGACTTATAATAGTGAGTGCCCGGCCGTTAGAACTTAGACACTCACCCCTAATTTTAAGTTCATCCAAACGGTAGGTGATTAGTTGGTCAAATCGCACAAGTAGAAAGTGGTCGCCATTGGTCATATCTTACCCTTCCTGTCTCATCCGCTCACCTAGGGTCAGTTGGTCATATCTCCTAGGCACTTGGCCTCTACCGCCATTCAAAACTACCGAAACAAGGGTAGCTACCAATAAACTATGCATGCATACACTAGAAACAATTAATTAACGCAGAAGTATTAATAATAAAAGAATCAAAACTAGGCCAAGACCTAATTTTCACATTTCTAAATTACCCTAGTGGGATGACAAATATAATTACCATGTAAAACAATAAATAAACAAAGACATAACATCAAATAATTAATTGACTAATAATAAATTAATAATCAATTAAATAGAACAAAATAAGAATTAATTCGCTAACAATTATATTGATAATCAAGATTATAATAAATAATAATGAAACCAAAATAATATTATGAGTCAGAAAATAATTACATATCTTGCGAAAGATAAAGCTATCGATCCCCTAGTTGAGTACCGGGGCATCGAAAACCCACGAAGCCTGCTTCTCTTTTTCTCCTTGCCGTACATTGCTTGTACCCAAAAATTGATATCTAATGAATGACATATTATGTCATATTTATACTAATAAAGTTAGGGCTTCATGTAACTTGGGCCCGGGCTTTTAATAATTATGGCGTAACTAAATTAATAAGTTACACCAGAAATCTTTGTAGCTCCATATAAAATAGTCAAGATATAAATAATTACGCGTAATTAAATTATAATTACGTCAGAGCCTTCAAACTTTGCGCCTAAGTAATTAATTACGGCGTAACTAATCCATCGTGTTACGCCGTAATCCTTCGCCATCTCATACATATCCGATCCGAATAATCTCTACGGCAGAATTAAATTCATGTTACGCCGTAACCTTCAGAAAATAATTACGACGTAACCATAAGAGATGGTTACGCCGTATCCTTCAAAGCTCATATTTACGCCGTAACATTATTAACGAGTTACGGCGTAATCTTCATAGGCCCTTGTAACTCTATCTTCAGAACATATATTTGGCCTTTTCTTACATCTTTTCCGCTCCAACGCCTCATTTATCCCGAATGCAATTATGAACGAATATGAACGAATTAAGTATCATATTAATACAAATGAGGCTATAAACACGGAATTTGATATATAAAAGATCGTGCTAATTTGATGTTATCAAATATCCCCCACTGAATCCTACTTGTCCTCAAGTAGACCCTTTAAATAATTTTTAAAAGATATCTCACAGATTAATTGGAAGTTATTAGTTTAAAATCACCTAAGCTAAAAATTCCAAACCGAGCACCTCGCTAAAATGGAATTGAAATCACACTCTCTCATAATTCACGTGTTTAATTTTGGGTGATCACCAACCGCTTTCACCATGGCGAGTATTCTATCATAGGCTTGGCAAAGATACTAATCTCCACCACTAGAGTTTATAGATGCAGTTATTCTAAAAGGCAATGGGTTGACACAACATAGGCTTATGAGGTAATTTTGTCATTACTAACGAGCTACGGCGAAGGGGAAAAAACCAATGATACATGACCAAATCCATGGCTAAGGGTAGGATAAGACATGGGATATTTAATGGGTGAAAAATAAAAAGACACGAAACAAACAGATTCCTAAGTCCACAGTCGCCCCACCACTAGTCGCATTCAATCCCGTAGCAAAAATCGAGGGTCAAGAGTCAAGGGTCTTCAATACACTAATCAATGCATATAAAAGTAGTGTAGTGCCTCATAATCTCCATAATCATAGGCAATAAGATGCATTAACCGGCCTTCATCATCAATGAAAAAAAAGTATGTGCTATAAAAATTTAAAATTTGGGTCAATTTAGCACATATTTCAATCAAAATCAACCATTTCTATCTCCCATCCCCACTTGAATTGTACAATGCCCCATTGTACTAAAATTGAATAAAATTTGAAAGCGAGATAGAAATGTTTGGTTTCTAATTTTATCCGTTAGACAAAACGGATTTAGAAAATTACGCCTAGTTTAGCCGAAACAAGGCGAGAACACTTATCACAATACGACACATGTCGATTTATATAACAATCAAGAATAAACAAACTAACAAACTCTTTCGGCATTCTCATTTTTTAACTTTATTTATTTATTTTTTTGATGCAAGACAAGGTATACATGGATAAAAATAAAACAATACGAACATATACAAAGATCCCCACTTGAGATCAACTATCATCTAAACCCGATCTTCTTCCACAACCCTTTATTCAAAACCCGCGACTTTCACTAGTGGAAAATTAACCCAAATACCGGACCATGGACATAAGAAACTACATGGTAGGCTAGGCGATAGGTGTAACAAAACAACATATATTGGGTGAACAAAATGAAAGAAAGGCTCAAAGGTGTATCTAGGGTATCTTGCACTAACGGTGAGTGCAACAAAAGGGTTTAATGGGGATTGACCGATCAATGAAAAGTCAATATACACAATACATATATGGGTTATTTGGGTTTAATCCTAAAATTGCCTTATATCCTAGCTCACCGATCACACCAAGTTGCCTCGGTGTAATGCTCATTATAATGGTCTCGAAAAGATATGCAAGGCCAAGTTCTAAAGTCTACTACACCACCCAGACACCCATTTTATGGTATTATGTATAAGGGGAAAACGGAAAGGCTTATCCTCACACAATGGAAATATAGGGTAGGTGTGCTCACCTAGATTAATCCAATAAGTAATGAAAACATGTTAAAATTTTATTAATGAGACACTTTTCATCAAAACTAGAAAAATAAAGGCAAATAAAATCAAGTGGGTGTCTATGTCTAATCCTTCCCCACTGGGTCATACTAAGCATATAATTGAAAAATAGGAAGGGTTAGATATGGAACTAAAAACCCTTAGATTTGCTCGGTATGAATAATAATGCATGTTCAAAAACATGCTCCAGCTTGTGCCTCTACGAGCAAAGATCCATCTTCTCATCAACTCTCCTTGCAAACACCATATCACTCAACTAGGATGATAAAAGTGTTCTCTGCGCACCAATTTTAACTCCATAATTCTTCAACCAGATTGTCATAAGAAAACTAATACCAAAAGCATAATTCGGATAAAAAAGCAAAATAGCACGAAATGTATAAAAAAATAATAAATAAAAAAATAAAAAAATAAAACCTAACTCACTTTCAGGAATCACGGTTGCATTTAGCACATGCAACAAGTTTTTAAACCCTCGGTGTCCCGAGCGGACGAGTGAAGTCTCGAGGGTTTACAGGAACACACCCACAAAGTTCATTTAATTACTAATACAAGGTTATGAAAATGTTTTGAAACTGTTTTAGAAAAATTTAGTCACATTGATAGTTATGGTGTAACCGATCGCCCGCCACGGCGAGGTTCGATTGACTTAAAATGTGTACCAGAGTGGGTTACGACGAATCGATCGCCCAATTACGGCGTAATAAGAAAGCCCGAGAAAGAAAATACCTGGAACAAAGATGTTACGGCGTAACTAGATCGGCCTAGTTACGGCGTAATTATGTAGAAGTGGGCAGATGGCTACACTGAGCGCCAGTTACGGCGTAAATGGATCGGCCCATTACATCGTAATTTCATTCTGATGTTGTTGTGCCCAAAATGTCAACTTTTTCCTACGTTTTCAAGAGGAGTTATCGGAACTCCTATCATCTATCTTTGGTCTTCAAACCTGTAAACGAGATAAACGAAACATGCCAAACCCAAAATACAAAACCAAAAAAACACCAAAAATATCCAAAAAGGTCTAAGAAAAATTAAATCAAAACTAAATCTAGGATAGGACGGGTAGTCTCCCGACGAGCACTTTTCTTTAACTTCCTTGAGTCTTTGTTAGACTCCTACAATGTACCATCAATCGGACGCTCCAAATAATGTCCATTGTTCAACTAATCTCGCTTATGATCTTGTCGAGATTCCTCCACTTGTTCTTCTTGCTCGACCGCACACTATCACAACCTCGCATTAAAAATGTAAAAATAATAAACATGAGCAACAAGTGAGATATAACACATTATTCATAATTTTAATATCGAAGTCCTATTAATAACTACGCCAGTAATCTCATCCGAAAGAAACCCGATAATATATAAGAATAGATTACGCCTGTAACCATGGCCAAGGTTACGCCGTAATCTCAAGACAGAAGACATAATTGAATAAATAATATTAATCAAACAGCAAAAAATACAAAGACCGTTCCCAAGAACGGCGCCAAAAACTTGATGCGATTTTACCGACTGTGTTTTACATTTATAGTAACTCGTCTACCTATGGCCTACCTAATGCACTAACGGATGTTGTACCCAACAGATGTAGTGAGAGAATGGTAAGACCGAGGTCGCCCCAAGAACAGTTGATTCCTAACCTGTCCAATTAATTAAATTGGTCAAATAAATAAGTTTTAATGTAAGGATTGATAATATTTAAGGTGTCACGTGATCAATCAATGGTTCTTCGTAAACAAGCTAATGGGAACGATAGTGATGCAATTTTAAACCGAGTTCATCCACAAGTGAATAAGTCGATAGACTCCTTTGGTCAATTCGCCACCCTATGGTTCTTAAAATCCTCACCAAGATGAACAAGTCAACCGGATCATTCGGCAATCTAATAGCGGTCATTAAGAGCCTGGTCGCTTACTATCGCAATACATGGGTTTTAAAAGTTACTAGATTCTTGTTTCAAGTGGGGTTAAAGTCTCAGAGGACAAAGATTTAGTCAATTCACCGAACCTATCAAAAAGATGCCACCATAGAGAAGTCGCGAACCATCATAAGTCCCGTTATTCCCGGTCCCCTGCCGAGTCATTAAGTACCGCTACATGCTAGACTTATAATAGTGAGTGCCCGGCCGTTAGGAACTTAGACACTCACCCCTAATTCTTAAGTTCATCCAAACGGTAGGTGATCGTTGGTCAAATCGCACAAGTAGAAAGGGTCGCCGGTTGGTCATGTCTTACCCTTCCTGCCTCATCCGCTCACCTAGGGTCAGTTGGTCATATCTCCTAGGCAATTGGCCTCTACCGTCATTCAAAAACTACCAAAACAAGGGTAGCTACTAATAAAATATGCATGCATACACTAGAAACAATTAATTAACGCAGAAGTATTAATAATAAAAGAATCAAAACTAGGCCAAGACCTAATTTCCACATTTCTAAATTACCCTAGTGGGATGACAAATATAATTACCATGTAAAACAATAAATAAACAAAGACATAACATCAAATAATTAATTGACTAATAATAAATTAATAATCAATTAAATAGAACAAAATAATAATTAATTCGCCAACAATTATATTGATAATCAAGATTATAATAAATAATAATGAAATCAAAATAATATTATGAGTCGAAAATAATTACATATCGTGCCAAGGATAAAGCTATCGATCCCCAAAAATAGTTGAGTCATATACGGGGCAAACCATGTGTCAAAGGATTTGCCCCATTGAAAACCCACGTAAGAGTAAGTCCTTTAGCATTAAGCTATAGCAATTTGGCTTCTTTTTCAGAGAATTAATCCTTGCCGTACAGTGCTTGTATCGCTTCGTTTCTACACTCGATATTAACTAAAGAAGGGCAACAAATGACTCCCAAACATTGTTAGATTAATTGCCAAAATTGATATCTAATGAATGACATATTATGTCATATTTATACTAATAAAGTAAGGGCTTCATGTAACTTGACGCCCTACTCACCAATAATCGATTTCAACCATAGAGCCATATGTATGTTCTTTTTCTTGCATCTTTGTTTGATTTTCGATTAAAAAGAAGGTTTTAACTCACTATCTTATCTCTTTCCCTCATCACATAAACATCGGCTTTTAATAATTAGTTGTGGTGTTTTTTGGTCTTAAATCTTCAAGTTGTCTGACCGTAAGATGTGTCCTAAATTAATAATGCGGTTAAGTTAGCCATATGTTTATGATGAAGTAGAATAAGTATAAGTTCAACAGCTAGTTTATATTTCGGGATTTTGTTCGCAATGTAAATGTAATGTGTTAATATGTAGTCAACATGTAATTGCCATTTTGAAAAGCCGAAAAAATGGTTTAACTGTTTCAAAGAATAACATATAATTGCAATAAGGTAGCTTATAGACATTTTAGAGTAGAATGCAGATTTTGAAGTAACCACTTTAACTTAAGCACATATAAAATAGACCACCAAATTGAAAGAATAGCAATGGAACAATCTCATTTTAATCTCACTCTTTTCTTCATTTATTTGAATGTTGTAGAAGTCAAATGCTAAGGCCGATTCAACATGCGAGTCTTCTTATCGGTTTTATAATTTTATTGTGTTAATTGTTTGTTGTTTAATCATGCTAATACTAACGTAGATACCAATACTTTCATTTTGATGGTTTTATAGAACCGATGTTTTGGCCGATCGCAATAGTTGTGACGCATGGAAAACTAAATGATCCATGTAGTTTATGAAATGAAGGCAACCCAAATGGAGCTCTTTTATGTCACGATGGATGATCCATTTCATGGAGTTTCATCTTCGTAATATAAAATCTTACCGATATCGTTAGCTTAGTACATGGCCAAACGAATTTTACTCGTAAGGATCGGGCCACCTTACTGCTTAGTTAAGTACGAGTGGGGAAACTATGTTATCACAAATATGTTTTTGAGAAAGTTATTAAAGAAGCTATAACCAATTAAAACACATTTGTTTCAATTGTATAGTCGTTAGAATTAACTCATAACCGATTGGCCATTTAGAAGCATTCACTTTTGGTACAACGCCCGTTATTCAAGTAAGTGGCTAATTTACCTTCAGATTTAATAAAGGAGATATGCCATGATCCTTTTATGTCGGATAAGCTTTGGAGAAAATGATTTGTTTGTATTAACAAAAAAGAAGAAAGAAATTGATATTGTGTTTTAGTTTATAAAAGTACTTATGATTAATAATCACCAGTCACTTACTTTACTTATTTTAGGTAGTATATGAGAAGTTACTTTTAATATATATATATATATATATATATATATATATATATATATATATATATATATATATATATATATATATATATATATTTTTTATTTATTTATTTTTTTTACAATTGTTAAAATGGTATACAAGATATGTTTGAATAAAGTAAAATATGGCTATTTCAACCAAATCTTTTGACTCTTTTGGCTACCATAATCATCGTACTAGAATTACTAAGAAATAAAATTGGTTGCTTATAATGATATAAATAATTACATGGTCGTGGAAAATTGGAAAAGGAATATGTATGTTGAACTAATTAGCGTAAAATTAAATCTATAATTACGTCCAATGTAGTTTACTTTTGTGTTAAGTTAAATGTGATTCGCTATGCTAATCTTGAATGGTAATCATTATGGGTAAGAAAGTGCATCAACTAACCGCTACTTCATAAAGAATAAGGTTTTTATATAAATTATAGAATAGCCCGATGGCATTCCAATTTGCTTTCAATAAAAAGATATCTACAACTACGAATATTTTCACTTTTCATACATGTTATTTGAGATTGCCTTATTTTTATTCATTCATTTTGGCGAATTTTCCGATTCACTTGACATATACATCAAGTTTACAGGTCAAGTCTCAATTTCTAATGCATTACTGTGGTAAGCAATTGCAATTTTTGCTCATCACTTAACCTTTAGAATGACAAACGGATAAATAAGTTTACTAACTTTCAATGGTCACACCGTATGAGAAACTGTCGCTTTAGATCACAATAGTTTCTTTTGCGATTAATTTGTAACTACTTTAGAAGAAAATGGCAATTACATGTTGCATTGTAATCGCTTCGCTTCAAATTTAGATTTTAAGATTCCCGTAGCAACGCCGCGGTTCGCCCACCGTAGTTAGGCTTCATGTAACTCGGGCCCCTTTTATAATTATCTAAATTAATATGTTACGCTTTAAATCGCTCCATATAAAATAGCAAAGATATGAATAATTACGCTGTAATTAAATTATAATTACGCCGAGCCTTCAAACTTTATACTAAGTAATTAATTACGACGAACTAATCCATCGTTACCGTAATCCTTCGTCATCTCATACATATCCGATCCAAATAATCTCTACGGCGAATTAAATTCATGTTACCAGAACCTTCGTAAAATAATTACGACGTAACCATAAGAGATGGTTACGCCGTATCCTTCAAAGCTCATATTTACGCCGTAACATTATTAACGAGTTACGGCGTAATCTTCATAGTCCCTTAATCTATCTTCAGAACATATATTTGGCCTTTTCTTACATCTTTTCCGCTCGAACGCCTCATTTATCCTGAAATGCAATTATGAACGAGTATGAACGAATTAAGTATCATATTAATACAAATGAGGCCATAAACACGGGAATTTGATATATAAAAGATCAGGCTAATTTGATGTTATCAAGGACTTTGGAATAAAGAGAAGTACTTACCGGGAGACAACACGAAATTTTTACAGTTGTTGTTTTCGAGTCTGTCAGACCACCACATCGATACGACGCATCCCATAAAAAGGATGCGCGATCAACCTGATCTTGGTCATATCTATCCTTTTATTTTTTTTGCATTTTAATTTCATGTCTATCCTTTGACTATTATTAGTTTATCGTGCCTTGCCTCGCTATTTGGCTCGCATAATTACTTCATTAACATCTTTTGCATGATTAATGTAAGCGTTATTAATAAATAAACTAGCAATCATTTAGGTAGACATTATGCGGATTTCTGATTAGTCGTTACAAGATTTTTCCGTTGAAAAGACTTAAAAGCCCGAAATCTAAACGTTTAGCTTAGTCTAAACATTGGAATATCATACGCATATACGTGAGCAACCAACGAGAAAGACCAGATTTAGTACTCGCCATATTTAATTAAAGTGTCAGCGAATACATCTCCTTACTATCGGCTTGACCTCTTATCCGCTATCTCGATTCTTATATGTGTACGTGTGTCATTCGCCTCATTACTTTTACTAATAGTTTTACTTAATCTAAACATCGTGCCGCCTCCCAGTCGAAACCTTCATGCTAGATTAAGTTTAATTAGACTAATTTAGGATTTAAATATTGATAGATATTATGGAAACTAAGAACGTGATAAACATAGTTTCTTGATCGCTTGTAAGCTCTAGGGTTTAACAATAACAAAGATATAACATTGCACAACGGAATAAACATAAGAACACTTTGTTATTGACAAAAGGTTTTCCACATCTCTCCGATTATTATTTGATCGAATAATAACGTGTTACCTAACTATAACAGGATCAAAGACACCTTCGATCTTGGAGATAACTAAACTACTTCTTGTCTAGGCGTTTACTAGAATACACGCCCTAGACACACACACACACACACACCTTTATTAGACGTCTACATTATGGAAGACTTGTACATTAAAACCTACACCCCATGTCCTCTTTATATACTAGAGGAATGGGGTTTACAAGATACTACGAATGACTAAATAATAAATCTTCTTTTGCAAGTAAGTCCTTCCATCTTTTTGTAGGTTTCATTCTTGTCACTTTAAGTCCCTCTTGTTTCATTCTTCTTATTTTGTTTCATCAAATCAATAAACCCAACAGATATTTAAGTGTTAACGTTCCACTCTTAGTGATCGACATTCTACTTACCAATTAGGCTACATTGATTGGGTACACTGTCCGTTAGTGTTTGTTATAGGTTAAGTCAGCTAAATATAAATTTAAAACTTGAATACAATAATCTATACCTACAACGATAGACACATCAAGATCTTAACATACCTCGAATCACATAAGAAACGATCTTATATGAGATGGATCTTAACATACGTTGGGACCAGCAAACATACCAACCAAACCAACAAACCGTTAAGATTTGGCAAGATCCGGTGAAACACCATGAAAAACGAACTCACAACATCACCAAAACTACATAAACACCACCGAGCCCAGTGAAACATCAACGAAACCTTTTTTTCAAGATAACATATAGACTCTGAGGATCTACAATGTTGTGATAGAAACTTGAACTGAAAACAGGGAAAATGGTTTTTCAATTACGCAACAACGAAACCAAACAACATATTATCAAAGACTTCAAACAGCCGTTACTTTTATAAATTAATCTAAAAAAGAAAACCTTAATTGACTATTTTTCTTGTTTACCTAAAGAAAAAATCCAACAAAAAATCATAAGATCTTTTCATATCTCTACACAAACACAATCTGATTTGAGATCCTAATACACGTAAATAAATCTAAAACCCACTCTCAAACACATAAGATCTCGCTAGCAACATACAAATAATCAAAATATACTCCAAATCACACCACCAAAATGATGGATCTAGAACAAAACCACTGGATCCATCGAGAAATGGTGGTGTTGGACAACTGAAACCAACCAAACCACCAACAAAACCACTAAAAACACCGCCATTTCTTTCTAAAAACCACCAAAGCACCAATTGAAACCACCTAGCCAAACTAAACAACCCAAACCACCGAGAGGTGTTGGCTATTTCAACATATGGCGGCGGTTATAGCGGCGCCAAATCTACCGCCAAAATCACCGACACACAACAAACCTATGATAGTTTGCGGCTGATGGTGGCGGCAGAAGTGGTGGCAGTGACAGAGGTAGCAAAGGTGATGACGGAGGCGGCTGTAGCAGATAAGGCGGCAGTGGACGGTTGTTTACTTAGGTGGTGGCAAAGGTGTTTTAGGTTAGATTCAAAAACATCAACTGAAACCACCTAGCCTACTGAAACAACCTGAACTATCGAGCGATGGTGGCTATTTGGTAAACGGCAGTGGCGATGGTGGGTCAATGGGTGGTGGTTTAGAAGAGTGAGGACTTTATATGTGTATTTTGTGTGGTGCGTGTTTTTAGATATATGTTTTTAGGTTTTAGAGGACTGTTACGAAATGGGTTGTTACAATGGTTTAAGTGGATTGTTACAACAAATTTTACGAAAAGGGTTGTTACGAAATGGACTATAGATGAAGACACTTAAATTTTTAGTTTTGTAACTTTTAATTATATGTGTATCATCAGTGTATGTAGTGATTTAATAGCAAAAGTAAGATAATTTTTCCACTATAAGCAATTGTGTTGTCTGAATTTTTAAAACCTTTCACTTAAATTTTTTTCCCAAATGCATTATAAAACAATATTATAGATATGTACAAGACAAATTGCGCAATGCGATAATGTGTTAACGTCCTACCAACAAAGTAACAGGTTTATCGATCTAGTTATAGAGCTCAGACTCACATGATAACCGTTATTTGTAAAAGAAATGCTATATATTCCTACAATATTCTCTCAATTATACTTGCACTCTAACTATATAAACGTTTATATGTGTTACCCTTATTTACTTTTTCCATTTTATTCATTTACTATAACCCTGGAAACAAGAAGATGGGTATTAAGGCTGTAAATGATCTGAACGTTTTGTGAACATTTCATTAGCTGTTCGGTAAAAAATTCGTTTATTATTTAATTGAACGAACATGAACAATATTTTACTTTCGTTTAGTTAAATAATCGAACATGAACAAAAGTCGTGTTCGTTTATTTATGTTCGTGAACGTCCGATTATGCATTCGTTAACGTTCGTTTATGTTTATTTATTTATGTTTGTATATGATATATTTTAATTATATAATTTTAAAACTGTTTGTTTAAACAAACAACAATTATAAAACAATATATTGTGCATAATTTAATAAAATTTATGTTTGTTTGTCTATATCCATTTATGTTCGATCTTTTATGTTCGTTTAGCATTCGTTTAATGTCTTAATCAACGAACATAAACGAACATGAACAACTCATTTACTTAATAAATTAACATGAACAAGAAAATTCGTTCGTTTAAGCGCTCGTGTCCGTTTATTTGTCTGGTTAAATAAAACGAACAAACATAAACAAGGCTCCGTTCGTGTTCTTCTGTTTAATTTACAGTCCTAAATTGAGTATAAACCACTTAGAAGTATTTAGCATTTCTCAATTTATAATTTCTCTTCTTTGCGTGACAATTCAAAGCTTATAAAAAGAAACTACAAGTAACAATTGTTAAAATATAACTCAATATCTGAAACATTATTCTATAGGGACTAATACTGAGCATTATCTATTCTCAGTTGTATGCTGGTTTTGAGGTTTGGTGGAAAAGTGAAAGTTGCTGATAGTTGAAGGGGCTTTTGTGCTATATCTGGAAAGATGCAGTCAAAGAATGGTCAAGGCTATATAATCTATCAATATTGCTAGGGTTTGAGATCAGTTATCATTCTCTCAAAAAGGTGAAGATTGCAGTCGATCTTCTCTCAACCAAAACTACTTTCTGATTGTTACTAATATTGCTTAAGAGTGATTGTGAGGTTTCTTATATTGTAAAACTATTGATAAGTAGTCAATAGCCTTTCACCTGTGTAGCAGTGGGAAGGATTGTGTTGATGTTCGCTTGTTTGTGATTCATGTGATGTTTACAGGTTGTTCGATTAAGATCGGTTGCTTATTGATCCGAATAGTTTTGGTTGAATAAAAGAAGTTGATCTTGGATTTAGATTCAAGATCTGTTGTTGGTTTAATTTGTGTTTTCCTACATGGTATCAGAGATCTCTGATTAAATTGATTTCGGGAAAATTAGGGTTTCAAAATTTGGGGGTTTTTCAAATTAGTTTGATTAAACCTAATTGATTGTGATTAATAAGTGTTTTCTGGCTCTAATTGATTGATTCTAAAAGAATTTACAAAACGCCTAATTTTTGAGAAAGTTAGGGTTTCGTTATTTTGGGGGTTTGATCTCTAGTTTCGATTGGTGGTTGGTTCTTGGTGATTCTGGGTTGATTGAGATCGTGTGGGTTGTGATTCTTGTCTCAAGAATTATAATCAGGGTTCTTGTTCCGCTGCTTTCTGGATTTGCGTGCACTGTAACACCTCTCGCACCCTTTATAATTCTCTTTTTTATTTCCTGTTTAGATTGACGGGGAGTAGGAGTTGAGTATTGTTGGAGGTTTGTGATTGTTGTTGGAGTGTGGTTTATATGTTTTAGTTGTAGATCTTGACTTAGAGTGTTCTGCCCTTGACCTACCACCTTGAGTGGCAAGGAAGCCTGGGAACTTCTTTCTTGACTCTTCTCGTGTGTTGTTTATATTTGTTCAATTATGTCTCTTCATGGTTATACTGATGATGAATTTGAGGTTGATAATGAACCAGTTATTTTAATTAGTAAATTGGATCTTAGTCATCCTCTTCACTTGCATCCTAATGATTCTCGCTACTTGATCGTTGTTTCTATTAAACTAAAAGGAGGTGAAAATTATAATGTGTGGTCATGTGCTATGTTATTAGCTCTTGAAGGCAGAAATAAAACTGGATTTATAGATGGTTCTTGCACTAGGTCCCATGTTGATGAAGTGTTAGGGAGACAATGGGACAGGGTTAATGCTGTTGTATTGGGATGGATTTTAAATTCCATATCAGAAGAGTTGTTCTTGGGTCAAATTTTTTCAAAAAGAGCTTCTGATGTGTGGAATGAATTAAAAGAAACTTTTGATAGAGTTGATGGTTCAGTTACTTTTAATCTGCATCATAAAATCAATTCTTTGTCACAAAATGGTTGTTCTATTGCTGAATATTTTAATAAACTGAGCACTTTGTGGAAACAATTTGATGCTTTAGTTCAGTTGCCTAGGTGCACTTGTCATGCTGCTGATGATTTTAAAAAACATAATGAGTTAATGAAACTTATGCAATTCTTAATGGGTTTGGATGATTCTTATATGCAAATAAGAAGTAATGTGTTATCTAGAGATCCTCTACCTGATATGAAAGGGGCTTTTGTCATTATCTCTAGTGAGGAGTCTTATAGATCTGTGGTTACTGGTTCAGTTGGTGGGACTTCTAACAAGTCTCAGTCAACTGTGTTTAACTCCAATGTGCTTAATAGAGTTAACTCTCAAAGGCCCCCATCCTCTGGTGGTTACTCTAGGCCAAATAATACCACTAGGTCTAGTGGTAATAGGAGGACTGCTGGTGGTCCTATGTTTGTTTGTGAACATTGTGGTTTTAATGGACATCTGGCGATAGATGTTTTAAACTCATTGGGTACCCCTCACCGATTTTGGAAAGAATAAAAGGAATAGTACTGGTAATAATAGTCAGGGTGCTCAGAACTTTAACAAGAGGTTTATAAATAATAATAATTCTGTTGGCTCTAGTTCCACTTCTACTTTTTCAGATGACCAGATTTCTAAACTGATTTCATTGATTAAAGAAAACTCTAAAAATGTTGATGGAAATGGAAAAGGAGTACATGCCAATATGGCAGGTATTGTTTTAAACAATAGCAAGTTCTTTAATCAAAACTTTGAAAGATTTTTCTGTAATAACAGTAAGTTTAGACTGCACTTGTTGCGGTACTGGCTTATTGTTGATTCTGGTGCTAATCAAGATCTTACATATATCGATAAATGCTTAGTTAATGTGATTGATATTTCCAAACTTGAATTAAGGTTACCACCCCAATGGGACCGAGGCTTTAATCACTAAGGTTGGAAATATGATTCTCACTCAACATTTAACTTTATATGATGTGCTTGTTGTTCCGAATATTGTGTTAGTCTAATGTCCATTCATAAAGTGGCTAGAGACAAAAATTTGTTATTGCTTTTGATGAGTTCTGATGTTATGTTTTACCCGAGATTGAGGGGATGAGTGTGCTAGGGATTGGTAAACAAAAGGATCGATTGTATTACTTTGATGGAAATCAAGGTACTGACCTAGAATTTAAGAATTCTATCCCTACCTGTAATTTGACTAAAAACTTGTGGCATGGCAGACTTGGTCATCCTTCTGATCAGGTCTTGTCTGTTTTAAAAGGTGAAATCTTTTTTGAAAATGAAACTGAGATTGAGCCTTGTGATGTCTGTCAAAAAGCTAAACAAACTAGAGAACCTTTTCCTTAAAGTGACCATAAAACCATAAGTCTTGGTGATATTGTTCATCTTGATCTGTGGGGTCCTTATAGAGTTAAAAGTAAAGAAGGATATAGATTTTTCTAACTATTGTTGATGATCTCACCTGTGGTCGTTGGGTTTATCTCGCTTAAGTATAAGCATGAAGTGTTTGATTGCATTCAAATTTTTATAATCTAATTAAGACACAATTTGAGAAGAGTGTTAAAGTTTTTAGAAGTGATAATGGCAATCGAGTTTGTTAATAATCAGTTTAACAAATTTTGTGAAAGTAATGGTATTGTGCATCAAACTTCTTGTGCTTATACTCCTCAACAAAATGGAGTTATAGAAAGGAAACATAGGCATCTTTTAAATGTTGCTAGATCCCTTATGTTTCAGGGGGGATTGCCTCTTTTTTTGTGGTCTGAATGCATTCTAACTGCCACTTATTTGATTAACAGATTGCCTTCCTCAGTGCTAAATGGAAAGTCTCCCTTTAATCTTATCTTTAAAAGAAAACCTGATTTAAAACACTTAAGAATGTTTGGTTGTTTATGTTTTGCTACTATTCTTACCAGTTATGATAAGTTTAGTAGTAGAGCAGAAAAATGTGTTTTGGTTGGGTATTCTAAATTTCAAAAAGGTTACAAGCTTTATAGTCTTGAAAGGAGTCAGTTTATCTTTCCTAGAGATGTAAAGTTTTTTGAAAAAGTATTTCCTTTCAAGATTAAAAATTCTTCTGCTGCTCCTGACCCTCTCAGTCAGAATCCAAACCATGTTAATTTCTTTGATGAAATTACTAGTGAAGATTCTGACACACCCAGTGATGATAATAAGCTAAATGGTACTCCTATGGGTAATATAAATCAAAATGATCATCAGTTGGGTGATGGCAGCAACTCTCAATACTTGGATGGCCCAACAATTGACCAAAGAGAGAATGATTTGGGGCATTCTCCTGGTTCCAATGAGGCTGCCAGTGTTGATGAGATGGCTGCAACACCAGTTGGTGTGAGTGCTTCTGAGGGTGATCATAGTCCCTCTCCTGAACAAGCAGCAGATGATAGTTTACATAATAATGGTCAAACTGTGTTAAGAAGAACTGGTAGAACTTTAAATTTTCCTAACAAATACAATGATTATATTGTTGATTCAAAAGTTAAATTTGGTCTTGAAAAATTTGTGACTTATGCTAAACCAAAAAAAGATACTTTATGCTTTGTTATTGAACTGAATAAAAGTTTTGAGCCTAAAAATTATTGGGAGGCTTGCATGTATCAGCACTGGGTAGATGCAATGAATAATGAGATGGAAGCATTGTATAGAAATGACACTTTTGATATTGTTAAATTACCTGAAGGAAGAAAGGCTATAGATTGTAAGTGGGTTTTTAAGATAAAATATAAGTCCAGTGGTGAGGTAGATAGATATAAAGCTAGACTTGTAGCTAAGGGCTATAGTCAAAAGGAAGGGGTTGACTTTGATGAAACTTTCTCACCTGTTGTGAAGATTCTTACTGTTAGATGTCTTATTAATTTAGCTGTTCAACAAATTTGGCCTATATTTCAGCTTGATATCAATAATACCTTTCTTTATGGTGATCTACATGAAACTGCTCTATATGTCTTTGCCCGATGGTTTTTTGATGTTAAAGATAAAGAGTTTGTAGACTTAAAAAGTCTTTGTATGGTTTGAAACAAGCACCAGCAAGTGGAATGCTAAGTTAACCAAAGGCTTTGCTTGAGAATGGGTTTATACAGAGTAAGAGTGACTATTCCTTGTTTGTCAAAAATGATTCATGTAATATTGTTGCTTTACTTGTGTATGTTGATGACATTATTGTTACTGGTAATAACTTGGCTGAGATTGAAAGTTTTAAAGAATTTCTTAAGTCTAAATTCCAAATTAAGGATTTAGGATTAAGTATTTTTTGGGTATTGAAGTAATTGAAACTGATAAGGGTTTATGTTTAACTCAAAGAAAATATTGCTTAGATCTGCTTTCTGAGTTTGGTTTACTAGCTTGTAAGCCATCTGCTTTTCCTTTAGAACAAAGTGTTTCTATTACTAATGAACCTACTACTATTGATCCTGTTTTGGATAATATAACTGAGTATCAAAAACTTATTGGAAAATTGATTTACTTAACACATACTAGGCCTGATATATCATATGTTGTACATTGTTTGAGTCGGTTCATGCATAATCCACTTAAGTCTCATCTTAAAATTGCACTTAAGGTTTTAAGATACTTAAAGGGTCTCCGGAAGAGGAATTCATATTGTTAAAAACTCTTTTGTAAATCTTGAGAGTTATGTGGATTCAGATTGGGCCAAATGTGTAGTTACTAGAAAATCGATTCTGAGATTTTGTTTGTTTCTTAATGGTTCACTAGTTTCTTGGAAAAGTAAAAACAAAATACCCTTTCTAAGTCTAGTCAGGTGAGTATAGAGCAATGGCCTCTGCTACTTGTAAATTGTTTGGGTCTTGAAAGTTTTAAAAGATCTAAACTGGAACATTTTTACTGTCAAAACTTTTTGTGATAGTCGGTCGCAATTAAAATTGCGACTAACCTGCATTTTCATGAAAGAACAAAACACTTGGAAATTGACTTACATTTTGTAAGAGAAAAATTTTACCGGAGTTATCAAAACGTAAAAGTTCGATCTTTAAATCGGATAATGATATTTTTACTAAAGGTCTTGATAAGTCGCAACATGAGAAGCGGTTTCTAACACAGGTCTTTATGATGTGTTTCGTGTTTGAGTTAAGGGGATGTTAAAATATAACTCAATATCCAAACATTATTCTATAGGGACTAATATTGTGCATTATCTATTCTCGGTTGTATCGGTTTTGAGGTTTGGTGGAAAAGTGAAAGTTCTTTGATAGTTGAAGGGCTTTTGTGCTATATCCGAAAGATGCAACAAAGAATGGTCAAGGCTATATAATCTATCAATATTGCTAGGGTTTGAGATCGGTTATCATTCTCAAAAGGTGAAGATTGCAATCGATCTTCTCTCAACCAAAACTACTTTCGATTGTTACTAATATTGCTTAAGAGTGATTGTGAGGTTTCTTCATTGTAAAACTATTGATAAGTAGTCAATAGCCTTTCACCGTGTAGCGATGGGAAGGATTGTGTTGATGTTCGCTTGTTTGTGATTCATTTGATGTTTCGGTTGTTCGATTAAGATCGGTTGCTTATTGATCCGAATAGTTTTGGTTGAATAAAAGAAGTTGATCTTGGATTAAGATTCAAGATCTGTTGTTGGTTTAATTTGTGTTTTCCTACAACAATAAACTTATATGGAGTTAATGGAGTTATGGCCACTTTATAATAAAAAAGATATTAAGAATCATTTTATCGATCAATTTAAAGTTATAGTTGACCGTCGCTAATAAAATTAAGGGATTGAGTCAGAGAAGAACGCATTTTTCGAAGTGTCGAATTTATAGTGCGTGTATTTTTAAGGCTGTAGAATAGCAATGTACTTTCATAGAAGTGTCTGATTCGAAGACGTGTCTTTTTAAGTCGTAGAATAGAATGTCTTTCGATAAGTGTTCCAATTTAGTACGTGGGACGCGTGCAAATTGGAACAATTATGGAAGAGGACGCACCAAATTGGAACAATTATGGAAGTAGGACGCACCAAATTGGAACAACATATGAAAGACATCTTTATTCTACAACTTAAAAAAGACACGCGTCTTGAACGGAATAACTTATGGAAAGACATTGATATTCTACATCTTAAAAAAGACTGCATGTGAATCTGACACTGAAAAACGACGCTATTCTACGACTCAATCCCTAAAATTAAACAGGATAATCAGATCCTCCAATGCTATCATCATTAACAATTTTGATTACGTCACTACAAAAAATTATCAATTAGTGACAAGAAAAAAGTGTCACTAAAGTCAAAAAGAATATACAATTGTCAACATATGTTAACAAAAGAAGTCATTAGTTTTTTTGAATGTTCTTCTTACACTTAAAAAAAAATATAAGTATAAATCTGTTTATAATGACGCAAAAAATATAAGAATAAGCTTTGGCCTTTTATGACACATATTATTTTTACAAAAGTGTTTTAAATCTCAAAATTTTGATATTTTACCAACGGTATTAAAAAGTCTCGCTAAAAAAAGTTAAATTTAGTGACACTTTTGCCACTAGAACCTCTGTCATTAAAAATTTATTTTCTTGCCGTGCGTGACTTTTATAGATTTCGAACAGGAGCAAGGTGTTGAATGAGTCTTGGGATAATTATCTCCATATAGTTCTATCTAGCCTAGCTCAAGTTAATATAATGGTAATATGATATAGTTTATTTTTGGGGTTGCTAGCTTGGTTAACAACTAGAAACATGCATCTCCATTGATGATTACCAACTCAAGATTGTATATATTTTTTTATTTATGTACCATGTAACTTCAAGCAAGTTGTATTTAGCAAAAATAATAGGTAGTTGCTTGTTAAAAAAAGCATTTCGATAATAAATTATCAAGTGTGAACAAGCACAGGTTGGGACCATTTAAGTAGTTAACAATTTAACACACATCATGTCAATATAAAATTCTATTAATAAGTCATAAGTGTGAAAAGCATAGAAAGCACGAGTTTGACTCATTTGCAAATGGTTAAGGACAAAAAACAAAAAGTAATTCGTATCTTACCTTCCGAAAAATGAAAGCTATGTTAAGGCGCTGTTTGATAATTACTTAAAAAGTCTTAATTGTAAAATAAGTAATTTAATTAAGTCACTAATTAAGTATTAGTTTGGTGCTTAATTTAAATGGATGACCTTTTAGAAAAAACCATGAGAATGAGAGTCTTTATAATAAGTCATCACTTTTATCTTACTTTTGCATATTTACCATTCCACTTCTTAATCACTAATCATCACTTGTTTCAAATAAAAGGGTATAACAATAATTTTATTAATTCGAATGACTTTATTCAAAGATAAAACAAACAACCATTTATTCATTTACATATAGACAACGTATATCCAGATAAACACTTTAGTTTAATAGAACTTAATATAAAAACTAAACAAACAAGCCCTTATGTCTTATTTTGTTCCTACTACGCACACCTCCATAATTGCTCCACTTCAAAGAAATATGTGTTTAAGGGTGGATTCAAGAATTTAATTAGTAGTCTTGTTTGTTTGTTAAGAGACTCTGAGTTTGAATCTGATTCTCATATTTGAATCTGATTAGTACATCTTAATTTGAATGTGTGAATGAAAAATATGAATCTGATTCGCACATCTAAATCTGAATGTGTGAATGAAAAATCTGAATCTGATTTCAACTTAATGTGAATAAGTTGTTGAGAATTCTGAATCAGATTGATATATAAGTGTTTATCTTTTGTAAAATTATTTGAAGGTGTTAGACATTAAAAGGTGTTAAGACACTCATCAACATCTAGTTCAATAAGATATTTTTACCTCTTAGCGCCTCCTAATAATCATAAAAAAACAACTCTTAATCTTGCCTGTCTCTTATTGCCTCTTAATGATAGGAAAAAAATAAACACACTTTTTGGTTTAAATATCTGATTGCGGCTGACTGAGTCAGATTAAGATGTTATTAAGAGTTTTTTCACGAAAACAAACGCAACCTATTCACAAATTTTTTTACACGTATAAAAGAAATAAAATGAATTAAATTGTATGATTCTGTTAAAACAATTACACAAATTACATTAGTCGACAAACATTTATCAAGTTTCCATAAACTCCTAAAGTCCGCCCCTCTATGAATTAATTTCACTGCAATGTTTGAATTAGATCTAGCTAGTAAGTTTTAGTTCGACGTATACATGTATTTCAATTAAAGTTTGTTTTTAACAAAATCTAAAATAAGATCTTCTTTTAAAATCTTTGCTTAACGAGAAATTGTCTAGTAAATCGAACCAAAGTTGTATTCATAATTTGGTAGAATTAATGTAAACAAATTGTAGAATATAGCTAGGTACGGTCAAGGACGGACCTTAATGGAGACAGGAGGCCTGCCTTCAAAATTGCAAGATTAGTGTAAATATTATAGGTTTAGGGGTAATTTAGTAGAGATTTAAACAATCTGATTCAGTATAAAAATAAATTCGGTATAAAATAAATGTTCAAGTTAAAATCTATGGGTACGGTTGTATAGTTGAAGCTTTTGGAAATAAGAAGTATGGTTGTTAAGTTGGTGAATAAAGATCCAAAATAAATAATTCAGTGTGCAGTCCCCACAACTTTTTCGATCGAGCTCGATCGTTTCTTTTTCGGACAGGGACGACAGGAAACTTTCAAAAAAATTTGGGCCATAATTTTTTATCCAATAGAATAATGAATAATTGATATTTAAACAAAAATATATCTTTAAGTTGTATGAGGTATCATGCGAGGTCATGTTGTATACTTTTTTATCCAAACACTTTTTTTGTGGATACAGTCTGTGTTCACACCTGAATGAGTACACACTACATAACTTCTTCATACGTAAATTTATACATACTTGTATTTGTAAAACCTTTTATAGTTACTTAAAAATTAATTTGTTTTATCGGCTAATTAATGGTTGCATGTGATTGCTTTAAACGCTTAATTTTATAGAAGTTTAAATCTATAATCATATAAGTTCAAACCAAACTTATAGGAAGGCGCTGTTTGTTTTTCAAAAATTGTCTCTTAATAACATTTTAATCTGATTTATTTAGATGCGGTCAGACATTTGAGTCATTAAAACTGTTTGTTTTTTTTTCATATCATTCAGAAACGGTAAAAAACAATTGATCTATGTTAAGAGCGTTTGTTTTTTTTCGGACCATTAAAAGGCAGTAAGAGGCATAAACCTCTTATTAAATAGATGTGTGAGGGTGTCTCAACACCTCTTAATGTCTTTTTTCTAGTGCAAATGATAAAAAAAAAATCATACTTAACATCATTTGTTCTTGTGGGTAGGGAATAAAATTTTTTGCTTTTGTGGATATTATACTTTCAAATTCATCCTCTTTAGGGTATTATGTGACATTTTCGCTTCTTCGAGTAAAACAAATTTATTAGCCAAGAAAGAAAAATGTCCAAAATTTCGCAAAATACCCTAAAAGGGTGAATTTGAAAGTATAAGACTTCACAAAGAAAAATTTTGTTCACCCACAAAGTTAAGAATGAGTATAAAATGATGTCAATATTATTTTTATTTTTATTTTTATTATTTTTTTATCATTCGCCCTTTTTTCTATTATTATTTTTTTTCTTATGTTTTTCTATCTTTTTTTCCTTGTTTCATGTTTGTTTTCGTATTAAAAGTATTATATATAATCATTGTATATGTTTTGTTAGATAAATAATGTATAAGATGATATGTGACAATTCATATTTTTTTTCAGGTTGAAGGGTTCGGTTTGAGACTCATATATTTCAACTCTAGCGCGAGGCATATAGTTAATCGTTTTAAAAAGTTCAATTTAAACTCTTACACGTTTATTTGTGTCAAATAAACATGAAATTGCATGTTTTATTTAAAATACTTTTAACTTTAAATTGAATATTATATTATAGAATTTGTTTTCTTATATTTAATAAATTTTATATATTGTGCGACTCCAATGGTTTATATTTATATTGTAAAACCTGATAGTTTAACACATTCACACATTAAAAAGCAGCTTTATTTGAGTGATTCAGATTTCAACCACGTATTCAGATTAAGATGGGAATCGATTCGACTTTTCTATGCGTATTGATTCGGATGTGCGAATCGATTTAAATTTAGGCCTCTTAATAGCTGAAACAACTCAAAAGTTGTCTTGTAGGAAGTTGTCTATTCTTCGATGGTTGTATAAAAAAGTTAGTTACTAAACTCATATATTAACAATCTTATTTAGATACAAAATACTTAAAATTTCTCGTAGGAGAAAGTAAAATGTGCATGAGATCCACTACTACACAATCGCCCTGATTCTATCAAATGCCATGTAAATAACGACATAAGTACTAGTCATTTTTTAAGACAAGATAATAAGAAATGATTTGCACATTTATTTTTTGATTGAAATACGTCAATCTATGCATTTAACAGTTATACTGTTTATATATTTTGCTTTAACTAGCTATACATTTGAGTGTGCAAATCAAAATAAAATATTTACAAATTATCTCTCAAACATAATACATGCCGAGTACGACATGGTACCTCTTTTTTTTAAGCAATAGGACATGGTACCTCAATAAGGACATAAGTGATTTTTTAAGACAAGATAATACATTCGAAAGGACACATTGAAAATATAATGAGATTACACCGGACTTAAAGGTCACCAATCAACACTCACTTCAACTTCATTTCACCGCTACATCATTATTAAGCATATCATTACTTCTCTCACATTTCAACCACAATTGTCAACAATTCACTCATTACCATTAAAAATAATCACTTTATACAAACATACCTCATAAAATACACCACACACACTTAAAAATCAAATAAATAATACTAAAACACCTATGAAGGGCCACAAATACTCGGTACATAAAAGTGAGGGTGCTCACTAGTTTCCTCCCATTTTCTTTGGGTCGCGCGCGACTTCTGTATACTTTCAATGCGGGTGGCGCGAAAATACTACAAGTGATAATAATTGTGATAACAGTGTCAACAAAAATACAAAACTCTATGTGACAATGCCTAGCAACTACCCACGTTCAAGTTAAAGCCGTCGAATAGACTATGCAAACGACCAAATTGTAATACGTGGTATCGATTGACGTTTGACAATACAGTTTATGGGACCAACTTGCCTCCCAAGTGGTAGTGTGGTACCGATTGTTAAAGAGTTCACATTACTATTATTCCAAAAGGGTCGAACTTTTGACAAATTGTTTCGAGATTGACTTTGAGCTGACCTTGACTAGTCACAATTTGTGGAGTAAAAATTATCATGATAGGAATAAAAACGAGTTCAGATTGAAAGAATGCGACTAAGTTTGTTACGAACATTTTGAACTCGTATTCGTGTGTTAATTTAGTTATTTAGAATCAGTTGCTCTATATCCCTATGGTTGTTATAGGTATTTTCAAGCTCTCGAATTTAGCTAGTTTTATTTGACATATTATGACGATGAGTATACTCGAGCCCAGTTCAACCCTTCAGAATGAAAAGAAGGTGAACTAATAAACTAGTTAACAATATAACCTTAAAATCTATTCAAGCCAGATGTATCTTTTAAATAAAAATAACTCATAAGCCTTCATAAGCTTAAGTCACTTGAAACGGCTTATATGGGCTTGTAATGACTTATAGGGGTTGGACTTTTTAAAATAATCTAGCTTATAAAATAAGTTTCGTTTGTCACACAAACTTATGAAAGCTTTTATAATCCATAAGCTTCCAGAAACCCAAGCCACTTAAACAGTTTCTAATGGAGGTTTATGGTTAGTCAAATTACTTAAATACCCTAAAAAAATAGAGGATTATAAGGCAAAAAATAGAAATATATCGTAATGTAATTTGATATTTTTATGCGATTTTACATTAATAAGCTTCAGCTCCAAATAATTTACCAAACAATTTTCTAAAAACACAAGCTCCAATTTCTGGATTATATCATAAGCTCCATATTCAGCTACAACTTCGATTTCAGCTCCGACTCATTTCGCCAAACATGCCTATGTCTTATATTGCAAGGTTCCAATTTGCATCAACATCATTTTGGTAAGAATTTGAAGATCTGAGTGGTAGTTTCTATTGTTTTTAGTGTCTTTTCATGTGTGTAATTGGATGATGTGCTTTCATTAATTTTTCTTTTTGTAAAACCAAATCACGCGATCCACTTTCTCTGCTTCATATAAATTTATTTTTATTAATATAATTCTTTTAAGCCACTTCAAAGAAAAAAAATATGTTACTCTATATATCTCAATTGCATCCTAGCTAGTTAATTGTAGAGGTTTAGTTTATCTTATTTCATATGAAATAACTATAAGAGATATATCTGCATATAAAATAATTAGCCCTAAACCTTTTTAAGATGTCACTAACTCACTTTTAAAGTAACATGTGTGTCATAACTATAACATGTGTGTCATAACGTACATATATACTACAAATGTTTTACTAATTCATCTTACACAACATTTTAATGCTTCATATTATAATTTTTAATAAGTTTAATTTTGATTATGAAGATACACAAATAACTCAATAAAACTTCAAAATACATATTAAATTACATAGATATTATAAAATTTTAACATTGCCATCAAGAACAAATCAATACACCTTTTTGAAAATTTCCGACAAATCAACCATAAAAAACAGAAAACTGTTTTCCTAAAAATTTGGACGTTTATTTAAAAACAAATTTGCAAAGTGTTAAAGTGTATGATTTATTAAAAATTACTCTTATTTGTATAATATTTATAATTTTTTCGTAGTTTCCTACACATAAATTATTGAACATTTGAGTTTTTTTATATTTATAACTTATAAACACTCTTTTACTTACATCTCTAATATGCATGGGCCACGTTTATCAAACAAGATTGTTAACAATACTAACAAGATTCACAAAGTAAACTATTTTTTTTTGAACGGCGATTTTATTAAACACAAACTGCAAGGAGCTAGATTATAAGGAAATAAGGAAAGATTTTTACCACTCGTTCCAACCGCATTTGGCGCTTACATCTACGCTACACCGATGAAAAGAACTAGAAATAACATTATCCAATATCATCGACTTCAAAGGAGTTTTCTCATCAAATAGGATCTTGTTACGATAATTCCACACATACCACCAAAGCGTATACCAAACTCCCTCGAACATTCTTTTGAGCTTAGACGCCATCGACTTGAAGTTAACCACGTCTTCCATTCATCATACGAGTTCACTTCTTCGTAATCCATGTTCAACCACTGAACAATCTTTTTACCAATATCCCGAATCATACTACATCTAAAAAACAGGTGCTCCGACGACTCGATATCATAGTCACAAATGGGACAAGAAATATCTTGAATGTCAATACCTCTACGAGATATATTAAACCGAGTGGGCAGGGCATCACTCCTAATTTTCCAAACTAGAGCATTGACTTTTATAGGAACACACTTAACCCACCTAGTCGCCTCCCCGATATTCAGAAGGCGCAGCTCATCAATTTTCCTCCGAATAGAAGCCACTGAAAGTCACCCGTACTCTCCAAGTTCCAAACCCACCTATCAGCCATAGGTACGAGGTAGACCGATCGCACCAGCTCCACCAAGTTTTCCAGTTGTGTCTGTTCGGCTCCCCCTAGGGTTACGTCGAAAAGAACTTACTAGATTAATGTCGCTCAACTTTGAACTAACGATGACCTCCTTACGGTTCTCAAGAGCGAACAACTGAGGAAAAAGATCTTTAAGAATACCACCCTCATACCAAGTGTCCGACCAGAATTTAGTCGATTCCCCATTTCCCATCTTATGTTTCAAAAAATTAAATATATACACACCTTTTATTTGCAACGCCCAATTCACAAAGTAAACTATTAGTGATATATAGTTATAAAACTATTTTTTTTAAACGCTGCAAATACTTAAAAATTCGATATGGTGCTATTGTAAAAATACAATGTCATATTTAGTAATTATTAGGTGTATGTATTTTCATGTCGTATACATGAAAGAAAAACACATTGTCTTCTACCTACTTGCGACTATAATCTTTAGTCAATCGCTTTGACGTCATACGTTTTTAATATCCCTGAAAATCGGCTCTATATTGCCACAATATCGAGAGTGCACTCTATAGATATTATATGAGCTAGCTAAGCTAGCTATCCGTACAATTATTATTACGGAAAAAGGCAAATCGCACCAAGAAGTATCACATTTTAGATCAATTTGTGTTTTTGGTATTTAATTTTATTTTTTTCTCAATTTAAGGTATCAAAGTTATTTTATTATACAATATATGGTTTTTTTTCAAAAATTATTAGCGTTCATAATTTTAGCCGAAATGACTTTTAGATGCTCAATTATAACGATACAATTAATTAATCATTTAAGTTGAAAAAATGACCCTTAACATCTTCGAAAAAAAAAAAAAAAAAACTTTCTTTGCAAAAAAAATAATTTCGATACTTTGTTGAGATTAAAAAAAAGTGAAGTACCTAAAAGGACATAAAGTATGATACATTTTATGCGATTTACTCTAACGAAAAATATAAATTGAAACATATTTTTCGCTAAATATTTTATTACATGATACAACCGCAACTACGAGGTACCTACTATTCAATCTTATTTGAGACAAGACATGTACTAAGGCGGTGTTTGTTTTTCGTAAAGAGACTCTTAATGATATCTTAATCTACGAACAGATTCGCAGCGGTCGACGTTTTGGTCATTCGACTGCTAGTTTGTTTTTCCCGTTCGGATGCGTTCGTATGCAGAAGATCTTAATAGTGCCAGACTCGGTGAGCAGATGTATGAATCTTCTGTTGCCTCTCCTACCGATAAAAACCAATAAAAAAAAAGACGAAGAACTGAGCGAAATGCGGTTCAAAAACACGAGTTTTTTAAGTTCGGATCGACGCGGCCGATTCGACATTTACGCCAGATTCATATTAAGATGTGCGGTTGATTGATTGATTCGGGCTCTTAAAAACAAACACCACCTAAGTTTTGTTATGTAATTAACTTTGACTTTCTGTCTTAATGAATTTGATGTGCTAAATATAACCAAATACGGACTATTAGAAAAGTATGACAAAATAGAAAAAATCAATGTTAAATATTAATGAACCGAAAACGAAACGACACCTTTGGAGTGATAAGACAAAAGGAAAAGTACAAAATTCACATAGTCCAACTTTCAAGCTTTTCCTCACGTAGTCATGTCCAAAATCCAAAAACTCCATATTCCACAAGGCCAAACATGCCGAAAGCCTGAAACTAAAACAAAATGTTGTATACATAAAGTATACATCAAAGGATCCACGATGAGCTTAGACTAAAGGTTGCTATAGACGTTGAGTATATAATCTTATTGATTAAGTTTGTCGACTCAACCCATTTATCTATTCTTTTTTAATCTGTTGTAGAGTTAAGATTAAAAGTATTGGTTCTGATATGTCATATAAACATAACATTGATAATAGAACAAAACCACATTATACAAAAATAAAAATCAAACGGTAATTAGTGTGTTGAAACTAGCATAGAGACTATTAGAGAGTTGCAAGCCCAAAGATGCATGCTTTCAATCCAATTTAAGAAGTGATCTAAACAAAATCACTTGAGACGATTGAAGTTTAGACTACATCTATAAATAGTCAGTAATTAAAAAGTAAACATAACTAGACTATCCAAATGAAAATGGAAATGAAGATAATTTGAGTGTATTTATGTCCTTAATCCAAAAGAGCATTTTTAAACACTTTAATCAACTTTTTGCAACCATTTATATGAACTTGTTAAAAAGATCAATATTCGTCGTCTATTTTTATTTTTGTTTCATCTTGCCCTTTTTTTTTCTCATTTATTTCGATTTTTTTAAACCTCAAAACTTAAGTCGCGAAAACAAACTCAAAAAACATACATGCGCACAACACACTCTAAATCTCAGCTTTGTGGCAATAAAGTTGAAACTAATCTCCTATACAATAAGAGATTTTCAAATATTAGAAAAAGTTTGTTGAACAAATGAAATTGGATCAATGGTAGTGCATAACTTTTGCTACGAGGCAAAATTTAGTAATCATGTTGGCCAATAATGTAACTACCCACTAAAACTTAAAAACTTGCATATTTCCCCATAATACAAGTTTTTATCGCATTGATGCATGAACGTTTTAAGCGTGTTTTGATATACGCAAATACGCAGTTTTAGTGGATATATATCAATCAATGCTTTTAAATTTGTTAGAAGCTATATTTATATTTACGATGTCACTTAAACCTGTCGACATTGAACTCTATTTGAATGTAAGAAGCTAAGCATTTGTAAACTTGTATATACAAGTTGTTAAAGTCGATAGAAAGTTTAAACTATACCACGGATTGGTTTTAATAAGAATGATGTGGACCTTAGTTGTTATATATTTCCTAAGTAATTAGGTCCTCAATATAGAAACGGAGATAAGGGTGGATGTTTATGTGTTCTTTGGAGAGGAGACTAAGTAGTAGTCATCACATGACTAAGGTGTTTAATTAATCATGTTGTATCTTAAGTAAGACACCTAAAATAGTCTAAATAATACAGTAGTAGTGTAACGTCTAGTGCTATTATTTACTTGAAGCCTACAATTGATTGAAAGGATAAATAGAATATAACTTTTTTTTGCCAAGGAGGTCACCAAGTAAATGATAATTAAGTGGGCAAAGGTTACATAGAGTGAAACTATTGATTCATATATTCAAGCTTTCAAGATAGAAAAGCTATTCGTAACTAAAAGATGATGTTTACATGGTACGGTTGGTTTATAAAGAAACCAAGCATTTCTTAAAGTATTATCAATTAGGAGCATTCATAATAGGTCAAGTGATTACAAGCTTTTTACTATTTTAAAAAGTTTTTGAAAAGAGTTTTTTGCTTTTTAATCAAACCTTTTTAAAAAGCTTTTTTTAAAAGGCTTGGTAAACATCAAGTCTTTCTTCTAAGCTTTAGCTATTGAATATTTGAATGTGTTATACATTAAATGCATCAAGTCTTTAAAACTTGATGGATTGTAGATATTCTAAGTTTCAATGTGTAAAAGAAAGGTAACAACATCATCTTTGGCTTGGAACCAATGTTATCGCTAAACATGAATGTTAATGTAAAAGCCTAAACATAGCTATTGGAAGCCAAGGTGAGTAACTTTTGTTATGATATGTCTAATATTGATATTATCATATATTTGTGATTGTTAATGAAGGTGTTTAGGATTAGATAGTCCTGGCCTAGAAAGTGTGGTATGATTAGAGACTTAAGTGGTTGGAGAAGAGAGTGTTAGTCCTTGGTTATGGATTAATCAATGTATGTGTTTGAATTTCTATATGATTGATGTATGTTATAGTAATACGTGGTTAAAGTTTTATGGATGACCAAAGGGCTTGTGTCCTAATGGTATCTCATATTTTGTGAGAAGCTCTCCAACTAAATGGTTGTGGGTTCAAGTCCTGCTTAGGACATGTCAGATACATTTGCGATGTAAATGTTGTGAGATAGTTAAAGTTGACGTTAACTAAATAAATAAAAACGTTTGAGGGATGAGATGGAGCTGTGGATGTGTACTTCACTGGTAATAGACATGTGGTTAATAATGTTTGTTCATGTTGCGAATATGTGTAATAGATGTATCATTCATGTTTTAACCAGGTTACTCATTAAGCGTAAGCTTTCTGTTTAGTTGTTTATGTTTTGCATAGGTTTTTATAATGCAAGTAAGGCTAGGGTTAAGGTCTTGGATGGAAAGTAAGCGGATTAGAAGTGTATTGGAATGTGCGCTTAGTATTATATACCCAGCTCAATCGATGTTGAATCTCAAGAGTCGTAAACGATTTGTTAATATTGTGGTCAAGTGTTAAAATATTTATGGTTTTCAAATTTAAGCATGTTGGAGTCATTGTTATAGTAAATTTCATGTAATTGTATGAGTGTTATAGTAGAAATTGGTCGAAATGGGGTTATGTGTTCATGGGTCATTTTAGACAAAGTAAGTTAATGAAAATGGTTTATATGCTGTTTAAATGAATTCTGAAAAGTTTCATGTTTTATAGAGTCTTGGAAGTCAAGTTTTTGTCGTTTTAGTCAAGTGTGAAAACGAGATAGCAAGTAGTGCAGAAAATTGTGCTGTCTGTGAAGGATCGTAGCGAATTAACCGTAAGTCCGTAGGATTCGAGCCATATATCATTTTAAAGATAATTGAGTCTACTTTTCGATGCAATTAGTTATAGGTTCCGAGTTTAAGTCTAAGTGGGTCAAATCTGCAATTTACAACACGCTGTCCAAAAAGATAGCATGTTGCGCATAAATTGGGTCATATTTGGAAAATCATATTAAGTCAACTGTAAGTTATTAGAAGTCATGCAGCTTGTTAAAGGTATTTGAGTCTAGTTTTATTTAGAAATAATTTCAAGAGCCGGTTTACGATAGATTTATACCAGTTTATTAAAGAGTAACAAAAGATGCATTATGGTCATGTTGTTTCTGCGATTTTTTATTTTTATTTTTGGTCAATCAAGAAAGGGCGTTTCAAATAAAAAGTCAATATTGGTCAAACACGTTTAAATTTCATCCAACAAAAAAATATGATAAAAACACATGTGTCAATTTTGTATTAAAAAGAAAAAAAAAGTATTAATAAAACTTTAATAATTCAATTTAAAATAAATTATATGGAGTTAAGTTAACTTATCAATTCTTTTATTTTCAAATAAGTTTATAAATTTAATAAATAACCCTTAGACATTACCTATAGACTTTATCTTTTATATTTAACGAGCAGGTTTGCCCGTGCGTTGCTACGGGGCGGCCGTGATGTGTTTATTACAATTATGTTAACGTTAGTGTTGCACACGATACCATCCTTGCCATCTCACTGTGGCTGTAGTATAGTGGTAAACGGGAGCCAATAATTTGTATTGGTACACAACGCTGCACACGATCCATCTCACTGTGGTTGTAGTCTCGTGGTAAATGGGAGTCGACAATTTGCTCAAAGTTTCCATTGTCCATAGCTCGAGCTAATAATGACCTAGCCTGCAATTTCATTTAACCAATACTTTTTAGTATTGCTGTTGTTGTTTTGCAGTAGTAAAAGAAATCACCCTTAGGTCATATACCTTACAAAGAACAATAGTAACCTGAGTGATGTATCTGTGACATATGTATGGTTGCGGCACAGCCCCTAAGAACATGTCAAGACGTTAAATATAACATGTCAATACCCCAAAATGGCTGCTGAAAATAATCTATCCAAACAGCCCCTAAGAACATGTCAAGGCGCCTAAATTGCTGCTGAAAATAAGCTACCGAAACATGCCTTAACAACATGTCAAGATGCCAAATTCGAAAAATATGATGCTCGTGGGTAATAGTGAACTGATGCAGGCTAGTCACACCAAATGGCATTCTAGGAGGAGATTAATTTTATGAACTCATTAATTTTATGAACTCATTAATTTTTAGTTACTTGCATTTAATAGCATAAAGAAACTATTATGCAAGTTACTCACCCCTTTGTAGTTAGATTCATCTTGTTTCCATTACCGACGCAACAAACACTTTGACCATCTGAATGTCACCTTCCGCTACAGGCCATACAATGTTGTACGCATCCTCATTAGCACCTATAATGAAGAAAGCCTACGGTGATCATTTGTGGAAATACACTTTCAAAGCATAAGCTTACAAAGGTAAAATTACATTGTAACACCATACCAAAATCATGCATACAAATTTAAAAGCATTAAACGAACATATTTATGAAAGGCGTCAGCTATATATATCCTATAAAAGTTAAAATTTAATTCTTTTTTGCATAAAACATGTTGGTGCAATCAATAATTAACCATACATGTTCGGTATATGTGGAAATGGAACCTGATGTTGCTGATGTATGGGTCACCATGTCCCTCGGATACCAAATGCATTTCGTAGAACAACACGAAGCATTGGTTAACCATAGACCAAAAAAAGTAAGACTTTCTCCCTTCTTCAGTTTAGCAAAAGACATATTAATGGTCTTTTGCTTATAAATTAATAATTGTAAATTGATTTAAAATAAACGTGTGAGAAAGAGTGTATACATTTGCTTATTCAGTAAAGTAGAATGCAAATATTGCAAAAAAATACATATCCCGTTCATTTCTTATTGGCTTTTGCTTAATCAGATATGCATTTTTAAGATCCAAAATAAGCAAATACGCACCCGAAAATGACCCAACATCACTTGCTCAGGATAGTCATTTCTGCGTAGTATTGAAAATAAGCACATACGCACCTGAAAATGACCCAACATCTGCTTTAAGCAGTTCTCTGATTCGTTGCATCAGCTTATCAACACTTTTCTGTAAAACAACCCAACATCAGCATTGTTCCTATTTTACGTGCCCTACAAATCAAGCATTGAAGTGACCAGTTGTAAAATATTGCAATGGTTTAAATAGGAGTTTGGACGTGAGTTCGAATATTTTTCTAATAAAACAGTTCAAAAATAACGTTCCTACCTAATTCGACGCACACACGTTAGATGACGTTCCTGACCCGGCCAACCTGTTTACCCCAGCTGACCCGTTTTCCTGTGTGCCCCTGCTACCACGTTTCAACCTACAAAATTTCATATTACAACCTGTCATAGTTCATTTTAACTCATCTATAGTGTATACAACCAATTAGAAATAGCAGTGACGACAAAGTTCAAGTGCACATAAAATAGACACAAAAGAATATGATCAAGAGACGTGTACCTGAGAAAGAAACATACCCTTTCAAACCTTAGGTTTGGCGTGACATCGTAATCTTAAACAAAACAAAGAACCACAACATACAAACAAAACAAAACCCCTTATTAGTAAAATAAAAATGAATCGTTACAGTTAACATAGATCAATATTCAATAACCCATCCGCCCATCAACAAAACAAAACTACCTTTTCATAAATGGTATCAAATCATAAAATTAAAAAATAATAATAAAAAAAAAAAAGTTAAGAATGATATTATTACAAAACTTACATAACCTATAATTTCCTAATCCACACTCACAATCATCCATCTGAGCTACGCTAACACACACAAACAGTTAAGGTGGTCATGGGTGGCTTTTTTTTAGCCTCCTGCGTTAAACGGAACTTGGGGAGGTTAGAGATCGGTGTGGTTTTTTTTCTTGGTGAGTTTACTATACGGAAGAATTAAATGAGGAGAATAGGTTTCCAGAATGGCATGAAACAAAACCTTTACATCATCGTGCAAGACAACCTGAGCATTTAAGACCATAATTAATTAATAAAATCAACAATCTCAATTAAATCAAAAGTACCTCACCTGGAAGAAGCTGATATTTTCCGGTCGTGCGTGAGTGTGGGTGTTTCGCTGTGTGTCAATTAACTTTTGGTGATAATTCCTTGAAGTTGATAATTCACGTAACTCTGTTTATAGCAGATCTTCACGATTTTTTTTTTTTTTAGCTTTTATTATTATATTTTTGATAAGGCTTAATCCAGCCGGAAAAGCTGTGTGCGCGTGAATTGAGATTTGGGAATCTTGAAGATAGATAGTAGTAGGTGGGTTTTGATTGTAATTCTAGATGCAGCTGTGATTCTATTTCTTTTTGTTTTACTTTGTTCTTGATATAGAGTTAGGAAGTTTCTAGCCAAGAAGAAAGTAGAGACGTGTTACTTGGAGATTGCTCTAGTACAACAAAGTTGTTGTAGCATGTGTATTATCTGACACGTTTTGTACATGTAATGTATTGAGAGGGTGAACGAGAAACATGAAACACACTTCACCAATGTTAGTTTGTCACATCTTTTTTTTTGCCATTTTGTATACAAAGCCAATGGACCAATTAAATGGTGACAACATGCCATGTATCAATACATTTTGTATACACCCCACAAATGGTGGTTAGTATATATTATAATAAAACATATATGTTGTCGTTATTTGTAAATATTATTATTATTATTATTATTTTTATTATTATTATTATTATTATTATTTATAAACATCACTTGAAATTTATTATTATTATTATTATTATTATTATTATTATTATTATTATTATTATTATTATTATTATTTTTAATAACACTTTTATTAAAACTCATAGGATTACAATAAATTAGTGGGAAGCCGAGAAACCAACTGGGCCCCACACCTCTAACAATGGTAAAACCAATCCTATTAAAAAATGTATTAAATTATTATTATATATTAAATTAATGTATATACATTACAAATATCAAAATAAAAACGTGAGTTACTGTTTAAATGAACAAAAGAGATTATACATATATACAAACGACTCATGTTATTCCTCTTTTTGAGATTAAGTAAGAATGTTTGGAAAAGTACCTTTTATTATTATCCACGTTTAATTGCCACTCATGTTATACCTCTTTATAAGTTCAACCTACGTACAAGGGTATAAAAATTCAATGCAACTATAATTATTATTAACCGGAATATAAATATCAAAATGCAGACACAACCTTATGAGTTACTGTGAAATGAAAGTAAATACACGAAATCATACAAAATTCTATCCAATTTTTTTCAAGGGTCATTACATCCTATTAACCACACACAATGTTTTAAACAAGATACCACTTGTTAAATTAAAAAAAGAGTAAATTGCACAAATGGTCCCGTGGTTTGCCCAAATTCGCTTTAGTCCCTAAGTTTACGAAAGTGTGGTGCCTCCTGTATGGAAACTTTGGTTCCGTTTTCCCCACGACCAAATTGAAATGGTGAAATACCCTCGTCTTCATTCCCTTTGAATTTCGGGACGAAATCAGAATTGAGCAAACCACAGGGACCATTTATTTTTTTTCGAAAATAATTTTTTTTTTTCAAAAAAAAAGTTTCGAAAATAATTTTTTCCAAAAATAATTTTTTTTCGAAAGTTCTGAAACAAATATGAAAAGTCACAAATACAAAATATTTCGAAAAATTTGAAGAGAGATCGGTTGAACAAAGACAAACACACTATGCGTATGAATATGAAATGTTTATGCGTAAGAGTGAATGAGTGAATTGAACAACCAACCCTCCAGTGAGGGTTATCTGAGAAGATTTATAGAGGCGAGGAGCTGAGGCAACACACAGACTCTTCCCTGCTATGGCTGGGCGAGGCTCGTAGTGCTTTCTACATAAGCCTTGGCATGATTAATAACATAAAAGCCATATTAAGTTAACTATTACATATGAATCACTAACACTTGAAATAAAGTTTAGGAGTGATTCCAACAAATTTTTTTACTCAAATTTGCGAAAAAATTCCAATTTTTTTTTGGAAACTTTTTTCAAAATGTTGAAATAATACAAAAACAAACAAAAACGTAAGAAAAACAAACAAAATGTAAGAAACACAGGCAAAAATGTAAAAAAATGAGAAAAACAGACAAAAACGAATAAAAATAGACAAAACGTAAGAAAAATGGATAAAACGGACAAAAATCTAAAAAAGTGTAAGAAAACGATAAAAGTGTAACAAAAATCAAAATTTTTTTCGAAAAAAATTATTTTCGGAAAAAAATAAATGGTCCACATGGTTTGCTCAAATGCGATTTCGTCCCTGAAATTCAAAGGGGTGAAGAGGAGGTATTTCATCATTTCAATTTGGTCGGGGACGAAAATGAACTCAACTTTTCCTCTCGGGAGGCCACCTGCACTTTCGAAAACTCGGGACGAAATCGCAATTGAGCAAACCAGGGGACCATTTGTGCAATTTACTCTTAAAAAAAAAATAAAAAAAAAAATAATCATAATAATAAAAATCAGCCTTTGCACCATGTCAATTACAAAAAGTCAAATCATTCGTCTAACAAAAATCTATACATGATATTAATCAATATTTATATATAATGAAATGTTTATGTAAAAACACACACGTGAACGGATATTATAACTATATAAGTATAAAAGATTTTACATAATGTTATATAAATTTCTTATTTAACAACTTCATATATGAAGGTAGACATTTTTTACTATGCCAAGATAAAAACTTACAAGATAGAATTTTACATTAATAGCCAATTGTATTATTAAAATTAGAAAATATATAATTTATATGCACAAATAATTAAAATTTAAATATATTATGGATTAAGTCACAATGTTATATATTAAAATTCGAGAATATATAAATTTGTATATGCAAATACTTAAAATTTAAATGTATTGTGAAGATCTACACCAAAACTCATGCGTGCACAGCTGGAGCGGAGCTAGAAATTTTGCTCAAAGGATCACACTTTAATAATTTGAAAACTACCTTACAAATTAGTTTTTAGAAGGGCAAATTACAGGAAAAAAAATTATATATTTTAAAAAATTTACATTATAATTTTTTTCGCTAAAAACACACGTAATGTTTATAACCCCTCTTGTCTCCACCACTGGCTGCACAGTGTTATATAACTAGTAGTCATAGCACCACTGACGCCATGATAACACCAAGCTTAATGCTCTGGCACCAGTTTAAAGTGTAAAGTAAAATGTTACACCTCTAATAATCCGCTAGATTTTACTGGACATCAAAGAATTAAGGTTCAAGGAACCGATCAACTTATCATAAATGGTTCCCATTTTTCACGGAAGCTTCTAGACGTTTACGTAAGTTGTGATGGTAAAAATTGAAACAAAAAAGAAAATAAAAAGAATTTGGTTTTATGGAAATAAGTGTTTGTATTTTTAAACACGTCATAGACTGGTCACTTATTAGTTCAAGTTAAGTAGTAAAGTCTTAAAAGTAATACTTCATCCCTTTCATGTTTATTGTCCATATTTTTTTTTTTTACAGATATCTCAAATTAATTGTTCATTTTTTATTTTAGTAAGAAAAAAAAATTAATAGAAAATATTCTATTTAAGTGGTTAAAAATATAGTGTTCTCACATTTATTAAAATTTGTTATTCTAAGTAATACGTTAATCGAGTCTTTGAAGGTAATGCATATTTTATTCTAGGTAGATCTTAACATATATTGACCCTATTGATTTCACTAGACCCTTTTGGTATGTAACGTTTCATCTCATCAAATATTGCATCATTTCGCTTTAAAAATATTATCATCTCTAGTCTTAAAAGATCACTTTTATTTTTTTATTTAAATTATTTTCTAATCATTTTTTCATTGGCAAAAATGCATTTTTAGGTGTTTAGACTTTAGACCAATAATAAGATAGTTGTCTCGGTTACAAAATCATATATCCATCCAGAGCGGACCTAAAGGTGGTTTGTCGTCACCACTCTACCTTGCGTCATCACCATTATGGGTGTGCCATCCACCGCGTGTGGTGGTATCATTTTTATCGTGGTTCGGTAGTGCAGACAATCTAACGAAAAACACTATTTTTTTTTGTGTACGAATGTGTGTGGAGTATATTATGAGTTATGTTTGTGTTAAGTGATGTTCCTTATGAATTTAGTTAGGTGGTTCTCAAAGGGCTAGGTGAAGGAGTGACAAATAACACGTTATTCGTTCGTCACATCAACATCACATCATCAGCCACCCACTAAGACACAAACTTCTAAAATACCCTCCCAACAAAAAATCCGATAACATGTTATTGGTACAAACACATTTATTTATTTTTTATAATTTTATTAATTTATACAAACACATTTTAAATTAAAACTCAAATACGATATATTAAAAATACGATACGATTACAAATACGATACAGATACAACAAATATATAAAAACTACGATACTAAAAACACATAAAAACTAAAAAGTACGATACTACAAATATTAAAAATACGATACAACAAACAAAAAGACTCTTGGTCTAGTGGGTGGGGACATGTTCCTCAAGCAAGAGGTCAAGGGTTCAAATCCCATTCATGGCACATTTGTTTACATATTTATTTTTTTTTACCCAAAAAAAAAAATACGATACAACACGAAAAATTTAAGAACTACGATACGACAGATAATAAAAACTGCAATACGAAAAATACTAATTTGAGCCCGAGCCCGTGCCAAAAGTCGTGCTCGGATATCTTTTTTGATTTTTTTCAATACCCGCCGCATCTTCCGGAATCATCCCCTCGGTGCTAAAATTAAGAAACTTTAATTCTCCGAATTTCTTTTGAGTTTTAGTATAATCAAGTTTTTTTTGCACGTTCTTGTCGCAACTCCTCTTGGACTATTTCCTTGAAAGCTTCTGTGCTAGACGAATAATCCGCCAAACGCATAGAGTCCGTTTTTTGACTCTTGGAAGGCCTTGGCTTGCCGGGAGTACGTGGTATTGTATCATCTCGAAATAGCTCGTTCGGTTCTTGAACTTCCGCGGCCGTACAAACGCATTTTGTTAAGTAGCCAATTGTGACATTTTTGAAGATAAAATAGAAGTGTATGTGGAAAATTTGTTAAATTATGATTTGGGTTGAATGTATGAAAAATGTTTTAATTAAAAGTGAGTATTTATAAATGAATAATGGGTTTTTTTGCCGTTTATAGCCGTTGGCTAACGTTTACAATTTGAGAAAAAAGGACGAATGGTGTATGTGATTCGGATGGCTTAGTGCCGAACAGCTGACGGATGGCGGGATAAATAATGCAGTACAAAGCGCCATTGGTCCGTGGCTTAAAAGAAGAAGAAAAACAAAGGAAAAACAAACATTCTTCCGTTGAATTATCCACAGTTTAAGTAACATACTGAAATGAAAGGTGTGTGAAACCGTGATACAATCCAAACTTTGAAGACATACATGGCCACCCACGTGAAGCAAAAATCGACTTAAAAATAGTAAATAAAATTTGACAAATAGAGTTGAAATTAATGATTACCAAATATTCATGGGGTGCATCAAAAAATTACTGTTCTTAAATGCACAAACAACTCATCTCATTACCAAGTGCAGGAAAACCTACAAACTTATACAAAAGGACAAAACAAACAGTAAAAGTGTAAAACACTATAAACTAAAATTGAATCAAGCTTTATGTACATTCTACGCGTATATAAAAATGAATTTTTGCATCACTATGACGACAATGACGATGTATTTCAAAGTTCAAACTAGATAAGTAATCTCATGGCGACGAGTTTTTTTTAAAAAGGATTATTATTTCACCTAACAATTATATCACCATGTCGATTTTTTTTTTTTATTTTTTTATTTTTTCTTACAAAAGTTTAGCTAATTACGAGACAAAACTTGATTGGTTTTGGGCTCCTAGTTAAGTAACCAAATTCTTACTTATAGCATCCACAATACAAATATGTCGATTTCTCCTATTCTTACTATTGTGGAGGTAAAACTCATTCAATGCTTGAATAGTTGAATGGATGTCAACCGATCGAATACGCGTAACTTCATAGGGGACCCTTTCAAGTCTCAATTACTCGTAGAAATTAAATTCGACCAGACATTTTCGATCTATTCTCTCGCTTGCTTTATAATTTTTGAGCAAATAATTATAAGAAGCAAGCTGAGATGTCATGGCTATTAATGATGATCCAACCGAAAATTTAAGTGAGTGACAGACGCCTTAGTTATAAAACAAAAATAAAAAGCTTTTTTATTTGGACTACGATAAAAAAATAAATAAATAAATAAATAAATAAATCGAGATGAATAAGAGTACACGGTGTAATAGTTATAGGTTTGTTATAGAGTATTTTTGGTACTTATAACAATGCTACATCACCATGTGCATTATAGGTGCATTTGATAAGTGCATAAAGAAAGTTATCGGTATTGTCGAGTGAGTGATTTTTTTATTATTATTTTTATTTTAATATGATTGTTATAGCGTAAATCTTATGTGACATATGGATAACCCTCCCTGTAACATGCATTGCATATTTTTTAAAGAAATAATTGAGTATCCAGGATTGTAGTAAGTGGATATAATATAATGTTACTCCATTCGGAGAAAACAAAAACAAAGCTCGTTGACATAAGATTACTTGCTTGGTGAATTTGAAAATGATGTTTTCCTGTGACTTTCAAGAAAATGCCAAGAGGTTGCAGTTAAGAAAAATCTTGAAAATGAGCCAGCTTTTTAGAAAATCTAAAGTTCTAAACTACATTATGTTCGTTAATCTGTTTATTTATTGTTCATGATATCATTTGTGTTCCAATACATACGTTTATGAATTTTATAAAACAACACAGACCAAAGGTCTCACACAAATAAAGGATCAAGAATTAATTAACGAGTTGGTACTTAATTAAAACTAAGGTGGTGTTTGAATGCAACTTAATTGACTTAATATGAAAAAACTTAATTTATTAATAATATAAAAAGGTGTTTGTTTTTCACTTAATCAAAATAAATGACTTAAAATAATAAGTGATGCAAGTGAGGTCATACACATTAAGTCATTTGTTAATTAACATGACTTAATGAAAAAATTAAACAAACAAGCCCTAAGAGTATGTTGAAACTCGCAAGGGTCACCACTGACCACAACGAGCACCGGGCAGCACCTCAAAGTCGAGCAAAAATATCCCCGGCCACTACATATGCTCTAGGGGACTAAAGGAGTCGTACTAATATCCAATGATTTCCTTGTTTTTTCATTTGACCTTATTAACTTTTAAATACCCCCTCCATCCAATTTTATCGTCTGAAACCATATAAATTACTTCTAGCTCTAACCTTTATGCGATAAAGGCAATATTTCATTAGAAACATATCCTTTTTATCATTGCATTTGAGTATTTGACATATTATTTAGTAGTAAGCTTAAACTTGTAATCATACCATCAATTTCTTTACATTAAAAGGCTATTTAAAACCAACCAAAATATGGTGTAGTAACATGGACAACATTTTAAGACTGGAAGAAGTAATTAGTTTTAACATTATTATTTGACTTTTATACATTGTTAATCTTAGAAACACTTGTACCTTGTTGATGTGATTATTCTATTCCTAATTTAACTTAAAAGAGCCTCTAATATATTTGTAAGACTAGTTTTATGGCCACCATATATAGGGTGTTCATAGGCGGTTCGATTCGGTTAGTTGGAAAATTTAAACTATCCATCGCGGGCGGTAATTAATTTTACTACCCGAAATCGACCGTCTTAAGCGGATAACGGACAAACGGTACCGAATGAGCGATTACCCGTGGTTGGTCACGGTTAACCATTTTAAACGTTTATTCGAGTTTAACCGTATAAACAATAACATGTTCTAGAATGTAAAATGTCATTTTGTTAAAATTAAATGACATTTAATAGATAATAGTCACACAAAAGTTATCCCGTTAGAGTAATTGCATTCAAATATCATACATAATCATTTAACAAAATAATAGTTATTCGGACGTCTATATATGGCGATCACATTTATCAACTTTCACGCATAAATGTTTAGAAATGTTTACATTATGAGCAAAAAGGCGTTATACAATAAAATAGTGCAATAATATAATTAATACTTTTACGATTTTTGAGTATTTAGTTAAAAACCTTCATGTATTAAGCACGGTTCGGTTCGGTTAACGCGGATATCAAAAAATAAAAACCGAAACCGAACCGTGATAAGCGGGTTTTTTCGGTTTCGGTTTTTTCCGGTTTTGGTTTCTTCGGTTTCGGGTTTTTTCGGTTTCGGATTGAGCGGTTCGGCTCGGTTCGTCGGTTTCTCGGATTTTTTGAACACCCCTAACCATATATTATCACTATGTTTACATTAACATCACATCATTATTCAACACACCACCACTAGCACCATCTTTTACCATATATGATACGATTAGGTATCGATAGTTGCACCCTTCAAGCGTGTGCAGGCTCCTTAAGAAGTAGAATAAGAATAAGAGAGTTTGTTGACAGTAAAACCTGGAACTTTCATTCATAATAATCGAGTATAAATACTAGTTATGGGATAATCCCATATTGACTCAAATACTTATCCTATTACGACTCCAACACATATCCTAAACAATGACTCAATGATACTTATCCTAACACAACTCGATTATGACTCAACTGTAAAATAAGATAGTTATCCCACGACATAATCCTTATGCCGCAGGGAGTAGATGCGACCCGTTTGGGTCGATTCTTTTCAATGCAGATGTATCATTCTCCTCTCCTTCAACAATCACCTTGTCCTCGAGGTGGTAAGATGGATAAGTAGCTTGAAACTCACCAACCATTCCCATGTTGCTTCCTCCGGTGAACTCCCTCCATTGGACAAGAACTTGGCGTGTTGGCACCCCATTTTGTAAAATTACACGCGAATCACAAATAGCCAAAGGTTGCTCCTTTGGATGTCCTTCGTGCTTCTTGAGCAAATTCGCATCACCTCATGACCACTTCACGAAAAGGTTTGAGGATCGACACATGAAATACCGGGTGGATCTTACTGGTAGGAGGGAGAGCAAGTCGATATGCCACCTTTCCTATACACTCTAGTACTTCAAAAGGTCCATAATAACGCTTGGCTAATTTGTTAGAAAGGCGCTTAGCTAAAGTAATTTGTCGGTAAGGTTGCAATTTAACAAGCACCCTATCTCCTGTATGAAACTCAACGTCACGCCTTTTTCGATTAGCCTTCATTTCCATGCGATGTCTAGCAGCTACTAAATTATGCTTGAGTTGACGTAATAAAGCATCTCGTTCCACCAATAATTCATCAATGGCAGCCACTTTTGACGAACCCGGCGGATATGGAATAACCGAGGGCGGCAACTTCCCGTACAAAGCTTGATACGGGGTCATCTTGATACTACTATGAAAGCTGGTATTATAACTGAATTCGGCCCAAGGCAAAAAACGTACCCAATGTTGAGGCCGATCCGACACCATTGCTCTTAAATATTGCTCGAGTCCACGGTTCACAACCTCCGTTTGGCCATCCGTTTGAGGATGATAAGCCGTGCTATGATTTAACTTTGTACCACTAGCATCAAATAATTGCTTCCAAAACTTACTCAGAAAACGGGTCACGATCGGATACAATGGTCTTGGGAAAACCATGATGCTTAACAACGATTTCCATGAATAACTCGGCTACCTTGGGCGTTAAAACTAGTAGGCAGCGTTCAAGTGTGCATACTTAGAGAACCGATCCACAACCACCAAAATAACCGTCAACCCTTTAGAGACGGGCAACCCGTAATGAAGTCCATGGACACGTCTTCCCAAACCGCCATTGGAATAGGTAACGGTTGCAATAGCCATCTGGTTGCTGCGTCAAATACTTAGTCTGGCGACACGAGACATTGTTTGATAAAACCTCGACCGATTTTCTCATGCCTTTCCAATAAAATAAACCGGATAATCCCACCAACATTTTCTTCAGACCCCATGCCCTAAGACTTGACGTGTTGTGGAATTCGGATAAAGCAAATCCTTAAGTTTAGACTCGGCCCGATATAATAACGATCCGATAAAGTAGCGACCTTGCTCCGTCGAAATCCATCAAGTTGCTCCTCGATCTAATTTACGATGTAAGCGGCGCAATTCTTCCAAGGTCTCATTTTCTTTTCTTAATTCATTAACTAATCCTATCATGGCCGACTCATAGCCATGAATGCATGATGATCCCTTCATCCTCTTCGTCAAGACGAGATAAGGCATCCGCCACCGATTCAATACTCACGGCTTGTACTGATTACAAAATCAAACCCCATGAGCTTTCACATAGTTCGTTGAAGAGGCGCCTGGATAACTTTGTTGCATAAGTTCCTTAATACTCTTATGGTCGGTGCGAATCGTGAAACAACGACCAATTAAGTATTGTCGCCATTTGTAGACGGCCTCACGATGGCAAACAATTCTTTCGGTAAGTAGCGACAATGTGCATCGCGCCCCAATTTTCGGTTAAAGAAACTAAGAGGTCGCCTTTTTGTAATAAACAGCCCCAATACCTTGATGACGCATCCGCTTCAATAATAAAGGTATCATTAAAATTTGGAAGACCCAAGATCGGCGCATGAGATAACTGATGCTTGAGGGCCTCAAAAGCCGAGGCCTCAGCCGTACCCCACTTAAATCCATCCTTTTGAAGTAGGCTGGATAATGGTGCCGCCACCGAAGCATAATCCTTAATAAACCGGCGATAATACCCTGCTAGACCCAAAAATTCCCTCACTTGCCGTTGCGTTTTAGGTGTTGGCCACTCTACTATTGCCGCGACCTTTTAGGATCCATCTCAACTCCACGTCCCGATATAATGTGCCCCAGTATTCGAGTGTTGAGGCTCCAAATACACATTTCGATTGCTTAACAAAAATTGATGGTCATGTAAACATTGAAACACACATCGTAAATGCTCCAAATGCTCGATGGCGTGGCACTATAAATCAATATATCATCAAAAACACAATCACAAATTTACGCAATAGGAGAGAATAACCGGTTCATAGTTGCTTGAAAAGTAGACGGGCGTTGGTAAGCCCAAACGGCATTACAAAACTCGTAATGACCATCATGTGTACGAAAAGCGGTCTTGTACACATCCCGTTCATGAACACGTAGTTGATGATATCCTGCCCGTAAATCCAGTTTGGTGAAGATAACCGCACCCCCCAACTCGTCAAACATCTCATCGGCTGTAGGAATTGGAAACTTATCTTTAACTGTGACCGAATTAAGTGCCCGGTAATCCACACAAAAACGGTAACTTCCATCCTTCTTTTTCACTAATAACACAGGAGAGGAAAAAGGACTTTGGCTAAAACGAATAATTCTCTGGCTTAACATCTCATTAACCAACTTTTCCATCTCATTCTTTTGGTAATGAGGATAACGATAGGGTCGAACATTCACAGGTTTGGTATTTGGATATAAATGAATACGATGATCAATAAGGCGATGGGGAGGTAAAGTGGTGGGTACCGAAAGAGGGACTCAAAGTGGCGTACCGGTGGTCGATTTCGGAGGCGTGGATGTCTCGGTCTTTAGCAGTGTATCCGCGTGCGCCTCATCAGCTACTGTCATGCCATGAAGTTCATATACCCCATAAATCTCATCAGTGTCCAACAATACCTGCATACGATGTAAACTCATACGTTTTAAACGAAGGGACTCGTCCCCTTGCAACGTGTGCTTGTGTCCATCAAGAGAGAATTCCATTGTTTGCTGTGCGTAATCGTGTGTTACTTTTCCCAACTTTTGCAGCCATTGTATGCCCAACACAACATCAGGCCCCTTCATGGGAAGTACATACAGAGCCACTTCCACCGAGTGTCCTTGCATCTCTAACATTACTTGAGAACAGACGTTTTCACACAATAATGTAGCCCCACTACCGATGTATACTTTAAAAGGTCTGGTCGATCTAACTAGTAACCGCATTCGTTCGACCACACCTGGTTGAACAAAATTATGAGTGCTCCCATTATCAATAAGCACATGAACACGCCCGTACTAATTGTTCCCCATAAGCGGGTGAACGCGACTCCCATGTCCAACCAAGGAATTCAAAATGGAGATATCCCCACTCTCCACACCTTGCTCGCTTCCAGCTGGTTCCTCATGATCGACGGCATCATCTTCATCGACCATGAGCAACAAAATTTTCGGGACACTTATGCCCTCGTACCCATTTATTATCGCAATTAAAACATAACCCTTTATTAAGACGCTCACGTCGTTCGGTGGCGAGATCCACTTAATAGGAGTGGTTTCGCTCTGAATTAACACCATCTTTAGTAGGCGTGAGCAACAAGGGTGGTTTAGTGTTTTCAGACGGTGCTCCAAAAGCGTGTAGTCGTCTTTGTTAGAGTTTGTGATGCACTTGTAGTTCTTTGAACTACGAGTTGGTGAGTTTACACCTGTTCATCCAACGCGCTTACGTAACACGAGCTAAAGAAAACGCATCACCAAGAGATGTTGGTTTCGATACCAACAGATTCTACCGCAACGCGGGTTTAAGTCCCGATATATAAAACGAAATCAACAAGCTTTCGGATATATTAGTGACACGATTCATTAATTTTTCAAACTCACTTTGATAGTGAGCCATCATTCTGTTTGTAATGACTTGGATAATGCTCCTCGAGGATCTTCATATTTGCATGGCCCAAAACGGTTTTACACTCTCCAAAAGCCATCCCAATTGTTGATTAGCGGTTACGAGTCATCCAGCGGAACCACTCCGCGCGTCTCCTCGAGGTTAAATCCCACAACCCTCACCGTTGATCGGCCGGCGTGTCAAGAGAGAAAAGTACTCATTGATCGAAAAATCCAACTTTCGGATCGGTTCCAGAAAACTTCGGTACATCCAATCGCATAGCACGTGGTATTTGTAACACTGTATCACCACCTCCTTGTCGTGCTAATTTTGCAGCTTGTAACTCAGCTGTTAATCCAGCTATTTGCGCGTGCAACTCAAAGATGCAACGCGATCGATTGTTGCTCAAGAGCAAAGCGAATTTGTTGTTCGTTCATGGCAATGAAAGCACCAGTTGATACGATTAGGTATCGATAGTTTGCACCCTTCAAGCGTGTGCAGGCTCCTTAAGAAGTAGAATAAGAATAAGAGAGTTTGTTGACAAGAAACACGGAACTTTCATTCATAATAATCGAGTATAAATACTAGTTATGGGATAATCCCATATTGACTCAAATACTTATCCTATTACGACTCCAACACATATCCTAAACAATGACTCAATGATACTTATCCTAACACAACTCGATTATGACTCAACTGTAAAATAAGATAGTTATCCCACGACATAATCCTTATGCCACAAGGAGTAGATGCGACCGTTTGGGTCGATTCTTTTCTGGTGCAGATTCTGGTACAGATGTATCAATATATGGTCCCAAAAAAAATCACTTTACACAAACATGCTCTACAATATTTGTGACACTGACTTAAAAAAAGAAAAAAGAAAAAAAGTGGTAAAAACAGCCAGTACATGCGAAGGTGATGCACAAGTAAAAATATCATGTTTTATGAGAAATTACTGATGATCGATAATGTGAAGGTGATGCTTCACCTACAAACCGAGTGGGTATGATAAGGCAATAAATGGATAACGAATTTTCAGTGGCTAGTATGAATGATGACGTATTCCTACTGACGTCATTCACGTATATATTTTGAATATCTTGTCACCTTACAAAGCACATGTGTTTATATATAAACATCCAACTTCGTTGCAATACATCTGAAACAAATATTTTTCGGTTGAAAACAGTAGCCTAAAATGGAGAAAAAAATTAATATTCTGGTAGAAGCCCTAACTAATGGTAAAAATTCTGCAAAAAGGTTGCAAAATCTGCTTAGTCGAAATGATCTAAATACTGATGAAATTGTTTCCATCGATGATTTAGTAATGGACATAACAAAATCTTTTGTTGATGGTCTCTCGGTGTTGAGTTCTTGCGGTTCCACCGACCCGGAACCACAAGAAATTGAGGAGACACCGCCGCCGTTAGCGAAACAAGGGCGAGGTCAGTACAAGAGAAGGTAAACACAAGATTCTTGCAATGTATAAGCAATGCAAGTAAAAAGTATGTTTTATAGATGCATAATTGATTGCATGATTAAACGTTTTCAGAACAAGCATGGATTCAAGGGTAAAAGTCAGTGATACACCGGAAGATGGTTATCAATGGAGAAAATATGGGCAGAAGGAGATTCTCAATTCTAAATTTCCAAGGTGAACTTATTTACTAACCTAGTTAAGTTTTCATATCCTTTTAAGTTTGTCTGTGATAAGTATATTACTAATTAGTAGTACTTCATTAAAATCACGTATGGTTTATGATGTAACAATATTGCAAGCTGTAACTACAAGTTAACATATCATTAGATTTATCAGAAAGTTTATAATGGCATATGATTAAACAACTTAAACATCTCATATAGGATGATTGCTTTTGCTTACATTGACACCAAACTATCAACAACCTTTTAGTTAGACAAACACTTCATTTACCACAACTATCTTGTGTTTTACCACTGTTGTTAAGATCAAGATCTTAATATATATTTGGGTTTTAAGATTTTCTTTAATAAAACATGTCATTACTTCATAGGATCTCTTCAGGAATTGATTGACATTTGCATAAGATTACGATTTAAGCAAAAGATTAGAACTTCCCGGTTCAGTTAGATGATGTTTACTTCAGATTAATAGATTAACCAGTCCCAAAGGAGTGACTTGTGTACTGCCAAATCAACAAGTTAACCAGTTAAGTGTCGTATACGTCTAGATATATCAATCTGAGGATCTCAACGTATTTTGGAGGATCTCCAAGCAGTGACGGTGAACGTCCTGTGCAAGTGAGGTGGATGCACAGGGCCACCAATTCTACGGGGCCTCCCTTTTATATATTATCAAGTTGCAAAGTCATCGGTTAAGTTTATTGAACAATATTATGTGATCACAACCAAATTACAAGATTAAGAACACATCAACTGGCGATTGCCTGTTTGAGAATGAAAAAATCGACAATTCTTTGTTTTTTACATTAGATTCATCAAACATAAGCTAGGGCCTACTCATCGTTACCACATAGGGCCTCCGAAATCCATTGGACGGCCGTGTCTCCAAGTATTTTGGAAGGCCCCTTGCCTTCGCCATGACTTTTGTAATATACTAATTATTTGTGATTTAGATCCTAATATCCTATTTGATCTAATTAACTATGTTTAGTTTATGCGCAATTACAGATGCTATTTCAGATGTACATACAAGCATGATCTTGGTTGCATGGCATCAAAACATGTTCAACAGTTAGAAAAGACAAACAAATTTCGCATCACATATTTTGGTCGACACACTTGCCACACGACCCCGCATAATCGCTTTGTTCCACACGACAACCATGGAGTTGTCCTTGAATTCGAAGCTTTCAAAAATCATGGTTATACAACTAACATCCCCTCAACTACCAACATCAAACGCTCACGAAAACGAAAATCTTTATCCAACAAGGTTTCATCAACTAATGATGCACGATCATCCCCTTCATTGGTTTCGGAGGATTTAATAGCCTTGGATGACTTATATCCTCATTACGAAACTCCAGGATCCGATAATGGGGGCTCTTCCCCATCCATTATCTCTGACGGTCTTATAGGGATGGATATCTTTGAAAACGAAGTTTTTTTACGTGAATTTATGGGTGATGATGTACATGATGGTATATTACTAGAATCTTTTGGGGGTCTTAATTAAGGTACAACTTGTTTTGTATAACGTAGACATGCATTATGATATGTTTTATAATCACGATCGACAAATAAGGAAACGAATGAGTATTTATTGTTTATTTGATGCTCAGTTTATCAACTCGTGTTTAGGTGAATTATATTGTACTACTTTTTATAAGGGAGGTGATTTGTAAATTCTAAAAATTGATTGACACACTTTAAATTAAAGTGTTAGAAAGGACGTGATTTAGACAATCTTAAAATTGATTGGACACACTTTAAATTAAAGTGTTTAATATTTATACCCTTCTGAGGTGAAAATGTCTAAAAATGATGTGAGGGTATAAATGTCAAAACACTATAATTTAGAGTAGGGGTGTGCACGGTTCGGTTGTTGGCTAAAACCGAAATCGAACCGAAATATTCGGTTTTTATAAAACCCATAACCGAAACCATTCGGTTTTTGGCGGTTCATTTTTTCTGGTTTTTTTATCTGTTTTTCGGTTTATAACCGCTAATATTTAGGTGTGGCCAGTTTATACCAACAAACTTGATTTCGTATAAAATTGGTTATTATTCTTTATTTTTATGTCAATATTAGGTTAGTAATGTATATCTCATAATTCTACAACTACACACTTATAGATTTAGACATACACGCAATTGAACTTACACACCGTATGATCATTGTCACATAAGTAATGATATATTGTATAGTAAACACATGCACACGAAAAACAAACATATAAACGTTAACATAAATATATTATAAGGCAAATGATTAAAAAAAGTGTCATACTTGCCACCATTTACTTTTGTGGGTAGCGAACAATTTTTTTTGCTTTTGTAGGTATTTTTTTTCAAATTCATCATTTTTAGAGTATTTTGCGAAATTTTTGGACATTTTTGTCCTCTTAGCAAATAGAAAATTTTTTTCCCAAAGAGAAAAAATGTCACATATTACCCTAAAAAGGATTAATTTGAAAGAAAAGTACCACAAAGGCAAAAACATTTGTTCGCTACCCACAAAAGCAAATGGTGACAAGTATGATACTTTTTTCAATCATTTGCCCTATATTATAAATCCACCTAAAAAATTAATATGAACTTATAAATTATACTTGTTTAGTTATTAATTTACATTATATTATTTATGCACTATTATATAATAAATCAGTTCGGTTCAATTTTATGGTTCGGTTTTTGGACAAAAACCGAAACCGAACCGAAACTTTCGGTTTTTGAAAAAGTAAAAAACCGAACCATCGGTTTTTAGTTTTGGTCGGTTTTTTCGGTTCGGTTTTTTCAGTTTTTGGTTCGATTTTGGTTTTTTTCGGTTTTTTTTGCTCACCCCTAATTTAGAGCGTGCAAATTAATTTGAAGAGTGTGCAAATCACCTCCCTTACAGAAATGGTGAAAATTTATTGCATTATTTCCTGAGTTACAAAGACTAACGTACATATATATATATCCTTTTTTGGTAAAGGGTATTTCATCCAGTAAAGTATATTACCAAAAAATGTTTAAGTACAACGAAATGTGGTGAGGTACTACATTAACCGCAAACAATCTCTTAACACAACCACTAAATCATTTATGACAGGCTATAAACGAAAACTAGCTACAACCAACTAGACAACCAAACCAAAAACCAGCATAAAAAGATACAATTTATGCAAAAAAATAATATAAAACAACCTAGTTAAGACAGAAAGCTTGAATTCCAGCAGCCTTTAATTTTGCAGGAGAGAGGCCAAAATCATCATCATCATTATAATTGTTGCCATCACCCGTATCCATTTTCCATTGCTTATAAAGACTATGCCCCTACCTCCACTTTCATAATACAACGTCCCAATGTGATCGTAAAAAACTTCTTCATCATTGCTATCAGAAACTACCACATTGCCCACTTTAGAGAATAGGTTACCCACCTTAGTTGAAGAATCAACCTTTTTAAAAGGTTTAACATCATCATTCACAAGAGTAGCTTTCCCATCAATAATAAGCTTTTCAAGCTTCACAATTTTCTCAACAATAGGAGTGTTCTTCAAAGGCGATGGAAAAGTAGTTTTGGAAGAACTAGGAATAACTTCAGGTGTACAAGTACTGCCAATCACAGGTTCTAAAACCGAATCTTGCTCCGTAAACACATCAAAACTGTTCTTCAAATCAATAAGGTTGATATCATCCACCAAATTATTATTCTTACCTTGTAGATCCCGGAAGGAGCCATACTACTAGAAGGATCAGTAGTAGGTTTGTTATTGGAAGTAGACCCTACATTAACCGTTGGTGAACCTGTATTCGACTGGAACGTCGATGCTCCTTCATTCTTTGGCTTAGTAACCGACCTATAGTAATACGAAACCTTAGGCTTTTGAAAACAAATCCCATCAATCTGGCGATTAGTACCTTGAAGCTTACCTTTACCTTTCTTTTTATTAGCTTCAACGAAACTCTCTTCATCAACCAACGATTTATCTTTCACAACCGGATTAACTCTCATAGGACATCCATCATCATTATGATCAAATACTTTACAAGTCTCACATCTAGGCAGCTTCCATTCATATTCAATATCAATTTTTTCCAATGAATGACCTAACCAATTAGGGTAGGGGATAGCAACCATAAGAGATTCAAGTAAAGCTTCCTTTGATGACACTTCCACAAGGGCCCTATCATAGGAATTACGACCCCACGACTTAAGGCACGTCGTACTCGTGTATGAATCAAGAATGATAGGACGACCAATTTGTGTTGTAATCAAACTAAGACCTACCTCAGAATACGCAACAACCGGAATATTATGGAGTTTAACCCAAATAGGAGCTAAAGTTATATCATGTTTTGTATGTTTAGTTTTCGAAGTCCAAATATTCAAAAAGATAGGCACTAATCGTATCAACCATGGACCTTCTTCCAACACCCTTTCCATACCCTCTTTGGTTTCAAATTGGAACAGAAAAAAACCATTATTTAGCATAACCCTTTGTAAACCAAACTTTTCCCATGTATTTCTAACATAATTTTCACCATCGTAAAGGCGTAGTCTCTTACCAATGAAATAACCGTACATAGTATTAGCGAATCTAGAGCTTGCCTCATTGACAGCTTCCAAAGGAATTGTGACATTAGCACCAGCGACACAATTTTCGTTTCTCATCTCCGAAATCTTAATGGTCTTCTTGGGTGTTTTATCCTTAAATATATCCGTAAAAGATAAAGGAGTAGAACCTGATTGAATCCCCATTTTTTACACATTCGCATCACTAGTACTAGGGCCAGCCTTGCCATCATTACTCAACAAACTGGATTTGACATTGATCGGATCAGCCTTAAGATTTTCAGTCGATCCCTTATTAACCCCATCATCATTACAACCTTTGTCATTCGAACCGAATGAAACACTAGTAACAATAGCACTATGCATCATACAGATCGACAGAATAAAACACTAAAAAATAAGAACCACGAAACCCTAAAGCTCACACACAATCGACATAAACAACAGCAGCAAATCAAAACGATTAAGGAGAATAAACAAAACGAAACCCTAAAAAGGGTTACGTCACATCAAAACCTTAACCGAGTCACATAACTAGTAATAATTGATTGATACGTTTAAGAATAATAATCAGTAATGAATGAACGAGTGAAACCCTAACAAAAAGATTAAAACCCTAAATCAATCCGATCAGCATCCAGATAATAAACCTACTAAAGGGGAAGAAATCTAGAGATTAATCGACAATAGTATGAATGTTATGAGGTATGAAATCAAATATAAGCAAAAGAATCGATTGAACAAATGGGAATGAGGATGATCGTCATATTCGCCACAGAGTTTAGGGTTTTTTGATATTCTTTTAAGTGGTACTGTTTTTTGTTACATTCAAAAACGAAATACACACACACACACACACACACACACACACACACACACACACACACACACACACACATATATATATATATATATATATATATATATATATATATATATATATATATATATATATATATATATATATATATATATATATATATATATATATATATATATATATATATATATATATATATATATATATATATATATATATATATATATATATATATATATATATATATATAGTAGAGATCCGATGAGAAGTAAATTAAAATAAGAAGTGGTGAGAAGTGACCAAAACTACGCATTTGAGATGCAACGACTTGCATTAGAGCATTCTATTCATATAGATGCAACATCTTGAGTTCGAAAGTTAATTTGATGTATAGATGGTGCAAATTGATTTTCATGATTTTGCGCGTGCAGAGGAACAAAAATAAGAGAAATCATGAAATGCATCTAATATACGTATATGCATCTAATTAAAAGCTAGAAAACACACTATGGTGCGTTATAATGCATCTAAGATTATAGGGATGCATCTAATTTAGGTCGGTGCATCTCGGATTTCCGGTTATAGTTCTTCTTATTCCTTCTTATTTTAAGTAATCTTATTATTTGATCCTAACTCTATATATATATAGAGTTAGGATCAAATTGAGAAAGTTTTTACTTTGAGAAGATTGAGAAGGTTTTCAGAAACGATAGATTTTTAACTTTGATTCATGTTTTTCAAGCGTAAAACTCATGTTAATGTGATTAAAATTCAAAATGTGTAAAAAAAATTGAATCAATGTTAAAAATCTCTCGATTTTGCGATATATGTAGAATGCTGAATTATCTGTACAAATTTAATGAAACATCATCATAACTCGATTTTAACAATGATTTGGGAATCAAATTTGTGATTTATAGATTCGATTCACCATAAAATGATGTTTACTTGTGAATCAAATAAAAAACATTAATCAATTTGCTCAAACGAAGATTTCTCAATCATCTCAAAATAAAAACCTTATCACCCGCCCGATGGGCGGGCTAGTGTCATAAGATTACTTGACGAAGTATAACTGGACGTAAATAAATTGCAGACAAAAAAGTTGGAATACAAAATAAAAGTGTTCATGTATTATATGTAAAAAGAACAATGAAATGTATGAGGACATCTTAAATTAAATGGTAAAGTGATGCAGGTTTTACTAACCAGGTTTTACATTTATAGTAACTCGTCTACCTATGGCCTACCTAATGCACTAACGGGCAGTGTACCCGATCGCATGTAGTGAGGGAATGGTAAGACCGAGGTCTTCCCAAGAACAGTTGATTCCTAACTGCCTAATTAATTAAATTAGTAAAAAAATAAGTTTTAATGATATGATTGATAATATTTAAGGTGTCACTTGATCAATTGGGTTGGTTCTCGGTAAACAAGCTAATGGGAACGATAGTGATGCAATTCTTAAACCGAGATGTTCTACAAGTGGCAACAATCGATAGACTCCTTTGGTCAATTCGCCTACCCTATGGTTCTTAGAATCATCACCAAGATGAGCAGTCACCGGGGTCATTCGGCAATCTAATAGCGAGTTATTAAGAGCCGGGTTTACTATCGCAATATATGGGTTCTAAAAGTCACTAGATTCTGTTTCGGTGGGGTCAAAGTCGAGAGAACAACATTTGGTCAATTCGCCTAACCTATCGCAAAGATGCCATCACAGGAGAAGTCGGTAGCACCGTCATAAGTCCTGTTGTTCCCGGTCCCTAAGCCAAGTCATTAAGTACCGCTACATGCTAGATTTATAATAGTGAGTGCCCGACCGTTAGGAACTTAGACACTCACCCCCTAATTCTTAAGTTCATCCAAACGGTAGGTGATCAGTTGGTCAAATCGCACAAGTAGAAAGGGTCGTCAGTTGGTCATATCATACCCTTCCCGTCTCAGTCTACTCACTTAGGGTCAGTTGGTCATATCTCCTAAGCAACTAGCCTCTACCGTCATTCAAAACTACCGAAACAAGGGTAGCTACCAATAAACTATGCATGCATACACTAGAAACAATTAATAACGCAAAAGCATTAATAATAAAATAATAAAAAATAGGCCAAGACCTAATTTCCACATCTCCATAATACCCTAGTGGAATGACAAATATAATTACCATATAAAACAATAAATAAAATTAGTCAATAATTACCATAATGGTTGGCCAAGACCTAACTTAAATTTAATGACTTTGCATCTTTGCCCTTAAACTTTTATCATGTTTCACCAAGGGTCCTTGTGGTTATTATAACACATTAAATGTGTTATTACTTTGCATATTCACCCCTTGTTCGCACTTTATTATATTATATTTGGTCCCTGAATTAAATAAACTTCATATAAAATTGCCGCTTTTAGTCCCTGGACTCCGAAACTTTGCGCCCAAGTAATTAGTTACGGCATAACTAATCATCCGAGTTACGCCGTAATCCTTTGTCATCTCATACATATCCGATCCGAAATAATCTCTACGGCGTAACTAATTCCAAGTTACGTCGTAACCTTCACAAAATAATTACGACGTAACCATAATAATTGGTTACGCTTTATCCTTCAAAGCATAATATTTCTGTTGTTACATTATTAAGCAGTTACGGCGTAACCTTCACAAATAAATCATAGGCCTTAGTAAATCACTCTTCAGAACATAAATTTGGCCTTATATCTCATCTTTTCCGCTCAAACGCCTCATTTAACCTGAAATGCAATTATGAACGAATATGAACGAATTAAGTACCATATTAATACAAATGAGGCCATAAACACGGGAATTCGATATATAAAAGATTAGGCTAATTTGATGTTATCATAAAGCATGCCGAAGAATGAAAACACATTGTAAAACATATTGTGTAATATACATCGAATACAATAATGAAGCATTTGTACCGGAATTAACCTCAGCCATGATACTTAAGCTGAACCTAAGTCACACACAAACACGCGCACAAAAAAAGAAGAATTCGAAGTAAAAAAAAATAATAATAAAAAAAATAAAATATTACAGATGGAGGTGGGAGAACTCAGGCTTTGATTGAAGTAGGTTTTTCCCTAACTTGCATGCCCAAACTTTCATTCACAAGTTAATATCCATTGTACTTGTTTTCTTTTAACACCTATAACCAACAAAAATATGAACACAATAAAACAAATTGAAAAAGTTAAATTTCTTGAAATAATAACATAAAGAAATTGTGAAATTGAATACTTTAGCTATTTCGCTTTGGACGTGAAAGAAATTGTGAAATTGGACTTGTGAAAGAAATTGTGAAAGAAAGCAAAAAATATGAAGACGCATTGTTACATGAATGTGTACAGCAATTGCTAAAATCATTGAACAAAGTAAGAAAAGATAGCTTCCTAAATGTTTGGACGCAAATAATTCTAGATTACCATAGTGAAAACCTTGTAAAGTGCTTAACATAATGTGATGCTTGACTCATGCTACCCTCCATGATATCTAATCAAATCAAAAATTATATTTTAACATACACCTACTCACTCAAAGATATGTCAAAAAAGTTTATTCATATTGCGGATAGGAGTGAAAATTACAATGATCGCTTTAAAAGTAGTAATCGCTTTGTTGATTTTGATGATCGATTAATGCATCGACTTCCATACTTTTTAAAGCGTCTCCTAAAACAGGGCTACGCAAACATTTCTTTAATAAACGTAAAAGTATACTTCACCTAAAGTATTAAGTAAAATTTAGTACACACTAAAGTATTAAGTATAGTGTTACACAAATATGAAATAACACAAAGGGTCACAGACACACTAATCCCGTGGACCCGAACAACTGTTGTTGCCATCGATTTCCCGTGGAATAACTGATATGCTTCATCATCAAGTAATAAGAAGTATATGCTTCATCATTAAGTAATAAGCAGTACCTGATTCAAGAATGAGTATTAAAGTTTAAAATAGTGACAAATTCTTACCTATGAAACACTTATTTACTAATTGATAATGAGATCGGATGATATCAATTTTTCGACTTAGTGTAGTTTATGATAAATCCTTTAGTTTATTTATCACTTTAATGGAGTATTATTGTTTTTAATTTTGATGGTTGTAGGGTTATTGATGGGATGAAGATTAGGGTTGGTTGATATGATTGATTTAGGTTAATTTTGTGATTGTTGGTCTAAATGTTGATTCTGAAATTAATAATTAGACTTTGTATCAGATAGATAGATCCTAAGGGACTTTGAAACATAAAAGTTTTTTAAGGGAAAATATAATTCAAGCATGAATTTAGCATTTCTCCATAAAGCAATCTAACAACCCATAACTAACTGCAGTTAATTCCACAGTTGTAAATCTAAAAGAGGACCGACCTAGCATAGTAAGACGATGGAGGGATGTGATAGTAGTTATAATGTGCTTCTTTGCAAAATCCAGCTTTTTAATGTCACGACATATTTCACGAACCATTGTTTCACTTTGCTCACCTTGCTTTTAATTCTTTGACTTTTTACATGAGTTTACGCAAACGATAAGCCTACTTAAATAGTGTGAATCATAAAAAGATCAAGTGCATTGACTAATTTTGTATAAAAGAATCCTAATTGACAACAATACATAGAATGTAGACAGACCTTCACAGCACTTGTAGCTGCAGCCAGATCCTCCTTTGCTTTTGACCCTGAATCACTCTATCCCACGAAAACAGTAAATAGCTAATAACTCGTGCTACAATTTCCTCCAACCTTTTTGCACAAACTAATAATTAACAGGATAGAAAAACACAAGCACCTAGTAACAAAAATGTGTCTTTCGGCTGCTTCTTACTTTATGTTTTTCATTTGGTTATATACTGAATGTCTGCATGTTCTCGCAACCATTCGAGCACTTTTGCTCCCTCTAGTATCTCTTGCACCTACCAACATTCAACGAAAAGACACTAGTCAGTAAAAGATATGGTTATGTGTCATATTTGGGTCATTTTGTAACCCTATATATTAATATTTTTTAAATTAATTTTAAAATTACCTATAAGTTAACCATTTATAAACACACATCGAACAATTTTAATATAAAAATAATCATTTTTAAAAGAGCGTTTTAAACAACTTTTTTGCCAACAGGTTACAAAAACGGCTCACAAAACTTTTGTTTAATACTAAGATGGGATGTAGGGAAGATAACAGTTGATGCTATTTGCAAAAAAACCATTTAGCATTGATCCAGCCTTTGTGATTATAAGTTATAACTATACAATTACGATTTTTCCCGAGCATAAAAACAAAATAGTTTCTTAGGAAATTGGATAAGAACACGATCTTGAACACTCTCCTCATTATACTCCCGATTGTCTCAAGTTTTTGAACTTCGGTTCAAATGCTCATCCCTAAGTTCTCGACTTCTTTCACAAGATCTTGGAAATTGATAAGCGATCTTGAACAAATAACAATAAAATTGATAACTTAATATAAGCTAACAATAAAATTGATAACTTAATATAAGATTTTGTGATACATCATCTTTGAAGAAAACATGTACCTCAAGATTTTCGCGTTTGAATATGTCTCCAACAAAGAAGATTCTCGCTTGATTTTATTTTATATGTTCTCCTCCGGTTTTCCAAATACTCTCTTTACCGGTTGGGCTTGAAAGAGACAATCATCGCCACAATGTCGTGCTTGTCGCCAAAGATATCCTGTGTATCCAATTTGTTTGAGCAAAGATCTCGAATCTGAAAATGGACTCCTAACATATGTTGATCTGCTAACCTCTTGTGCTCTGGTGGCCAATGCATTAGCAATTTATTACCAGTAAGTAACACAAAGCATAATTCTTCATAATTACCAAGAGAACAGAGCGGCCATGGTACAATTTTCAAATTGAAGTAATTGAGGAAGATTATAATATACATTATGATTCTCTAAAACCTGTTATAAAAAAACTACGACATTAAAAATCAAGAATCTGAACTTTTCCCTACAAATCAAGCACGAGAAAGAATTCCAAATGCTCGAAATGCTCTCTTTCATATTAAAAACTAATTACAATAGACATCCAATCCTTAATTAACACATTTATAGTCCCATTAATTATAAACGCTAAAAACTTAAAAGTGTCATAACGAAGTTTGGGTCTTGGGTTGATTTGAGGAGTTTTAAGTTGAGATGATAAAATTTTGTTGCACTTGTGCTATAATTTATTGTAGTCAACACATCATTTACAATCTATTATTGCTTCTTCATATAGCCCTTTTTTAATAGAGGTACGTCAAAAACATGCATATGGCTGTAACAACAAAAGAAAAACAATACTTTATCACTATACATTGCACAATGTACCCTATTTATATTTATATATAAAAAAAGGCTAATCATGAATGCATTTTACTATCGGGTTAAAAGGGTTGTAGGGTTGTTACGTTATCAATCGTTCTTTTGTTTTTAAATATTTGGATTGATTAATTAAGACTTGCTCATTAATCAAACTCAACGAACCAAGAGAGTGACAATAGTGAGAAGTCATAATAAAAATACCCATGACGTCAAGTTTAACATATAATCCAACATCATGTAACTAAAAATTCGAAGTTACTTTCAGTTTCGACTATTATAATATGCCACCATATAAGTATCTATGGCCTACTATATTCAAGATTATTAATTGAGTTTTGTCAGATAAAAAATATATAATATGCCACCATTTAAATATCTATGGCCCACTATATTCAATGGTAGGCTACAGACAATAAGACCTCCAAATGTTGAGTTCTGATATATTATAGCAAACTTAAAAGGCTTTCAATAACATTCTTCACGCTTATTACTAATGTGTATTGGGGTTGTTTGTGAGAGAGAAATAGATAGTAACAAAATTAGTGAACCTTATCCTTAGGGTACTACAATTTCCTGAGTTAAACGGCAAGCCCACATCCCTGACAACCACTATTTATAGCGAAATCACGAATACGGAGGCCAACAGTCATATTTGACCCACCGCCCTTCACCAAAGTTGCAGGCTGAAATAGAACGTAAACAAAATAGATAAGAAGATGAATAATCTTAGTTTCCCGCCGTTGTTCTAATGCAATAAAATGCAGCCTCATTTATGTGATTATAACATACTCTATCTTCAAATTATAACAGCTCCAAAAGTTAAAGGCGTAAGCCATGACTAAATTGGTAAAGAACCTGCAACCAGAGTTTAGACAAATACTTTTAGTTATAGAGAACCTTTGATTATAGAGATTTTTATTAAATAAAAAGAATCCAAATGATATAACTACCAAGGGTCTTTTTTATTTACAAAATCTAACAATGAATGAAAGACGCTACTTTTGTCGCTATAATAAACATGATCTAATATATAGTTAAACAAAGGTGTTACATGTGCAGAGCTCACAAGTACATGGACCTAAGTCATTGTCACCTATGCTTATTTTTTAAAGACAAAATACTGTTACCCATTTAGAAAAATGCCTCATAACCAAAAACATGGAGTGTAAGCATATAGTTCAATTTTTAGTAAAACATCTAAATATCTAACAATTGCTAGTGCCCCAAATTTTATAATTAATTCCAAACACCCCTTTAGAGTAACTGCAACAAATATGATGATCAAATCTTTTTTAATAGAAAGGTGATCTGTAAGATTGGGCATTATTTGATGGCAACCCCAGTTAACTGAAAGCCTTGCTTTGAACAGCTCTTTTCGGGTCTCCATTGCTATCCACGGGTCTTAAAAAACAATGCCTATTGAACAATTTATTTTCATCTTTTATCCCACCTTCCGTGCTCATAGAAACCTACTTTTCTTGAATGCCAAACTTCGATAAAAATGTGTTTACGAATCCAATCTATCTCGCATCCATTTCAAAACTTAATTAAAATTTAGGTTTGTTAAGTTAGTCGACCTGACACGTCAAAACTTACCACTATATTGTGAGGATCATCATAATACCATACATTTATAAATCCCGAAAATAAATATCTTAAATTCCAATCGTCGACATGCAAAAAAGTCCTTTTAGATCTTTTGCGGTGATTACGCTACATTTTCTTTTCTAAATACATGAATACCTAAAAAAGAAGCCTTAGCTTGGCTTTTGTTGTTGGTGAAATCGCATTTGGATATACACCATTTTTTGTCACAGTAATATACATGAATACCTCAAAAAGAAGCCACTTGGTCTCCTCCAGTCACACCAGTTAGCTTATCTCCCAGCCATACGCCAAATATGGTACCCACGGTGAAGTTTGTGTCAACAATGTTGGACCCATCAAGGGGATCAAATGCGACACTGAATCCACCTGCTCATCAACCAAGACCACCCAAGTCTTAATTATTCATGCTGAGATTTAATGATTTCTTACTGTTGTTCAGTTATATATGCAATTTGTTCCAGGGGTGATCCCTTCTTTACCTACATTGGCAATAAAAATAAAATAAAATAAGCATTTAATACCATAAAACTTCAACATCAGAAAAGAGTTTTGTAAACTACATATGTATAGTTACTCAAATAAACAATAAATGCATTTCATGAGAGTCACATGTAATGAAGAACCTGTGTAAGATTAATTTTTTTGACTGATTGCATAAGAAGGTGGACAACTTATTAAACCACAAATAAATATTAAGGTTTCAATATATTTAATTAATGCTAGCCGATTTTCGGGGTGCCACTATAGGGAAAAAAGAATTACATTAACCAACTGATCTTAGACTACTGCCACATCATCAATGAAACTGTTACTGTTCAAATTACCTTGAACTAAAACTTCAAAGCTTTTTACCTTACATCAAAATGTTTAAAACTTCGATGTATTTTTCCAACCTTAAAAGGTTGGTTACAATAAAGATTAGAACAAAAGGTTAACTTTCAATGCAATTAGCCCTTCATTTTATGCTTCTCTAAAGTATTATACAAACTACCGAAGTGAGCAAAATGATAATAAAAGCTGAGAAAGTAGCATAGAGATATCATCTTACCAGGATGGTCAATAATGCAGAGATAAATATGGACTATGTATGCTCAACAAAAGAGGTCAAGAAGTTGGAGGACCTTAAGACTGGGTCTTCAAGATAGTAAATGTATTTTGTGACAGTTACATGTAAAATGGATCTTCAAGAAATTAAGAAAATAATGTGTCCTGAAACAGTATCAGGCTGCAAAACACAGACAATTGTCAAAGTCAATACTTTGTCTAAACTATAAAGTAAAGTCCAGCACATATTTTTACTCAATCTTTATAGCAATTAGTTTATGATCCAAACATATTTACAGCTTCAACAGCTTGTCCTTCATATGTTATCTTTTGACCATGCTGGATTCCCTTATCAACATGAACTTCAAGTACTTTCTTCTCCTGTGTAACCTTCTTTCCCTTGCACGGTTGGCACCAATCTTTCTCGTTAATTTACTTACCTAAAACAAATGAATAACATGACCAAATGGAGTATGTATGATATAATAAGGTATTTAACCAGAGAAATGACAGGTAATCCTGCCTTAATTAGCTTTTAGCTATTTAGAAATAGTGCTGTTAGAACTTACAAATTTACAATGTTAAGCTCTGATGACCTCTAAAAAGATGCAGTATACTCATCATGTGGTTGCATGTTAGAATGAGATCATTCGAAAGTCGAGATAGTTGGACATCATTATTATTGGTGCCTCCAAGATACCATCAAATGTTTTTGCTATAAATAGTAAGATAATATGTTAGTTGCTTTGCAAATGAACCGTAATTTTATGCCCATTAGCGGTTAGCCTTTTAGGATGCCACTATTATGGGGTCAAGTGATGTACTAATATTAATGCCTCAAAAGTGATAACGCAATTGTGTGTAAAAGTGCTACTATATTCCAAAGTACTTGAAAAGGAATTTCAAAATTACCGCAGCATATGGTTCTTCAGTATGAAGCAAGGTGGCTTGAGATACATCAGCCAAAGACACCATGCCCTTTATTTATGTTTATGTAGAAACAAAGCGCAATTGTCGTATGTCACTTTTCTTAATGAAGTCCATGATGACCACCCTACTGACCACCAAAACCAAAGATATTTACAACTAAGAAGTTCAAACATGAAAATACAAGATAATGAAGCAATAAATCTACGAACCCTTTAAGGCTCCAATTCGATCCTTAATTAGGTGGATTTTGAGTATAGGCCGATCCGACAAACGCGTTCTCCGGTTTCTAGAATAGCCACATATAACCGATATTGTTAATATATAGTACTAACAAACCAAAAAAATACAGAAGGATAGTTTTTCTCTATACTTTCATCGGACTTGTATAGGTTGACTTCGAGCCCTTTAATTGTCACTTTGAACTTCCCCGTGAGATAAATCCATTGGTGCTCGTCTTTCCTATGTAAAATTATGCAACAGTTGAATAGATAAATTAGAATGTTATATTTATTAATCATGTATATTGATAATCAATTAATTGATTACTTACCCCGAATATTGCTCAACACTCATCCCACGCAAAAGGGTGGTTTTTCATAAATAAGATTCATCCTACATTGAAAAGATTACAAAAGCTCAACATTTAAGGGAAAAAAACACATTTGAGATACGAAAAAATTAACAATTGTGTACTCCTGCATGGTGCTATTGCTGAAAAGAGCAACCTAAAAATCTTCCTATTCATAAAATGCAGAAAAGACACATTTGAACGAAATTTCATTATAATCTGCAATGAGAGCACAAATAACCCTTCAGTTCCAACACCAATATTTGTTTAATTTTTTTTCCGTTTAACAAATAGTTGATTACGTGCATAACACTATGTATGTGGTCGAATATTGTGATCAAGTATAGTTTAGCTAAAAGACTTTAGTAAGAAAGGAACAGGTCAAAAGACTTACCAGTCAACTTGTTCATCTAAAACTTTCAACTGAGTCATAAACGGCTTTATAAAACTTTCAAATGAGTCATAAACGGCTTCCTAAAACTTTCAATTGTAGAAGATGCTAATGAACTGCAACAGAAAAGTTTAGTGAACCTGACCTTAAGCCTATAAACTATGCAAATTAGAAGAAAAGCGTACCATGATCTCTTGCATCACCACCAAAGGAAACGAAAATATCTTTTTTACTCGTTTCATTATTGATTTCTGTCAAAGCCTTTACAGCTGCAGAAGCAGCTTTTTCTACAACCTCTACTCCAACAAATGTTGAGAGGAAAGCAACCTATTTAAGCCCAAGAAGATCATATAAAAGTGTAACAACAATTTTAACGTCGATCTAAAGGGGTTACGCATAAATAGAGAGGATTTTGGTGTTTGGAAGTGCAGTTTTAAAGTGATTATGTAATAACTAAATTTAATGATTTGTTATATATTTACCTGATATTATTTTTTATCATCCAAACATTGAAAAATGATGTTAGAAACGTACAAAGAACAGACATGGCAGTTGGGACTCATATGTTCCTGTCTCCTATACTTCATGAGGTCACTTGCAGCAGGCACATCGTCTAATGCGCTAATCCTCATGTTGCTGCATAGCATTATCATTTGAATAGAACAAACATGAAATGAGAGGTGACGTACCTTGGATGTAGGTAACACTGATCGCTGCATGGTCTCTCATTTTATGGATTGACGATAGGTGGTGGTTGTTTAGTCTATCAATAATGCAAGTAAAAATACATAAATGCAAGCTATAAAAAACTCCATTGTAAAAAGAGCGTAATGATCTTGAGAACACAAATGCTTACAGGGAATAATAATAGGTTGCCTAATTATGTGACGACGACAATAATATACCTGTAAAGAAAGCACAATAAATAGCTCAATGTTAACCAAACTAACAATAATGAAATAAGAAAACTTGTATGCATACATACTAAACACCGTCGGCAAATGAGCGCATCAAATGAATCTATAACACCAATAGAACTTACGTAGAGAAGTTTTCTGCATCATTGTTCACATGTACACACAGTTACATCCTCGTCTCAATAATCAATTTAAACGGATCAAATTATTCTAAGAAAAAAAATTAACAGTCTTAACTTATTTTATTTGACAATGATCCTGATAAAAACATAACTAATTAATAGATTCAGTTGCATCATCATGTAAATAAAATGCGGCCATTAAACTAAAAGAAAACCTAATAATCGAAACACTCACCAATTCAAAAATTGAAACACCTGCAAATAATGGAATTACACACAAATATAAACTAAATTTATCATATACCAAAATTCGATACAATCAGAACAAAAATAAAAAATAAACCTTAGAAAAAGTTAAGTAGTGAATTACCTCCGATGATGATGCCATAGTTGTTAAGATTTTTTGTGGATGACATAACTAGATCATGTGTGTGTTTGTTCGAGTATCATTCAAAAACTAAGGAATGAGATTGATAACCGAATGATACTTAGAATGTCTTCATGATTTAGAGCATCATTCAGGGATTTGAGAATTTGAAAATCAAAAAATCAATCCCAATAAATGAGAAAGACAAAGATGGAATGTGTGTTATGATTTTTTTGATATGATTTTCAAATGATCGTGATTTTTGTGATATGATTTTCAAATTGAAAGCAGATCATATTGATTGATAGTGAGTGAATTAAGGAAAGGAGAGATTCGTCATAACTTATCGCCCCAATCAAAGGCGAAGTGTTGTTCATGTGCATCGCAGCCTCCTTCGAAAGTAATAGTGTTGTATTGTTGGCAGAAAGGGAAAAGAAGCAAATCCCTATCTACTTCGTTAGTCGAGTCCTCCAGGGAGCTGAGCCAAAATATCCGAAGCAAGAAAAGTTAATCCTAGCTCTGGTTCATGCTGCAAGACGCCTTCGAATGTACTTCCAAGCTCATCCCATAACTGTGCTCACTGACAAGCCGATCAAGCAGATACTGTCGAAGCCAGAGAAATCGAGAAGAATAGTTAAATGGGCTATTGAGCTAGGGGAGCATGAAATCGAATACAAGGGTAGAAACTCAGTCAAGGGGCAAATACTGGCAGGTTTTTTAGCGGAGACACCCTCCGAGCCCAAACAAGACAACAAAGCTGTTGAAAAGAAGCCTGCAAAAGTAAACGAAGGATAGAAGCTTTACACCGATGGGGCTTCTAGCTCCGACAGATCAGGAGCACGCTTAATGTTAGTCAGCCTAGAAGGAAAGGAGTATACTTATGCACTCCGCTTTGAATTCCATGCTACTAACAATGAGGTGGAATATGAAGCACCTCTAGCAGGCCTTCAAATGGCTAAAGACATGGAGGTACAGGATTTGGCTATCTTTGTCGACTCACAACTGGTGGCAAACCAGATCAAGGGTTCTTACGAAGCAAGACATCCTTTCATTAAGCAATACCTAGATAAAGCCAAGGAGATGCTCAAGGATTTAATTCCACGACATAGAGCATGTTCGAGAAACCGTAACAAAAGGCATATGCACTTAGCGAGTTGGCCTCAATAGCATTCGCACATCTCACAAAGGAAGTTCGGTGAAGTATTGGCGTAAAGGTCAATCATCGAAAAGAAGTAGCGATGTAATCACGGAAGAAAATTCAATCTGGATGACTCCGATCGAGAATATTTGATAAGTGGCATCTGTAGGAGGACCCAAAGCTCGCACGAAAGGTCCGCATTAAGGCACCACAAGGGATCATGGGAAATTATCTATCTGAAGGTCCTTCTTGTCTCCATGGCTCCGTGTGTGGACCTAGGCAAGGTTCAAACATCATTCGTGAGGTGCACGAAGGATCTTGCGGTTTGCGCGAGAACCACGCCTGTCGTTTCCAAGATAATAAAGATAGGGTACTATTGGCCTTCGATACACAAGGACGCTTGTGGATATAATTCGAAGTGTGAAGCTGTTAGATCCATTCACGAGTACCAAGGCTACCCAAGCAAGATATGACCTCCGTTACATCCTCATGGACTTTCAGCAAATAGAGGATAGACATAGTTGGTCCTCTACCAATAGCTCCAGGAGGGGTGAATTTTCTGGTCGTAGCCATTGATTACTTCACAAAATGGTTCGAAGCCAAGCCTTTAGCTTCAATCACAGGAAAACACATGGATAAGTTTGTGTGGGAACACATAACATGCCGATTGAGAGTTCCTCACATCATCATATCAGATAATGGGAAGCAGTTTGCCGAAGGGGTATTTCCTGTGTTTTGAAGAGGCCTAAACATAAAGCAGTCCTTCACCTCTGTCTACCATCCTCAGCGTAACGGGAAGGTGGAAGTCATAAATAGAGATGTCATCAAGCATAGAATGAAGGCTCGGTCAGCACCACCATGGTTGGGTAGACGAGCTACCCCAAGTACTCTAGGCTTACATGGCGATACGAAGTCCACCATAGAGAAACACCTTTAGCTCGACATATAGCAATCGGCGTAATACCTCCGGAGTAAGTGTCGAAACGGAAAGTGTCATGAACTTCAAGCAACGAGAAAATGAAGAAAGACTCGTAGCAATCTGGACTTACTTGAAGAAAGAAGGAAATCGCCTCAATACGGAGGCTATTCACAAATAGAAGATTGAAAATATTACAAATGAGGGTTCGACCTTCAACATTCAAGCCGGAGAATCGTCCTCCGACTTAACAAAGGCAAGCAAAGTTGACTATCAAGGAAAAATAGGGCCTATATGGGAAGGGCCCTACGTCGTAACAGAAGCATGTGGCAACGGAGCCTACAAGCTGGAAAACCTTGACGGAGACTCTATTAACAAGACTTGGAATGGCACTACACTTCGTAACTTTTACATATAGAACTTACAATGTCTAAGGACATTTTTACTTCATTTTTCAATCAATGTATTTGCATTCTTCTCACTTGGGGAAAGAAGCATTAATGGTAGGCGTCATATTTTTCATTTCTTAAAATGATGTAATCCTCCCTACCTACTTAATGATATAACATATTTTCCCTCAAATCTCTTATTTCGTTCTAATACAACAAAGATTTGTCATCCAAGTCGTTTTATAAGTTTCAATGTCGAAGGGATGTAACAAGACAAACAATAAGTCTTGATCATATGCATAACATCCATCTAAACTTCACATTAACTTTCCTAAGTGGTCTTAAGGTATTTCAAGCCTTATGCTACCCAAAGGATGAAGACGGAATGGGTCGCGACCCTCTGTCAGCAATTAAATTATACGATTGCTATATTCTTGGTGCAGAATTTACACACAATAAGGCTATGAATCTACCAGACGCCTTAGGTTGTAAAATAAGTTACGTGCATATGAAACGTACGAGAAGAATCACAATTAAACAAAATGAGACAACGTCTCCATTAGTAGATATTTTTAATGCTAGTTAACCTAGCTAGAGGCCGAAGCCTTCATGATCTGTTCACAAACATTGTCTTAAGGCCATTGCCTTCACCAAACACACAAAGTTAATTGTTTAATTGTTTTAAACAGTGTACATACCACCCTGGGGATCAAATTACTACCAAATGGTAGCCTTCATCAAACTTTAGAATGAGTGGGATCGCGGATCCGGGAGATGGAACCTTGGCAGACGGTGTCTTTTCTTTGAGGATACATTTGAACTTTCCTACGCTTCTTCGACAATAGATCCTCAATGGATGCCGTAGGGTCCTTCGTAGCCTCAGAAAGGAAAGAGAACTCGGCAGTAGACAAAGCATTACCAGCCTCATCATATTCCTTCTCAGTAGTAGATCGGTAGTAGGGAACATCCGAAAGCACCACCGACTTGCCCGTAGCTGCTACCTCCTCAAGAGTGGTACACTTGCCATAGAAGATGGCTGCATTCACCAACCTTCCAACCACTTCACCCACTTCGTCATTGTGGTAGAGCTCCATAGCAATATAAGGAATGACTTTGGACACCAAGTCCACCCTGTCCTTCTTCAACATCTTGCAGTGAAGGTCCAGACCATCCACTTGTTCCTCGACTGATCTCACATTCAACAAGCCTTGTTCTCTCTCGTCAGTAACTCGCACACTTAGTAGTAAGCACATAAAGTTGTTCCTTTTAACCGGTGACTTTCACTAGAACAAAAAGTGGATTTGGCTACCCCGAATATGTGTGACGAAATACATATAGTCACACAAGATTTTTTGACCGTGTGTGACTAAAGGTCGCGCGACCATAGGTACCCTATGGTCAGGTGTTTGACTTTTTTTTAGTCTTTATTACGTACAAAACAGTAACCAAAACCTTAACATGTGTGACTAATTAGGTACAAATTTTGTTGGATTAATCCGTATTAGTGACCATAAACACTGTATAGTCACAAAAAACATGTAACTTTGGGTATTTAGTCACATATAATTAAGCATAAAGTGGCCAAAAGTGTTAATAAGTGTGACCATATGGTGTTTAAGGTGAAGAAATATGTCTTTGTGTGACTATTGATCATCCAATGGCCACTTGAATTTTATGTTTGTGTGGCCTTTGTAACATTTAGTCACACAAAGCATGTTTGTTTTGTGTATTTAGTCACATACAATTAATCATAAAGTGGCCAAAATTGTTAATAAGTGTGATCATATGGTGTTAAAGTGAAGAAATGTGTATTTTGTGTGACTATTGATCATCCAATGGCCACATTAAATTTATGTTTGAGTGGCCTTTTCTAACATTTAGTCACACAAAGAATTTTGTTTTGGGTATTTAGTCACCATAAAGTGGCTAAAAGTGTTAATAAGTGTGACCATATGGTGTTTAAAGTGAAGAAACGTGTATTTTGAGTGACTATTGATCATCCAATGGCCACTTTAATTTTATGTTTGTGTGGCCTTTTCTAACATTTAGTCACACAAAGCATGTTAGTTTTGGGTATTTAGTCACATACAATTAACCATAAAGTGGCTAAAAGTGTTAATAAGTGTGACCATATGGTGTTTTAAGTGAAGAAATGTGTGTTTTGTGTGACTATTGATCATCCAATGGCCACTTGAATTTTATGTTTGTGTGGCCTTTTCTAACATTTAGTCACACAAAGCATGTTTCTTTTGGGTATTTAGTCACATACAATTAATCATAAAGTGGCCAAAAGTGTTAATAAGTGTGACCATATAGTGTTTACAGTGAAGAAATGTGTGTTTTGTGTGACTATTGATCATCCAATGGCCACTTGAGTTTTATGTTTGTGTGGCCTTTTCTAACATTTAGTCACACAAAGTATTTTTCTTTTGGATATTTAGTCACATACAATTAAGCATAAAGTGGCCAAAAGTGTTAATAAGTGTGAACATATGGTGTTTAAGGTGAAGAAATATGTCTTTTGTGTGACTATTGATCATCCAATGGCCACATGAATTTTATGTTCGTGTGGCCTTTTCTAACATTTAGTCACACTAAGCATGTTTGTTTTATGTATTTAGTCACATACAATTAAGCATAAAGTGGCCAAAAGTGTTAATAAGTGTGACCCTATGGTGTTTTAAGTGAAGAAATGTGTGTTTTGTGTGACTATTGATCATCCAATGGCCACTTTAATTTTATGTTTGTGTGGCCTTTTCTAACATTTAGTCACACAAAACATGTTTCTTTTGGGTATTTAGTCACATACAATTAAGCATAAAGTGGCCGAAAGTGTTAATAAGTGTGACAATATGGTGTTTTAAGTGAAGAAATGTGTGTTTTGTGTGACTATTGATCATCCGATGGCCACATTAATTTTATGTTTGTGTGGCCTTTTGTAACATTTAGTCACACAAAGCATGTTTCTTTTGGGTATTTAGTCACATACAATTAATCATAAAGTGGCCAAAAGTGTTAATAAGTATGACCATATGGTGTGTAAAGTGAAGAAATGTGTGTTTTATGTGACTATTGATCATCCAATGACCACTTGAATTTTATGTTTATGTGGCCTTTTCTAACATTTAGTCACACATCGAATTAAGCAAACTGTGACCAAAAAGTGTTAATAATTGTGACTATATGAATCTTTTAGTCATATATAAGAAATCAATATATATCAAAACAAATTCAAAATATATATATATATACAAAATATATTCAAATACAATAAAATTGGAATGTATATAAAATTGTAATGTCGTACATAATAAAATTCTCAATAATTTAACGACTTGACTCTTGATCTTCTTAGCTTCCTTTTGCATGGCATCACTAGAGACGTAGCGCTTCGTTTGTAATTTAGGTGCAGTTCTGTTCTCACCAATCAATTTTATGGTACTTGGTGGTGTTACCCGTAGGAAACAAAAGCCGGTGTATCAAACACCTGAATTAAATATGAAGAATGATATATGTAGGTTTATAAAACACATGCATGTATGTACCTTTTCATCGAAAACCACTTTATCCTTTGGCCATGCATAAAACCACCCAACGCATCCCTAAACTGTTTTGAAACCGTTACTTCCTACATCCGGTATGCATGTTGCATCCACTAAAGATTTATCAATAGACACTTTGTAGCAATCCTTTGGGAGTGGTTTGTTATGAAGCATTTGTTTTCCATCAGTTTTGTACACGGTACCATCCGCAATAATACTTGATTTCTTTAAGTGCCACAACCGCACTTAATTACCTAAAAGATAATTTGTTGCATGTATATATGTATCGATAATTAATTAAACTAAAGAACATATGAAAATGTTTAAATACATACTTGTGGTAGTCTTGTTAATGGAGACTCATGTTCTTGTGATTCGGAAAGTTGACGTGAAGAATCCTTTCGTTTTGATCTAGTCGGTTTCTTATATGCGATGCAGTTATGATTCCTATATATATAATACATGTATGTAGAATTCAAAATCCGGGGGATGATTTATTACTTACACTTATTTCCATTTCCTTTTCCAAAGTTGCAAGTCCATTAGACTTCTCAATGCTCACAATTTTCTCACGTCCAAGAACACGTGTTCCAAGCATCCTCATCAAGACCGCTAATTATAAGATTAATGTTCACCGGAGACACTTGAAATATAAATTGTTTAAGAAGACCGCATCGGTATTTAAAAGGGTATAAAAAGATGAAATGTTACTTTCTTATGTCTTACTCCGTTTGTGTCAATGGAGTTGAAGTTGATCGCAATCGCCCCCTTTGTGCGACCAATTGTTTCATCAAATCTGTATTACGCCTCTTTTCTTGACGTTGGCGCCTCTCATTATCAAGTTCACTTTGAAGTGACACCACTCTTTCATCGGATGCTTGTCCGATTCGAGGCGATCAAAATATCTCTTGTAGGTTACTCCACCTCCCACCCTCTCGCATATCCTCCCTTTTCCTTACCTAATACAAAGGTCATGGCATCGATGCCATGATCAACCTTCAAGGTTCCTTGTTTGATCTTCTCCTCCGTCTCTTTCTCGCACACACAATATTGGAAATAGGTTATTTAATTCTACAAGTATTAACTTATAAGTATGAGATTAACTTATAACTAACAAGATTAACTTATAACTAACAGCTTTAACTAATACACTATCGAGATTAACTTATAACTAACAATAAACCTAATAATAAAATTAGTCAAACTTACAATTTTTGTCCAACTGCTACGATATCATCATCGTGAAATTCTCCGTCTTTATTCACCCTTCCTTTCAACCCACAGTACCACGCGGTGGTTCTTCATCCGTTCAATTTCTTTATTCTCGATCTTATAAACATCAAATACATACACTTGTAAGATAAACCAATATAAACGAAAGTATGATGCTATTAAATGCAAATGTTTAATGTTTAATGTTACCATTTTATCTATCACATGGGCGTATCCACCTCGTCCCATTGTATCTTGATAAATGACTTGGAACGCACCACTTTAGATGCGGTGATTTCACCTTGCAACACAAAATAAAAAGGTCTTTAGATGTAGTAATGCCGATAGTATACAACTAATATATATGGAAACATCAAATGTGATGAGATATTTGAACTTGAATAAAATGAATAATTAACACCTTGTATTCCTCGGTGGCCGTGTAGTTTACAAAATTTACCCAATCTTGGCTTTTATAATTGCACTATACACGGACTTCATTAAGTTTTGAAAGGGTATTTTGGTTGGGAAATATGTAGTTTTCGATCAATTTCCATCCGAAATTCCTTAGAAGTTGACCAAGACGATTAGTTATCGACTTTTCGATTGTCAAGTCAACATCAAAATATCGTTGCAAAGATTAACACAATGTTGTTAATTAGTTGCACATAATGTAAATGCGAGATAAACTTATTAACACCTTGTACCTACGACAACCAAGCCACTACTAGTTAAAAAGGTATATGTGTACCGTGATTTCGTCCGACATTTTATCTCTTGCTTCGAATCAACCTTCCTCCGTGATAGAATCTTGACACCTATATGCTCACGAACCAAATCACCCAAAAACTCGAAAACAATGCCTGTTTTTCACGATAACCTATTCGGTGCATCAAAGGTTACATTGACCTTTATTCCGTCGGTTTTCCATAATCCTTGCGAAACTTAGCTAACCTAGTTATGCCCTCTTAACAACATTCGCATTTGAATGGTTGTTTCAACATCCTCACCCTCATCCGAATATGCCTCGATTCATATCCAAATGGGTTATCATTTTCACGATCGAATAAACCAAATCATCCCGACAATTGGTTTGAGTTGCCATGATTCGTCAAGTAATGTGTTAAAGAAAATTAGTAAAGTTAATTGGTAAATAATGGTGTAAAATTAAAGTTTCGTTGTTTTGCTTGAATCGATTTATTGGAGTAAAATTAGGGCTCATTATGGGCGCTTTTCAATTAAGGAAACCATAATTTCCTAAGTAATTTTAAAATTTTGGTGAAATTTGGCTCCAAATTTGATAATTTTAAAATGTGGCTCCAAATTGATAATATAGAATTTAAATATTTCATTTTGGCTTCATTTTGAAACCAACACACCCATGATGAAATGGTTTTACCCACATTCCCAAACACCCATATAACTTCAAACCAAGCTGTATCAAAGACACATATAAGCTAGACTACACTAAAATCTCACCACATGGCGCATACAAATGAAGAAACAAAAGCAAAAATGGAATTAAAGCAACTAATTAAGCAACTATAACTAATAAGTAGACCCGGATAAACAAGTAAGCACAAAATAATCAAAACCAACCAAGGATTGTCGACACAACAAACAACCACGAGACCTTACTTTAAGCCTATAAATAAGCTATTTATAAGCACTTAAATAAGCTCTAACATCCTTCAACAAAAAAAATCAAGAAATCATGTAAATGCAACTAACTTAAAGCAAAACAACAACAAAAACACCCTAAATCTAGTGGTTCAATCCAAAATAATTGTCATGCATAAACGGTCCACTTCTAAACTTCATAATCGGTCATTAAAATTGACAACAAACTAAAAATGAACAACCTAAGCAAAGCACTTATGAACCGCATATCCATGGCTCAACATTGAACACGACACATGGGATGCACCACCGTGATTGGATCAACCTCAAACCTACAATAATACATTCTACCGAGATATGAACTTAAACACCACAACCAATTCCTAAATGCAAAACAACATTAAAAAAAGATGAAACAAACTAGCGAGCGCATCCCATTCCATTCCATTGGATCAACATACATATTTTAGAGTGTCATATGGATAAACCATTAAAAGATCCATACATGTTTCATTGTTAATATATCTACAAACCATGATATTAAACCAAGACATTAGACATTATAAACAGATGACACTAGAGCAAAAGAAACCATCCCTTTACATAGCGAGCAACCCTTCAACCATTCATCGATCGAATTTGTTCTTCCTTGGTCTCGATATCCTCCTCGACTTGAGTAATGAGATCATTCAACCCTGCAGACTTAGTCCTCGCAGCCTCCGTGTCATGCCTAAGATCAATCAATGTGTCAAAATGGTCATCCCCATCTCCAAGAGCTACCATCTCAAAGAATTAAAGCATTAAACCGCCTAATCTCATTCTTTGTTGTGGTGGCCTCTTCACAAGATCCGGTTTATAAAGCCACGGAGACCGGAAATTTCGAGCCTTGAAGAAACTCATGTAACCATCAACAAATGTCTCCCGCTAAACTCAATTAGGTCATCAATAACACGCTTAACCAATTGGTTTTGTGGTGATGGTCTTGCCATTGATAATGAAATTGGGTAAAATAGGATATTATTGAAAGATTTATATGAAAGGTTGAAGAAGAGTTGTGGGGATAGTGTGATAGAGAAGATACTTGTAACTCCTTATGAATTCAAACTATAAAGACCTAAACTTTAAAACCGCAAAATAAGTCCTCCTTTAAACTATCACTATAAATTAGGGTGTTTATCCGTTCGGTTATCGGGTTGTTTTTCGTTAAATCGGTTATTTTTTATTCGGTTCAACACGAAAACCGAACCGAACCGAACTAGAATTAAACCGAAGCCACCGAAAACCGAATATGAATTCACTTCACTTGGGTTGACGAAAAGTCTTAAAAGCGGATAAAGCGGGAAAAAAACGGACTAACGCAGATTTAAAATGTGTAAGAACGTAAGAAAACGTATGGAGCGTAAGAAAATGTACATTAATATGTAAAAATGATGAAAGATATGAAAGCGGACGAAGACGTCTAAAATAGATGAAAACGGCTAGAAACGGACGAAAACGGTCAAAAACTTATACAAACGGACTAAAACATGAAAACCCGGTGACAAAGTGTAAACACGGACGAAAACGTAAACAAAACGAAACGATAAAACCGATTAAAAGGACAAAGTCGATACGAAAATGATGGAAAACGATGAAAAGCAGACGCAAACGTAAAAAGCGTATGAAAATGTGTAAAAGTGTAAGAAAGCGTATGAAAATGGCGAAAAGTCTTCAAAACATATGAAAATGGCTAAAACGGATTAAAACGGATTAAAACGGAAAAAAACGAACTAAAGCGGACGAAAACGTATAAAGACGTAATAAAATGTACGTTAATATGTAAAACAGATGAAAACGGACGAAAACGTCAAAAATAGATGAAAACGGCTAGAAACGGACGAAAACGGTCAAAACTTATACAAACGGACTAAAACATGAAAAACCAATGACAAAGTGTAAACAAGGACGAAACGTAAACAAAAACGAAAACATATAAAAACTTATTGAAAAGGACAAAGTCGATGCAAACGATGGAAAACGATGAAAGCAGACGTAAACGTTTAAAAACGTATGAAAATGTGTAAAAGTGTAAAAACGTACAAAAACGGACGAAAACATATGAAAAGAGACGAAAACGTGTAAAACATATAAAAACGGAAGAAAACATGTACAAAACTAAGAAAACGTATGAACACGGACGAAAACGTATAGGACCGACTAAAACGAACGAAAATACACAAGGGTTGTGTTACCGTGCCCAACGTATCTAACGCAACCCTAAACACAGTGTTTTAAGTAAGACACGTGAGTTAATGATTTTATGTCATCCTGAAATGTCAAAATTAACGTGCCCACCCTTAATAACTTTAATACAGTTCATATAACCTTCACACTATAACTATACACCTACCAAGCCGGTGCAACCTATTCATGACCGGTGATAATGGCTAGTTCACATGGTGGGTAGGGTATTACGTTATCACTGGTCACATTCATTAATGGGTATTTGACATAATATGGGTCAAAAGAATTGGGTTATAGTTGCTTAGAGTGTCATGTTACGACATGATTCAATCAATAGTATATATAATATTATATTATGAAAAACCCGACCAAATGGTCAATTTGTTGGCTATCGAGAATGAAAATCCCAATTTGGTAAAAGAAAATCAAACACAATATTTTCCGAAATATGAGATATTCCTGTGTCGTTTTAAGTCCCAACGGAGTGTGAATGGAAATTCACGTTCGGTTCGTGATCGGGTGATAAAGAACAATGAAAGATATTTGGATTTTGTGAATAAATTTATGAAACATAAACTAAAACAAAAAAGAGCAAGGTTAGATCAAGTGGTTAACACTCTTGCCTCGGAGAAAGAGGTCAAGGTTCGATCCTTACCCCTTGCAAGGCCGGAGGTCCTTTTCTACCTTTGGGAGAACAGGAGCGACCTCTCGAGGTTGGATCCTCACCCCTTGCAAGGTCGGAGGTCCTTTTCTACCTTTGGTAGAACCAGGAAGCAGCCTCTCTACCTTAGGTAGGGGTAAGGGCTCACGTCCCAACCTCCCCATACACCGTGGAAGACGGTATTGGGACCCATAACCCATGGAAGACGGTATTGGGAGTTACTTTACTTTTTTTTAAACTAAAAACAACTAAATAAGCAAATAAATCAAGTAACAAAAGTCGAAATAACCTAAAATGCACTTAATCCTAAAAATACCAAATATCGGAAATTTAAGCATAAAAATTAAAATTATTTTTTAAAAGTCCTAAATATTTAAAAATAATTTTTTTTAAATTGTATTTTTCTGAATTTTATTATATATATTATGAATAAAAAACCTTTTAAACTAATTAAATGAAAAAAATCATTAAATCAAAAGAGAAAAAACCTTTTTAAACTAATATGAAAACTTTTCAAAAATTTAAGCAAATTTAAAATTCTCCTCACAAATTTAATTTATTCTACCCAAAGTTTGCATCAAGGCCATTGATGAGTGTGTAAATACTCATCGTTTTTAGTCAATCTGAACTGCAAAACGTTTAAAATGCTCGAAATGCATCAAAATCTCGAAAATATTCCAAAATTGCATTTTATATGTTTCGGATGCAAAATGTTCAAAATCGGATGAAAAATGAGCAAAGTTTGCATAATTGGCGTTTCAGGTCCCCAAGTTTCAAAAGTTGTCAAAAACAGTCCTCGAGCACATAATTTCAAAGAAAAATCACCAAAGGTCCTTTTAAAATCATAAGTTGTCAAAATTAGTCCTTTGGTGAAAAATATAAAAGTTTGAGAAAATTACAAAATTGGTCCTTGAGTTTGAAATTTGGCAAAATAGCCCTCGAAATTGGAAAATGGCAAGTTTGGTCCTTGTACTTTTGAGATTGTCACTTTTAGTCCTTGAAGCAACTTTTCGAAATGGCAGAAAAGGTCCTTCAATTTTCAGAAATGACAACATAAGCCCTTGTCATTTATACCCCTTTAACACCTTTTTGGCCTGGTCAATACATTTTGGACCCCTGTCATTTATCCATTTTGACCCCCCTTCATTATTAAACCTTGGTCAAATAATCAGTCAAACACCCCAAACCCGCCAAAAGTCTCCTTCTCCAACTGCTTTGCCTGCAACAAGTTACCACCCATCCCCCCTCCTCTCATCCACACAAACTTGTTCCCCCCACCTCAACTAACATCCAAATAGCATTAAATGCTCCTCCCTCCCCCTCACTCAACCCCATCTGTCAAACACCAGTTTTGGTGCCAAAATCTCATTCAAAGGCCAGGATCAGTTTTATTCATCCAATGGTGGAGATTTTTGATGGGAACTATTCAGAAGAGAGAGATAAGAAGATTGGAGTATAAAAGAAGGAAGAAAAAGGCAAAGAGAGGAGTACTTAGTTTATTTTCAACAATGTATGTCGCTTTTTAGATTATTATGTCTTAAATAGTTTTCAATTGTATTTTCCAGTTAATTTGTATCAAACAAAGGTATTCAAGTGTATTGCAACTTATTTTAAATCTCAATTCAAGTTATAGTCACGGTTTCATGTTTCGTGGCCTTGTTGAAATTTTCAAAGTGTCCAAATCTCATGTATAAGCTTCAACCAATTATTTATAAGCTCAAACAGCTCAAACTAGCTTATCATAGCTTTTGTGAGCTTACTTTTAAGTTTCGAGCGGTTTAGAAATCGGTCAATAAAAGTCAAACTTGGAGCAAAATTGATGCAGAAATGAAAATGGTTGGTTCAGAGCTGGAAATGGGTTGATTTGGAAGCAGTTGGGTTGGTTAGATTAGGCTAGTGGTCCATTGTGTGCAGTGGCAAGCCATAGTGGCTGGGGACTTTTGTAAGTGATCTTCAAAAGTTCTTGCATATACTGTGTTTGTAGTCATAATCTGTTAACACCTGTTCAATTAGTGTTCATTAAGTGAGCTTAACTCAGTTTGATCATTGTTCCTTGTTGTTTCAGCAATTAGTATAGATTTTGTTTGCAAAACAATAGTTAAAGGTGTGTTTGGATCTGCTGATCTATCTATCTTTTAGGTATATTCAGTGGTTAGGCTTTGTAGTTTTATGTTTGTTTAGTTCATTTAAGCTCTTAACTGTCTTAGTTTGGGTCTGCAAAACCACCAAAGTCAACATTACACTTAATCCATCTCAACTGCTTATCTGTTGTGATTTGGACAAATCAATCACTTGTTTTGTGTTCAAATTCCATAGACAAAGCCTGTAGTAGTGTCATTTCATCTCAAAACATCACAATTAGTCCTTAAATTGAGTTCAAATTTCACCAAAGTCAAAATACCAAATCTGTTAAAAGTCAAAACTGAAAATCCTTGTTTTCACCATCTTGGGGTGAATTTTCTTGGCTTCATTTTTAGCCAATTTGAGTGAAAACTGTTGTTTTAAAACTTCTCTTGGTCTATTTCATTATTACCATTTTGTATAATTTTGCAATTTTTAAAAGCCCCAAACAAGCTTGTGGATTGGGCCTTAGTTGTCACAATGCAAATGAGTCGGTGTCAGTGACGACTGCATGTGTTTAATGCAGGTTGCAACAAGCTCATTAGAGCTTGTCAAAGTCTGGTCTTGGGTTTAGAAATAGCCACCCAGGTCTAGTTCAAGTTCTCATATCTGTTTTTCAGTCTAGCTTATTGTGTAGCTTTTTCTTTGGTAGCAAACTAGTGTCCTAAAAACTGTTTTTAAGCAATTAGCCAAATAAGCAAATCTGTTGTAGTTTGTAATTCAGTAGTATAAGATAGTTGTAACTTGTTGTATTCTTGTTATTTTAGCATATTAGAACCTCTGTAAAAAGTTGGTAGCTTATTGTGGTGTTTGGCTTATTCAAAGTGCTTATTTATAAGCACATTGCATAGCAGTTGCTTAATCTTACACACAACCATCTGTTTTTCTATTTTTCTTAGATTCCTAATATTATTTTAGAGTTTTCTTGAATTTTTTTCAGATTTTTCTAAGTTGGTTTGCTATTTTACGCATTTAAATTAATTTTTAGCCCTTTTAATTAGCTTTAAGTACAAAAAATTAAGAAAAGTTTCAAAAAAATAATTTTCATTTTCTTAAGTTAAGATAAATATAAAAGACAAAAAATATTTTTCTAGATTTTCTTAGTTAAATTTGTATTTTTAAGTAATTTAAGTAGTTTTAAATAGTTTTAATTCATAAAAATAGAAAAATATTCAGAAAAATATAAAAATAGTTTTGAAAATTCTTTTTTGTCATTTTAGATTTTTCTAAGTCAAAATTTTATTTTTCTAGCTTTATTTCCTAATTTCTTGTATTTTAGGTAATTATTAAATAGTTAAAAATAGTTTTTAATTAATAATAATTAATTTAACAGTTATAAAAATAATTTTCTTTTTCTAAATATTTTTTTATCATTAGGATTGTAAAATGTTATTTTCATATTTTTAGGGTTTATATTGTGTAAGTTTCACTTTTTTTTTTTGACGCTACGTAGTTTTTAATTCTGGCTTCATAAAAACATAAAACAAAAACATCATTTTAAATATAGTGATAGCGTTTATTTAATATTTTTTATCTTTTAATTTCCTTTAATTTGCATTTAAGCCGTTGTAATTTGTTGGCTTTTTCCGTAGTTATAATAATCACAATCTCCTTTTCCGATTCAAATCTCCGATCACTATTCGTTGGGTGATCCATTGCATAGCTCATTGGGACATAACGACCGGGAAACACTATACTCCTCGGATCTTCATTGAGTTTGTTCTGAACGTTTTAAGTTCTTACGATCGGCCATTCACAAGTGGTCGGCTTGAGTGAGAAAACTTGACTTTGGGAGCGAACCGACCATTCCAAACTAATTGCAAAATTAACTCCTCCTCCTCTCTGCACCGCCACACCTCCTCTCATCTCACCGAAATCCGTCACCACCACAACTCTCCCGTCATAGACCCACTGGTCTCGTCACACCACGGTACGTATTGTTATGTTTCTTTTGTACACATCGTTCTAACACATAAAATAACCTGTTAAGCCTATTAGCTAATTGAACATTTGTTTGAGATATCCTCTTGTAAATTATGTCATTTTCTTGTTAAATTTAGATAGTTAATTGGTTAAAAATTTAAGAAACCCCTGTTAAGCTTTGTTACCACATGAACATGGAACCATAATTTAGCTAGTTAATTTCTTATTTTTCCTTGACCCAAACACCCTTTAGGGCTGTTTCATTAGACTTTATTCAATTCTTAGCATAATTCAATACCACATTCAATCTTTGAGCTATCCTCATTACTTGGAATGTCTTTTTTAACTTTTAAGATCATCAATTGCAGTTTGATGTTGTCTTCTATAATCTTCAATAACTTGGACTGTCTTTTTAACATGCATGCAGGGACTACATTTATAAACATTGATGCTCGGATAAGTGGGACACATTTATAAACATGGACAAGTCTTGGATAGGAACTAATAGGACCAACAAATCTTATGTTGATGGAGTAGCAGCGTTTATTGATTATGCAGTACACAACTTGCGGAAGATGGGGAACATCGACCTACTAGTTAATAAAAATGATCTTTCAATGCCATGTCCGTGTACAGGATGTTTAAACCACATAGAGCATAAAGTGGAGAAAGTGTAGTTCCATTTATTGACAATGGGTTTGATCTAAGCTACCTAAAGCTGGACTAAACATGAGAGAAGGATGAGTCATCAATAAGTACCGAAACACTGTTAACGCTACAAGCGAGTTTGTTGACGACACGGATTTTGCTTCATATATTCCAACGGATGCCCCAAACAATAAGATACATGGTTAATGCTACAAAGATAATTTTGATGAGGATGATCTTGTCAAGTTTCAACAATTATTATTAGGCGCAGAGAAGCCTCTTTACGCAGGATGTCCCGACTTCACAAAGCTCTCGCAATAGTTAAACTACTCAACTTGAAGGGTAAGTACGGATGTTACGATAAGTTCGTTCTTGAATTACTAGGATTGTTAAAGAAGATGCTACCCACGGTAACGAAATGGTGGAAAAAACTTATCAAGCCAAAAATTTTTGAAATTGATGGGATCGGGATACAAAAGATACATGTATGTATCAACAAGCGCCTTCTTTCTTGGAAGGATGACAAGGATTTGTTGCGTGTCGAACTTGTGGGATATCAAGATGGAAGGTGGATAATAAGACACATAAAGTGTACGAAAACATTCAAAGAAAGGTAATGTGGTACTTTCCAATTATACCAAGACCGCAAGCGGCTATTTAAGCTAGAAAGTATTTGAGAAGATTTAAGATGGCACGCGACACGGAGGATAACCGATGGTGTGTTACGTCACCTCAGATTCAAAGGCATGGCGTACCATAGATGAAAAATTCCTCGAAATTGTGAAGATCCAAGATATCTACGGCTAGGAATATCGGTGATGGGGTTGGCGTTAACTCGTGAAATAGGCATCACGGTGTATGGCCGTTTTAAGCTGTCATATACAACCTTCCTCCATGGTTGTGTATGAAAAGAAAGTTTATCATGCTTTCGGTATTAATATCGGGATACCCGGAAATGATATCGATGTTTTTAGAACCGTTTGTTGATGATCGCAAACCTTATTCGATCTGAGGGTTGATACATATGATGCATCCACAAAAGATAACTTTAATCTACGTGCCATTGTGTTATGGACAATAAATGATTACCCCGCAATTGGTACATTATGTGGTTGCCCGTCTGATGGATTCAAAGGTTGTGTAGTATGTGGGAAAGATACAAATTGTGTTAGACTTTACGCCTCATCCAAGCAAAGTTATGTTGGTCATGACGATATCTACCATATTACCATCCGTTCGAAGGCAAAGGAAGGCATTTAATGGACAACAAGAATTTCTCCGGCTCCAAATCCAATGACCGGGAACAAATATACAACGAGGTACAACATATTGAAAATAAGTGGGAAATGGAAAGCGAACAAACAATAATGCATCGAAAACCAAGAAGATACGAGAGGCGGTGGGAAGATTCAAAAGCGTAAAAGAAACATAGCAGTAGAGGGTATTTCAAGCCAAGTAAGCGGACAAAATGGTGCGTATTGGAAGAAATTCAACATTTGGTATAAAAACTTAGGTATTGAGGCATAATTACATTCCACATTGTATTGATTTTATGCATGTAGAAAAGAATATTGTTGAGAGTCTCGTGAACTTTGCTACATGTTCCGGGAAAGACGAAAGATGGATGAATGCTCGATTGGATCCGGGTGAGTTAGGGGTAAAACAAGAGTTGTTTGCTATGCAAGAACAAGACAAAACAACACTACCTTGACGAAAGTTACACATTAACGAATCTTTGAAAAGATATTTTTGTGAAACTTTACACAACATCGTGGTACCACAAGGCTATTGTTCAAATTTCTCTAGTTTGGTCACCTAAAGTATAGGAAGCTCATTGGCCTAAAATCACATGACTATCACATGCTAATGCAAGAGTTTACGCCCATTGCAATACGTTCAATCATGCACCCACCCACACGATATGCTATTATCGGGTTTTGCTTTTCTTTAAATCAATATGTTGCAAAGAAATAATATTGCAAGAACTAGATAATATGCAAGCAAAAGCCGGTAGTGACACTCGCCTACTCAAGAAGTTCTTTCCTCCATCATTCTTTGATATTATGATACATTTGATTTGTGCACCTAACTAGGGAGGTAAAATTATGCGGTCCCATATGCTTTGGTGGATGTATCCATTCGAAAAATGTATGAAGGTTATTAAAGGACATGTGCGGAATGAAATAGACGAGAAGGATGCATTCTTGAGGAGACTATTGCGGAAGAAACAATAGAGTTTTTAGCGAATATCATAAATCCATAAAAGCATTGGTATCCCACGATAAACATGAAACAAATGAAAATGAGGAAGGAAAGCCATTGTCGGCCAAGCAAATCAAGTGAAGTTTGCGGAACTCTTTCGAAAGCACATTTGTATGTAATAAATAATCTGAGATGAAATTGTACCGTATATCGAGTAAGTCTTACTAACACATGTCTATTTCGTTCTTGAAAATGATGTATCAAATATAATAATCAAACACATTGTTTGAGCGACACAAGCAAGTTTTGAAAGCGAAAACCGGGTAAGCGAATAGCATTTACGGAGAATGAGCACAACAAATCGTTTGCCAAGTGGTCACGCAAAGAAGTAATTAATCTTATGTTACTCAACATACCCTTTCTAAACCTTATTTCTCGACTCATTTTGATCCGAAAATTGGTGTACTTATTCTTTGAGCTAATATATACTTGTAATGAAATTTAGGTGAGAGAGAGTTAGAAATCGACAAAGAAAGTGTATCGAAAGCGTAAGGTGGATATCCTATGGACCACGCGCCACCGTAGTGAAATACGATGCATATCACATCAATGGGTATACTTTTAAATGCGAAAGATCATGAAGGCAAAGTTTACGAGCAGTGGGGTTAGTGTTGAGGCATTAGATATGCACATATCTAAAGAAGTTGCAACCACAAGAAAAGCATATTATTATGGGGTTTTACAAGAGATATGGGAACTAGATTACCGTTACATGCAAATTCCTCTTTTCAAATGTGGTGGGTTAATCACAAAAGCGGTGGTGTGAAGCAGCGATACTACTCTTGGGTATACATTGGTTGACATGAATAGTTTAGGCCACAAGGTTGATCCGTTCATATTAGCCGCACAAGCACGACAAGTGTTTTATGTGAAAGACCGGTAGATAAAAATTGTCTATTGTGTTTAAGTCACCTCCCAAGAATTACAAAGATAAGTATAACGAAGCCAATAAGGAATTTAGTACCGTCATTCACCAAAGACAATGATAACATATTGCCGCGTGTGGATCGGCGTGACTTGGGTAACGAATCACGAATCGACTACTATCGAACCGATTGTGGAGGTGTTTTTATACGAAAATCCAAGTGAACCATGTTATGGTCAAGTTGTCACACTCTACCTTTATCATATTTCACTCTTTTAAAACATATAGACATTCGATTTTTTGTACTTTGTTAAGGATTTATGTTTATAATACAAGACTTAATATTAGTTAAATCTGTTAGGTATATTATTTTGTACTTGTTTAAGTATTTATGTTTAAGGATTTATGTTGAAAAGCAAGAATTCTCACAGATTGGAGATGTATGGAAGATGTGCTAGTTGATGTGCTATAGTACAGAGTTAATTCGGTGATGTCATTGTTAAGTCTGTTTGACCATTCTTTAGTCTGGTACCGTTACCTAATTTTAGGTGGTCAGCAGTATTTATATGGATAATTTTTATTTTTAGAATTCATATTTATCCTTTAATTACTTTATCCTAATCTTTAAAAGTTTAAATCTTTTCTTTCGATTAAGTCTCCTTACCAAAGACTAAACCCTAATTGCGCTACACTACCGGACTTCAATTAACATAAAAGATGGCACAATTAAAGTTTGTAGACAAGCACAATCAAGTGGGATTTCTCAAAAGCTCTTTGAAAGCACGAGCTTGACGAGATAGTGGACTTTCTAAAGGGTAGTCATATCGGTATGCCATTACTCATAATCCAACTATCTATGATTCCCTAGTCAAGCAGTTACGCGATCGCTCTCTGCTAGAACTATTGTTGATGGGACACTAGAGTTAAATGCAACTATTGATACGTTAGAGTATTCAATCGCGAGGAATCGATCGAAGCAAGCTTCAATTGGGCGATGCCTCGAGGATTTCAATGTTGACAAATAATGACCTCTTCGGGATTGGAAAATATTGGATATCTAGCGATGGAACATTCACTTTTGGAAGAGTCATTTACGCCACAATGGCGTTTCCTTGTGTATCATATTTTACATTGTATGAGCTCTAAAAGTGGTGGATGGGATCAATTTAGAAGCAATATTGTACGCATTGGTCTGTCTCTCCAGCGAGACTCTTCAATTTTCAAAATGATTTTGATGCCATGGTTGCTAATGGCAAGAATAAGAAAAAGTTTTGATGTACCCAAGATTTTTGCAAATGATCTTAAATGTTGAAACAAAGAAGAAAACATCCTTACATTGTTGTCCTTTCACTAAAAAGATATTTGGTAATATGAAAAGGGGTTTGAAGGGCACACAAGCCACTTTTATGCTATGTTGCTTCTTTGTTGCTGCGACCTGCGGTACATCTACATCATTCCATCTCCCTTGCTACATCGAGCTCGGGCTCAACCTACATCCGAACCCGGAAAAAGCGAGTTTGAGCAGAGGACACCAACACCCCACCACCTTCACCTTGGTCCATGAGGAAGAACAACCGGTGATTCCTCAACCACAACCTCAACACCCACTACTACAGCAGAACCCGGTTCCTTATCTATGGAAGATCTACTTCAACCGGTTCCTGGCGATTTCAAGGGTTGATGAGTTGGAGAAAAATTGAAGAAGACCAAGAAGTCACTAGGGACTACTCACAAAAGAGTTAAGAAATTGGAGGAAATTCAAGCAGACGGGGATAGACATTACAGACTCGGAAGGTGGGGAATCCTCGAGGAAACTCAAATTAGTCCTCAAGGATTGGAAGCGGTGAAATCTTGGTTAAGAATTTCGATCGGAAGAAATCCTTTAAGAAGAGGCGGATAAAGAAGGCGCAAGTTACGGTGGAGTGGACAAGTCCGGTGACTTTACTAAAGATAAGTCGGTGGTCTTTGAAATTAAATCGGCTTTTGATGAAGATTTTAATACTCGCTTTGATGTTGAAGTTAATACTAATCTTGAACATATTAATCACGGTAGTGATCCGGTAGTGCGGTGACGAGTTTGTGCATAGGAAGGCAAAGGAATAGTGCAAGAATCTTGAGCCGGTGAAGACCAAAAGCAACTCACGAAGAGGAAGCTAGCTTAGTTGTGATTGCTAGGATTCAAGCAGAGGATGAGGCTGAAGAAGCTAAGCGTCAAGAACAAACATTGAATGATGAGTGATTGCCAAAAATCTGCAAGAGGAACGAGTGGTGATTGCCAAAAATCGCCAAATTCTATCGATGAAGAATGGGATACTATAAAGGCGGATTATTAGTAAAGCAGAGATATCCTTCACGATATTGGCGGAGAAGACTATGCAAGTAAAATGGTTAAGATGATTAGTGAGAAGAAGAGGCTTCTCGAGAGAGCGAGACAAAGAGAAAGGATGCATGAGACCTTGACCAAAGCGAGCAAAGGGATTATATGATCCACTACATCAAAAGTCAAGGAATCCTACACGGAAGTTGAGCCAGTTAAGGAAATTGAAGGCTGCGATCTAAAAGCGAATTTGAAAAAGTAGTGTACCAAAATAAAAGATTTATTCAATGGATTCGAGTTGGAAGCTTCAACGCTTAAAGGAAGGGTTATAATCTTCAACCAAAGGATGCTAAGCGAAGATTGCAGAGGCGAAAAGGTTCTTTGAAGTGAAAAACTTGGTGATAAGCCAAAAGCGTAAAGAAAGAGGAGGAAGGCGAGGTTAAGCAACCGGTTGTGAATATGACAAGGAAGAAATCCTTTGGAAAGAAAGGGTGAAAAGCGATAAGACAAATTAAGAAGGAAGTGGAAGAGTATATTAAGGATAAGGTTGATGAACCGTCATCGGAAGAGTTTACCATGGGCTCCATTCCTACTGAGTTCGACACTTTCGCTAAGATTGCAAAGGTTCGATCATCAAAAATGGGAAAAGGTAGTTTACACGATAGTAAGGGAAAATCACACACGACACTATATATGTGAACTTTCCTAGTTTATTGAGTGATTTGTCGAGGATGATTTGAAGACCATGTACCGGTGATGATGGAGAAGCATGGTGACAAGAGACACGAAAAGGAATATGAAAGAGTCCTCTTGGGTGACTTGAAGACCATGTTTGAGACACCGGATCTTGATGATGAAATGTGGGCGGCTGTCAAGTACAAGTGATCGATGGAGATATTTCCACACTTGTCGGTGCCTTGTTTGGAATTAGAAGCGCAATTCTTTATATGCTTACGAGTGGAGTATCCACTTCCAAGCGATATTTTCGAGGCTATGCTTGAGAAGAAGGCATTAGGTGAAAGAAAGGATGATGCATGCTATCGACTTTTGAGGTTAATTGAATCAAAAGCTCAACAACAATATCTTGGCGATTATAATGATTAAGTCCGGTAGTATTAGTAGATAGTTCTGTTTATGAAAAACATAATAGTTTATTAGAGTTTAGGGAAGGGATATGTAGGCGTAGAGATATCTTAGGAAGAGATATCTATATCCTTCTACACCTTTTGTATACTAGGTTTTCCTAAGTGTATAAAGGAATCCTAAAGTATAGTGAAATGAACTTGTACTTAGACGAATAGAAATATTAATAAAAGAAGTTTATTAGTGAAATAGTATTTGTGTTCTTCTTGCTTGTTGTTAAGATTCCGCATTAACAATCAAGTACTCGTTGTTAAAGAGTTCTTCATATACATAATTAGTTTAGATTTATCCAAGTTTAGCTGATTGTGATGTTGCACAAGTGTTAATGTGTGTGTTTGTGTGTGCATATCAATGTGACTATAAAAGCCATCACCTACAAACCCACATTTGCATTAACAACACAATAAATGCAACAAACTTGACCATATGGTGTTTAAAGTGAAGAAAGCGTGTATTTTGTGTGACTATTGATCATCTAATGGCCACATCAAATTTATGTTTGTGTGGCATTTTCTAACATTTAGTCACACAAAGAATATTTTTTGGTATTTAGTCACATACAATTAATCATAAAGCGGCTAAAAGTGTTAATAAGTGTGACCATATGGTGTTTCAAGTGAAGAAGCGTGTATTTTGTGTGACTATTGATCGGCCACATGAATTTATGTTTGTGTGGCCTTTTCTAACAATTAGTCACACAAAGCATGTTTGTTTTGGGTATTTAGTCACATACAATTAACCATTAAGTGGCTAAAAGTATTAATAAGTGTGACTATATGGTGTTTAAAGTGAAGAAAGCGTGTATTTTGAGTGACTATTGATCATCCAATGGCCACATATTAAGTTACTTGACCATATGTCTTGGATTTTGGCTACACTTAAATAATATGTGTGACAAAGCGTTTAGTGTGACCATATATGGCATTTGGTCACAATGTTAGTAGTAAATGTGACTTTATAGATTAGCTTTTGGCAAGCTAACACAAACTAAACTTTAAACACACATATTAACTTACGTGAACATATGTCTTTGGATTTTGGCTACACTTAACAGATGTGTGACAAAACATTTAGTGTGACCATATATGGCTTTTGGTCACAAAGTGTTCAAGTGTGTGACATATATTTGTCCTTTGTTTATATGTTTATCGTGACTAATGCTTCAACCTTACTTTCCATTTGTCACTCGTTCCAATTTCAAATGTGGCTAAAGAGTTGGCAAAACATATCGATCACCCTTAAATAATGTGTGACAAAACTTGACTCTATGATTTAGACACACAAAAATTACTTCATGTGACTAACGCATCAAGGTTACTTGTATTTTCACGCGTTCCAAATTCATATGTGGCTAAATGATCTTAAACAAAATCACGAGATACCTTTAGCCACACAATCTTCAATTGTGTGCAATCTGGTTCTAATGGTCACACAATCAATATTTTCATGTGTGACTAATTAGTAAATGTTGTCAATTTTGTACCTTTAGCCACACAAATATGCGAATGTGTGGCCGTTCCATTTCGACCGTGTGTGACCAAATCTGTTTTTGTACTAGTGTTTGGTGCCTTGAGAGTTAACTGCTACACTTGGCACGACTTTTGGCAAGTTGTCCTTGAGCTTTTGAACATCCGCTCGGAGATCCGGACTAGGGGTTCTTTTGAAGTCCTCCATGGTTTCCTCACACTTAGCTTGCAGATCGCATATTGTTTGTCTCTTGCCTTGTCCTAGTAAGCATCACATCCATCTCTTCCTTAGCAGTCTTAACAGCACGCAGGAGCTCTCTTGTCTGAGTATTTAGCTGATTATCAAGAACAGATTTCCTTGTGTAACTTTTGTCATGTAGGTCACAAAGCCTCTCCAAGGACATGTTATCCAACACCCCTTTCCAACCAGGCGGGGTCACACGCTCCACGAGCAAGTGACAGGCCAAGGGGGTCGGAAACTCCTTCGTATCGGGAAGACCTGTAGCAGTAATGTGATTATTAGACTAACAAAATATGAGGAATTTTTTCATAACAGGAATGAAGGCTTACCATGGATGTTTTCGTCTCTAGGCCCTTGATATCGTGAAACACAAGCTGCTTTACCACAGGCGCTATTCGACGAGTCATACGAGACATAGGGGTTGGCAATATCGACTTCCTCTTAGAGCGAGACTTTGCGACTTTAGCACTAGTACCCTTCCTACTTGGACCCTATCAACAATCTTTGGAGGACCCTACGACCATAAGCTGGTCCTCCGAGCGAGGTCATCAGAATTCTCAACATTCTCTGCAAGCTGGTCCTCTTCCTCAGGCTTTTTTCCCTTTGAAGGCTGGGCAGATGAAATAGGCTCGATCCTTTGGGCATCAACATCATTATTATTCACTGACACAGACGGAGACCCAGCACCATAGCTAACCTCTTTAGTACCACCAGACACGACGAAGTTGCGAAAAGCCATTCCTGCGACAAGAAAGGGGAAAAGATAAATATCAGCAGATAAGTTCCTAAATCTTAATTTAATTGAAAAAATACGTACTTTCTCCACAACAAACTATTTCAGGATGCAACGGAGAACCCTCCCAACTCTCAGCAATACCAGCCATGAACAAGATTGGCTGTGGGAAAGTCTGGCAATCAGCTGGATGATGACACAAGCGTTGATACAGAGGGTCCCTCCTTACAGTATAGGGCAACGGATCATTGAATCTCTTTTCATTAAAACGAAACTTTGGGTTCAATAATGCAGGGTATTCGGGAGGCACAATGGTATCCTGGATATAAAAGAACTTCCCTTTCCAATTCCTGATGTTAGTAAAAGGTATATCAATCAAATGGGGCACATCATGCTCACCCCTCTTGGCTAGAGTCAACCAATCTCCTCCAGGGTATATATTCAAAAACCTTTTAAGCACAGCCAAGGATGGTTCATACCCATAAGCTTTACACATAACAATGTATGTAGTGAGCTTGGCTAAGCCAAAAGGGTTAAACCTAGATATGTGTACCTCTTAGTATTGAAGGAGCTCTAGAAACAATGGATGCAAAGGTATCCTTAGATTGGAGGTAGTGAAAGCATGTGCAGATGCAGACCACGTAACCTTCGGGGCATCATAAACGCATCGGCGTCTACTAGGAAGCATTATTTTAAACTGTTTTGGAATAGGGTGAGTGCGTGAGGAAGGCTCAAGCTCTTCTGCTGACAGGTGCAAGTTTTTGCCTTATGGTGAACTTTGCATTCGCACCCATTATGGTTTTATGCAACAAAAATAAAGAAAACTTAGCAAGGGAGGAGGATACTTTACCTTTACGGTCGGACACTTGATCGGAAGACAGGATTGTATGTGTAAAATTTTGGGCGTGGGGTGAAAAGTGATTTAGGGTTCACTATTTGACGTTTATATACCCATTCTTATTTTAAATCCTGGCAACTTCCGGATTTCAAACACAATTCAAAATTTTAAATGACGTTTTGGGTTACCGAGAATGGGGTAGTTTGGCTAAGTATTTTAGCATTAAATGCGTACAAAGGTTATAACCAACTTCGCCTTTCGTCCGGTTTGTGACAAAGGGGTTTTTGTGTATTTTTGAGTAGTAAGCAACATATCCTCGTTCGTACATATCACTTTCGTTGGGGGCATGATGGCGTACCCTCCGATCGGTCAAAGGACTCTCTTGACCTCGATCGAATCTTCATGACGAAGGACCATGTCAATCTTCCTATGTCATCGATGGCGTAAAACCATTCATCATTGACATGGTTACTAGTTGGGAAGTCGCCAATCGAAGGCCTAAGCCTTCTGGTCGACCTTGGAAACACTAAAACAAAGGAGAACATTGACTTGGTCTTACCACGCTCCCGCTATCTCCTTAGCTTTCCGCCAAGGCAGAGAGAATGGGGATGAAGCCTAGCGGTTACCACAAATCATGGGGCGCCCCATGATCTTCAAACATGTGCAAACACTCTCTAAGCTTATTTTTTTACCTATAAATAGGTTGGACGAGTCATTTCAATGGTATGTTCATTCAACACAGCATTTTACATGCTCAACATTACTTACGACACATATCACATACTTACTCGCACGCCCCAGGTGGTTCGCAGGGTCCAACCCTGCGCAATCAGTTAACGAAGTGTCTTCTATTTCTTATTGCAGATTGGCTACAAGTTTGGCGCAAGCATAACACCCCTCATACCTTTCGATCACCATCGAAGGCCTTGTCATACGATTTATTGTACAATCAATTTGTTATGCAATGTACTCTCCTTTCTTTCTGTAATGAATAAAAGTTTGTTCACTACTTTGGTGCTTCGTACTCTCAAATTAATATACACCCTAAAATAACACACTTTGAAAAAAAGAAAGAAAGAAAACACGTGAAGCACGAATATCATGTAGGTGACTCGCTCACCGTCTATTGCATTGGATTGGGTGAATAGCGCGTAACTCGGGATGGTGCAAGGCAATAGCGCGTGACTCGGGACTTAAGGTGAGTCCAAATACTACCTTGCCGAGTAGCCTTAGATGTTATATGTCACTATATCCCAGTGTTTTGTGATATATTGTGTGTCTATAAAGCAGAAAGAAAAATGATATCGAGCCTAATTAAATAGGCCTAATTGTAGCGTACAATTTGTGTGAGACAATGATAAATTCAAATGATTATTTTGTTATTCCTAATTTGCCCACAATAAATTGAGAAACAAGTTTGTTATCTCGTCCGTTTCAACTCGTAATTGTTTTTTTTCCGATCTTGGTTTTGTGTTACCGTGATCCATGATTCTTTAATACTTTCATATTCTCAAGTAGCATCATTAGTATTTATGGCCAATCATCTTTTTATAATCTTGAAATTGTATCATTCATGAAATTTAGTATAAATCCTAACAGTCATGTGGGATCATTTATAACTTCTTTGTCTATTTAACACTCCGTATAAAAGACAATCAATTCATGTGAGTGATTATAATTACAAAAGGACACAGACAGCCTAAATAAATTGGTTGCGTACAAATATAAGAAGATACTAAGAAAAAATATGTGAACTTGTTGATATATATAAATGAAAGGGTAAATTTGGAAAAAGTATTTATGTTGTTAAGGTTAATCACAAGTGTTTCAATCAAAATATTAGGTCTCTTTTTATGCCTTTTAATTAGGTTCATATATCAAAACTCAAAGCAGAATAATAGACATTTAGTGACATAAAACTCATATGGTGACAAAAATTCTAGTGACACTTCAGGTTGCCACAAAACCCATTTCTCTTTTGAACGGAGTTATTTTGAGATTTTAAGTTAATGACTTTAATTTTTTTTAACATGGTTAATTGAATGCTAAACAACACCAATAATCTTTTTAATTTGGGAGTTGCCAAATGGTGGCGCCATAGTTACAAAACAGAGATTATAAAAATTTATATAATGATCGATAACTCTTATTAAAGAGTGCGATAACTTTCTCAACTACCATGTCAGCTTACTTGACAGTCCTATACAAGCAAAACAGCTTGCAGTGAATTAATGTACGAGGAAAACTCCATCCAATCGTTTGATAATTTGATGTAGTATTGCCAAATTATGCATACTTCCTATCATGTACATTGAAGTTTACTTCGTAAGTTTATTTCAAGAATGAGACATGCTGTTCATTCAATCTACATAAGCAAACTGACCTTAAAATAATGACTTTCATTTCATTATATTTTAGGATCAACAAGTGTATCTATATATTAACTTATGTTAATTCAGTTTAAAGATTTTGGTGAGTTGCTAGAAAATGTGGTTGCTGCCTAACGAGCTAGTGATTATTACGTCACATTGTTTTGTAAGTTGTATAAAATGTGCATTGGTGGATCATTGTTTCAAAGTGATCAAATTGTCTAATATTTGTATTATGCCTTTTGTCACCATTCTTGTGTAAATGAATGAAAGAAAATTCTAAACGTAACCCTATAGCTTACGTTTAAGAAATTTAGACACTCATAAATTGCTTGTATTTTCAGAATAATTGTCCAATTTTTAATTTAAATGCTCTCAACCAACTAAATGTGTTAACACTTAGTGCATGTTTGCATAATAATAAATGGGGTTTAAGTTTATTAAATAGCGCGTCTTTCTCCGATGTCTGATATAGTATCATCTTTTTGCAACACGGTTAGGTAGTGTCTTTTTACGTATCGATATAGTGACCTGTCTTTCTCCAATCTACGTGAACTTGCCCGATCGGCTGGGTTTGTGTGGCGTGCACAAGTCAAAAATCTAAGAAAATGTAAGAAAATCTAAAAAAGAAAAAACATATGAAACCGATAAAAGCGTCTTAAAAAAGCAAAAGCGTAAGAAAAGCGGACAAAACATAAGAAAAGCGGATAAAACGTAAGAAAAGCGGAAAACGTAAAAAAGCGGAAAGCGGATAAAAAGCGAGCTAAAACGGATAAAAGCGGACAAAAACGTGAAAACTATTATTAACGGAGTGACTAATGGCATAAACTATTATTTGAAAAAAGCGTAAAGTTTTTTTTTCGATTTAAAAAACGTAAAGGTTTATTTTTTTTATTTTTTAAACGTAAATTTTTAAAAAAATAATTAATTTTTTTTTCCAAATTAAAATTTTAATTTTTTTCCACGCAGCAAGCCAATTGACTTGCAACCACGCCACACAATGGCCAGTGACTTGACAACCATGTGTAAAGGGTTAAAAAAAAAAAACGACAAAAATTCCACGTAAGTTTCGATCTATTTACTTGGCTTGCCACGTATGGCGTTGTGACCATATCGACACGTAAAAAAAAGACACTACCTAACCGAGGTTGCAAAAAAGTACAGTAGCATATCGATGACGTTGGAGAAAAATATTGACTATTTAATAGCTTAAACCCTAATAAATGCAACACTGAGCTACAAATAGCAAAATCCGTGAAGGAACTTTTTGAAAAAATTCAGCAAATAGAAAGAGTCGAAAATAATGTGTGTGTCACGTACTCATGTTTCGTTCCTGTGATTTACCCAAAATCACACTCGTCGATTATATTTGATTTTAGTTACACCAGCGATATCTAATTTTCAAACTAGTTGCATCAATGGTCCCTATTTTAAAAAATAGTGATTATTTGTGTAATAATATAATGTTTTTTATTACACGGTAAGTCCCTATTGTTATTACACGGATAGTCCATAATTTTTTAAACAGGGACTATCAATGCAAATAGTTTGAAAATTAGGATTATTTATGTAATTAAAATCGGATAGAAACTACGAGTGTGATTTTAGGTAAATCACATAGACGCTACATGTTTTTTTTCTCAAAATATTATTATTTCTAGTCTTAAAAAGTCACTTTCCATATTCTTTTTTAATTATTTTCTGCTTAGTTTTTCAATGGCATAAATGCATTTTTAGGTGTTTAGACTTTAAACCAATAATAAGTTAGCTGTATCGGTTACAAATCATACATTCATCCATTCAGAGCGGGCCTAACGGTGGTTCTTCGTAACATGCACGTCATCACCGCTATGGGTGTGCCATCACCGCGTGTGGTGGTATCATTTTTACTGTGGTTCGGTGTTGCAGACAACCTAATGAAAACCCTATTTTTTTTGTTAGCGAGTGTGTGTGAGGTATGTTGTGAGGTATTTTTTATTAAGTGATATATTTTTATGAGTTTGGTTAGTTGGTTCCCTCTTAGGTATGTAAACGAACCGGATGAACACGAATAAAGCGCCGTTCGTATTCGTTCATTTAGTATAAACCGAACAAGTAAACAAATACAAACACTTAAAGGGATGAACTTTCTTGTTCGTATTCGTTAATTAAGAAATGTGGTTGTTTGTGTTCGTTTATGTTCGATTCTTTATAAAATTAAATGAACGTAAACGAACACGTATAATGAAGGCATGAAAACAAACAAATGAATATACAAAATATTGTGTTTTATGTGTGCTCATTTGTTTGAGTGTACCAATTAAAATATAATAAAATATACGATATCTGCCATAAACAAATAAACGAACATTCACGAATGTATAATCGGGCATTCAAAAACATAAATGAACGGATGAGACTTTGTTAATGTTCGTCCATTTAGTTAAATATACATAAATCTTGTTCATGCTTATTCATTTAATAAATAAGCACACATAAACGAATATTTCATCGCACGGTTAATGAAATATTTACTGAATGTTCGGTTCATTTATAGCCCTATTCCCACTACTAATATTAGGTGGTGGGTTAGATGTTGTGCTAGAAAGTTAATGTGTCGTTGACATGATAATAATTGGAAATGACCAATACAAAGAAAAAATAAATATTGTTTCGTTGAATTATCCACAAAAGTTGCGTACTGAAAGGTGTGAAGTGAGAAACCGTGATACAATCCAAACTTTAAAGACATATATGGCCACCCACGTGAAGCAAAAATTGACGTAAAAATAGTAATAAAATTTGACAAATTCAATGATCACCAAATATCATATGGAGGCATCCAAAAATTACGATTCTTAAATGCACAAACAACTCATCCCATTAACAAGTGCAGGGAAACCTACAAACGGACAAAAGAAACAGTTAGAGTGTAAACACTGTAAACTAAATAAAGTCAAGCTTATGTACATACTACGCGTATATAAAATGAATTTTTGCATCGCCATGACGACAATGACGATGTATTTCAAACTAGATAAGTAATCATTAATCTCATGGCGACGAGTTTTTTTAAGGGTGATGATTCGCACACTTTTATAAATGATTGAAATACTAAAATTTTTTAGTGTTTGAACATTTATAATCTCACATTATTTTTAGTTATGTTTATCGCTGTAAAGGTAAATGTTCAATCATTTAAATTTAAATATTCTAATCGTTTATGAGTGTCATAAATCACTTTCTTTTTTTAAAGATTATTATTTCACCTAACAATTTATATCACCATGTTGATGTTTTGTTTCTCAAGATTATTCTTACAAAAGTTTAGCTAATTACGAGACAAAACTTGATTGGTTTTGGTCTCCTAGTTAAGTAATTGTCGAGTCTCGTAATTCTTACTTATAGTATGTCCACAATACAAATACGTTGCATAATTGACATGTGGAGGTAAAACTCATTCAATGCTTGAATGGAAGTCGACCGAATACGTGTACCTTCATAGGGGACCCTTTCAAGTCTCAATTACTCGTAGAAGTGAACTTCAACTAGAAATTTCTCTCGTGCTTTATAACTTCTGAGCAAATAATGATAAGAAGCGAGCTGAGGTGTCATGGCTATTAATGATGATCCAACCGAAAATTTAAGTGAGTGTCTAACAGCCATAGTTATAAAAGAAAAGAAAACCTCTTTTATTCGGACAAAGATAAAAATAAGTTATATCAAATAAGAGTACACAGTGCAATGTTTATAGGTGTGTTATAAAGTATTTTGGTACCATGTGCGTTATAAGTGCATTTGACATCATAACGACAGTTATATTTTTTCAGTATAAGGCTGCCTCAATAGTATAGATCGAGTGTCGATCGGTGAATGTGGCGATCGATTGACACTCTATCGTCTTCTTGTGGATGATGTCTATCGTCACAACTCACGCCTAACTTGGTCACCTACACGATCGATAATCGTGTGATTGTTTGTATGTGTTTAAGTAATATAAAGGTATTTTTGTGGGGTATCTTTTTGTAGTGTAGGTCGCCCTTCTTGGGCGCCAATCGCCTGAAATCATTGGAGAGAAAGTGACGTGACAAGAAAAGTAAAGGGATTGAATCCCTTCTTGGAGGCGACTAAAAGTGGAGTAAGTGAGTTTTCTTAGTTATATATAGAAATATGATTTTCTTTTCCATATCACTCTCCACAAATGGAGGTAATTAACACAACAAGTTACATCGAATATAAAGCAAAATCGAAACCGACTTGCCAAACAAAATACACGAGGTAACAAGTTAAGCCAAAAGAAAGCATACACCCTAATAGTTGTGACATACTACAACAACACCATACAATTGGGGGAATCACCAAGGTGAAACTTTTGGTGACACAACCATATGAAAATGTATTTAAGAAGGTGTTTTCTTGATTTTGTGTTATATGACTTATAGCATAAATCGATGAGAAATGATATGCATGCTTAAAAACATATCTAATGATATGCTTAAAATGTGTGGCAATAGTCTATTGGTTGTAGTGACAGTGACTCATTTCTTCACAAACCAATAAACTCGACATAGTTTTAGATAGAGGTGGCAAAAGCAGGCGGGTCGGTCGGGTGCAGACTCTGGGCCAAGCGGGCTATGGGCCAAAAGGCGCGGGCTAAGCAGGCGATGGGCTAAGCAGTGCAGGCCAAACAGAATTACCATTTTATCTGAATCTCTTTTAAAAGACCCAAAACGATGAAATAAATTCGCCGAGCGTAACACCTCATTTATATTTAAAAAATAAATATAATTTTTCTTTAAAACAATCTAATGTTCGAGAAAACACGTATAAGTTATGCCCATTTAACTTAAATGGGCAATATAAATAAATTCAAATGCTTCAAATCTTTTAAAGTTTGTCATTTTCTTATTTTTTGATTTTGAAGAAAATCACGCTCTAGTTTTAGACATATCATTAGTAATATCATTTATCTAAATCTGATCATGTGACAAATGGATAACCCGCCCTATAACATACATTGCACCATGCCTTTTTAAAAAATAATTGAGTATCGAGGTTGGGCTTGTAGTAATTGGATATAATATAATGTTATTCCATTCGGAAAAAACAAAGCTCGGTGACATAAGATTACTTGCTTGGTGAATTTGAAAATGATATTTCCTGTGACTTTTCAGAAAATGCGATAAGGCTACCTGAGTGATCCTCAACGACCTTCAATTATCCTGTTATCTCAGATTCTTTTTCTTGTAACGTATATGTGACCTTTTATGCGACAAGAAACGATATCACTACAAAAAATATATCACACAAAAATACATTTTAATTAAATTAACACACACACAAACAAGCACAATAACTCGGTCGTTACCCCGACCTTGGTCTCCAAAACCACTCACGACCCACAGCGACCTAAGTACTTTCTCAATTTCTTTACATTAAAGGCTATTTAAAACTAACCAAAATATGGTGTAGTAATATGGATAACATTTTTATCGCTGAAACCTTATAAATTGCCTCTTGCCCTAACACATGTATGCAATAAAGTCGATATTTTATTTTATCATTGCATTTGACATGTTATTCAGTAGTAAGCTTAAACTTGTAATCATACCATCAATTTCTTTACATTAAAAGGTTATTTAAAACTAACCAAAATATGGTGTAGTAATATGGATAACATTTTAAGAGTGGAAAAAGTAATTAATTTTAGCATTATAATTGACTTACATTTTTAATCTTAGAAACACCTGTACCTTGTTGTTGTGATTATTTTTTTTGCTAAATTAATTTATCGAATTGAGTCAATTGACCCTTTGAGTCTCATCACAGGTATTTGCTTCATATAGGTACCCGCTTTCGCAAAATTTATAAGCACATTGGAGACTTTGTGGAATAAGAGATTGAGGGTCGAGTCTCGACTCTTCTCACTCCATGTGTTGCTCCTTTGAAATTTAGGAGAGTTCTTGGGAGCTATTATTTGTGAGATGAATAATGGTGGTGTCAAAAGCCGAGATTAGAGCCCCGCCAATTTACACATTTTATGAAATTTATTGAAACAAACTCTTAATATGTTTGTAAGACTAGTTTTGTGGTTATCACATTCACCATCTCTACGTTATCAGACATCATTATTCAACACATCATCACTATGACCAATTTTTACCTTTTATGATCATTAACAAACAAAAAATATATAACATATCTACCTTATACAAACATATCTCATAGACACATAAAACTAAAAAAAAAAAAAAAAAATGGTACGGTGCAGACCACCAATGTAAAAATGATGTAAATAAAGATGATGGTGGAGGTCTTTTATAAAAGATCGGTGGTGATAAATAATGTAAAGGTGATGCTTCACCTTATAAAAACGACTCTCCGGTAAATCGTTCAGATATATCTTAATTAGCATGGATTTAGACCCACAAACCGAGTGGGTATGAAAAGGCAATAAATGAAGACGAATTTTCAGTGGCTAGTATTAACGATGACTGATGACGTAATTCCTACGACGTCATATCTATTGTCACCTTCTGTCTGCACGAAGCGCATGTACATGTGCATATATATAAACATCCAACTAAAATAAAGTTGTACCATATTCGTTGCAATACATCTGAAACAAATATTTTTCTGTTGAAAATAGCAGCCCAAAATGGAGAAAAAAATTTATATTTTGGAAGAAGCCCTAATTAATGGCAAAAATTCTGCAAAAAGGTTGCAAAATCTGCTTAGTCGAAAGGATCTAAATACTGATGAAATTGTTTCCATCGATGATTTAGTGATGGACATAACAAAATCTTTTGTTGATGGCCTCTCGGTGTTGAGTTCTTTCGGTTCCACCGACCCAGAACCACAAGAAATTGAGGAGACACCGCCGCCGTTAGCGAAACAAGGGCGAGGTCAATACAAGATAAGGTAAACACAAGATTCTTGCCATGTATAAGCAATGCATGCAAGTAAGAAGTATGTTTTATAGATGCATGCATTATTGTAGAATTATAACACGTTAGACTCTATACTAACATTGTAGACAATATACTAACTAATTATAAAGTGGTTTTTAATTAATTGCTTCAATGCCTTTTTGAGAAAAAGAGATTGATTGCATGATTAAACATCTGCAGAACAAGCATGGATTCAAGGGTGAAAGTTAGTGATACACCGGAAGATGGTTATCAATGGAGAAAATATGGACAGAAGGAGATCCTCAATTTCAAATTTCCAAGGTTAACTTATTTACTAACCTAGTTTTCATATCCTTTTAAGTATGTCTGTGATTTGTATATTAGTACTTCATTAAAAATAACGGTTGTAACTACAAGTTAACATATCATTAGATTTATCAGAAAGTTTATAATTGGTTTATTATGTCATTTGAGTAAACTTTATAATCAAATCATATTTTCGACATAAATTAATCTCGTTCTAAATAAACATCTAAGCATGATATAGGATGATTGCTATATACTTATTCAAAGTTTGCTTACATAGACGGCAAACTATCAACAACGTTTAACTTACACAAACACTTCATCTACAACAATTATTTTGCCTTTTTTTTTTTTTTTTTTTTTTTTTTCCCTTTCATAGTTGTTAAGATCTGGATCTTAGCATATCTTTAGGTTCTATGATTTTGTTTAGCTAAAACTTATATGTCATTAGGATCTCTTCAGGCCGGTATATCTTGCATAAGATTATGATCTTAACCAAAGGACTGAAATTTTTGGTTCATTTAGAAGTTACTTACTTCAGATTAATAGATTATAATCGATCATTCACAAAGGTTTGATCATGAACTATATAACCAAACAAGTTAACCAGCTAATTAAGTGTCATATACATTTAGATATCGATCGATCTGAGGATCTTCAAATATCTGGGAAGGCCCTTTGCCTTCGTTATAGATTGTGTGCACTTTGACTGATTTATTTAAATCCTGTTCAATAAAAATTCCATCTTTTCTTGCCATAAATTGTGTTATATGTGATTTAGATCCTAATATCCTATTGAATATAAATATATTTGTTCATGTGTAATTACAGATGCTATTTCAGATGTACATACAAGGAAGATCTTGGTTGCATGGCAATAAAACATGTTCAACAGTTAGAAAACAAGACAAACAAATTTCGCATCACATATTTTGGTCGACACACTTGCGCCACGACCACGCATAATCGTGTTGTTCCAAACGACAACCATGGAGTTGTCCTTGATTTCGAAGCTTTCAAAAATCCTGGTTATAAAGCTAACATCCCCTCAACTACCAAAACTACCAACATCAAACCCTCACGAAAACGAAAATCTTTATCCAACAAGGTTTCATCAACTAATGATGCACGATTGTCCCCTTCTTTGGTTTCGGAGGATTTTACAGCCATGGATGAGTTATATCCTCATCATGAAACTCCAGGATCTGAAAATGGGGGCACTTCCCCGTCCATTATCTCTGATGGTCTTTTTGGGATGGATATCTTTGAAAACGAAGTTTTTTTACGTGAATTTATGGGTGATGATGTACATGATGGTATAATACTAGAATCTTTTTGGGGTCGTAATTAAGGTACAACTTGTTTTGTATAACCGTAGACATGCATTATGATGTGTTGTTTTCAAGGTTATAAATAGCGTGAGACGAGGCGTGCCGACATGATCAAGTCTTACGTTTTTGCGGCTAAGGCGAAGCTTTTGTGTTTATAAAGCGTGACATAATTGCCAAAGCGAAGCTTTTGCGTTTATAAGACGTGACATAAGGCGACACAAAATATGAAAATATTTATATATTTATATCATATTTCATATATATCGAGTTTACAAAAAGATGTGACATAAGGGCGGTGGCAGGCGTATGGCGTACTCAAGCATTCTGTTTCTTATGCATTTTGAAACAATGGTTGTTTTATAAATTCGACTAGTGATTTACGATCGACAGATAAGGAAACAAATATGTATTTATTGTTTTTTTTTTTTTTTTTGAACTTGTATTTATTGTTTATTTGATGCAAAGTTTATCAACTCTTGTTCAGGTGAATTATATTGTACCACTTTACAGAAATGGTGAAAAGTACATCACATCTCTCTCTCCCAACTGAATTTCCGCGTATTCCCACCATGACAAAAAAAAAAAAAAAAAAAAAAAAAAAAGCTTCAATTCCTTCTATTCTTAGACTAAAAATAATATGAACCGTCACATCACTTTTCTCTCAGATAGCACCTAGACTAAACACACATAGTAAGAAGACTAAACATTTTTTTTTAATTAAAGTTTCATTAAAACTAAAAATTTTACATTAATTTTTCAAATAAATAAAAAACATTCCATAAAATAACTAAAATATTAAAAACATTACAATAAATTTAGTGTTCATTTGTTCGATGCCAAATCGTTCCACTAAATCATTTTAAGATCTAGATGAGGTTGTTATTGTGTATTTCGATAACTTGTAACCTAGACTCTTGGGATCGTGCGAACGTTTTACTATAACCCACTTTTTTAGCACATCAATCGGTCGTTTCACATCTTTTCTTGCCACTTTATGCGCTTGCTTGTATCCTATTCGCTATATATCATTCGAGTCCAGGTTGTGAAATAGACTTAACAAGAACAACCCATTTCGGATATATCCCTTGAAGATAATATCCTCATCTATAATTCACGTTGTTAGCCACACATGGAACCTCGGTGCTTTCTCGGCTTTGAGATCGTTTAAAGAGGCGATTGACGTATAACATTGACGTCATTGTTCGACCCTGCAATACCAAAGAACGCATGCCAAATCCATAAATCTTGTGAGGCAATCGCTTTTAATAAAATGAATGGATCGGCCCATAATCACCTCTACATAATTGACCATGTAGAGCGTTGTGGGCATTGAGCCCACAACGATTTTGTCGATCAATGCTTTCTATCATCCCAGAAAAGCTATATTTTTCCTTGTGAAAAGCGTCGAGTTTATCGACATCAGTTTGTGTAGTCCTACGCAAATATTCCTTGCCATATAACTCCATAACCCCGTCACATAAAGCAACAAGACAGTCACGTGAATTTTTATCACCAATTTGTAGATATTCGTCTAAAGAATCTGAAACGGCGCCATATGTTAATTGACGAATTGCAGAGGTACACTTCACAAGCGAAGAAATGCCATGTCTTACATAGCAATTATATGTTTGTTGAAAATACCGGAAGTTATCAGTCAATACCCGAACAATGCGTGTGAACAGTGCTTGACTCATTCGGAATCGTTTACGGAATAAATAGTCGTTGTACATTGGTTCTTCACCGAAGTAAGCCGCCACAAGACGCTCATGCGTACCGTGACGATCTCTACCAATGGAGTTTCGTGAGATTTTTGGGATTGTAGAAGTGGAAGCTTGATAATTGTAAGCTTGAATAACCAAGGCGCGTTCTTGACAAACTCGAATAACATACTATTAACTTCTGTATGTCATCATCGTATTATTAAAAAGAATTGATTGGAATTCATTTTTTTGATTTGAAGGATTAAAATGTGTGTAAAAAGGATTGAGTCGAGAGTGTATACAAATTTAGGAAATAGAGGTTTTTATAAATAAGAAGTATTATTTATTTATTTATTTCCAACTAGTAGCCAACGGCTACTTTTCAAATATATTCTTTCAACTCGTTCGATCCATAAATGGACCAAACCAAATTGGTGTGTGTGTGGGCGTGGGGAGGACTTATTACTTTCAGCCTAATACATTTTCTTATTTGTCCAAAGTAACAGTGTAAAAATAACATTATACCTTTTCATTTTGTTTTATTTTTTTAAAAATAAGCATTTTGTTAACTAGAACAAGTTGTCAACTTGTACAAAAGTCACAAAAAAAACTACAAGGTTTAGACTTTAGACCCTGTGTAATACATTCCAATCAAAAACCCCTAGTCGAATTCTCTCTGGCGATTTTGTAACCCTTACATCCCTAACCGACTTTCATCCAATTCGACCATAGCTTTGGATCCCTAGCATCTTCCTGTTATTAATTAACATCTTTGTTAATTGATTCTTGGTAGGACTAGTGCGTTTCTTCTTGCTTTGGTTACGATTTGGTGATTCGTTTTATCTAGGGTTTACAAAATTGTTTTGGTTTTAACCTTATTCGGATTGTCTGAGTGCTATTAATTGGATCGAATTGGTTTATTACTCCTTCATTGGTCTTGGTTTTCATTGATTTTATGCTATTAAACCATGGGAGCAGGTTAGACGCTATATGTTTGTGTTTAAACCCTAACGATTGAGTTAGGGTTTGGGGTGTTTCTGTAAGCTGCTGCTGCTGCTGATTGAGTTAGGGTTTGGGTTGTTTTGTGTTCTTTGATTGTTTTTGGGGGTTTAGAGATGGAGAAAGGATTCTTTAACAAGGATTCGTCATTGAATGTTGCTAAAGCGACTACTAACTTGGCCGATCAAGTTGGTACGAATCTGGACATCGACCACGATGGGAGCGTGGCTCTATTGGCAAACCTAATCCGTATGAATCGGCGACGGCTAGGCTCAAAAGTCTTAGAGAGAGTATGGAATTGATTCGTTCTTGGTACTCGTGATGGTCCTTTGACATCCGATTTGGGTAACGTGAATGCTTCTTACGGTCCTAACGTGATTGGTAGTGAAAATAATGAAGTGAGGTCATTTGCTAGTGTTTTAAACCCGAACGTGTCTCGGAAAGTTAATTTTCGTGCCTTGGTGAATGAGACGCGCATCGATAATCATGATACGGTGCTTAGAAGGCTGCTATGGAGGTGTATTCAACCGGTATGACAATACACTTGTTGGCTTTTTGTTGGTAAGAATGTTGCTTTTCATTTGGTTAAGAACTACGTCTCCAACACGTGGGGTAAGTTTGGTTTTCGAAACTAATGAAGAATGATGATGGTGTTTTCTCTTTAAATTTGATTCTAAAGAGGGTGTTGAGAATGTTCTTCAACGGGGCCCTTGGATTATTCGCAATTCTCTCTTATTCTCACTAAATGGACTCGATGTCCTATTGTCTAAAAGTGAGGTAACTCGAGTTCCGTTTGATTAAATTGCATAATGTTCCATTACTTGCATATTCGAGAAGATGGGTTGAGCTTAATTGCTACTCGAGTGGGTAAGCCGATTATGTTAGATGCTTTTACAAGTTCCATGTGTGTTGATTCATGGGGTCGTATTAGTTTTGCACGTGCTCTTGTGGAATTATCATCTGATTTTGAGCTTAAACATGTGGTGACTATGGCGATCCCTAACAAGGATGATAGTGGTTTTACTACGGCAAGTATAAAGGTGGAATATGAATGGAAGCCGCCACCTGCACGGAATGTAAAGTGTTTGGGCATGATACTGCTTGTTGTCCTAAGAGTATTAAGGAGAATTATGATGTTCCTCCCACCGCTAATGTGGATGAACCTGATGAGGGTTTTAAGGTGGTGCAGAATCGGAAAGCCAAACCTAAAGGTACGAAGATGATGGTGGTATTAATATGGGTAGGGTCCTAGATTTGCACCTAGGAAGCGGTATATGTTGCAAAGGCGAAGACACCGCAGAATCGCTAGTGGTATTGCTAATGATACACCAATTACTACGTCAAACTCTTTTGGGACTCTTGAGGTGGAAGATGACTCGGGCATCCCATGTATTGTTATTGATTCTTCTCTTGAAGCGGTGAAGACTGGAAAGTCTTCGGTACTACTAAGGAAGCGGTATTGATGGCTCTGGGGAAGGACCTTGGTGAGGCGTCTAAGTCTCCGGAAAATGGGACTTCTTCACGCTAAGCTTGTGAGTGATTCAATGGGATCAATGGATGATGGTTCTATTCCATAGGCGAGAAAATTGGTAAGCTTGAAAAGCTAATTATTGATGGAAAGCTACTCTTGTGGATGATGATGGTCAACCTATTCCGCTACCTCTTCTACTAAGAGAGCCAACCCTTTTCTAAAGTGGGAGAGATTGTGGTGTCGATTACGAAGATGAGGTTGTTGCTAACCCATTTGATGAGTCATTAATATTTTGGTGGTGGACACGAGTTTGAAGATGAGTATGATGACTATGACTTGACGACTATGCAAAGCAGTTCGTGATCTTCCGGAATTTGGATACCTTTAATGCCATGTATGGCACAAAGTTTCAAGGTCCTAGGAAGTAATTTTATTTTGTTATGTCATATGTTAGCATTTGAGTAGTGGTTTGTTTTCTTGTTTAGAGAATTGGAAGTGTCTTGTTATGTAAGCTTTATGCCTATGTAACGGGCTGAGATATGGGACTTCACTCATATCCATTGTACTTAAACGTTTATTTGGTTAATATATTTACCAGGGTGCAGGATTACTCCCCTTTACCCAAAAGACTTTAGACCCTGTGGACTTGCACAGACCATAACACTATAACAGCCTCATAAGAAACAACGTCAATTATGTATAATGTAATATGTCGGAGATTGAACCCACAAACATAACTATATATATGCACAGGAGCAGAGGTAAAACAGATCTTCTGCGCTGCTAAAAACCAAATACTAGACCGGGACAGTCAACGCGCTTGCATTGTCTTTCAGCTGAAACTTCATAGGCAATCACTTAATTAACAGGGCAATCAGCTGAAAGTGATTCAACATCTAGCTAGGGACCCATGAGGTGGGGTTTGAGGTTTGCAAATGGACCTTGATGCTCGATGCCCTATTTGCGATAATGCGATTGAAACCGCTCAACACGTTTTGTTGATTCTATCATCACAAAGTCTTTATGGTCCATGCATGGTTGCAAACCTATCAAAGATTGCTTCAATGCGGTTGTTCAAACCACTACATGGACCATTTGGAGATCAGCTTCCTTATTTATTTTTTCATTTCTTCTTTACTTCCTTTCCTCCATATTAAAAATACATACGATAAAAAAAATAATGTAAAAATAGTAGTGATCGAATGTTGGATTCATTTTGGGTGTATATACTAGATTTTTTTTAAAGACAGCTAGTTAATTAAAAGTAGTAAAATTTATTTGTTGAGAAACAGGCAATCCCTTTTATTAACCAAAACACAATGATAAACGTGTGCAAGGGGTGAAAATGTGATACGTTAGCAAATTATCTACAAGGTTTGGACCTATATAGATACTCACAGACCAAAACACATCCACGATAGATACAAGTTAGGAACCTTGGTACTGTGGGTAAACAGTTAGGAAAATGGCATACCGTTTTCAGACTGTAGATTGTAGAATGGGGCGAAAAATTGAACTTATCTTTTTAATTTTTTTTGTTTCTGAAAAGAAAAGATACCGAAACATAATCTAAATACATGAACGGATTTTTAAGTAATACATGATACAATGGGTGTCAGCGAGAAATTAAGTAATTCGAATCGTCTAATGGATATCTATAAATGGATGAGTATGTCATTGTCACATAAGAAAAAAAAAATGCTGTTGAGATAGCGAGAACGTCACTTGAGTAATATTTAGTTACCTGCCAGGTAAATCTCGGGTTTCACACAATATCTCACAAGATCCATGAAGCACATTAAATCACCAGCCCAGCGAATCAGGATGATAAGAACTCTTGGTGGTTGGCAAGGGTTGTGGCTTACATGATTAAAACTTAGACCTTTTATTGGGTTGTATGTTAAAAAAGTTATAAGTTTTCAGTAAGCTTATAAATTGCATCGCAATCGATATATAGGGACTCATATTGTAAGCGTTAGACTCACGGTAGACTTGGTAAATTACTTTCTGCACTGCCATATGGCGTATGAGATGGGTTTTGGGTTTGAGAAGTTATAGTACGTGTATGTGAATGCAAGTAAAACAGTAGAAAAATGAATGAATCTGGTTAGTATCAATTAATTGAGTCAGGAGATAGCTAGTTTGCAAACTTGTAAAACCCTCTACACAAGCAAGTGAACAATAGTATAGACCACTTTGACTCGATCTTTAAATTTCTCTGATTATAACTCAATTTCAAGTAATACAGTTTTATCCGATTCTTAATTACGAGTCACCCAAAGGAAACTTTCTACTATGAGTTCATATTTTACCATTTATTATATTTGAGACCTCATGTTCGTTATAAAGTTTTATCAAAACCAACCTTAACCGTATATGGAAGATTTGTCTTCATAATTCTGGATCATCAAGTAACCACCACCAAAGTTATCTAATGGTAAAATACCTCATGTCCTCACAATGGTGTAGGGTTCGAATTTGGTTAGGTAGACGTACGGAGTTGGGCAAGGAAAGGGTCGGAAACCGTTATGGAGATACTCCGGATAATTAAGTCATTATATTGAGTTAAAGACTCACCATTCCCACTTTTTTAATCAATTGACTTTAACATATTACCAAATAATGGTCATGCAAGCAAAGATTCCAAGCATTTACGTCACACAACAAAATAACAAGATATCTTCCAACTAAATGATCTCCGAGTACAAATACAACCCAATGCCCACTTGTAAGTTAAACCTCATCATCAATCAATATGAGAACTTCTTCATGCTACATTTTCTTTCTCCTTTTTATCACCTTTATTCATTTATGCTTATCTAATAAAAACATGAGTAACATATTATGCAAAGATGTCGAGAGAGAAGCACTTCTTGAGTTCAAACACGGTCTCATTGATCGTGCAAACAAGCTTGCATCTTGGGTTAGTCTCGAGGAAGAATGTTGCAGTTGGCTTGGTATTGTTTGTGATAATTATACTGGACATGTACATCAGATCCATCTTTCTGGACTTGATGGTCATTGTCGTGTTGATGATTACACAACTACCAAAGAATACAATGCAGCCATAACACAAATGTTAGGAGGGACATAAGTCCATCCCTTCTAAATCTGAAACAGCTCAAACATCTGGATTTGAGTTGCAACGATTTTGAAGGAGTCCAAGCTTTATGGGTTCTTTTGCAAACTTGAGATATCTTAATCTCTCGAGTTCTAGATTTGGTGGAGTTATCCCTCATCAATTGGGAAATCTTTCAAAATTGGAAGTTCTTTCTCTTGAAAGCTTTCATGATGATACTTATGGATCTGAACTAACTAGAATGTTGAACTTGCAATGGTTGTCAAGTCTCTGCTTGTTGAATCACTTGGATATGAGTGGTGTGGACCTTAGCAAAGCCCCTGACTGGCTTCAGGTGATCAAAACCATTCCTTCTTTGGTAGAACTACACCTGTCAGATTGTCTACTCTCAAGTATACATTTACTTGTTCGTGTTTTTAACGTAACATCCCTTTCTGTGCTTGATCTATCTGATAACTTTTTTGATAATAGTGTCATGCCACCGTGGATTTTCAGTATATCAAGTCTAGTTTCATTGGATTTAAATAGGTGTAACTTACATGGCCCTATTCCCAGCAGTACTTACAGCTTTCGCAACTTGACTTATCTTGAGTTGCTTCATGTCCAAGGGAATGATTTCATTAATTCTTCTTTAGTTTTAGAAGAATTGTCTAGCATAGGTAGTAATCTGATTTCGTTAGATATTAGTTATTGTGGTATTTCAAGTTCACGTCTAGTTGCTCTTCAAAACTTGGCTTCTATTCATAGCCTTTATGTGTTAGCAAATCAACTCACCAAGGTTATTCCTAAATCATTAGGCAATTTTTGCAATTTACGAAACACTGATATATCAGGTAACAATTTCCAAAACATTAGTTTAACGTTCCTCCTTCAAAGTTTTTTCGAGTGCAAATCAACTCGCTTGGAGACATTATCCGTTGCATACTCAGGAGAGTAGCGAATTCTATAGAGAGATTATCATTTCTTAAGTCATTATCTCTTAGGGAGAATCAACTTTCTGGATCAATTCCATATTCTATTGGAAATTTGTCGTCATTGGAGATTTTAGATGTGTGGAGTAACCAGCTTAATGGTAGCCTTCCCGAAAGCCTTGGTCAACTTTCAAAGTTGAACTATTTAGATCTTTCTTATAATCTGCTGTCTGGTGTCATAACAAAAGCTCACTTTGACAAGCTAGCTAGATTGAAAGTTTTAAAGGCGAAAAGCAACAAATTGACCCTAAGACCACAAACTGAAAACTGGAAACCATCCTTCAAACTCCAAAATTTGAATTTAAAATCTTGTGAGTTAGGGCCTCAACTTCCATTGTGGCTATCATTTCAGAGTGATTTAGAAATGTTGGACATAAGCAACACAAGGATTTCTTCAACCATCCGTGAGTCATTATGGAGATCGATTCCCAATCTGGTTATATTAAATATGTAACAAAATAATATCCAAGGCAATATGTTTAGACCGTTTGGTATTATCCCTGCAGCACTTTTGGTTATTGACTTAAGCTTTAACAACTTTAGCAGGCAATTGCCAAAACTCTCAAAAAGCTCATCTATATCCGTTCTTGATTTACCAAATAATTTCATTGTTGGATCTTTAAATCCTTTATTGTGTTTCTATTATGGGAAAATTCTTGATTTTCTCAATCTCACTAATAATCAACTTTCGGGTGACTGTTGGATGAAGCGGCCGATTTTAGAGTCTTATAAACTTGGAGAACAACAATATGTCTGGTGTTATTCCAATATCTTTGGGATCTTTATCTTCACTTGGATCGTTGAACATGTGCAACAATAAGCTCACCGAACGTTACCTGCATCCTTCACGGAACTTGGCCAACTTAGAGATCCTTCAACTTGCTAGAAACCAATTTGGTGGACAAATTCCAACATGGTTTGGGACAGGTTTCTATACTATAGTCTAAGAATCCTCAACCTTCGTTCAAATAAATTTGATAAAAATATTCCGACGAGCTATGCAATCTTACCGCAATTCAAATCTTGGTCCTCGCTAATAATAGTCTATAAGGAATATTCCATGGTGCTTCAACAAATTCAGCTTACTCTCAGGAAAAGAAAATGTCACAAATGGCCGGATTTTTTCCTTATCGATTCTTGGTACTGACCTTTTGGGTAGTGCATCTCTAGTGACCAAGGGACAAGAGGACCAATATCGTACTATTTTGAGACTAGTTATAATTTTGGACCTTTCTAGCAACAAACTTTCTGGACACGTCCCAGTTGAGGTTACGGACCTTTATGCATTGTAAACATTGAATTTATCAAGAAATCAATTGTCAGGAGAGATCCCGAAAAGAATTGAAGATATGAAAGCACTTGAATCTTTTGATGTGTCATTGAACAAACTTTCTGGCAAACTTCCTATAAGCTTGCCGAGCTTAAATTTCTTGAGTAGCTTTAACGTGTCCTACAACAATTTGAACGGACCAATCCCGTTAAGTACACAGCTTCAGGGTCTCAATGAATCTAACTTCGGCAACAACCTCTGTGGAGAGCGGTCACTAAAAGTTGCCAAGTTGATTCATCTGATAGAAACCGCAACAAGGTGATGACTGATGATAATGGTTCAAGTAGAGCAGATTGGGGGTAGGTTATTAGCATAATCATTGGATTCGTGGCTGGTTTTTGGATTATTGTGGCTCCGTTGATAATTAGCGTCGTCTGAAAAGTGACATATTTTCCGTTTCTTGAGTGATGCAAGGTATAAGTTCTATGATGTTATTTGTAAGCACTGTTGTATTTTGTTTCCTAAGTGATGTAAAAATCATGGTATTGTATTGTACTGTGTTTTTAAGAAATAACAATTGTTCTCGTAACAGATTTATTATTACAAGTTTGCATTCCTGATTACATTATGTCATTATACAATTGCTCTTATAATATGGGCTGGGACTCATTTTGTTTTAGGCCAGAATTGTGTAGGAAACATTTTAGGGCTTAATTAATACAGTAAGAGTTTTGGCCGGAGGCAAACTGTAAAAAAGGTGTTATGAAATATCTGTATAAGTTTTTTGTTTTTTTTGTTTTGTTTTTGGGCAAATGATTGAAAAAATTATCATACTTGCCACCATTTCCTTTAGTGGGTAGAATAACAAATTTTTTTGCTTTTATGGGTAGTCTTCTTTCACATTTTCATTTTTAGGGTAATACGTGACATTTTGTTCTTCGAAATTTTTTTTTCTATTAGCCAAGAGGGCAAAATGTCCAAAAATTCGCAAAATACCCTAAAAGAATAAATGTGAAAGAAAAGACTTACAAAAGAAAAAATTTGTTCACACTCACAAAAAAAAATGGCAAGTTCGCCACCCACAAAATACCCTTTGTTTTTTTTTTTTTTTTTCAAAGAAGTATCATAATTAAGATGTCAAAAGCTTTAATAATGTTATACCTAAAAGTTTTTCTCTTCCAGAGTTAAGTGTTACACCCCAAAGGAATCGAACTGATGATAAAAATATTCTCCCATTTTTCTAAGTTAAGTGTTACACCCCAAGGAATCGAACTGATGATAAAAATGTTCTCCCATTTTTCTAAGCAGCTTCTAGAAGTACTATACGTCATCTTGATTTGGTTTTTACGAACATCCTTTTAGCTTTTAATAGACTTAACTTACCAGCTCAACTACTTGCTGGTCGTATAATTGCAAGTGCCATTTTTAAGGTTATAAATATATCGTATATATAAAAGGTACATTTTGTTTTCATATCACCTAAAACTAGCTTAAAAAAGGAGATAGTTAAGTCGTAGTTTACTTAAACATATCATTTGGAGTTCATAACTGACTTTTCGGTTTTAGTTACATTTAATATTTAAGAAACAATAGAATGATATGAAATGATATAGATAGTAACATATTACTCGTACTTATAATTTGATAGATATGAAAGAGATCTTTCCTATAACTTTCCAGATGTACCATAAAATTTTCTTTTCTGGCAAAAAAAAGATCTTGACAATCAGACGACAATTTGGGTAATGGAGACCTACTAGCTTGTTTCTGTTAATGTTTTTCATTCTTTAATGATATCTGATTAATGTTTTCATAACGGCATATTTCTTTTAATTTTCCATTAATGTTTTTCTCTAATCTATATGGGAGAAAGCTTTAATCACTTCAGAACACATCCGATTGCAGATTTTAGAACAAAAAAAAGTTAGTAATACGATAAGACCGGGTGCAATGGTACTAGCAGACCACGTGTGAAGGTCCTTGATCACACCCGCATGATCACTTGCTACACCTCTACGGTGGGTTTTGTGTTCGTTCGTGGTGGTAACCACCAAATAAAGAAGAGAAAACAAACCAACTAACGGTCCGAATAAACAAAAAATAACTTGAAAAGTGATAGGAGGTGCCAACACGGGATAAAGCTAGTGAAACGAATGTTGATTTGACGCTAAGATTAATCCCAAGACACGGGTCTAAGACACATAACAACATTACTAAAGTTTTGACTGGTGGAGCTTGGACAATTTTTATGGATCGAGTATAGTGGACATCTTAAACGTGGATGGGAGCGGTGTTTTTCCAAATAGTTTGAAACCCGTGTGGCAAGCAGTGGTTTGGTCTGTTTTCTATTTTCTATGGAAATTCAGAAACAAAATCGTGTTCCAGGTCCCTCAAAACAATGAGGTGGACTTACTTTTCGAGATACAATTACTTCGTTCTTTTGGATTAAACAACGAACTAAGATTCTAAATTTAAATTGGGTTGATTGGTGTTCAGGTCCAATTCGTTGCCACAGATAATCAGGTTGTAGTTAGTTTGTTCGTGATTCTCGTATGTGTTTATTGGCTTGTATTTCTTTTCTTTCTGGTCCCTCACTCTTTTAATTAGCTTGTTTAACTGAGAAGAGATGTCGTGTTTTGTATTTTTGTTCTCTTTTTTGTGATCTAATAAATTGTTGCCTTTCTAAAAAAAAGTACAATAAGCATCACGTGACTGTTAGTTTTATAGATATAAATTAGTAGACGTGAGTTAGGATCGAACTCGAGACCACGGGATTGCACACTTTACGTATGAGAATTTAAAGTTAATAATTAAATATAAACGTTATATTTATTTATTGATTAAACGAAATAACTAATGGACGTTAAGTAATTAATGTAATTGACTAACGGACGTTAAATGTATTTGGAGAAGGACTAAATTGCAAAGTTTGGGAAGGTTCCGGAATCCTTTGGGGATATCCACAACCGATCGGCCATAGGACCAAACCCAACCCAGCTTTGACTCCAACTTGTTCACCAAGTTTGCTTGAGTATATATACAAAACCTAGGGTGTTTGTAAATTATCTCTTGTGCTCATTGCTAAACCCTAAAATAGTTTTGTGTGTGTTTTTCTTGTCCAAACCGATCGGCCACCACCTTAGGGTGTCGATCCTCAAAACTTTTCCACATCAAGTTATTTGTTTTATCAAAACTAGCATTACTTTAATTCGGTTTAATGCGTGTGTACAAGAACGCAGTAATAACACAATATTGTTATTATTCTTGGATTGAATTACAAAACGGTAAGGGTAATTCACATAATCCTAATTAAATCAAATTAGGGTTCTTCCATTGCTAGTTTGTGGATTTGATTCTTGTTCGGCTAGAATCAAGAAAAGGTACGCATATTCTTTTATGTTAATTAATTATTCGTTAATAAATCCTATACGCTTCCGCTTTAATACTTTGATGTTTTGTGGTTATTTATTTAAATGTCATGTTATCTAATTCCAACAATGACATATGTACAACTATTTACATCATGATATGTAGTGTGCAAATCAATAGTTGTGATGTGCAAATAAACTCTTTTACATACTAAAATAAGAAAATAATTATGCGGCTAATTAAGATTTAGGATGATGTCATAATTATGACGTCATATGCACCTTTATTATACTTGCACATGGCACATTGCATATATAGTACAGTTTATTCGTAGCAAAACCTGTGCAAACAAAGTTGTATTTACGATAGCTACAAATGGAGAAACACAATAACATTTTGGTCCAAACCCTAATTAGAGGTAGAGATTCTGCAAAGAGATTGCAGAATATGCTTTGTGGTGAAACTATCGATGATCATGAGTCGGTTTCAGTAGACAATTTACTGACGGAAGTATCCGAATCTTTTGCAAATGGCCTCTCAATGTTGAGTACCTGTAGATCCGTAGTCCATCATCAGGAATCAGAAGTTTCCAAGCGTAACAGTGAGAAGACACCCACACAGGGTCAAAGTTTCTCCGCCGATGCAAACCTTTCGAGAAACAATGAGAAGACACCATTAGTGCTAGTGAAACAAGGCAGAGGTCAGTACAAGAGAAAGTAAGTACAAGTTTAATTTTCTAACTTTTTGTACTTACAATGACCACACGACATGTCGACATGTTATATCATACGATAATAATTGTTCTTAAATCTTTGAATAAATTTTTCAGGAGCGGAGATACAAGGGTCGAAATGAGTAATACAAGTGAAGATTGTTATCAATGGAGAAAATATGGACAAAAAGTGATTCTTAACTCAAATTTTCCAAGGTTACCTCATTTATGTTTAATATACGTCCCATTAAGTTTTTTATTTCATAGCATATAATTGGAGCATACTCAATTTGGTATAATTAGTTGTGTTTTGGGTAATACACAGATGCTATTACCGATGTACACACATGAATGATCAAGGGTGCCAGGCAAAAAAACATGTTCAACAGTTGGAAGACGAGTCGAACAAGTTCCGCATAACATATTTTGGTTGTCACACTTGCAAAATAACCCCACATAATGATCATATTGTTCCACACCATGGACCTGGAGTTGTCCTCAATTTTGAAGGGTCTAAAAATCAACAATCTCTAACAACAAACAACTCGATTACTAAAAAAATCGGTAACAAACCCTCAGGAAAACAAAAAGATCATGCAAACACAACTCCAGGATCTGACCAAGAAGGTTCATCTCATTCCGTTATGTCTAATGACCTTCTAGATATGGATTCCTTTGAAAACGAAGATTTTTTAAGCGCATTGTTTGTTGATAATGCATTTAATTAACGGAGAATACTGTAATACGTGCTGTAGCAATTTAGTATGAAGTAACAATGATACGTTTTGGTCACCAAAAGACAGAACCAAACTACTGCCGTTTCTTTTATTCTTGAAAAGTGGCCATATGACCAATACTAGTAGTGAAAGAAATGGTTAGCAAGTTTATTCCAAGTTTTTTGTTTAGTATTGCGATGCGCGGGTCTATATTTTGAATACATATTTGTCTCACTAATCATATATATTCGATCTATATGTTGTCTCATAGCACTATAAAACAACAAAATGCGTGCGATGCCCTGTCTTGTTAATTCAACCCACAATTCAAGCTAAAACGTATATCTATAAAATTATTTCAAGTATGACTCAAACAAACAATCATCTTGGTTCAATAGGGTTTTGGTTTACAAATACAAAAGTTTATTTTATTATCATGTCAAACGGGTTTTTCTACTCGAATCATTTACTCTGTTACTATTGTTAATTTTTGTTGGGTGGATATTAATCATGCCAAACAATTAATACTCACATTGGAATTACAATATTCTATTGTTCACTTCTACGATATTTAGTTATAGATCACAAATAATAAGTGATCTACATTTTCTTTAGTTATTCACTTTGTTGTGAGGATCTGCAGTTACAACAATTTATCTGTACGTTTGAAATAGGAATAACTCCTCTTCACATTAAAAGATTGTGGACTACGAATGGGTTGGTTTTTAAAAATATTAAAGATAATTAATAATTTTCGAGAGTATAGATTGTTTGAGACGTATTGTTGGTGAGACAATGAAAATGACCATTTAGGTATGAGGGAGTGATGCACCTCAAGACCCTAATACCCCTGTGTCACACCTCACCTCTATCCAATAAAATCTTCCAACTCAAAACTACCCCAATTCTACCCTAACACTACCCTAAGTGGAGAGAGTGGTACCCTAGACCGACTTTTTTTTTTTTTTTTTTTTTTTTTTTTTGTAAATAAAACAATATATTTGTACATGTCTTCTTCCTCCTCTGCAAAACCAAATTCACCTACCTGCAAGTCTTCTTCCTCCCAAATTCTTGTACCTGCAAAACCAAAAGACAAAAGAAAAAAATACAAACACAACACATGCGGGTTCCGAGCTCGAATTTTGTACTCGATGAAGGTACCCGAGCAACAAGGGGCGGTGTACCCGCTCGAGCTCAACTACTCGATTGGGTACCCGTTGCCCACTCCGTCCTCCCTTATAGCTTACAAGTCTTTGATGAGACATATTGTTGGTGAGATGTATTGTTGCTCAGAGTTATAGTTATGAAAAATGAAATAGTGGTCTATTGAAAGTAAGGGTGAAGAACGGACGCACGGACCGGACCGATCAAGGACCGATCGGACCGACACGGACCGAGACCGACCGACCACATTCGGTCCGGTCCGCGGTCTCGCTTTGGGCAATCGGTCCTCGGTCCGTCCGGTCCGGTCCGGTCCGACTAAACCGACGAAAACCGACGATGGCTGTTTTGGACCGGACCGATCAAGACCGAGACCGATCGATCGGACGAGACCGGACCGACCAAATTCGGTCCGGTCTCGGTCTTGGCTTTTGGCCGAACTCGGTTTTCGGTCCGGTCCGGTCCTGGCCGGTCCGGTCCGGTTTTCAGCCGATGCACACCCCTAATTGAAAGTAGCCCATTACTTATAGGCCTTTTTAAGATGAATTATAAAGAAAATAGCATAATTATTAGGGCTCGTTTGATTCGCAGAATGTTTTTAACGGAATTAGAATCTGTTTAAAGAATTGGAATGTGAAGGAATGGAATGTTATAAATTGAAATCCTTATTATTTAAAATCTGACGGAATTGAAATTTGCAAATACTAGCGCATTTTGGTTGGAAGAATGAAATGAGAAAAAATAATTATATTAAAATATTTAAAATTTAATTTTAGTTTAAAATTAATAAACTAAATATTATTTAATAAATAAATTACTTATCAAATTATAATAATAATTTTTTAAATAATATTATATAAACTAATATATTAAATAAATATTATTGTATATAAAATAAAATTGTATTTTTTAGAGTATAAATTAAAAAAGTAAGCTATAAATAAATTATACTTAATTTTAAATAAATAATAATTTTTAAATATAATAATAATAAAAAATTTTAAATAAATAATACTTTATATTCAATTTTAAATAAATAATAAATTTTAAATTTTGATAACTTATAAAAATAATAATAATAAAAATAATAATTAAATGATTGTTTATAATAAAATAATAATAATAAAGATAAAATAATAATTAATAATAATAATAATAATAATAATAATAATAATAATAATAATAATAATAATAATAATAATAATAATAATAATAATAATAATAATAATGATAAAGATAAAGATATGAATTTCATGAAATTATAAACAATCTCTCTCATATTGTCATGGAATGTTGAATTCCATATATATTGGATTTTGAAGGAATTTCATTCCATTCCGTTTGCCAACCAAACACAGCAAGGAATGTAATTCAGATTCCAAATTCTTTAAATTTTTCAACCAAACACGTTATGAAATAGAATTGAATTCCAATTCCACCAGAATCCTTAGGATTCCGCCGAACCAAACGGGCCCTTAGACTTTTAGTCACTAACATTACTTGCACTACTCACGTAACAATTAAATGATAAAAAAGACTGTAACATAAATTTCAGTTTCATTAGTTACCTAGTCTTGTAAAGAAAGATGTGAAATAATTATAACATAGATTTAAAATATTATTTATTCACAATACTTGCACAAATCTCAATGGCAAAATATAAACCAGGGCATTAAGCAAAAATTTATGGTATTTAACCACATTAAAATTTAATCCTAATTACCTCCTGTTGGGTTTTAGGTTCCTTGGATAAAGAATTACTCTAAGTAATGGAACCACGGACACGCTTAATGTAACCACGGACTGAAGAGTGTAACCACGGATGAAGACAACCGCGGCTAGTAGTATTATGTAACTGCTGATAGCATATTGTAAGCATTGCTAGTCTTGTATAGTCGGTTAGTTTATTGTATTAGATAAATATGGAAAAGATATTTATCTTGTAGGTTACGTATTGTATATTGTATAGGACTCCTTAGCCTATAAAAGGAGGTCCTAGGTTAGGTTAGATATACGTATGTTTTATATCTAAGGTCGATACACTTCAAGGTTGCAAAACCCTAAATCTGTAAGAGTATTCGTATTAATAAATAATATTGAGGTGTTGAATGTTAATTGTTCTTCTTCTTAAGATTAAGTATTAAATTCGCGTAATACTTGATAAGCTTTTGTTACAAGTCGCTTCTTTATTAGATCGTTTGCTCAACCGGGATCAACAAGTGGTATCGAGCTTGTGATCTAGAAACCGAACCAAGAAGTCTCGTTAATCTTTACTCAAGTAAGTTAAGATGTCTCAAGAAACTCACATGGTGATCGCTTCAAAAGTGCCCATGCTCAAACATGGTGAGTATCAACCGAGGATGCGAATGAGGCAATACATTCGTATGATTGATTATGCTCTATGGGATGTTGTTGAAAGGAGACACTCTTCCTTTGAAGGGTGTGGATGGTAAGGAGGTTGCTATTATTAGTGAACCCGATAAAGCTAAGAGGAAGATGGAGATCAAAGCTCACGATTCTCCACGGGAATACCTAATGAGTTTGCATTGGACTTTGATCAATATGAATCGCTAAAGAGTTATTGGATGCTCTTGAATTAAGGTTCACGGTAATGAAGCTACTAAGAAGTCAAGGATGAATATGCTCAAGCATCGCTTGAAACCTTCAACGCTTCTTAGTGGAGAAAAGATTGATGGTACATACAATAGGCTTCAAAACTCATCACCAATCAAGGCGCTGGGTTACAAGTTCCTTCAAGAAGATATTAATTTGAAGTTCATTAGAGCTTATCATCCGATTGGGCTTTTCATACAATTGTGTGGAGAAATAAGACGGACTTTGCTACAATGACTCTAGACAATCTCTTCAATAACTTGAAGGTTTATGAGTCCGAGAACAACTTTTCTAACTCGCCTTCTTCTAATCAAAACATTGTTTTTGTATCCACTAATCACAAAACCCACAAGATGTATCCATCACGTGATATGGTATAACCACGGCTATTGCAAACAATACCACCGTTAGTGATAATGTCGTGATGGTGCAATCTGCTTTTCTCGGTCGATTTAACTACCAAGAGTTATCTTGTCGAATCAAGATCCGGATGAAATTGATCCCGATGATCTTGAAGAGATTAATCTTCAATGGCAAATGGCAATGTTGACTCTCCAAGCAAGGAAGTTTCGAGGAGGACCGGAAGACAAAGTTAAGTACGATGGTCAAAGGAGAGCTGGATTCGACAAAAGCAAGATGGAGTGCTTTAATCGCAAGAAGAAATGTCATTTTGCTAGGGAATGTCGAGCTCCTAAAAGAATTGAAAGCATTAAGAAGACAATGTAAGAGCTCGCTACTTCTTCACTTTGGTTGCTCGGGATGGACTTGGTGATTATGATTGGAGTGATCATATTGAAGAAGGTCCAAATGCAGCTTTTCTTGCTAGTGATGCTTCAAAAGAGCATAATTTTGCTCTAATGGCCTATGCTTCATCTTCCGGTTCAGATTCGAGGTATCTAATGAT